>JASEVX010000013.1:45915038-45944676 GCA_031761405.1 Serripes groenlandicus
AGCGCCCTTTGGAAATGAGTACCAATCAAAGGACTATAGCGACAACCTGTTTGTTGACGACCGTTTAAACTTTCAAACAATGAATCAAGTTTCATTCATTGTTTATGTATTCATTTCAAACATCAGGTTCCAATGGTCCACTTTACAGTTTGTTTAATTAGTTGTGTATTGACAAATTTACTATATATGCGATAGCGACAAAGGGACCATTCTAGTCGCCATTGTTGGTAATTGCCAGACGTACTAATTCACTTAAGTACCCCGGGTACCAGACAAAATAGATACCAGCTCCAAGTACTTTCAATACGTTTACATGTGTTAAATGAGCCGTCCCACGAGAAAACCAACATTATGGACTCTGCGTAATGTATCGACCCAGATCAGCCTGCGCACTCCGTGCAGGCTAATCCCAGCCAACACATTCCGTCTCAGGGGGATAGAAGTATAGAGTAATGATTCCTGAAATATAAATCCACAGGAGGCGAAAAGTGTCTGTTCGGGTTAGCCTACGCGACATGCTTAGGCAGATCCGGGTCAATACGCAGAGTCCACAATGTTGGTTTTCTCGTGGGACGGCTCCCATTACTTTTTTACAGTTCGATATTGGAAGGCACAGTATTCAGAATGACTTGCTGTGGAATTTTGAAACCAAAGTGGGTGCCGTACGCCACCGCCAGGTGTAAACCAGCTCCATGTGTATACAAACAGAATAGTGCAATTCATCAATCAGTGATGCGTCTTAATCAATTATATCCCTGTTTAACTCTTTCAGCGCCGAATTATTTAAAGTAGAATCTTCTATGTTCAAGTCGGACGACGCTATGTTATATGTAACAAGAGTTTTTGAATAAGTGGATAACTATAAGGTAAACAATGCTGATTTCAGGTGAAACAGCCCGTTACGAGCGGACTCACCTGAATCTGTATTGTTTGCAAAGAGCTCAATATTGTCTTTGGCGCTGATAGATTTAAACGCACCACGAACTCGTAATTTTTACCAAGACTGCCATTAACCCTTTCCCACATACAACCAATGTGCAGCTGACGACTTTCTAAACATCTAAGCACAGTTATGTTGAAAGTATAAATGAAAGTATAATTAATCAATTGAGTTGAAAATATTGTGACAAAAGAAGAAATTTACCTTAAATAACAAATGATAAATTACCAGTAATACCGGTATCAATCATCCTAAAATCAATGCATTTACCCTTAAATAGCAAATGATAAATTACCAGTAATACAGGTATGAATCATCTCAACACCAATGCATTGACCTTAAATAATACATGACAAATTACCAGTAATACCGGCATCCATCATCCTGAAATCAATGCATTTACATTAAATAGCAAATGATAAATTACCAGTAATACCGGTATCCATCCATCATCCTGAAATCAATGCATTTACCCTTAAATAGCAAATGATAAATTACCAGTAATACAGGTATGAATCATCTCAACACCAATGCATTGACCTTAAATAATACATGATAAATTACCAGTAATACCGGTATGAACCATCTTAACACCAGTGCATTTTCCTTAAATAATAAATGATTAATTACCAGTAATACCGGTATTAATCCACCTGGCAGCAATGCATTTACCGTATATAACAAATTATTAACTAACAGTAATACCGGTATCAATCAACCTGACACCAATGCATTTACCTTAAATAACAAATTACTAATTACCAGTAATACCGGTATCCATCATCCTGAAATCAATGCATTTTCCTTAAATAACAAATGATCAATTACCAGTAATACCGGTATGAATCATCTTAACACCAATGCATTTACCTTAAATAACAAATGATAAATAACCAGTAATACCGGTATGAATCATCTTAACACCAATGCATTGACCTTAAATAACAAATGTTGAATTACCAGTAATACCGGTATTCATCATCTTAACACCAATGCATTTACCTTAAATAACAAAAGATAAATAACCAGTAATACTGGCACCAATCATCCTGACATCAATGCATTTATCTTAAATAACAAAATGATAAATTACCAGTAATACCGGTATTCATCATCCTGACACCAATGCATTTACCTTAAATAACAACATAATAAATTACCAGTAATACCGGTATTAATCATCCTGACACCAATGCATTTACCTTAAATATCAAATGATTAATTACCAGTAATACCAGTATTAATCCACCTGACACCAATGCATTTATCGTATATAACAAATTAATAATTACCAGTAATACCGGTATCAATCAACCTGACACAATGCATTAACCTTATATAACAAATGATTAATTACGAGTAATACCGGTATCAATATTCTTAACACCAATGCATTTATCATAAATAACCAATGATACATTACCAGTAATACCGGTATCAATCACCATTAAACCAATGCATTTACCTGAAAGAGCAAATGACAAATTACCAGTTGTACCGATATCAATAATCCTGACACAAATTCATTTACCTTAAATAACAAATGATGACTTACCAGTTTTACCGGTATCAACCCTCCTGACACCATTGCATTAACCTTAAATAACAAATATTAATTAACCAGTAATACCGATATCAATCATCTTGACACCATTGCATTTACCTTAAATAACAAATTATTAATAAATACCAGTAATACCGGTATGAATCATATTAACACCATTGCATTCACCTTAAATAACAAATGATATATAACCGGTAATACCGGTATCAATCGTCCTGACACCAATTCATTTACCTTGATAACAAATGATTAATTACTAGTAATGCCGGTATTAATCATCCTGAAATGAATTACAAGTAATACCGGTATCAATGATCCTGACACATATGCATTTACCTTGATAACAAATGATGAATTACTAGTAATACCTGTATTAATCATCCTGAAACCAATGCATTTACCTTAAATAACAAATGATAAATAACCAGTAATACCGGCATCAATCATCCTGACACCAATGCATTTACCTTATATAAAAAATGATAAATTACCAGTAATACCGGTATCAAATATCCAGACACCAATCCATTTACCTTAAATAATAAATGATGAATTACATGTTTATACCGGTATCAATAACCCTGACACCAATGCATTTACCTTAAATAACAAATGATCTATTACCAGTAATACCGGTATCAATCATACTGACACCAATGCATTTACCTTAAATAACAAATTATTAAATAACAGTGAATACCGGTATCATTCAACTTAACACCAATGCACTTACCTGAAATAACACATGATTAATTACCAGTAATACCGGTATCAATCAATCTGACACCAATGCATTTACCTTAAATAACAAATGATAAATTTCCATTATTACCGGTATCAATCATCCTGACACAAATGCATTTACTTGAAATAACAAATGATTAATTACCAGGAATACCGGTATCCATCTTCCTTACACCAATGTATTTACCTTAATGAGTAAATGATAAATTACTAGTAATACCGGTATCAATCATTCTGACACCAATGCGTTTACCTGAAATAATAAATAATAAATTACCAGGAATGCCAGTATCAATCACCCTGACTCCAATGCATTTACCTTAAATTACCAATGATCAATTACCGGTAATATCTGTATCTATCATCCTGACACCAATGCACTAACGTTAAATAACAAATGATGAATTACCAGTTATACCGGTAGCAATAATCCTGACACCAATGCATTTATCTTAAATAACAAATGACAAATTACCAGTAATACTGGCATCAATCATCCTTACACCAATGCATTTACCTTAAATAACAAATGATAAATAACCAGTAATACCGGCATCAACCATCCTGACACCAATGCATTTACCTTATATAAGAAATGATAAATTACCAGTAATACCGGTATCAAACATACTAACACCGATGCATTTACCTTAAATATTAAATGATAAATTACTAGTAAAACCGGTATCAATAACTCTGACAACAATGCACTTACGTTAGATAACAAATGATTAATTACCAGTAATACCGGTATTAATCATCCTGGCACCAATGCACTTACCTTAAATAACAAATGATTAATTACCAGTAATACCGGCAACAACTATCCTGACACCAATGCATTTACCTTAAATAACAAATGATGAATTACATGTTATACCGGTATCAATAATCCTGACACCAATGCATTTACCTTAGATAACATATAATGAATTACCAGTGATACCGATATCAATCGTCCTGACACCGATGAATTTACTCTTAAATAGCAAATGATAAATTACCAGTAATACCGGTAGCAATCACGCTGACACCATTACCACCACTTGTAATGTCTTTGGTACCATTACACCACGGATACAGTTTACGTCAAGGAATGTTCCTTTAGATCTACTCATGATGTCGTACGTGTATATCTACTTATGATGACGTACGTTTATATCTACTCATAATGACGTACGTGTATATCTACTCATAATGACGTACGTGTATATCTACTCATGATGAGGCACGTGTAGATCTACTCATGATGAGGCACGTGTATATCTACTCATAATAACGTACGTGTATATCTACTCATATTGACGTACGTGTATATCTACTCATGATGACGCACGTGTATATCTACTTATGATGACGTACGTTTATATCTACTCATGATGACGTACGTGTATATCTACTCATAATGACGTACGTGTATATCTACTTATGATGACGCACGTTTAGATCTACGCATGATGACGTACGTGTATATTTACTTATGATGACGTACGTGTATATCTACTCATGATGACGCACGTGTGACTCTACTCATGTATATCTACTTATGATGACGTACGTGTAGATCTACTCATGATGACGTACGTGTAGCTATACTCATGATGACGTACGTGTAGGCTCTACTCATGATGTCGCATGTGTAGATCTACTTATGATGACGTACGTGTAGCTCTACTCATGTTGGCGTACGTGTAGCTCTACTCATAATGACGTACGTATATATCTACTTATGATGACGTACGTTTAGATCTACTCATGATGACGTAAGTAGATATCTACTCATGATGACGTAAGTAGATATCTACTTATGATGACGTAAGTGCAGATCTACTTATGATGACGTACGTGTAGATCTACTTATGATGACGTACGTCTATATCTACTCATGATGACGTACGTGTTGATCTACTTATGATGACGAATAATGGCAAATGAAGTATATAGTTTATTTTTTTATCTTCTTTTATTACTGTGATTATTTTTGTTGATTTCAAACTCTCACCAAGTGTGTACGGTAAGAAACCATGTTGTCGGATTGGTATATAAAAAGTCATCATTTGATAAAGGAAATGAAACAAAATACATTGGGGTCTCAATTTGCGACATATGCTCCCAACCCCTTCTTTACATCGGGGGGTTTAATGAAGTTTTTGTCAGTTTTTGAAAGTTTATTTAAATTTAATGTGGTCTTTTGAATAAAAATAAGTAATGGATGCATGAACATCAAGATCTGTTCTAACAAAAAAATTCAAAAAGCTATGAGGAACAGTGCCTCTAAAATATCTTACCATGGCTACAAAATATTTATTATTTCAAAATTTCTAAAAATAATAAATTGTTTTAATGTGAGTTAAACATATATTATGGATATCATCACCTCTTCTAACAAATTAATGTAAAACAAAATGCAGAGAATATTACTTTTAAATAAGTTACCATTGCTACATTTTCTTTTTATATAGTTTTTAGTTTTTACGCCGTTTCAACAATTTTGCAGTTATATGACAGCTTTTCCTGGGTAAGTACTTCTGGTCCATTTATCCTGACACCTGTCAGTCCGTCGTAGTGCTAACTCTGCAACCCTGAGCGCCAAGGAAGAAAGTCATTACTATCATTTTTGTTTGGTATGACCTGACCGGGGATCGAACCCGTGACATCCCACACCCGAGGCTAACGCTCTACCACTACACCACCGAGGCGGTAGAAGTCCTTTACGACCGTAATTTCGTGTCCGGGCTGTTTCGTCCACATGCTTGAATGGATTTTGATATTTCTTCCGACACAATTATTCTCGATAAAAAGATGATGTGTCATGCACATCAGCCAACCACCTTCTCCCAACGTCAAGGTCATAGTTCGTCTGTCTGTCAGCCTGTCCGAAATTGTGTGTACGGGCTGTATCTTCTATATGCCTGAATGGATTTTGATTATATTTCACACAAGTATTCTCCGTTATAAGAGGATTTGTCATGGTAAACAGCCCGTCAGCTACTCCCAAGGTCAAGGTCACAATATTCTCTAAAACAAGATGATGTGTCATGCACATCACCCAGTCAACTTCTCCAAAGGTCAAAGTCAAAGTTTGTATGTCTGTCAGTCTGTCCGAAAGTTTGTGTCTGGGCTGTATCTTCCATCTGCCAGAATGGATTTTGATCTTATTTCACACAAGCACACAAGTTTTCTCCATAATAAGATGATGCGTCATGCACAGTACCCAGTTTGGGCTCAAACATTGTCCGTCCGCAATTTCATCACCAGGCTGTATCTTCCACATGCTTGAATGTATTTTGATATGACTTCACACAATTATTCTACATAACAAGATGATGTGTCATGCACATCACTCAGCCACCTACCTTAAAGGTCAAGGTCACAGTTTGGGCTCAAACATTGTCTGTCTGCAATGTTGTGTTCGGTCTGTATATTCTACATACTTAATCGATTTTGACATTACTTCAAATGATTTTTCTCCATAACAAGATGGTATGCCATGCACACCAGCAAGCCACATACTCCCAAGTCCAAGGTCACAGTTTGGGCTCAAACATTGTCCGTCCGAAATTTCTTGTCCGGGCTTTATCTTCCACATGCTTGAATCGACTTTGATATTACTTTACATGATTTTTCTCAATAACAAGATGATGTGCCATGCACATCACCAATCCACATACTTCCTATGCCAAGGTCACAATTTCGGCTCAGGCTTTTCAGACGTGTTTGGGCTGTGTCTTCCACATGATTGAATATATTTTGATATAGCTTTACACAATCATTCTTTATAGCAAGATGATGTGTCATGCTGCCACTTACTGCCAAGGTCAGACTTGAACATTTTGTTCCGTAATTCTATTTCTACAACTCTAGAACTTCACACATTTCATCAAGACCATTAGAAGACCATGTATTTTAATGGGCGCAACTCTAAAGTGAGTTTTGACAGAATAATGTGCCATTTTCAACATATAATGTTTTGTCCGGTATGGGACTTTTGTATTGCTTGCAATACTCCATTAACTTGTTTTACTGTAGATCAACTTCAAACTATTTCTACATGGATTTATTATGAATTAATATTGAAGTTCTGTGACAATCAGGTGAGCTATACCTCATACAGTTAATTTAAACTTATTTATTTTACATCGATTGCGAAACAAGCTTTCAGCTTATATTAATCACGCTCGATGTCTGCTTCCTGGATACTTAACCAGTACTCGCGCCGTTCATACAGTTAATATAAAGATTGGTAATTTTAAGTGCCATATATCTATTTCAAAATAATTCTACATGGATTTATTATGACTTAATATTGAAGTTCTGCTTCAATCAGGTGAGCAATAACTTATAAGTTTAATATGAGGATCGCTAAGTACAAATACTTCAAGATATTCTACATGCACGTATTATAGCCTCTTGTTAACCTTGCATCAGATGAGATTTCACTCTTTCACAGCAGATGACTCATTCAAACATTTGGGGAAAAGAAGACTTTTCTCAAAACAAGCAATAATTTGTAATTGTAATTAATTGCCAAATATTTCAATGTATCATCAGGTATTGTTAAGCCTTTTCCTCATACAGACGCTCTCTGATGCCTCAGCAGGAGACCACGTTTAAAAACATTTTGGCGAAAGGAGAAACTGCTCATTATTGTTCTTTCATATTTGTAGAAGGTTTCTGTATTTTTGTATAGATATATTCAATTTCGTCTGCTGCAGAATTATTGTATAATTATGGGAAAGGGTTAAAGCCGAAAAGCTAAGTTTAATCATCAAAATTGTTAATGGTAAATAAATTCCTAACAGATAATTTTGGACACCTCTTCAGCAGATAATTTGTTAAATTTAAGAGAGATATTTAACAGATTTCTCTTTCTGTAACATAGTCAAAGAGGAAACGTGTTTTTGAAGACAATGGTCTAACCCTTTCCCACTTACAACGTTTTTGCAGCAGATAACTTTTAAAACATAAGGGCACAACATTTAATTTGGAAAATATCTGTAAATGAAAATGTCATTATTGAAGGGAGTTGTAAATTGTGGCAAAAGAGGAAATTGCTAAGTACATGTACAAGCAATTTCTCGTCTTGCAATAATGTTTTCAAAAGTCATCCACTGAAGATCCGCATATGGGATAGGGTTAAGTATTTCCTCTTGAGACATGGGAATTAATTCTTGGAGAGTGCATAAAAACCTCTTGCAGATTTCTGGAATGAGAATAAATTCCCATCATATTCTTTGTTGTCAGCAGGCAAGACATTATGGCTGTCTGTATTAATTTTACCTGGCAGCTGTTTGTAACATGATTAATCGCTAGATTACGAGTGGAGGAACCAGTAAGCAGGGTACCTTGATTATCAGCTCTCCGACAGGTTTTTTTCCTGTCGACTGGAGTATTTAGAAACAGCTGGTGATCGACAGATAAGAAATCAAAATATACGAACACTGACATTCATACCTACTTGTTTACATAGCTTTAATCTCTACCTGGATATTATAGGGTCCAGATATTGTGGGAAACCCTTGTCAATATGGGAGCAGTGAAGATCGAGTTAAGTTTGTATGTGTGTAGAGTCTGATCTCAGTTGTATAATACGTATTTCATAGTTATTAGTTATTCAACCCTTTCCCAACTGCAGACAGGTTATATGCAATTACAGCAGACACATTCTGACAACATTTTGGAAACAAATGAAATTGCTCAAAAGTAACAATTTCTCATTTTGCCACAATGTTTTCAACTTTATTCTATATATATTGTTGCCGTAACATTTTCAAAGTCGTCTGTTGCATATTTGTTGTAGGTGGGAAAGGGTTAACATAGCTCAATCTCTTCCTGGATATTATAGGGTCCAGATATTGTGGGAAACCCTTGGCAATATGGGAGCATTGAAGACTGTGTTATGTCTGCACATATGTACAATTTCATCTTGTTCGGGCTTCTATATTGTCTATTGATAAGTTATTTAAACCTTTCCAAACTGCAGACACAATTTATGCATTGATGCAGCAGACAACTTTGAACATGAGGGGCACATTCTCATTGTGCCATAATGTTTTCAACCTTATTCAATACACATAGTTTCATTTATAGAGATTTTTCATAATTTTACGAAGATGTTTACACAATTGTCTGCTGCACATTTGTTGCATGTTGAAATGGGTCAAAAGATGAACTGATGAAGTTACCTGCTTTTAATTAATGGCAGGAAATAATGGTCAAATAAAATATGATTTGAAACAGATATGAAAACATTGCATGAAACGCTCAATTAATAAAATTGCAAGTCCTCCTTCACCCCGACTTTGAAAACATATAGGCAAAAATCTGGAGTTTGCATGTGAGCAATATTTATCTGCAGGATATCAACATGATATATGCATTCAGAACAGAAGATTGTATTAACTGTCAGTGCTGAAATGTGGCTAATTCGCTGCAAATCAAGTTCAACACTTTATTGTTTTGGCTAGTCAGAGATCACTTAAACCGAAATAACTTATCATATCAACTTAATGAAAGATTTTAAATATTGGACAGATGTTTTATTTATTACTTAAAAGTATAATCATTGTGGCTGAGAGCATTGAGTATTTTTGCATCAACTATTATAAGATTTCCTTGTTGTATATATGGACGTAACCGGGAAATGAGGAAACATATTTAATGAACAAAGTTTCTCATAATGGTGGAATTGTTGCTGTGCACAGCAGAAAGCGTTTGTTTTTGCATTACAAACAGAATTGCAGATATATAAATGCCAAATTGTTTACACTGTCTTTTCTTTTCATTTCATGTTTGCAGTAAATTGGCAACAGAGTAAACCCTTTCCTTGATACAGGAAACTATTGATTCCTCTTCAGCATATCTATAAAAACATTGTGAGAAAAAGGAGTAGCTACTCGTCTTGAGCTATGTTTTCTATTCTTACAATATTTTACACTTTGTTTAAAAAACAAATTATTATTCCCTTTCTCACTTGCAGACCTATTTTGACGTATCTAAGTTTTCAGTCTGGTTTTAAATGAGATTGTGTTGTTACTTAAAATATCTTTGATCCCTATTGAGCCTCTTTCAAAGAGATAGTAAATTCACAAGACTGACATTAGTCAAACAATTTCAAATGAAATAGAAAGGCATAATGCATAATGAATTTTGTTTTGCAAATATATTTTGCTGCCATTGCTGATTATAACCGCCATATGAAGTCAAAACTCAGATTGATATTATTGACTCATTCCGACATATAACAATTCTGCAGCAAATGACTTGAAAACATCTAGACAAGGATGAGCAAAGTGCTAATAATCAAAAGAATATTTGTTATAGTAGTTAAAAACATTGTGGCAAATGGATAAATTGCTGAATGTGACGCGCATCAGCAGGAGACACGTTTTTGTAAACATAATGGCATAATAATGAGCACAATTTTGCTTTTTGAAACAAAGATTTCAGGTCTTCAATAATTATACTTTCATTGATAAAGATTCGCACATGTTTACCTCAATATTTTCAAAGTCAACAACCTCAGATCTGTTGTACATGGTAAAGGGTTAACCAAGCTACATGAAGACAAAATTCCTTACATAATGATTGTAAAACAAATTATGTTTATTCTTTACAGACGCATTTATAGAAATGGGATATCTGCTTCATCTTATCGTACTTTACAGAAATTGACAGAAGCTTCTAACAAGCTTGTAGGCATAATAATTATTTAAACCATGTTAATATAGGCCATTTTGTTCACAAAAGCCAAATCATTCATTTTCTTTATTGGATTATATACTCATGGTATAGTTATCTTATCTAAGAAATATGTATAATTAATTGTTATTTCTAGAATTATCACATATTAAAGCATAATAAACTTGATATGATACTTTTATTTCATTTCTTCAATATAAGGGGTTATGAGAAAATAATATTGTTTGATAAAGATAATTTGACACGACATGCTAATTATTTTTCTGCAGCAGACGACATTTCAAGACATTTTGGCAAAATGAAAAATTGCTCATAATAACTCGTACTGAGCATTTTCTCATTTTACCACTATGTTTTCAACTCTTCTGAATAATAATACTTTCCATTATAGGCGAATTACCATGATTTTGACTAGATGTTTTCAAAGTTGCTCGCTGCAGTCTTGTTGTATGTGGGAAAGGGATAATGTTAATCCCAGATACAGAGAAGGTACATATTATGTTGCTTCTGTAGCAAACAACGTTTGGTAACAGTGGCAGAGAGGAGAAAATTCTCATGGTTAACTATTGCTCATTTTCCAATCTTATTCTCTCTTTTTATCCACACTTTTATTTTGTTATCATAATTATTTCACAAGTTCAATGAAATTTGCAGCCATTAATTAACTTTCCAAACATTAAGGCAAAAATATGGAAAATCTTTTTACATTAAAGTAGTGTTGAAATGTGACATATCTGTTTTAAAATGAAAAGATGTCAATACATTCAACATTCAATATCTAAATATATATATATGTGTGTGTGTTACTTATCTAGTTTATATGTAATGTCAGACCAAATACTGTAGGTCACAGATGGAAATAGGGTAAGAGTTTAAATGGATGAAATTCTCTGTCCAGTGGAAGAGCCGTGTCTGATGGGCTGTGAAGGTTTTTCGTTTTTTACATGAACAATTGCCCAACTGAGCTGTTCCGCAGCTGTAAAGGTTAATCGTTTGTACATGAACAATTGCCCAACTGAGCTGTTCGGCAGCTGTAAAGGTTTATCGTTTTGTACATGAACAATCGCCCAACTGAGCTGTTCCGCAGCTGTAAAGGTTTATCGTTTTGGACATGAACAATCTCCCAACTGAGCTGTTCCGCAGCTGTAAAGGTGTATCGTTTTGTACATGAACAATCGCCTAACCTAGCTGTTCCGCAGCTGTAAAGGCTTATCGTTTTGTACATGAACAATTGCTCAACTGAGCTGTTCCGCAGCTGTAAAGGTTTATCGTTTTGTACACGAACAATCGCCAAATTGAGCTGTTCCGCAGCTGTAAAAGTTTATCGTTGTGTACATGAACAATCGCCAAACTGAGCTGTTCCGCAGCTGTAATGCAGATGAGGCTGCAATAAATGATATATTGCTATGGCAACAAGGGACTGTCATGTTACCAGGGGCTGAAGTACAAATAAAGTGTAACAGATATCCTTTTTTTAATATCAACTCTTTTTTAATATCAACTCTTTTCTTAACCCTTTCCTTCTGCAGCAGTAAAGTAAGGCTATTTGATAGAGTATAAAATAGTGTGGCAAATGGATAAATAGCTCATAATGAGCAATTACTCTTTACCACAATTTTTTAAAAAGTCGTCTTCTGCAGATGGGTCAAAATGTATCTAAAATATGAAAGTGTAAAAAAATAATTGTTTTCTCAAATCAGACCCGTTCGTCTGTCTCTTCAGCTGTCAATTTTAGCTCATATGATTTATTTTGATTGTTATCGGTGTTGGTCTTGCAATCTTTACAAGCTACAGCTTTGAAATTGTTCAACTGTAGGCAATATTAACTTTACTTTGTGCGAGTATTGTGCTTGAATGATTGCCCTTGTGTTTAGGAGTTTCATAAATCTGATGGGCAATGGGATTCAACATATATTGAACAGAGGGGACATTTCAAGAAATGTTATTTCTTCTTTTCCCAAAAAAGTATAAATTTTGTTTGAAAATAAGCCAAAATGTTAGATGGTAAAATTTACGAGCTGTCTCACCTGGATTATCATTGTTTTCAAAAGCCTTTAATTGCTTTTGGCAACGAAAGAATGAACAGTACTATATATATAAGAGTAACATTAAACAAGTGGCTCATCAGACCAAAATACTACAATTAGCCGAATTCAAAGAAACATGTTAACAGCGGTCAGTTCAAAAACGCAAAAGTAATCCTCTTTTAACAATAAATAAAATAAAATAAATAAATAACGGTAATCATTTTTTATATCTGTGGGAACATGAATTTTAAATAGCATTACTAAATCAATAGAAAGAACCCCAATACAGTATAATAGGGATTCGGTACACTGACTATTCTTTATTTATTTGCGAACTTATCTAGATCTCCGCTGGTCCGAAATGAACTAAACATTATTTCATTTTGCATAATACAGGCGCATAATTGTAAGAATAAACGAAATATTGATGGAATTTGAGCACTTGGCAATCGAGACAATAACAAGTCCATGAGAAAAAGTAAACGTATTTGTGAAGGTGTTGTTTATTGTGAGAAGAAACAAGTAACAACATGCACAACTGCCAGGAATGCGTTATAAACGAACGGCATTTAAAAATGGTCAATAATACCCATACCGTTTTCACTAGTCTATCCACGTCAATTGCATACAAAACAGACCTACACTTCGCTCGCTCGTACAGGTCTAATGAATGTCCCATACAGGTCGTCATAGATTGAACTTTGTGTAGGCCAATCAGATTGTCGCTTAATATATCGTTATAAAACAGGCAAGATAACCCATATTAACAATTAAGATAGAAAAGCGATAATTTTCGAATATTATCGAGTGTTCCCATTGAATAGAACTGAACGTTAGCTGTATCGTGCGGTTGGGCACGAATAAATACGAGATTGGGCCAATGATGAATATAGGGCCAATTCGAGACGTCTTTTATTGCGATAGAACACATTAAAGTATTTTGGTCTGATTTTAGTGAGATTTGTGTCATTACATATACATTCGCAGTACCTGATAACCTTCTAACGTATATTTGTAACCCAGTGCTTTAACCCTTTCCGACTTACAACTAATCTGCAGCAGACGAATTTTAAAACAATCATGCAACACATAGACAAAGTCTATAAAAAATAAAGGTGTAATTACTGAAAGTTAAAAACCTTGTGGCAAAAGGTTAAATTACTCGCTTTGAGAAATTTCTCTTTTTGTCACAATGTTTTCAAAAGACGTTTGTTGCGAATGCGTCTATCAGTGGGAACATGTTAAAACGAATAGTCATTGGTCACAATAAAAAATATATAGACTCGCGATAACTCCATCTCGAAAGGGACTTCATACATGACTTCGAGTTATCGACATATTCTAGTGACAATCTGATAAATTGCTTATTGATGGATTTATGTAATGTCAGCTCCGTAATGTATTATTCTTAAGGGTGTTTCATGAAATTCAAGTTTAAATAAACAACGCAGCAGCAGTTCTTATTGCTTATACTAGAATCAGAACTGCTGTTCATTGTTGTTTTGATATTACTGATCCTTTATAGGATATGGTTCGAGTAAACGATCTATTCAAATTTTACCATGTTATCGACTCAGTGTCAGATTCAGAACTGCTGCATTATTGTTTCGATATCTCTGATCCGTTTAAGGATATGGTTCGAGTAAACGATCTATTCAAATTTTGCCATGTTATCGAGTCAGTGTCAGATTCAGAACTGCTGCATTATTGTTTCGATATCACTGATCCGTTTAAGGATATGGTTCGAATTAAACGATATGTTTGAATTTTCCCATGTTTGAGTTATCGCGAGTCAACTGTACGGGCAGAGCGTGATTCGAACAAACGGTTCATGGATCGACAGCCCTCGCCGTTTCCGACTCAGCCATAAAGACTCGATCTGTCCCACACACAAGTATCATTTGCAAGAGAGAAAAACAACAGAATGATAATCAGTTCCTTCTTTGTTAGCATATCTAAAAAAGGATACATTGGTGACTCCTTTTCGATCGACTCGTCTCTGTTGATGATAATTTACTGCAAAAAACATGTGCCAAGGACACATTCGACTTGATAACGTTTAAGCTGAAAGGCTGATGACGACAATATATAAAGCAACGGATTTCCCACATGCGCTCATAATTCTCAAATAAGTTGTCTCAAGTTGATTTCAGAATGCTCTGTGTTGGAATTATTGTATTACTCTCGTTCCTTCAGCTTGCTGAGCCAAGGAGCGTCGTCGGAGAACCCCAGTGTTCTCCGTACGACTTCTTTGAGAGAACATTAGACAAAGTTATTCGCGTTGAACATGAAACGGAGTTATTTAAGGACAAGGTGGACAAAATGGGAGATACACTCCGTGACAGAATAGAAGGCATTGAACAGGAACTACACGACAAACTCAAGGACATGGAAGGGAACATGAACAGACTAATTGCATTTCGCGATTCCACCACGACTGCCTTGGAAGATTTCACAAAGACACGAGACTTGGTTGAGAACCAGAAGAAAGAATTGTTGACCATAAGAGGTATGATTAGTTTCATCTTATATTAATCACGCTCGATTTCTGCTTCCTAGAGACTTCACCAGTATTCACGCCGATTTTGGGAAAATATCCCGAATGCAAAACTCGCTAATACACAGTATCACCTATGCCTTCAATTATCGCTTGTTTATATTAAGTAGAGAACCTTGTGTTACTTATTTCTAAACAATTAAACGGTTGACTCGCGGCCGTAACTTCTATGTCCATACGACCCAGTGGTGTACATTTTTCGAGACGCAATCTTGAAGATCTGGTCAAATTCGTTTAAAAACGAAATGTTATAGCTTCCTTCCTTGACACTCAGTGTTGAGGGGACACCATTCTGACTGATTCAGTGCTGGCAGGATAAAATTATACCAAGTTGTGTTGGTCAATAATCCAGGAAACGCCGCGATTTAACCGAAATACAGTTGAATAACGGAGTAATATACAATTCGAACAAACAAATCAATCTTAAAC
This sequence comes from Serripes groenlandicus, assembly GCA_031761405.1. Taxonomy (NCBI): domain Eukaryota; kingdom Metazoa; phylum Mollusca; class Bivalvia; order Cardiida; family Cardiidae; genus Serripes; species Serripes groenlandicus. The sequence continues at coordinate 45,931,001 of JASEVX010000013.1, forward strand.
TGAGCTACTCAGCAATAAACATGATCAAGGCTAATGTACAAATACATTATATTGTTATATATTACATATATTCGTTAATAGCCCAGAAACGCTGTAATATAATCGAAATACTGTTGAATAACGGAGTAATATACAATTCAAACAAACAACTCAATATTAAACTGAGCTACTCAGCAACAACATGATCATGGCTAATGTACAAATACATTAATACATTATATAGTGTTATAAAATACATATTACCAAGTAGTATTCGTTAATAACCAAGAAACGCTGTAATATAACCGATTACTGTTGAATAACGGAGTAATATACAATTCAAACAAATCAATCAATCTAAAACTGAGAAAATCACCAATCAACATGATCATGGCTTATGTACACATACGTTATTATGTTATTAAAACATATTACCAAATAGTACTGGTAAATAACCCTGGAAACGCCCCGAAAAAAACGAAATACTGTTGAATAACAGCTAATATACCATTCAAACAAACAAATCAATCTAAAACTGTACTTCTCAGTAATCAACATGATCATGACTTATGTATTAATACATTATAGTGTTATAAAATACATTTTTACAAGTTTGACTGCTTAATAGCACAAGAAAAGCCGCGATTTAACCGAAATACTGTTTAATAACGGAGTAGTATACCATTTAAACAAACGAATCAATCTTAAACTGAGCTACTCAACAATTAACATGATCATGGCTAATGTACAAATACATTATAGTGTTATAAAATACATATTACCAAGTACTATTCTTAAATAACCAGGAAACGCTGTAATATAACCGAAATACTTTTGAATAACGGAGTAATAGAGATAGATAGAAATATAGATGTTATTGACTTAAACTATACATAGTTTTTCATCATACAATATAAGTATTTATAAATAAATTGATATGTAATTCAAATAAATCAATCAATCTTAAACTGAGATACTCACCAACCAACATGCTCATAGCTAATATACAAATATATTCTGGTGTTATACAAATACATTTTTACAACTTTGACTGTTTAATAGCACAGGAAATGCCACGATTTAACCGAAATACTGTTTAACGACGGCGTAATGAATCAATCAAGCAAACAAATCAATCTTAAACTGATCTACTCAAGAATCAACATTATCATTGCTCATATAGACATTGATTGATTGATTGATTAGGAATTAACGCCATTTTCAACAATTTGTATTCAATAACACGACGACCAGATCACCTATTTATGTGTTTCAAAGCTTTCCTGCTCCAGTACTACACACAACATTCTTTCCAAGCAATTGGTTACTTTTCACATAGACTGTAAGCCCATTGTACACATTCATTATAGTGTTATAAAATACATTATGATACGCGTCTGTCGATGTTCTGGTCAAAGTAACTCTCCAGCTTGGCATAATTTAAATGAACGTTGGTGTTAAATTGTAGGTGTACTATAATCATAGTTCTTCATCAGAATATACTTTGATGACTTTAAAAAATCTAAACTTCATCAAAGTACACATATGTATGCATTAGGACATCAAATCGCAAGAGTCGACTCATATACTTTTGTTATTTTAAATTGTCTTCTCCGTTTCCTAAACATCACCTTTTTCTTATGAAAATATGCCTATATATAATACAATAACACTGACAATAATTATATCTTTATTTAACGAAGGTAACTAATTAATATGTATAGTTGATACAGACATACATGCCCTTTACATTTACTCTCATACAATAATTATATCTTTATTTAACGAAGGTAACTAATTAATATGTATATTTGATACAGACATACATGCCCTTTACATTTACTCTCATACAATAATTATATCTTTATTCAACGAAGGTAACTAATTAATATATATAGTTGATACAGACATACATGCCCTTTACTCTCATGCAGATGAGTTGTGACGCATATGCAGAAGGCGCCTTGAGAAAAAAAAAGAAGAAAAAAATGGTGAATTACTCGAAATGAGCAATATCTCCGTATGCCACATTGCTTTGAAATAATATTATTTTATAATTACACATATCATTGTGCATGTGAGAAATAGTTCAAATATTTACAAACATTTTCCTTCTCTTTGCAGATGATCGGAGGACCCCAACTATAGTTTACAAAGCCAAAGACGCAACAGTCTCCACACTTTCAAATGGCGACACCATCGTGTTCCCGACCACAGTCATTAACAAGGGAGATGGTTACAACACTAATACGGGTGTTTTTACCGCCCCTGTTAACGGACTATATATGTTTACTGTGCAGATATGTTTATCAAGTAACAAATATGTTTATATTAGAATAATTGCCACAGACACGGTGATTGCCGCTGCTCGCTTTCACTATAGTAATGGCGCTGTTTCTTCCACCACTGATGGTTCTGCCGTTTTATCTCAAGGCGACACAGTTAAGGTCGTAGTTGGATTGAAATCGTCCGGCTCTATAATCTATCCAGATAATAATAACAACTTTTACTGGACCTCGTTCTCTGGTGTCTTAATTCATAAATAGACACATTATAGGTCACATTACACCCATTTAATTCCTTCTTTGTTTCCTTGTAAATAAACCTGTTTAAACCCTCAATTGTCACACATTCTAAACGGTTTACAGATAAAACACTTATATGATAGAAAATGTTTATCTATTAGCTATAAATTAATCTAAAGTAAATGAGGTCATGTAAAAAAGTAAAAAAATCATCCCGCATACCGTCATTTCCAACATTATCGGCCTAGACGAAATCTGAGTTTTCATACACTCTACGTTCAATTTCACATACGTTTTTTAATGAATTAAACTCATAGTCATATATTTAATACATTCTGGTGAAGGTACTCAATTATACACATACAAAGTCTTTTTCTTGGACTATTTCTCTGTAGATTAGCCTGGCTTTGGATGTATTTTGCGTAATTTAACCTATAGTACATTACTTTGAAATCGCTGGATTTGTATTACTAAAACGATTCTTTTAAATACCACAACAAAGGATTTGAGAATTAAAAATTAATAAGGTTTCTTGAATATGAAATATGACCTGTCTTGGGTAGTCATAAGATCTATATGCGAGCGAATGAAAAAAGAATGGGTAAAATGATGTTTGTAATGGCCGTTCGTTTAAAACGGCTTCCTGACAGTTGTGCATGCTGTAACTAGTCTCTTTACTCAATAAACAATACCGCCACTGTTAACGGACTCTATATGTTTACTGTGCATATATGTTTATTTACTAACAAATATGTTTATATTAGAATAATTGCCGCAGACACGGTGATTGCCGCTGCTCTCTTTCAGTATAGTAATAACGCTGTTTGTTCCAACACTGATGGTTTTGCCGTTTTATCTCAAGGCGACACAGTTAAGGTCGTAATTGTAGACAAATCGTCCGGCTCTATAATATTAACAGATATTAAAGCAAACTATTACTGGACCTCGTTCTCTGGTGTCTTAATTCATAAATAGACACATTATACGTCACATTTCACCCATTCAATTCCTTCTTTGTTTCCTTGTAAATAAACCTGTTTAAACCCTCAATTGTCACACCTTCTAAACGGTTTACAGGTAGAACACTTATATCATTGAAAATATTCATCTCTTAGCTATAAAGTAATCAAAAGAAAATGGGGGGGGGGGGGGGGGGGTCATGTAATATGTAAGAAAGAATTCATCCCGCAAAGATTGTTACCGTCATTTTTAACTTAATCGGGCTAAGCAAAACCAGGTTTTGCATACACTCTACGTTCATTTTCACACAAGTTTTTTAATGAATTTAAACGCATTGTCATATATTCAATGCATTCTGGTGAAGGTATACACTCAATTCTACGCAATCAAAGTTTTTTGTGTGGACTATTTCTCTGTAGATTAGTCTATATTTGGATGTATTTTGCATATAATACATTACTTTGAGGCGCTGGACCCATTGTAATGTACTTCGTCCCGGTACTATATATATATTAATTTGTTTTTCTAAAACGATTTTTTTAAATACCACAACAAAGGATTTTAGTATAAAAGATTAATAAGGTTTCTTGAATATGAAATATGACCTGTCTAGGGCAGTCATCAGATCTATATACGAACGAATGATAAAATAATGAGTAAAATGGAGCTGTTTATAATTGCCGTTTGTTTGAAACGGTTTCCTGACATGTGTGCATGCTCTAACTAGTCTCTTTTCTCAATAAACAACACGTTCACAAATACTTTCGGTCTTTTCTTGAACTTGTTTTCGTATCTTTTGCCAAATGTTTCAATTCCACCAATATTTCGCTTACTCTTATTATTACGCATCAGTACATGTATTTTGAGACCAGTGTAGATCTAGATAAGTTCGTTAAATCATATAGAATGGTCATTGCTATGATTCCCTACTACACTTTCTTTGGTGTGTGTGTGGGGGGGGGGGGGGGGGGGTCTATTGCGTAAGTGACGTGTTCCGACCACAAGCGTCCGAGTTTTCATTTGATAAAAAGTGGGAAAACACACAATACCTCGTTAAAAAATTATAAATAAAATGTAGTTACTATATTGTCCATTTGCTATGATAATAATGATCAAAATGTGGATTTGTGGAAGTCCTCCCGTGTTACTATAAACACGTATTGCGTCGGATTCACCGAGTTTTCTACGGTCGTTATTAATATAGCATATGGACCATATAGATTTAACCTTGTATTGTTTTTTTCTTTTAATTTTGTCAAAAGAAAGCTCGGACGCCTGAGTTCCGACTTAAATCAAATATCATTACCACTTTTTTAATGTTCTTTTAAGACGAGGTTTACGTTCTTCATGACATTTGTGTGGTTTATACGACTGTCTTGGTTTCTGCTAAGTTGCCCTGTGTATTATGAATAAAGTTCAACTAGTCTGTGTGATTAAACAGAGATATTGAGAATTTACTTCAGACGCGTGAAAAAATACTGTCACATTCAATATCGAACAATATGAACTTGTGTATCAATAATAAAGTCGCGTCTCCTTTTTACCGAGATATTTATACTTACTCACGCTGGCTGCACCTAATACCATATACAACAACTGTGACCGCGCTACTGAACAACATGTATGTATGTAAAACGAATAAAAGGAACATTACTTTGTAGCTTGAACATGGCATTATATCAAGAACATTGCCAATGGCAGCATATATGTCATAAACGATAGACGTATGATCATCTACGGCACTTTTGTGGCGCTTTTCACAACAGATATGTAATACGTCTATTTTTAATGACAGATATGTAATACGTCTATTTTTAATGACATATATGTAATACGTCTATTGTAAATGACATATGTGAAATACGTCTATTGTTTATGACAGATATGTAATACGTCTATTGTTAATGACAGATATGTAATACGTCTATTGTTAATGACAGATATGTTATACGTCTATTGTTAATGACAGATATGTAATACGTTTTTTGTTAATGACAGATATGTAATACGTCTGTTGTTAATGACATATATGTAAAACATCTATTGTTAATGACATATATGTAATACGTCTATTGTTAATGACAGATATGTAATGCATCTATTGTTAATGACATATATGAAATACATATATTGTTAATGACAGATATGAAATACATATATTGTTAATGACAGATATGTAAAACATATATTTTGAATGACAGATGTGTAATACTTCTATTGTTAATGACAGATATGTAATACGTCTATTGTTAATGACAGATATGTAATACGTCTACTGTCAAAAACAGATATATCATACGTCTATCATTAATGACAGATATGTAATACGTCGTCTACTGTTAATGACAGATATGTAATATGTCAATTGTTAATGACAGGTATGTAATAATTATATTGTTAATGACAGAAAGGTAATACGTCTATTGTTAATGACAAATATATATTGCATCTATTGTTAATGACAGATATGAAATACATCTATTGTTAATGACAGATATGAAATACATATATTGTTAATGACAGATATGTAAAACATCTATTTTGAATGACAGTTGTGTAATACATCTATTGTTAATGACAGATATGTAATACGTCTATTGCTAATGACAGATATGTAATATATATATTGTTAATGACAGATATGTAATACGTCAACTGTTAATGACAGATCTGTTATACGTCTACTGTTAATGACAGATATGTAATATGTATATTGTTAAGTACAGATATGTAATACGTCAACTGTTAATGACAGATATGTAATACGTCTACTGTTAATGACAGATATGTAATACGTCAATTATTAATGACAGATATGTAATAAGTATATTGTTAATGACAGACATGGTTTACGTCTATTGTTAATGACAGATATGTAATGCATCTGTTGTTAATGACAGATATGTAATACGTCTATTGTTAATGACAGATATGTAATACATATATTGTTAATGACAGATATGTTATACATATGTTGTTAATGACAGATATGTCATACGTCTATTGTTAATGACAGATATGTAATACGTCTTTTGTTAATGACAGATATGTAATACGTCTATTGTTAATGACAGATATGTAATACGTCTATTGTTAAGTACAGATATGTAATACGTCTATTGTTAATGAAAGATATGTAATTCGTCTATTTTTAATGACAGATGTGCTGTCATTGGCTTTTTTCTTGACAACACCTCACAAGATGCCGCGCCGACGTGGACCCTCTACCACCACACAATTTAGGCGGTCTTTTCCTTACGTCACAATGCTTCAACTCTATTCAATGCTTATACTTCAATGTACAGAAATGTCCATACTTTCCATACTTTGTCGTGTGCTTGAAAGGGCTAAAAGTATATGTATAACATACAGACTCCTTCTGACGCATCTTCTTGCAGACGTCTTTTGAAAACAATGCAACAAAAGGAGAAATTGCTTATAATGAGCAATTTCTCATTTCGCCTTAATGATTTCAACTTTATCCAATACGTTTCTTTCATGTATCGCGAATTTAGATACTCCCTCGTCCCCATTCCCGATATATCCAAAGTAGTCTGCTGCAGATTTGTCGTATATGGGAAAGGGTTAAGTACGCATATATTACATAATGAATACCGTTTATCGAGACGCGGTGTCGTATGTGAGAAAGGGTTAAGTACGCATATATAACATAATGAATACCGTTTATCGAGACGCGGTGTCGTATGTGAGAAAGGGTTAAGTACGCATATATAACATAATGAATACAGTTTATCGAGACGCAGTGTCGTATGTGAGAAAGGGTTAAGTACGCATATATAACATAATGAATACAGTTTATCGAGACGCAGTGTCGTATATGGGAAAGGTTTAAGTACGCATATATAACATAATGAATACCGTTTATCGAGACGCGGTGTCGTATGTGAGAAAGGGTTAAGTACGCATATATAACATAATGAATACCGTTTATCGAGACGCAGTGTCGTATGTGAGAAAGGGTTAAGTACGCATATATAACATAATGAATACAGTTTATCGAGACGCAGTGTCGTATGTGAGAAAGGGTTAAGTACGCATATATTACATAATGAATACCGTTTATCGAGACGCAGTGTCGTATGTGAGAAAGGGTTAAGTACGCATATATTACATAATGAATACAGTTTATCGAGACGCAGTGTCGTATGTGAGAAAGGGTTAAGTACGCATATATTACATAATGAATACCGTTTATCGAGACGCAGTGTCGTATGTGAGAAAGGGTTAAGTACGCATATATTACATAATGAATACCGTTTATCGAGACGCAATGTCGTATGTGAGAAAGGGTTAAGTACGCATATATTACATAATGAATACCGTTTATCGAGACGCAGCTATAGTCCTAACCGTAATCGGATTATGCCATGGACGACCATATAGAAGGATAAATTGAAAGGTGTGACGTTGAAGAAGTGAAAAATGTCCAGAGTCTCTGCATTTTCGATTTTAAAAGTTGTCTTAATATTTATGGCACTGTTAAGCATATATAACTTAAAATATAAATCGGCTGAGGTTACTAGAAAGTAAATTAAACTCGTGAATAAATTCTTAGATATAAGCAATGTGGGAGGTAAAAAACAACAATAATTCAATTTAATTGCTTTGAATCGTTTGATAATGATGATGATAGATTTTGGTTAAACGCCGTTTATAACTCTTTTTTTAGTCGTATCACGGTGACAAGTTTACCTATCCGTGTACTACACGGCTGTCTCAAATCAGTACTCCATACGACAGTCTTTCCAAGCAAATATGTGGTTTTCCACAGCGACTATTAGCCAATTAGTGCCAGCTGAATTTGCCTTTGTCAAACGTCAGAAATAATGTTAGCCGATTGGGGGTTCGAACTGACAACTCCTGGTTAACATCCCTTGACGCTACCGACTGACGCTATGTTTAATATTTAAAATATGCGCCTTGCTCTGTGAAAACCAACATAGCGCAAATATTTCAAATGTTAATATGAGAGAGGGTGTGCAAAAACCAACCTTAGCGTAATAATTATACGTGTAAATATGAGCGGTGCTTTGAAAAAACTTTTGTTTTTAACCATATTTCAGTCATATCACGGCGGCCAGTTCACCTATCCATGTGTTTCCTGTTTGCTCACACCAGTACTCCACATAACAGTCTGTCCAAGCAACTGGCTGCTTTTCCACATAGACTTTTAACCCATTGGAGCAAGACGAATGACGCCTGTCCGAGGGCTAGGTGAGTGGTAATCAAAAGCCGTATTTTGATTAGTTAATTTTGCTAGCACATGTCCGAGGGCTAGTTGAGCGCTAGTCAAAAGCCGTAATTTGATTGATTAACTCGGCTAACACATGTCCGAGGGCTATGTGTGAGCGCTAGTCAAAAGCCGTAATGTGATTGGTTAATTCGGCTAACACATGTCCGAGGCCTAGGTGAGCGCTAGTCATAAGCCGTAATTTGATTGGTTAATTCGGCTAATACATGTCCGAGGGCTAGGTGAGCGCAAATCAAAAGCCGTAATTTGATTGTTTAATTCGGCTAACACATGTCCGAGGGCTAGTTGAGCGCTAATCAAAAGCCGTAACTTGATTGATTAATTCGGCTAACACATGTCCGAGGGCTAGATGAGCGCTAATCAAAATCCGTAATTTGATTGATTAATTCGGCTAACACATGTCCGAGGGCTAGATGAGCGCTAATCAAAATCCGTAATTTGATTGATTAATTCGGCTAACACATGTCCGAGGGCTATGTGTGATCGCTAGTCGAAACCATAATTTGATTAGTTAATTTGGCTAGCACATGTTCGAGGGCTAGGTGAGCGGTAGTCAAAAGACGTAATTTGATTAGTAAATATGGCTAGCACATGTTCGAGGGCTAGGTGAGCGGTAGTCAAAAGCCGTAATTTGATTAGTTAATTTGGCTAGCACATGTCCGAGGGCCACGTTGGCGCTAGTCAAAAGCCGTATTTTGATTGATTAATTCGGCTAATACATGTTCGAGGGCTAGGTGAGCGCTAGTCAAAAGCCGTAATTTGATTGATTAATTCGGCTAACACATGTTCGAGGGCTAGGTGAGCGCTAGTCAAAAGCCGCAATTTGATTGATTAATTCGGATAACGCATGTCCGAGGGCTAGTAGTGAGCGCTTGTCAAAAGCCGTAATTTGATTTCGTTATTCGGCTAGCACATGTCCGAGGGCTAGGTGTGAGCGCTAGTCAGAAGCCGTAATTTGATTGGTTAATTCTGCTGGAACATGTCCGAGGGCTAGGTGAGCGCTAGTCAAAAGCCGTAATTTAAATGGTTAATTCAACTAGCACATGGCCTAGGGCTAGGTGAGCGCTAGTCAAAAGCTGTAATTTGATTGGTTAATTCGGCTAGCACATGTCCGAGGGATAGATGTGAGCGCTATTAAAAACCGCAATTTGATTGGTTAATTCGGCTGGAACATGTTCGAGGGCTAGGTGAGCGCTTCTCAGACGCCGTAATTTGATTGGTTAATTCGGCTAGCACATGTCCGAGGGCTAGGTGAGCGCGTATCAAAAGCTGTAATTTGATTGGTTAATTCGGCTAGCACATGATCGAGGGCTATGTGTGAGCGCTAGTCAAAAGCCGTAATTTGATTGGTTAATTCAGCTAGAAAATGTCCGAGGTCTAGTTGAGCTCTAGTCAAAGCCATAATTTGATTGGTTAATCTGGCTAGAATATGTCCGAGGGCTAGGTGAGCGGTAATTAAAAGCCGTCACGATTTTGATTAGTTAATTTGGCTAGCACATGTCCGGGGGCTAGGCGTGAGCGCTAGTAAGAAGCCGTAATGTGATTGGTTAATTCGGGTTGCACATGTCCGAAGGCTAGGTGAGCGCTAGTCAAAAATCGTAACTTGGTTGGTTAATCTGGCTAGCATATGTCCGAGGGCTATGTGTGAGCGCTAGTCAAAAGCCGTAATTTAATTGGTTAATCTGGTTAGCACATGTCCGGGGGCTATGTGTCAGCGCTAGTCAAAAGCCGTAATTAGTTTGGTTAATCTGGCTAGAACATGTCCGAGGGCTAGGTGAGCTCTTGTCAAAATCCGTAGTTTGATTGATTAATCTGGCTAGAATATGTCCGAGGGCTAGGTGTGCGCGCTAGTCAAAAGCAGTAATTTGATTGGTTAATCGGGTTAGAACATGTCCGAGGGCTAGGTGAGCGCTAGTCAAACGCCGTAATTTGATTGGTTAATTCGGCTATTACATGTCCGAGGGCTAGGTGAGCGCTAGTCAAAAGCCATAATTTGATTGGTTAATTCGACTAACATATGTCCGAGGGCTAGGTGGGCGCTAGTCAAAAGCCGTAATTTGATTGGTTAATTCAGTTAGTACATGCTCTAATTACGAAAGTGCTCGGTATGTAAGGACCACCTCGGTGATGTTTGTTTTAGAGCTTCCGCATCGGGTACGGGAGGTCATGGGTTCAATCCCTGACCGGATCATACCAAATACTTTAAAAACGGAAGTAATGGCTGTCCTCCTTGGGTTGCAGGGTTAGCATAATGACATGCTGGCTAGTGCCAGGATAAATGGATCAATAGTTCAGGTAACTTACTCAGGAAACGCCGCGTTACAACTGAAACATTGTTGAAAGCGGCGTAAAAAAGCACAAATCGATCAATCAATCGTTGGGTTAGGATAACCTTAACCCTTTCAGCGCCGAATTGTTTAAAGTAGACTCTTCCATATAACCGGATGTCTCTATTTTAATGTTATAGGATTTTTTGGAATATCTTTATAAATCACAGCCAAAACAATGCGGATTTCAGGTGAGACAGCTCGTTACGAGCTGACTCACCTGAATCTGTATTGTTTGCAAAAAGCTCAATATTGCCTGTGGCGCTGAAAGAGTTAATAATTCGATGCTATTTTCGTCTTATATGGTTCAAATAAGACGTTAATGTCCCAACGCAGTACTAGAGTAACACTATGTTCACACGCATTGTTGTTACACCTGTGTGAATGTAATCCAAATCAATATCGATTTTCTTTAATACCGTTTATCCGGTCGTGCTGTGTATATCCTTTCTACTTTTAACCCTTTCCCAATTAAAGACGTTTTTTGACGCATCTTCAGCAGACGACTTTTGAAAACATTGTGGCAAAATGAGAAATTGTTCTAAATTAGAAATTTTTTCTTTTGTCACAATGGTTTTTTTTAACTTTTTTCAGTAATTACACCTTTATTTATAGAGGTTTTCCATGTCTTTTTCTAGATGTTTTCAAAGTCGTCTGCTGCTCATTTGTTGTATGTGGGAAAGGGTTAAAATCGTTGCTTTTATTTTGTTTACCCTTACCCTCATACAACAATTATACTGCAGACGTTTTGCTTAAACAAATTGAAAATAAAGTGTGGATTATCTCTATAAATGGAAGCATGATTACTAAACAGAGTTGAAAATATCGTTGCGAAAGAAGAAATTACTCTTCATGTGGAAGTCCTTTTTGCCACAATGTTTGCCAATGCGTTAAATTGCGTCTACATGTGGGAAAATATTTTTTGAAAAACCGAATATATTTTTTATATTGTGATCATTGCAAAAGTACCAAAGAAATATGAAACACTATAGCACTTCACAGTGCAGTATCAGATCGGTTTATTCGCTAAATTGATTACGGTAGATAGAGGTTGAATTAGAGATCAATGATTATTGATTTTTACCCCGATGGGAATATACTTTCTTGTGCAATAAAAGGGTGGACATAGCCATCATATATATACAGGTATTTGTTTTCCCTTATTCCAATAGTCTTCGTACGTAACCCTTTCCACCATTCTGACGCAGCTGCAGTTCGACTTTTGAAAACATTGTGGCATACGGAGAAAATGCTCAACACGAACAATCTCTCCTTTCGTCACAATTACTTTTTTTTCTAGTCAATGATTATATTTTTAAAAGTTCTGTAATTTTGCCTGGGCGCTTTCAACGTCGTCTGCTAAAGATTCGTTGAATCTGGTAAAAGGATTTAACCTTATTTCAATATATCAAACGAAAACAACCAAATGTCAAGTGTTTTCAAAATCAATGGTCACATTTGACAGTTCAAGAAAAGTTTGCAACATAACTAAATACATACTTTCTTTTATTTGTTAACGCTGGTTTTGTTTTTTCGATATTTTATGACTAAAAGTCAGTGGATACAGTTTTCTGTATTGGATAAAAGGGTAAACATTATACAGAAAAAGAAAATCACAAAACCTGCCGTATTTACCTATAAGTCCATATTTAGGAATGTCGAGTAGTGCGTATTTAGGCTTAAACTGATGTGTGGGACAATATCGTGTTATTTCTGGGGGAATATGGAATATGGATTGTTAATTTGAAAGGTACTGTGGTTTATTTGTTGTTGTATTGGGGGGTTTTACGCCGTTTTCAACAATATTTCAGTTATATCATCGCGACAGTTCACACATTCATGGTCCCTTGGTAAACACACCAGTACAAGGAAAGCAAATGCGTTTTGTTTGTTTAAGTTTTAAACTTATTTAGTTTACATCGATTGCGAAACAATCTTCTAGCTTAATCACACCCGATGACTGCTTACTGGGTACTTAACCAGTACTCGCGCCGTTTGTGTGAAAAAATCCCAAAGTCTGGACCCGCTCATCACGGGACTCGAACCAGGGACATTTGATACGAGAGGTCGACGCTTTACCTCTGCACCACTGTCTTCCACATGCGTTTTGCTAAAGGGCACCCCCCCCCCCCCCCCTTTGAACGCCACGATTGGTGATCGAACCCGAGACCCCCTGTTCAGACGTTAACCAATCCGTCACGAACTTTAGAGGTAATGCAACACGATGTTAAAGCCATTCCAACATTTACACTCTTTTTGACTCGTTTGCAGCAGACGACGTTTAAAACATTATGGGTAATTCTTTTTTTTCGTCACTTTGTTTTTCACTCTATAGTTAAAATTCAGTGTATTTTTTCATATTTTCCATTGGTATTTCCAAGTCGGCAGATGTAGATTGACTGTGTAGGGGAAAGGGTTAAGTTAAATCTCTTACATTTTTACCATTATTAAATGCGTTGACCAAATGTCAAAACTAGCCCTTAACCAGTTACTACAAAGATCAAATCTGCAGCAGACGACTTTGCAAACATCCTGGCGAAAATTGTGGTAATTCCCTAAAAATGAAAGTGTAAGTATTAGATAGAGTTGAAATCATTTTTGAAAAGGAGAAAA
>JASEVX010000013.1:45944876-46087942 GCA_031761405.1 Serripes groenlandicus
GCGCAGAAGCTGGTCTGGGTCGATACATTACGCAAAGTCCACAATGATTGGTTTTCCCTCGCGGGACGTGCTCAAATATACAAATGGATTAAAAAAACTAACCAACTCTCTGATACAGACGACCTTTTGGTGCCTTGAAAGCAGACGACCTTTGAAGAAGGAGATTATGGCTCATGATAACGAGCACTTTTTCCTTCTTTATGAACATATCCAAACTACTTGATGATAGCATGATCCAGAGGTCCAGATAAGGAGGGAATAAACAGCTGTTTTCCCTACAATATTTCTCTTATAATCCAAGCAAATCCTATGGTTAGGGTACTCAAACAGAATCGTCTCATTGAGACGATTCTTTTGAGTACCCACAACATAGGGTTAGAGGGTAAAATAAGGATTTCTAGAACATGCAAAACGCCCCTTATCTAGAGCTATGGAAATTTAATTATACCCCTTCGTTTCGATTTACAATGTAACACTGTTTTTTCTTTTTTGATAGAAAGTATTCATTTGGAAGTCGAATGAAACCTTGAATAAAAGTATAAGTTTTCTTAAAGGTGATATCTTTCGTTTTTTTTTCGATGTAGACGCTTTCTGACGCCACTGCAGCATGCGAATTTTGACAACAGTGTTACTAAAGGAGAAATTAATCAAGACGTAAAGAGCAATTTCTACTTTTATCACAATGTGTTCAACTCTATTCAAAGTCGTCTGCTGTAGAAACGCCGATTGCTCAGGGAGTAAGGGGAAATCGACCACACCACTGGTCTCATCAACCTTGTTATTGATTGATTGATATATTGATTGGTTTATCGATTGATTGATTGCTTGATTGATTGGTTTATTGATTGATTGATTTATTTATTTATTTATTGATATTGTTTGATTGATTGTTATTATTGATTGATTGTTTGCATATCGATTGATTGATTGCTTGGTTGATTGGTTTATCGATTGATTGATTGCTTGATTGATTGGGGTTAAGCGTTATTGTCAACATGTTTCCAGTCAACATCTGCAGTAGACGACTTTAAACAAATCTGATTAAAATTGTCGAAAATCTCTCCTAGAGTTAAAAAAAAAAAAAAAACATTAAGACAAAAGGAGTAATTGCTTTTTTTTGTACAGTTTCTTCTTTTGCCACAATGTTTTAATAGTAACCCGATGCAGATTCTCAATAAGTCGTCTGTAAATGGAAAAAGAATATGGGTAAAGATATCACTTCGATATTAACTAGACGTCAATTTTGTCACCATTATAAATTATCAGACTAAGGATGTGTAAATAGATCTTTGCCAAACAATTGCCGCCTAGGTAGAGTGTCCGCCTCAGGTGCGGATGTCGCAGGTTCAATCTCCAGGCGGGTCATAACAAAGACGTTAAAAAATGGTGTTAATGGCTTTCCTTCCTTGGTGTTCAGAGTTGCGGGGTTAGCATGACGACTGACTGGCTGGTGCCAGGATAAAATTGGTCCATGTAACTTACCTAGGAAACGGATTTGTTGTATGTGGGAAAACGAAGACCCTGTAAACACCCGGGCAATACTACGGAATACCTCTATGATTGAAACTATATTTAATGGATAGACTTGAACGAATTGTAGCAACCGGAGAAGTAGCTCATCATGACAAAATTTCTCCTTCGGTCACTCTGTAATAAATGACTTTTAACAACACTGTGGCAAAAGGAGAAATCGCTCATGATGAGAGTTTTCAATTTTATTCAAAAAGCTTCAGAGGAAAACATCGAAACCAAAAGCATGAAAAATCTCTATGAATGAAAGTATGATCAAGAAATATATTCTCATGTAAAATGGACCTCATATCAGACATAAGTATGGATTCTGCGTAATGTATCGACCCAGATCAGCCTGCACAGTCCGCGCAGACTGGTCCGGGCCGACACATTCCGTTTCAAGGGGGATAGAGGTATAGAATAATGATTCCTGAAACAGAAAATACACAAGGTGGGGAAAGTATCTGCCCGGATTAGCCTGCGCTGAAAACCAACAAAATGGCATCTGCGTAATGTATCGACCAGATCAGCCTGCGCTGTCCGCGCAGACTGATCCGGGCCGACACATTCCGTTTCAAGGGGGATAGAGGGATAGAGTAATGATTCCTGAAACAGAAAATCCACAGTAGGCGAACAGTGTCTATCCGGGTAAGCCTGCGCGGCATGCTAAGGCTGATCCGGGTCGATATTAAACGCAGAGTCCCCACGGTTGGTGTTCTCGTGGGACGGCTCACATCTATCTACTGTTCTAAAACTGAAACATCAATAAGTCGGCTGTCACGCTCAATTTACCCCTAAGATGATGGCGGTTTTTTATGAAAAATTTATCATGACGTTCATTGATTATCCTCAAAAGTACTATTATTATAGAGTCGTTCCGCGGGAAAACAAACACATTGTTGACCCTGCGTAAAGTATCGACCTGGATCAGCCTAAGCATGCCGCGCAGGTTATCCCGGACAGACACTTTACGTTAGCCTGCACGGACTACGCATGCTGATCTGGGTCGAAACATTACGCAGAGTCCACAGTGTTGGTTATTTCGTGGAACGAATCATATAGAGTTCATTTAAATTTGTACTAGAAAAAAACAAATTTAAATGTCTTGAACATATTACAATTGCGTTTGTTTAAAAACACTAAGTTATGACACATCTAAAATGAAATAAATATTCCGATGTGTTAAGTATTTGCAGTTTCTTTATTTTGACTCGCATTTCTTTTTTTGTGGTTTTATTTACGAAGACAAAACCGTCCCTATGAGACTGGCAGCAGACTGTTATGTGTCAATATCGAGGTAAAAATCAAGTTGAATTCTCCTTTAAAATAGCAATTTTAACTTACTGGATGTTATTTTCATGTGATTTAAAATGTTCATTTGGTTCAAAACAAATGAAGAAAGAACAAACCGAGATAAAACTGGTTTTAATTTAGTTCGTCCTTGACAATTTTAAATGTGTCATTAAATTCCCTAAAGACATATTGCTTCCGATCTGCATATTGTTATGCATCATTGACACAAGGCTGCTCATCATAATATGATTTTAAAATATGAGTAGTTTGTTATTTTCATTATAAAAAAGGAAGGATAGAATTACAATAAATTAACATGTTGTAGGGCTCAGTTTATGTTCGAAATTAAGTTTAAATTATACAACAATTTCAATGAAATTTAACTGTTTAGCTGATATTCTATTTCGAAGGTTGTCTAATTTATAAATATTGAATTACATTTCAACATTTGTTAAAGTATAATATAATTAGGATGCCAAGCTAATATCATTTTGAGAAAAAGAGAAAACTCATGTCTTCAGCGATTTAACCCTTATCTCATTGTTTTAAAAGTAGATTGCTGAAAAGGTGTCCAATGTTGACTTTAATAGGGGAAAGGTAAAATGACGTGCTATTGCATGCAAATCCTAAATTGTCGGTTTTGTGGTTTATTGATAAATAATAAAATTCAAATATTCTGACAAAACATCTTGAAAAGTGTATGTGGAATTCACAAATCTTATAATTATTCTTTAATGAAAGCACTGTATACATACTAAGACTAATGATTGGCAAGATTACTCATTTCCATTACTGTTTATGATCAATAATAAGCTGGCTGTGTGTATGGTCAACCTACTGTGGAATGGAGATTGATCATAAACAATGAAAGGCTTCAATTATCATTCACTTCGTTGACAAAACAATGCAAGTTATGATACATTTTCACTTGACCCCACCCCTGATGTTCCAATATGCCCCTCAGTTGATAACTGTTTATTCAACTACTATAATGTTAGTGTTATGCATACCTGCAGTATTCAATTCCGGCGACATTGATGCGTTGCATCAACTTTCTCTTGTAATTATACTTAAAGAGAAATTAACTGTGAAAGTAAAAGATGTTTCAATACGTTTTTCTTTTCATTTTTTGTAACACCATACAAACAAACTAGCGATAAAAACGCAATATTTAATATCTACCACTAACAAATGTTTTTTTGTTTTGTTTTGTGTTGGCACAATGAAAGGCGACACGTATCTGGGACCAGCTTAAAGATTGATAGAGGTCAACTATTCATACTGACATGTGAGGGGTAAAGGTCAACTATTAATACTGAGGGGGAAAGGTCAACTATTAATACTGACATGTGAGAGGGAAAGGTCAACTATTCATACTGACATGTGAGAGGGAAAGGTCAACTATTCATACTGACATGTGAGAGGGAAAGGTCAACTATTCATACTGACATGTGAGAGGGAAAGGTCAACTATTCATACTGACATGTGAGGGGGAAAGCTCAACTATTCATACTGACATGTGAGAGGAAAAGGTCAACTATTCATACTGACATGTGAGAGGATAAATATCGCTTTTAAAACAGACCAGGGCGAATTAGTTTTACTTCTAATTGAACCCGTCTATGTTAAAAGCTACGAGTTGGCATTTGTGAATAATGAAGGTTCAGATTAGCCTCTCCATCATACATCTACACAAGTTAACCCTTTCCCTCATATAGGCGCTTTCGGACGCCTCTGCAGCAGACGGCTTTTTGAAAACATAGCGACAAAAGAAGAAATTGCTCAAAACGAGCAATTTCTCCTTTTGCCCAATGTTTTCCACTTTTTGTCATAGGTTATCCATTAAATTATAGAGATTTTCTATGTTTTGACAAAATATGTTCAAAGTCGTCTGCTGCAGAATTGTCGTATGAGGGAAAGGGTTAAGAGAAGCTTCCAATAATCGTATATCTTATGTTTGTCATAATGTGAACGAGCTGACTTTGACCTACACTGTTCACAAAAAGCCAACTTGTCTATTTTTCAATGGATGAATAAGCTTAACACTTTACCACGTACAACACTTCTGCAGCAGACGACTTTAAAAACATACCCGAAATCGTTTGGAAACTCCCTTTAAACGAAAGTACAATAATTGAATTGAGTTGTTGAAAACATGGTGACAAAAGGAGAAATTGCTCGTTTTGAACAATTTCTTCTTGTGTCACTATGTTTTCTAAAAAAAGCCGTCTGCTGCGGAGACGTCAGAAAATGTCTATATGAGGGAAAGGGTTAAATCCCCTTTTCTTTTCGTTTGGATTTAAAAGTATTAGGCGAAGACGTTAATCTGACGTTTGTTTACAATTGAACCCGTATTGTTCGAGCTTTAATTTATCATCCCGCGTGTTCTGAAGTTAGGTGAATTGCGAAGAAGTTTACATCACGTTCCGTAATTAAGCGAAAGCCTTCGGAATGTGGCGAACTATCACGGTGACTGCCGATTCGTTCGAGACCTTATTTATTTCCCGCATGTTCTGAAGTTAGGCGAATATCAACGTAATGTTTGCTAAGAAGTTAACATAGGTTGTTTCCGCACGTTCCGTAATTAGGCGAAAGCCTTTGGAATGTGGCGAACTATCATGCCTTGTCTATTCCTCTGAAAGGGTTTGATCAAATTATTCTTACAGAGCTAGTTCTCATTCCCTCACAGTAACGCCTTTCAATCCAGATTATAATCCAGATGGCTCAATGTCGGGGATTTCTAACCGGGCGTCTCGGGTTCGATCCCCAGTCGCGGCGGTCATAGTGGAGTGCCCTTGGGCAAGGCATAATATTTCCTTTGTAAGTACTGGTTTGGTTACTCTGGGGTCATGCATAAGTGAGCTGTCGACGTGATATAGCTGATATAATATTAAAAAAGTGTAAAACGCCGTTTAAAAAAAAGTAAAACAAATCGATCCAGATCTATTGGAAAGTAATATAAAAAATAATGTGTTTATTAGAGACTGGGTACAGAATTGTATTATTGTTTAGGCAACTTTCCTGAAAACTGACTTCGCGCTGACAAAACGAAAATGGTTTTCACGTCTATTGGTAAAAAGTATGTATTGTGAACCCAGCCCTCGTCATGGATAAATATCTTTATGCGATCTGATATGAAGATCAATATCATATAAAATTCAATCGATTATAGCCGATATAATTGATTTGTTATCGAATACTCTTATAATGATGACCTATACACTGCGATGATTTGACGATTATAAAGATTATAATAGAGTATTGAATTATTATATCTTATGAATAGAGTATTGAATTATTATATCTTATAAATAGAGTATTGAATTATTATATCTTATAAATAGAGTATTGAATTATTATAATTTCGTTGAATAAGTTTATCACAATAATTGTATTGTCCCGATTATTTGACACGTTAAAGCTCGATACGGAACTCTGTTTATCGATTTTTGGGTATTGATTGATTGATTGTGGTTTAACTTCGTTTTCAGCTTGTTTTAAACGTCAGAGCTTGATACGGAACTTAGTATATCGATTTTTGGGTATTGACTGATTGACTGATTGATTGATTGATTGATTGTGGTTTAACGCCGTTTTCAGCTTGTTTTAAGCGTCAGAGCTTGATATGGAACTATGTATATCGATGTTTTTGGTATTGATTGATTGATTGCTTGATTGATTAAGTGATTGATTGGGGTTTAACGTCGTTTTTAAATATATTTAGTCAAGCACGGTGGCCAGTTCACCTTGTCATGTCTTTCCTAGGTTACTCACACCAGTACTCCACATTACATAGATCCCAAGCAACTGACTGCATTTCCACACAGAGTGTTATCCCATTGGTGGAAAACGAATGACGCTTGTCACAGTGACATCTGTCAAATGTTGGAAAGATTGTTTTCCAATTGTTTTGGAGTAAGACGGGTTTATACCAAGTCAGTCAATTATAATCTCCATTAATCCCCCCGTTTCCCACAAAAAGACGTAATCCGAATCCTCTGCAGCAGAAGAGATTTGAAATTATTGTGGCTAAAGGAGAATTTGCCACAGGAGATATTAGCGATTATAACTGATTGTCTACATTTGTATGTACAAAGCTGTCTTCTCCAAAGCCAGTTTTCAGAGAACCTTATCCAGCTCTACCCTGCCATGTCAAACAATATTGACACTATATATTCTAATGACACGTATAATGACACGTAAGTATTCATTTTCCAAACAATATGACATTGTAAGCACAATGTTTTCAACTCCCTTCAACATTTTTTAAAACTTTAATATAAAGACGTGTTCCATAGTTTTGTCAAGATGTTTCCAACGTCGTCTGCGGTACGTGGCAACATGTCTGCGGTACGTGGGAACATGTCTGCGGTACGTGGGAACATGTCTGCGGTACGTGGGAACATGTCTGCGGTACGTGGGAACATGTCTGCGGTACGTGGGAACATGTCTGCGGTACGTGGGAACATGTCTGCGGTACGTGGGAACATGTCTGCGGTACGTGGGAACATGTCTGCGGTACGTGGGAACATGTCTGCGGTACGTGGGAACATGTCTGCGGTACGTGGGAACATGTCTGCGGTACGTGGGAACATGTCTGCGGTACGTGGGAACATGTCTGCGGTACGTGGGAACATGTCTGCGGTACGTGGGAACATGTCTGCGGTACGTGGGAACATGTCTGCGGTACGTGGGAACATGTCTGCGGTACGTGGGAACATGTCTGCGGTACGTGGGAACATGTCTGCGGTACGTGGGAACATGTCTGCGGTACGTGGGAACATGTCTGCGGTACGTGGGAACATGTCTGCGGTACGTGGGAACATGTCTGCGGTACGTGGGAACATGTCTGCGGTACGTGGGAACATGTCTGCGGTACGTGGGAACATGTCTGCGGTACGTGGGAACATGTCTGCGGTACGTGGGAACATGTCTGCGGTACGTGGGAACATGTCTGCGGTACGTGGGAACATGTCTGCGGTACGTGGGAACATGTCTGCGGTACGTGGGAACATGTCTGCGGTACGTGGGAACATGTCTGCGGTACGTGGGAACATGTCTGCGGTACGTGGGAACATGTCTGCGGTACGTGGGAACATGTCTGCGGTACGTGGGAACATGTCTGCGGTACGTGGGAACATGTCTGCGGTACGTGGGAACATGTCTGCGGTACGTGGCAACATGTTATTTGCTCGAGGACGAGGAGGAATCCGCTGTGGTCGAGTGGTTAGCGTCGGGGATTTCGAAACCGGGTGTCCCGGGTTCGATCCCCAGTCGCGGCAATTCGGTCATGGTGGAGTGCTCTTGGGCAAGGCACATTTTCTAGCCTAGTACTGGTTTGTTCACCCAGGGATCATGGATAATTAAATTTAAATGCGCGCTAAATGACCTTAGCTGTCGATGCGCCGTAAAACAATATACATTCATTCATTCATTCGAGGACGAGGAATACAGCATTCGGCCTACTGTAATACTGTGAAATTTACTATGTTTGTAGTGGAATAGGCATAAACTTAATTGAATGTTTGTGCAAACAGTAAAGAAACCGCAAATTTACTGTTTGTAGTGGAATAGGCATAATAACAGGACTGTATTCTCACCTTTCCCTTACCTCTCTTTACCGCTCGTTATCCCACCGCACTAAGGGTAAATAGTAAAATCAAAATGTGGGACAATCGAGAAGACACCATCTAAATATAGGTAGACGCGCTGTATTCGTCAATTGGATTATACAGAGAGTCTGTTTAATACGAGCATCCACGAATGTACATTGTTACATAGATAATATGTATTATATTGTTTCCTTTACTTCTGGTAAAGCGTTTCTAGTCATGTGACTCTTCTCGCACTATTCCCAATGTTTTCAAAACGTTTTAACCTAACCTAAATATATATTGATTTCAAAAGTCTATTTAAAAAAAAAATAAAAAAAAAAAAAAAATTGTACAACCTAGTCTGTCACACGTTAAAACCTTACATAAAAGATTTAACATCATAAATATTTTTTTCAAATCCTTAGATAAAGAAAAAATACATTCTACATATTCCATCGGAACTTCTCGGAAAAGGCTTTCTTGTATACAACCTTATATTATGTAAAATATTAATATGTGTATTGGCTACAAATATGTTATATTTAATGCTGAATAGAATAAAGAAGATATGTATGTTTACCCGGCCGGGTAGCTCAATTGGTAGCGCATCTGACTCGTGATCTGGAGGTCACGGGTTCGATACCCGGTTGCGGCGACATTCTTTCGGGCGATGTTTTCCATTGCCTCTCACCTCTGATCTATGTGAGAAAGTAGTCAGTGGCTTCGAAAGAATGTTGTGTAAGTACTGGTGTGGGAAAGCCAGGAAAACATGGGTAGGTGCACTGACCGCCGTGATATGACCAAAGCTGTTGAAAGCGGCGTTAAACTCCAAACAAACAAACAAACAAACAAATATGTATGTTTACTTATTTTTAGCAAGGGGCTCATTAGAGTCCATGGATCCGATATCGACTTTCTAAGCCACGCCCATCGTCATGCATCACAAACAAACCAACAATTTATCGTTAAAAACTACCCGGTTCTCATGCATCACATGGCCTTTATTTGTGATGCAGAAACCGCGTTCGGCAATCGAGTGTGCCGGACAGAACATATCGATTGTTTTGATTGGCTAAACGACTGCTAATTTGCTCATCGGATCTATGAAATTTGCTCTCGTAGGTGAATTCCGAAGACTCTCATCGAAATCTAGACTGCAATCAGTCCCTATTGTTAAAGTCTCATTACAATATCGGCAATAAATTACTTCAAATATATTTGTCTACAGTAGCTCTCACTTAATATTATGTCAGTGAAAGCACATGCATCCGGGGAATGTTTTTAAAACATTAAATATATTGGTTCCAGGTACATGGTATAAACATCCCTACCATATCGTACCGCCAATAAGTCCGTCACTAGCAAAACAAAATGCGATAACTTTGTGGTATGTCAACCGGAAAATGAATTTGATTTTACATTTCTTGCGCAATAGAAAAAACTCTAAAAACATGTGCTATTGAAATATAGGAATTATGGAATTGAAAATGAAAAATATATTTTCTACGACGTCAACAAACGAAGTCATGGAACAACGATGAATGGTATAAATATATTTTATTGAAGTGAACCGATTGATGTCCGAGGTCAAATAAACTTTACAATAAAGGTATTCTTAGAGAGAGAAATAACTAAAACTTTCACTTAAAATATCCTTCTCGCAGATGCTTCGATGTCACCATAACATTTATTTTCCACATGCAGATGTATTTGACGCATATGCATGCAGGTGACTTTCAAAAACATTGTGACACTATGTGAATTTGACAATAATTAGAAACATTCGTTGTGTCACAATCTGTTGAAATCTATCCAATAATAATGTACCTCCTCGGTTGTGTAGTGGCAGAGCGTCCGCCTCGGGTGATGGAGGTCGAGGGTCGATCCCTGGCCGGGTCATACCAAACACTTTAGCATTGGTTCTAATGTCAGCCCTCCTTGGCGCTCAGAGTTGCGGGGTTGGCTGGGTTCATGATACATGGACCAGAAGTACTGGTAACTTACTCAGGAAACGCCGTGATATAACTGAAACATTGTTGAAAGCGGCGTAAAACACCAAACAATCAATCAATAAATCCAATTGTTATGTACTTACTTTAAGCTACATATAACTGAAACATTGTTGAAAGCGGCGTAAAACACCAAACAATCAATCAATAAATCCAATTGTTATGTACTTGCTTTAAGCTACATATGAGCCGTCCCGCGAGAAAACCAACATTGTGGACTCTGCGTAAAGTATCGATCCATATCAGCCTGAGCATGCCGCACAGGCTTACCCGGATAGACACCTTTCGCCTCCTGTAGATTTTCCGTTTCAGGGACCATTACTCTATACCTCTATACCACTGAGACGGAATATGTCGGCCCCGATCAGACTGCGCGGACTGCGCAGGATGATTTGGGTCGATATATTACGCAGATGCCATAATGTTGGTTTTCTTGTGGAACGACTCATATGTATCATCGATGTGAACCAATATTACTTAGCACGAATCATAACCGAAAGTCAACACGTTTCCTAGGGAGCAGCAAAGTATTATCAAAAGAGTGGCGAAGTTCCAATGTCGTGAATCAGCTGTAACAATTAACCGTTAAGTTAGACGTGTTATATACACACTACTTATGGCCCTGTCACACTATTGCGTATGAGAGAAACGTCTTAGTTGCGTATGAAAATCCATGAATTAATTTTCATACGCACAAAATGCCCTTAAAGATACATAATTGTTTGTATACCTATGAGTAGAGTGTGAGTAGCGTATCGCCAGCGTATGTCCAGCGTATTACCAGCGTAGTCTGCGTATGGCTAGCGAAGGAGTAGCGTATGAACTACACATGTCTAGCGTTCCGCTATCACGTGACAAAGTGCCCATATAAGTCCACGAAGAACTGTACAATATCTAGAAATGGGATCCTGTATATACACTTTATCAAAACGCTGGCAATACGCAGGGAATACGCTTGCCAAGCACTAATCATACGCTAGTTGTACGTTACTCAATCGCCAGGCACACGCCAAGATGTCTATATACGTTGCAGATACGTCCGACATTCGTTAGAAGTACGTTACTCATGCGCCATCAATACGCTAGCTGTACGGTACACCTTCATGCCAGCGTATGTCAGCGTATGACCAGCGTAGTCGACCTATAAGTAACGTACCTCTAGCGTAAGGCGTTTAGGCATGCTTAAACAAAATCTGCCTCGCCGTATGCCACCGTGCTTGAAACGTATAAAACCTATGCCTAACGTACGTACCCCTAGCGTATGCCAGCGTATACCAGTGTATTTTTCATACGCTGGCATTCGCTAGTACGATACGCAATAGTGTGACAGGGCCATTACAAATGTAACTCTGAATAATAGCATGGCTGTCTTCCCTGACGCTCAGGATTGCGGGGTAAGCATTATTATTGACTGGCTGGTGTCAGAACAAACGAGTGGCAAAGTTCCAATATCGTGAATCAGCTCGAACAATTAACCGTGTTATGCACACGATAATGCACGTAACACTACTTACAAAATTAATGTACCTATGACTAATGTCCTCATGAAAATACATGTCTCAATGAAAAGAAGGTCGTAGAAAGACTGGGCCTTGTCTAGTCCTCTGAAAGGGTTTAAACAAATTATACTTACAGAGCTAGTTCTCATTCCCTCACAATAACGCCTATTGCATTTAAAGTGTATACTTTCATTTATCCAGATTGATCATTGATTTATCCAGATCTATTGGTTAAATGATTTATTTATTTGGGGTTTAACGCCGTTTTTAGATGAAATTCAGTCATTTTACGGCGACCAGTTCACATACCCAAGAGTTTCTTAGCGACCGTCTCTGTGGTGTAGTTGTTAGAGCTGGGATCAGGGTTCGATCCGCGGTCAGCTCGCTATTTAAAAACAGAAATTCTAGTATATATAGAAACGGGCTTTAACTTCCTCGTCAGCCGGATTTGACCTGTGTTTGCATTTTGGTCCGATACGCCGAGCCCCGGTAGCTCAGTCGGTAGCGACGCGGGCTGTCAATCCAGGGGTTGTGAGTTCGAAACCCGGCTCGGCCAACTTTCTTTCCGACGATTGACAAAAGTCAATGCGACATGCGTCATTCGTCTTCCACCAATGGGCTAAGTCTATGTGGAAAAGCAGCCAGTTACTTGGGAAGATTGTTGTGTGGAGTACTGGTATGAGGGAAAGGGTTGAAATTAAAGCTTTATTATTGAATAGAGAAAACATTGTTGCAAAAGGGAAAACATGAGCATTATGTCACCATTTTTTTTAAAGGTTTTCTGTCACAGATGCGTCGAATGCTTCTTCGGGAAGTGAAATAGATAAATGTAAAAAAAAAAAAAAGGAAAATACAAACCGTATTTATAAATCAGAGTGGAGACAATGAAAACAAACTTACTATCTCTGTGTTTGATAATCGAGAGTGTTTCTATACGAATTTAAAGTGTAGACATAGCGTTGGTGTATTTGCTTCTGGCATAATTACCCCTTAACAAATAATAAGTGTGTCAGTTTAACTCTCACTGCCGAATCACACGAAGTCGAATCTTCCATGTTGAAAATTGGACTACACCATTTTTCGTCCAACAGGAAATTTGGTAAAATTTAATGTCTAAGTGGCAAACAATGCAGATTTCAGGAGATACAGCTCGTTACGTTTGCAAAAGCCTTTAATTGCCTTTTGACAGCGAAAGAGTAAACGTAGATGTGTTCCAACTAATATCAATGTGTCTACTTAGTTTCCAATAAAAACTATTTAAACCCTTTCCAGTTCTGCTCCAGACCAGACTACGAGGTACTGACTATAGACACAATTCGCTTTTGCTTTTTTTTCTCGCCTCGGTGGCTTAGTGGTAGAGTGTCCGCCTCGGGTGCGGGAGGTCGCGAGTTCGATCCCCAGCCGGGACAAACCAAGTACTTTGAAAATGGAAGTAATGGCTGCCCATCTTGACACTCATGGTTGTGCGGTTATCATTACGACTAACTGACTTGTGTTAGCATTACGACTAACTGACTTGTGTTAGCATTACTACTAACTGACTTGTGTTAGCATTACTACTAACTGACTTGTGTTAGCATTACTACTAACTGACTTGTGTTAGCATTACTACTAACTGACTTGTGTTAGCATTACTACTAACTGACTTGTGTTAGCATTACGACTAACTGACTTGTGTTAGGATAAATAATACATTTGCATATTTAGTAAAAACATAAAAAAAATCTCATGCATTGCATATATGTCGAAATTATTCCCATTACTTGTGTTAAGGTTGTTTTTTTTCTTTTTTTTTTTTTACAGCCTATATTTCTTTTCTATGTGATTTTCTTAAACACCGGTTCGACTGATCAATCAACGAACTAGAAAAATGTCTCATTCTCCTCTTACCCTATTTTAGCGAAGTTCAAATCATAACAGTTTACCCCCCAAAAGAACAGGGTTTTTTTACTTTTTTTTTTTAAATGACCATGAAATCATGTATTTATTTGTTTGCATTACAAGATGCATGTATATATATACGTAAATAAAATCTATCTGTTAGGATAAATGGACCAGAAGTACTGGTAACTTACACGGGAAACGCCCTGGAATAAAGTGAAACATTGATGAAAGCGGCGATAAACACCAAGCAATCAGTCAATCGCTAATGCTTTTAACCCTTTCCCTCATTCAATAATTCTGCAGCAGACGATTTTGAACATATTTTGTAAAAAAATAGAAAATCTCTATAATTGAGTGGATAACCTAGGACTAAAAATAGAAAACATTGTGTCAAAAGGAGAAATTGCTCGTTTTGGTCAATTTCTTCTTTTGTCACTATGTTTTCAAGAAGCCGTCTGCTGCAGAGGCGTCAGAAAGCGTCTATATGAGGGAAAGGGTTAAGTTATTTATCCTGGAGCTCCTCTTATGTTTTTTTTTCTGTGTTTCAGGTTCCCTCGACGAGTTATAGGCAAAAAGACAAATACAATGCATAGGAACCCAACAAAGAGAGCCACTATTTAAACAAACAAAAAATGCATATTCGTACACATACATTCGGCCTTTCACAATGATGCACATACAGTGAAAGCGAAAGTAGAATTTTCCATAAAAAAAAATGTCTAGTCACGTGACTCGGGATTTTACGGCAGCTGACGAACTAAGCGATGTCACCGTGATCGTAGAAAATACTCGACTTTACGTTCACCGACAGTATCTGGCGGAATGGTCCGGAGTTTGGCGAAGATTGTTCCTCGTCGAGTGCCAGATGGACCCGAACGCCTCCGTGGAAATCGTTTTAGAGGATAAAAAGTTAGACGAGATCACGGAACTGCTACAGTGTATCTACTCTACACAGAAGCCCATTTCAGGTGACACATCGATGGTTTAATTAACCCTTTCCCTCATATGACAATTCTGCAGCAGACGACTTTGAACATATTTTGTCAAAACATGGAAAATATCCATAATTGAATGGATAACCTATGACTAAAAGTGGAAAACATTGTGGCAAAAGGAGAAATTGCACGTTTTGTGCAATTTCTTCTTTTGTCACTATGTTTTCAAAAATCCGTCTGCTGCAGAGGCGTCAGAGAGCGTCTATATGGGAACATAAGGATAACTAAAGGCAGGTCTCTTACATTATTAGTAATTATTTCTTATATCGCGTATCTGCAGCAGACGACTTAAAAAACAGATTGTGACAAAAAGAGACATTTCTCCCCTTGCAACAATGTTTTCAACTCCATTCAATAATCAAACTTCAATTTATGGAGGATTTCCATATTTTAGCTCAGATGTGTTCAAAGTCGTCTGCTGCAGGCATATTTGATGAAAGTGGGAAAAGGTAAACCCATTACGGTTAAAATTACACCTTTGTTTTATCTTCTTTTATAATTAAGGAACAAGCTTCGGGAATATGAGACCGAGCGTCCTGGGTTCAATCCCCAGTGTATCTACTTTTATAATTAAGGAACAGGCTTCGGGAATATGAGACCGAGCGTCCTGGGTTCAATCCCCAGTGTATCTACTTTTATAATTAAGGAACAAGCTTCGGGAATATGAGACCGAGCGTCCTGGGTTCAATCCCCAGTGTATCTACTTTTATAATTAAGGAACTAGCTTCGGGAATATGAGACCGAGCGTCCTGGGTTCAATCCCCAGTGTATCTACTTTTATAATTAAGGAGCTAGCTTCGGGAATATGAGACCGAGCGTCCTGGGTTCAATCCCCAGTGTATCTTCTTTTATAATTAAGGAACTAGCTTCGGGAATATGAGACCGAGCGTCCTGGGTTCAATCCCCAGTGTATCTACTTTTATAATTAAGGAACAAGCTTCGGGAATATGAGACCGAGCGTCCTGGGTTCAATCCCCAGTGTATCTACTTTTATAATTAAGGAGCAGGCTTCGGGAATATGAGACCGAGCGTCCTGGGTTCAATCCCCAGTGTATCTACTTTTATAATTAAGGAACAAGCTTCGAGAATATGAGACCGAGCGTCCTGGGTTCAATCCCCAGTGTATCTACTTTTATAATTAAGGAACTAGCTTCGGCAATATGAGACCGAGCGTCCTGGGTTCAATCCCCAGTGTATCTACTTTTATAATTAAGGAACTAGCTTCGGGAATATGAGACCGAGCGTCCTGGGTTCAATCCCCAGTGTATCTACTTTTATAATTAAGGAACAAGCTTCGGAAATATGAGACCGAGCGTCCTGGGTTCAATCCCCAGTGTATCTACTTTTATAATTAAGGAACAAGCTTCGGGAATATGAGACCGAGCGTCCTGGGTTCAATCCCCAGTGTATCTACTTTTATAATTAAGGAACAAGCTTCGGGAATATGAGACCGGGCGTCCTGGGTTCAATCCCTAGTGTATCTACTTTTATAATTAAGGAACAAGCTTCGGGAATATGAGACCGAGAGTCCTGGGTTCAATCCCCAGTGTATCTACTTTTATAATTAAGGAACTAGCTTCGGCAATATGAGACCGAGCGTCCTGGGTTCAATCCCCAGTGTATCTACTTTTATAATTAAGGAACAGGCTTCGGGAATATGAGACCGAGCGTCCTGGGTTCAATCCCCAGTGTATCTACTTTTATAATTAAGGAACTAGCTTCGGGAATATGAGACCGAGCGTCCTGGGTTCAATCCCCAGTGTATCTACTTTTATAATTAAGGAACTAGCTTCGGGAATATGAGACCGAGCGTCCTGGGTTCAATCCCCAGTGTATCTACTTTTATAATTAAGGAACAAGCTTCGGGAATATGAGACCGAGCGTCCTGGGGTTCAATCCCCAGTGTATCTACTTTTATAATTAAGGAACAAGCTTCGGGAATATGAGACCGAGCGTCCTGGGTTCAATCCCCAGTGTATCTACTTTTATAATTAAGGAACAAGCTTCAGGAATATGAGACCGAGCGTCCTGGGTTCAATCCCCAGTGTATCTACTTTAATAATTAATGAACAAGCTTCGGGAATATGAGACCGAGCGTCCTGGGTTCAATCCCCAGTATATCTACTTTTATAATTAAGGAACAAGCTTCGGGAATATGAGACCGAGCGTCCTGGGTTCAATCCCCAGTGTATCTACTTTTATAATTAAGGAACTAGCTTCGGGAATATGAGACCGAGCGTCCTGGGTTCAATCCCCAGTGTATCTACTTTTATAATAAAGGAACAAGCTTCGGGAATATGAGACCGAGCGTCCTGGGTTCAATCCCCAGTGTATCTACTTTTATAATTAAGGAACTAGCTTCGGGAATATGAGATCGAGCGTCCTGGGTTCAGTCCCCAGTGTATCTACTTTTATAATTAAGGAACTAGCTTCGGGAATATGAGACCGAGCGTCCTTGGTTCAATCCCCAGTGTATCTTCTTTTATAATTAAGGAACAAGCTTCGGGAATATGAGACCGAGCGTCCTGGGTTCAATCCCCAGTGTATCTACTTTTATAATTAAGGAACTAGCTTCGGGAATATGAGACCGAACGTCCTGGGTTCAATCCCCAGTGTATCTACTTTTATAATTAAGGAACAAGCTTCGGGAATATGAGACCGAGCGTCCTGGGTTCAATCCCCAGTGTATCTACTTTTATAATTAAGGAACAAGCTTCGGGAATATGAGACTGAGCGTCCTGGGTTCAATCCCCAGTCGCGGCGGACATTATGTAAGGCCTTTGGACAAGGGATATTTCCAGGCCTAGAACTGGTTTGTTTACCCAGACATCAAGAAGTAGTGAACTGGCGCCGTGATATATCTGAAATAACGTTGAAAACGGCGTAAACCCTTAATATAAATGAAACATTGATCGATTGGTGTCGTTTTCGATAAATTGTCCATCATATCACGGCGGCCAGTTCACATATCCTTGTGTTACAAGGCTGTCTCGATATGTTTTGTCCGGCACACTCGATTGCCGAACGCGGTT
The DNA here is from genome assembly GCA_031761405.1 of Serripes groenlandicus. NCBI lineage: Eukaryota > Metazoa > Mollusca > Bivalvia > Cardiida > Cardiidae > Serripes > Serripes groenlandicus. The sequence goes on from JASEVX010000013.1 coordinate 45,962,695, forward strand.
TCTGCATCACAAATAAAGGCCATGTGATGCATGAGAACCGGGTATTTTTTTTAACGAATAATTGTTGGTTTGTTTGTGATGCATGACGATGGGCGTGGCTTAGAAAGTCGATATCGGATCCATGGACTCTAATGAGCCCCTTGCTAAAAATAAGTAAACATACATATCTTCTTTATTCAGCATTAAATATAACATATTTGTAGCCAATACACATATTAATATTTTACATAATATTGTGTTACCAGGCTGTCCTTCCAAACAACTTGCTTCTTAGTGAGAGCCGAATGACGCGTGTCGCATTAATTAACTCTTTCAGCGCCAAAAGCAATATTGAGGTTATTGCAAACAATACAGATTCAGTTGAATCAGCTCGTAGCGAGCTGTCTCACCTGAAATCAGCATTCTTTACCTTGTAGTTATCAAAATAGTCCCAAACTTTTATTAAATGAGAAATGGAGACGCACGGTTTTGAACATGGAAGAGTCTCCTTTAAACAATTCGGCGCTGAAATAGTTAAATTGTATCAAGAGTCAGAAAGAGCTGCAGTTCATCTTGTTATAAGCTGTGATAACAACACTTTGGCAAGAAGGTCAAAGGGAAGTAATTCACATTTGTTCTATAGACGGCCATGATAGTATTATGGGTTATGGTTCGTTCCAAACAAGTCAAACAACACAGAAACCTAAAGTTAAATATTAGAACTACCAAAATAGCCAAGAAAACATACAGGTTGACGTACCATTTTTCTAGATAGATGGTCATCTCGCACAGAATTTTGCTCTCAATTTCTGAAAATAAAGGATGTTCTGAAAATGGCTCTTAAGGTGTCAATATAGCTAAAAAGCAAACATTATGTTGATTATAAATCAGACAGAGGTTATTCAACTTTGTAAAAAAAAAGAACTTTCAACAAAATCAACATTGTCCAATGGGAGACAACTTCAGTCTTACGTATTCATCTGAAATAGTCCGCCCGTGAAGCCGATCCGAGTTATTTCCCTTTGACCTGAAGTCTCCGAAATAGGTCACATGACACAAAAAGTGTTTGTTTCATTGGGGAGGGTGGGAGGGGGTACGTCGTATTTTATATTTTCCCTCATACATACGCTGCTGACACTTCTGCAGCAAATTCTCCCTTTTCCACAATGATTTCAACTCCATTCAATAATCATACTTTCATATACAGAAGTAAATCATATGTTTCGATAGATGTGTTCTAAGTCATCTGCTGCAATTTGTTGAATGTGGGAAAGGGTTAAACATAATTGAGCCGTCCCGCGAGAAAACCAACAGTGTGGACTCTGCGTAAAGTATCGATCCGGATCAGCCTAAGCATGCAGCGTATGCTTACCCAGATAGACCCTCTTCGCGACCTGTGGATTCTGTTTCAGGAATCAGTACTCTATACCTCTATCCCCCTGAGACGGAATGTGTCGACCCGGATCAGTCTGCGCGGACTGCGCAGGCTGATCTGGATCGATACATTACGCAGAGGCCATAATGTTGGTTTTCTCACGGGACGGCTCAATTAAGTTCAGTAATCTCCAAGCGACAGAACTCCATTCGGTCATACATGAAGGACAAACCAGTCCTAGGCTAGGACATGTGTCGTGCCAAAATAGTGATTGATTGCTTAGAGTTTAACATTATTGCAACAATCGTTCAGTTATATCACTGCGTTTCCTAGGTAAGTTACCAGCACTACTGGTCAATTGATGCTGACACCAGTCAGTCAGTCAGTCAGTCGTAATGCTATCCCCGCAATCCTGAGCGCCAAGGAGAGCAGACATTACTTCCATTTAAAGTATTTGGTATGAAATCCCCGGCCGGGGATCGAACCCACGACCTCCCGCACCCGAGGCGGACGCTTCACCACTACACCACCGAGGCGGTTTATGATAAAAGGCTGTGCAACTAAAATGAAACAATTTGAGCATACAATGGAATCGCGATAACTCAAAATAGAAAGGGATCCATAGATTACCTCGAGTCTTTTCGCTGCTTTCAAAACACAGACCGTTAACGGGAATGGTTCGAGGTTAAACGATGTATTCGATTTAAACGACATATTCCAGTAAAACGACATATTCGAATTATCACATATTCGAATTAAACGATATATTCCAGTAAAACGACATATTCGATTTATCACATATTCAAGTTAAACGATATATTCGATTTAACACATATTCCAGTAAAACGACATATTCGAATTATCACATATTCGAGTTAAACGATATATTCGATTTAAACGACATATTCGAATTATCACATATTCCAGTGAAACGATGTATTAGAATTTTCACTTATTGGATCTAAAACGATATATTCAAGTAAAATTATATATTCGAATTAAACGATATATTCGAATTGTTGCATATTCGAGCAAAACGACATATTCGAATTATCACATATTCCAGTAAAACAACATATTCTAACTATCACTTATTCGAAATATAACATATTCGAGTAAAACGATATATTCGGATTATCACATATTCCAGTTAAACGTTATATTCGAATAATCACATATTTGAGTTATCGCGAGATCACTTAATTATACATGTATTATAACAATGTCTGATGCCGGTTTTGCCGTATACAGATATTTCCAAAGAGTCCTCTGCTAAAAAAATATCTGACTTAATTTAGTTTATATTGATTGCGACACACGTTTTCAGCACGCACAGTATCTACATGAAGGTTTATATCCTTTGCTTCATCTGTCAACCTTTTCTCTTTCTTTCTTTGCAGAAGTCAATGTGAATTTTTTACTCCAGTTCGCGGAAGAATATGATATGTCGAGCATGAAAATGCGATGTGAGGACTTCTTTTTGTCGTGTGATAAGTCTTTAGAAGTTCTAGTATTGGCGGAGAAATACGATATGAAAACTTTATACAAACGGTGCATCGAGTTCGCAAAGACGCTTACAATGGAAGACTTGGAGAAGAGTTCCGAATACAAAGATCTGAGTCAAGAGACGCTTATAAAAATATACAAAGAAAAAATAAACATGATGCGGAACTATGCAAATGACCTGAAACAAAGCGAAACGAAACTTACGCACCAAAAGGATAGTTTAGAGGACGAAAAGGAAGGGATGATATCAATGTTTAAAAATATAAATAAACTCTGGGAGATGCCAAATAAGCGATGCTATAAACACATGACGGAGGAAAGATTTAATTACACGTGTCGGGATTGTAATGAGAAATTACAGAGAGAGGTCCGCCGAATGTGTCACGATGGACAACACGTGCGCAGGTTTTACAAAATAAACAACACAACAACGAAACAATAATCCATGCAGTGATGGTGCATCGGCCCCAACTCGGCAGTTTGAAGTTACATGCCCCTACCATTACAATATAGGTGGCGCATTCACCATTAATGGCGGCGCCCTTTGAACATGGTGTAGCAAACAAAACGGCAATAGAGACAATCTGTTTATGGACCTTTCAAAATCCAAAAATATTTTGATTTATTATTTTTGTATTGATTCCAAATATTAAGTTTTATTAGCCATCTTACGAACAATTGTATATTTACTATATATGCCCTAGCAATACTTAAGGGGAAGTGACCAGTTTAGTCGCCATTGTTAGTTCATACTAATTTAGTAATGTAATGTAAGCCATACTACCATACTACTGAAATAGTCATCCGGAATGTTCAAAGGTCGTCTGCTTTACACTCATCAGACGAACAATTTCAACAATCTAAAACACTGAAAGAACGATATTGATAAAGAGTTAACACATATTGAAATAAAAGGTGAAATTGCTCGAAACGAGCTGTCTCACATGAAATCAGCATTATTTGCCTTTTTGTTATAATAATATTCTAACATTTTGTATTATATGAAGAATAAAATCGGCCGGTTTTGAACATGGAAGGGTCTACTTTACACAATTCGGCGCTGAAAGAGTTAAATCGTATAAATAACTTTCTCTCCTTGGCGCGATAGAATTAGGACCGACTCGCTTATGTTAGGATAAAAGGACTAGTAGTTATGGTAACGATTCCAGGAAACGCCTTAATATAACTGAACATTAGTTGAATCCACAAAGTTTACAACAATCGTCATTACCATGGAAACGGTTATTATCGATATGGTCCTTGATTGTATCTTAGACCTTTATTTGGGTTTTTTCCCCTCATGTTTTCATATTCCATTAACATTGTATATCTTCTAATTTTCTCATAATTTTGTGATTTTCATAATTATCAATTCACTATGCGTTTGTATATACTCATGTCAGTTCATCTGTATATCTCTTCCATGTTTTCTGTTCATTTTGTCTATGAATTTGTGTATCGTTTCTTCATTATAATCTTAAAAATTGGAGGAAAAAAGTTATAAACCCTTTTTGCACTGACAGGCTCTGTTCTTTTTCTCTCTATAATTCATGTTCAAAGGTGCTGAACTCCAGATGGAGATAAAACAAATTGAAAAGTATAATAGTAACAACAATGTAAGTATGGCAAGTGGAGTGTTGCAATATTGTATAAAACAAATATATGGATTTAAAAAAAAATATATGGAGTAAAAAAATATATATATGGAGTAAAAAAAAATATATTAAACCAGAATGATGATTCAAGTATTTGAAGACAATTTTTGAGAACATTTTTAAAACTTTGACTATACTATCTTTAACCTGAAGGTCGGCACCTTTAAGATCCTTCACCCTTACCACCTGGAACATTATTACATAGTCTGGTAAATTCAAAACGTATGGCGTGAACCAACAATGAAGACTAGATTGGTCAACTCCATAGAGAATACCTAACTGCATGTTTTTGATATAGAATTTATGTCACAAGGGAAAAAAGGGATAATTTGGTTAAAATCACGGAACCGTAGGTTGAGTGATTTTACACCAAATTACCCCTTTTTTCCCCGAGTGACATAAATTCTATATCAAAAACATGCAGTTAGTTATTCTATTTATTATATATCTGGAATAAATCTCCCCCTTTTTTTAAAGAAACATATAAAAAAAAATGACTTGGCCTTAGGCGTATGAATGTTACGTAACCAATGACTGCATCATTTTAAGACGTTCCATGGCTGTTCCATTAATGTTTACGCCGCACGTTTAAATCAATGTTTTATGTCATTCTTTATATTTTCTTTTGTAAGTTTCTTAAGATGTCTCTTAGGATGACATTTTAAAATATAATTGAAACACATTTTTATCTTATTTTCACTTTAATAATTATCAAAAATCATACTATCAACATTTTAAGTAAACATAAAAAAAGTAGTTCCGGCAAAAATGATATCATCACTAGTGATGATATAAATAAACTAAAAGTGTTATCGTCCCAGTGTTAGTTATCATTTTTTTAAAAATTGATATTGATTTTATGTCACTTAAATTTCAATGCAAAATTTGGATAGGTATGTAATAAATTTATTTATTTAATGCTAAACGATGAGATACTGAGATACAATCCATATCATCCACACTGTGAGTGATATAGGTATGACGTCATTTTCCTAGTTTCCGGTCATGGTTTTGACTACACACGTTATATGTAATGGGTATATTATTAGATCGGATACAAGCATTGTCATGTGATAAAAACCTTATCTTATCTATACCCATGTATAATTCCGTATTCCGTAAATTTAACAAATAAATCGGACTTATTGTCATTGTCTGACATTGTGTAGTAAGCAAATACATTCACACAGATTCGTCCGCGTGTGAACAGGTACGAAGACACCAAATAGTTTCATTATTTCATCATCAATTATCATAAAATAAGAAGAAAATGTGTTTGTTTTGAGTAGATATGCGCTCGTGAATATATTCAATTGTATCACTTCTCAATGAGATATATTCCATATCCACTCAAAACAAAACAAATATCCTCTATATATTCGGGTCTCTTAAGTTCTCACTTGACTGCTGATACAAAGTCACACAAGAAAAAGGTGGAACAAAAAGACATCAGGATCTTATGATGATCAGGAAGTTAGAATGCTCTACGATATATCGCTATCTCATTTATAGTAAATATATAACTTATTTTTGTAAACTCTACAACGAACCAATACAACACATTAATAATGACGCCGAGCAACTTTTAGAGTTCGAAGGGTAAAATCCGTTTGGTCCTCCAAAAAAAAAATCCTTCTTTGTTTCCATGTAAATCGACCCGTTTCAGTCCTCGATTGTGGGATCATGCATTATACAAGAAAGATCTCACCAGGCGAAAATGGTAACCGTCATTTTGGACCAAATCCAATCGGGCCCGGGCAAGACCGGTGTTTAGCATTCTCTACGTTCACTTTCAAACAAGGTCAAAATACTAAAAGTGATCAAATCAATCATTTCCAGTGCATCCTATACTCATTCACAATGCATTTAAACTCAATGTCATATATTCAATCCATTCCGGTGACGGTATACACTCCTTTCTACGCAAACAAAGTTTTTTTAGGGACTATAGTAGATCAGCAAGTCAGCGGATGTATTTAGCGTAATTTTACCTATAGCCCCTTGCTTGCTACACATCATCATATGGCACAATCTTCTTTATGCGATAAACAGGGGAGACAATATACCGCTTTTTAACCGTACTAAGTATTGATAAGAAGCGGATTTTAGGGTAATAAAACTCGAGATTAAATAACGAGTATCGGATTGTTAGAACTAGAATGGAGTGCTCCCCGGAGCATGTGTGTCACCTGCCGGGGCCTTGTCAGAAAATTTTAATTTTTGACAGAAAAGGGGCAATAACTCTGATATAGAAATATTTGTCAGAAGTTTCAATCCAATCCTTTGAGTAGAAAAAAAAGTAATTTGAAAATTTAAATTGTTGACAGAAAAGGGCCAATAACTCTGATATTAAAATATTTGGATTATCCCCCTTTTGTGAACCAATCACACACATTGATATAAACATTTGTCAGAAGTTTCAATGTAATCCTTTGAGTAGAATTCTTTATTGGAAAACGTGACGAAAAAGTGTGACGACAGACGCCGGACAAAAAAAAAAGTAATCCCTAAGTGCCTACCATGATACGCAGGTAACACAAAAAGTAAGTATGGACAGGGACACCGTATTGTATATTGTCCCTGGTCTGGGGGAACTGACCCACTAATGTAATGGTAAGTTTCAGGTTAATCCATTCTGCTTGAAATGTTGTTAGTTAAAACAGACGACATTTGACGCCTGCTGAAGCGAGAAAGCGTCTATATGAGGAAAATTCGCAACAGACGACAAGTAAGCTTGACATTGCTTTCATGTCATAATATTATTTACTTTAGGGTATACGATTTACAAATGAATAATCCTATAATTAAAAATCCTCTAAAACATCATCAGTAATATTCATTAACCCTTTCCCACATATAGACGCTTTCTGACGCCTCTGCAGCAGACGACGTTTGAAAACGTTGTGACTAAGCAGCAGACGACTATTGAAAATAGTGATAAAAGAACAAATTGCTCATAATGAGCAATTTCTCCTTTTTGCAAAATAATTTTCCACTCTATTAATAATTATACTTTAATTTATAGATTTTTAACGAATTATTTTTTCTCAAAAAATAATACATTTAACGCGATCGTATTTGTTTCCGGAAGTCACGGTTAAACTACACTTCCGCTTAGAATACACATTCGCTGCACCTAAATAGTCCTAGTATTTTTTCGATATTAAAATGACTTCTACGTGTTATTTCAATACAGTGAAGTCATAATTATACTATCAAATCATCATAGATAATCAATTTTCTAGAAAATATCAAATTAACAGTACGCGCATATATATTTCATTTGTCGGCAGGTACGTATAAGGCACGAGTATGAATTTTAGTCGTATGCCCATTCACTAGAAGTCGACCCCACGCTGTATAGAACAATGTTAATCTCACAAATATGCCACTACGCAGAGCTCAGTGAAATAGTCAGTGTGCATTTTAAACGCTCGCATCGCCGTTGTTTCTCCTTTTTCCAACATGATAACGATGATCAAAGGGGCTTTCTAATTATAGATCATGGTTTACATACGCGCGCATTCAGTTAGCTTAATATATATACGAAAGTAACGCTCCTACGTTGTATCAAAGTACCGTGGTGTAATGGATAGCGTGTAGAACTACTAATCATGGACTATTTATGGACGCGAGTTCGAGTCCCAATAAGAACTGTTTTTTTTTTTTTTTTTTTAATTCTTATTTTATGCGATTTCTTAAACATTATAGATTTATAATAATTAATTCACTCACATGAAACATCCTGGATCCGCCCCTGGTGACGAAAACAAATCGAACTAACAATGTAAATCTCACAAATATGCCATGGGTGTTTTGACAGACTTTACGCAGAGCTCAGTGAAAGAGTTAGTGTGCATGTTAAACGCTCGCATCGCCGTTGAAATGCTACATTTACTAAAACTGTCAACTGATAAAAAAAATCTCTGGACAAAAATATTAATAATTATAAAATAGACTAAATTGTGCAATAGCATGATCAATTGCATTCATAAATTAGATTTTACAATACATGTTCAAAATAATTCGTTACCAGTACTTTCTGTACTTTGATTTTTTTATAATTTTAAAATCGTCTGCTTCAGATTTTTTGAATGTGGGAAACGGTTAAAGTTGATATTCAGCTATTTGTCATTATGATGCCTGCATAATTGTATAATCCCTATTCTGCAAATCTCCTTTATATAACCAATTGAATAAATGAATGTAACACAAAGATCGTGGGTTTTGAACGACATTTTGTTGTCAAGCTTATTTCTTCATTAATCTAAAGCCGAGTCCCGGTAGCTCAGTCTGTAGCGACGCGGGCTGTCAATCCAGGGGTTGTGAGTTCGAATCCCGGCTCGGCCAACTTTCTTTCCGAGGATTGACAAAAGTCAATGCGACATGCGTCATTCGTCTTCCATCAATGGGCTAAGTCTATGTGGAAAAGCAGCCAGTTGCTTGGGAAGATTGTTGTGTGGAGTACTGGTGTGAGAAAACCAGGAAATGAATGAGTAGGTGAACTGGCCGCCGTGATATAACTGAGAAATTGTTAAAAATGGCGTTAAACCCCAATCAATCATTAATCTAAAATGGTAGTAATGGCACTCACGGTTGCGAGGTTAGCATTAAGACTGACAGGCTGGTTTCAGGATAAATGTACGAGCAGTACTGGTAACTTTTCCATGAAACACAGTGATATAAATTGTTGAGAGCGGGATAAAAAAAAAATCCGACATTTTTTTAAGCTTCACTACGTATACCGGGCCACATAAGGAAAAAAAGTATTTCCCTTGGTGGCCATATTTTTCAATCAATCAGTCTAATTTGAACACTATTGTTAGAGGGTCACACAAGCAGCATTTGTGCCAACTTATTATCCATCGTTTGTGTACAAGAAGATTGTTTAAGTTATCACAATCTATACATGTAAAGAAAACAAGCCTGCCCCTTGGCGGCCATATTTTCCCAACAGATCTGGAAATTTTGAACAAACGCCATAGAGGGCTTCCCAAGGAACATTTGTGCAAAAATAATTTTCAAATCAGGCCTGTAATTTTGGACAAGGAGATTTTTAAAGTTTTGGCATTTTTACCCTTTTCTGATGCCGCAGCAACCAAAGTTCTTTGCACAAATTTGAAAAAGTTATTTGCAGGAATATACGAACTGACAGACGACGACGGACGGTGAGTGATCACAAAAGCTCACCTTGAGCACTTTGTGATCAGGCGGGGTTGACATTAAGACTGACTGGCTGGTGTCAGGATAAATGGACCAGTAGTACTTGTAATTTATCCAGGAAACGCAGTGACTGTGATATAACTGGAATATGTTGAAAGCGGCATAAAGCACCAAACAATCAATCATGATTATACTTTTTTTTCTGTTTTGAGGATTTGGTTCTGTATTCAAAGGGAACCGTACAACGGTTTGTTTTGTCAAGCATTTCACCTGCAAGCGTGAGGCTGATTTATTTGATTGGGATTTAAAACCATTTTCAACAATACTTCAGTTATAACACGACAACATAACACTTTCAAATGATGCCTTGTTGACACACCAGTGTAAGGTTAGGAAATGTGCACTCAATCATGTCCTATTGAGAAATCGTAATTAACCCTTTCCCTCATATAGACGCTTTCTGACGCCTCTGCAGCAGACGGATTTTTAAAAACATAGTGACAAAAGAAGATATTGCTCAAAACGAGCAATTTCTCCTTTTGCCACAATGTTTTCCACTTTTAGTCATAGGTTATCCATTCAATTATAGAGATTTTCCATTTTTTGACAAAATATGTTCAAAGTCGTCTGCTGCAGAAATGTCGTATGAGGGACAATTAAAGAAGCCACTACATAAACATTATGTATGACATGACATGGCCTGGGTTTTTGTTTGTTATTGGCCCTTTATTGCTCTTAAAAAAAGCTGGTGTAAGCTAAAACAAAACACACTTTAATGTGTTAACAGATTTATTTAATTGAAAATTCACAAACAATAATTATGTAACTGCTTCTCTCTCGGCAGGAGTCGTCGATAAAATGTCTTCGAGATCATGTTCTTAGTCCTGACAGTCCAACGGTCAATTCTACATTGGGCTAAGAAATAAAACTTCGCCAACTTAAAAATTGACCCTATACATGTTATTAATTCCATTATTACATGTTATTAATTATAATCATGATCCATGATCGACAGTAACTCTCTCCCAAATAATGCAGAGCTGCAGTAGATGCCTTTAAAAACTCCTGCACAAAAACATGAAAAAGGTCTACAAATGAGAGCATAAAATTGTGAATTGAGATGCTGCAGATGAATCTAAATGCGTCTCCAAGTGGGAAACAGGTGAATGGTCCTCTAACTTGATAGTGAATGGTGTATAACCTGATCAGACTGTGACAGTCTAAATCTATAATAGTTGCAAACGTTGAATGAGCCAGTGCATGAGAAAAGGTTCAAGTTGACATTTCTGAGCAGTGTAAGTTCAGATCATCCTGTCAACCTGCCCAGTCTTATTATAATCTAAACAAGTTGATTTGTTTTATAAGGGTTTTACGCCTTTTCAACATTATTTCAGTTATATGATGCCCACAGTTCACATATTCATGATCCCTTGGTAAAGAAACCAGTACTATGCTAGGAAATGTGCCTTGCCCAAGGGTGATCCACCGTGAACGTCGTGCCGTGACTTGGGATCGAACCGAAGACCCCCTGTTTCAAATCCCCGATGCTAACCACTCCACCACGGTTAGTACAATGTGGACATTGTAGATCCCAATCATAATGTAAAACAACTTTTCCTATGCACTGGCTCATTTTAAGAAGAGGGCAAAGATGGCCCTAAATCGATCACCATGAGTGATAGTAAATAAGCAGCAAATATCTAACTGCAAATTTCGAGTGCAAATGAAACTGCAAGGAGTGGACACTGTTAAAGAAATAGCTTATTAGTAAAGGCCATTTATATCTTGAAATCTAACAAGAACTTTAATAAGAATGGAATTATAAAGTTTTTGTCATTTTGCACTTTTCCTGATGCCGCCTTGCTGCCCTGTTTTTAAACAAAATCAATACGGCTTGAACAGTTTTCGTAGAGGGTCACTCAAAAAACATTTCTACCACTTTATCTTTGAATCGGACAAGCAGATTATGAAGGAAAAGGATTTCAAAGTTTGGGTATTTTTCTCACTTTCTGTTGCCGCAGCAAACAAAGTCTCTACACAGAATGTAAGTCTTTGAACAATTTTGAAAGAGGACCAACAAAGGAACATTCCTGTGAAGTTAAGTTGAAATTGGTCTAGTGGAATGGTAGGAGTTGTCATTTATAGCTTAAAGTTCAATTTACCCCTTTTGTGATAAAGCCTGGTTGCTATGATTTTGTAACCAATCAAAACGGCTTGAATAAATTAAGCTGAGGATGACTGAAGTAAGATTCCTATTCAAGCATTTTAAAAAAGATTTATCATTTTCTCATTTTGCCCCTTTTCTGATGCCGCCTGACTGCCAGAGTGATCAGAATAGATCACCTTGAGCCTTTGGCTCAGGCAATCTAAAAAGGTAGCACCAGAGCTCTTGATAAGAAGAGAACATTTGTATTTCACATCCTCAAATCCTGATATGAACTTGAAACCCTATGTTGTGGGTATTCAAAAGAATCATCTCACTGAGACGATTCTTTTGAGTACCCACAACATAGGGTTTAGTCGAGTCATAAGAGAGATATTGTTGGGAAAAGACCAGTTTTCTTCTCCTTACCTAGACCTCTGTAGCACATACAAATAAGAAGATTTTCAACACACTAAAGATTATTTTTTCTTTAAACAGTCACACAAGATCTGACCTTCAAAGGTAGAAATATAAACCCTTTCCCACATGCAGACGCATTTGCAGCATACGTTTTTTTAAAAAAGATTGTGACAAAAAGAGAAATCACCCGTTATGAGCATGCATTTCCTTATGCCCCAATGTTTTCAACTACACCCATTGATTTCATTTACATTTACAGAGAATTTAAAATGGCCTAGAATTGTTTAAAAGTCATCTGCTGCAGATTTATTGTATGTGGGAAAAGCTTTAACCGTTTATATCATTTATATAAGATAAAGCCCCATTACGTTAAACATTCTGCTTACACCAGATAACAAATCCATCTTTAACCCTTTCCCACATACAGATACTTTCCGACGCCTCTGCAGCAGACAACCTTTGAAAACATTGTTACAAAAGAAGAAATTGCTCAAAACGAGCAATTTCTCCTTTCGCCACAATGTTTTCAACTTTATTCAGAAAATATACCCTCATTTATAGAGATTGTCTATATTTTTGTCCACATGTTTCCAAAGTCGTCCGCAAATTTGTTGTATGTGGGAAAGGGTTAAGTGAATTGAGTGGTCAATCAACATTAAAACTATTAGACACCTATCAAGTATATACACATGTAGCACATTTATTAATTAGCACTTTAAAAACATTATGCTTAACACCTATGTCAACAAATTTAAATAATACCACATTAAAAACAAAATCAGCTTTAATTGTAAGTACAGTGTTGAATGTGGTCTGGTACCAGGAGTACAATAGTATATTAGTATATCCGGCATTAACCTACAATCGCGACTTGCAGTGTAGTCTCGTACCCAGCATATTACAGTAAATAAACAATCAACTTGGCGTGAAATGGTTGTAACTAAAATTGGTATTTTTTTTACCAAGGTTAATCACCTCACCATAAAGTCTTTATAAGCGTAATATCATTCTGAGCAATGTCACCTAAATTTGCATTGTTTACAAAGGGGTCAAAATTGCAACTAAACCAGGGTTTTCAAAATAGGTTTTTAGTTACAACCGTTTCACACCAAGCCCTCGATTTACTGCCAAAGTTGTTTAGAACTACTTATTTCTTATTTGTTGTCACTATAAGCAATATTTGGAGAAGTTTCAACATTCCAAAATGTTTGATCCCCATCTGGAGTTCAGCACCTGTAAGGTTCAAGCAAAGGTCAAACTATGGCTGCCATTCTTATTGAGTGTTCCACAGCCACATTGGCATTGGAAAAGAAGAATTTGCTCAATTGTCCTTATGTTACAGAATTTCAAAGCAGGATGATGCCTTAACCCTTTCCCTCATATAGACGTTTTCTGACGTCTCTGCAGCAGACGGCTTTTTGAAAACATAGTGACAAAAGAAGGAATTGCTCAAAACGAGCAATTTCTCCTTTTGCCACAATGTTTTCCACTTTTAGTCATGTTATCCATTCAATTATAGAGATTTTCCATTTTTTGACAAAATATGTTTAATGTCGTCTGCTGCAGATTTGTCGTATAAGGGAAAAGGGTTAAAATATTGTTTGGTTAATCTTTAAATATTTTTGAAAACATAAGTGGGAAAAGTATGAGACATATTTCAAAATACATGGCACAGAAGTAATAATTGTTAGGAAAATTCTTAAATCCATCCAAAGAAAATTAAAACAAATACTTACAATTTAAAAACAAGAACATACAGAACATTTGTTTAAAAAAAAAAAAAAAATTACAAGAGATCAGCAAATCCCATTTTAACTAAAACTTCGTCGATACAAACATCATAGGTATCGTCTGATGTATCGATTAATCTGAGATCCACAATGTTCATCTCCTCGTCTCGCCCTTGCACGAGAGCCACAAGATCTTTCCCCCGCGCAAGTTCTATGAACTTGTACTTTGCTGCCTCGTACCACGTTCCACCATTTGGTTTTATTCCTGTAAAATAGAAATAGTGATATTAGTCTGAACCCATACCCCACCTCCCGCAGATGCATTCAGGCGACTTTTAAAACAAGAAGGCCACAATGGCCCTGGATCTCTCGCCTGAGTTAACCCTTTCCCACAAAAAACAGATGCTTTGTGACGCCTCTACTGCAGACAAACTTTTGAAAACATTGTGCCAAAAGAAGAAATTGCTCAAGACTTAACTCTTTCAGCGCCAATGGCAATACCCTCAAGACAAACTTTATGACAAAGTTTCAAGCTGCTCAGGTCAAAAATGCAATCTCTATAGTGTTAACAGGATTGTTCTACAATTTGGCCTAGTGACCTAGTTTTTTACCTGACCTGATCCATATTCGAACTTAGCCTAGATATCATGAAGACAAATATTCTGACAAAGTTTCAACATGCTCAATCCAAAAATGCGGCTTCCAGAGTGTTAACAAGATTGTTCTTCAATTTGGCTGTGTGACCTACTTTTTAACAGACATGATCAATATTCGAACTCGGCCTACATATCATCAAGACAAACATTCTGATAAAATTCAACATGCTCAAATTAAAAAATGAAGCATCCTAGTGACCTAGTTTCTGACCCAAAATGACCCATATTCAAACTTGACCTAGATACAATTCAGAAAAACATTCTGACAAAATGTTAAGCTGCTGAAGAAAAAATGCGGCTTCTACAGTGTTAACAAGATTTCTATTCAATTTGGCCTAGTGACCTCGTTTCTGACCCAATATGACCCATATTCGAACTTGACCTAGATATCATTAAGACAAATATTCAAGCTGCTGTAGCAAAAGTCGCGGCCTCTAGAGTGTTAACACAATTGTCCTTCAACTTGACCTAGTGACCTACTTTTTGACCCGAAATGACCCATGTTCAAACTTGACCTACCGTATATCCGCGGCCATAAGTCGAATTTTTGAGATTCAAATTTTGGTGTTGAAGCAGGGACTCGACTTATGACTGAATGACAATCTCTCCTAAGGCTATATTTTACACGCGACAAACAGTTTTAGGACTAATGCAAGTCGGTTGTAACTACAGCCTATTCCAGGAGAAATTACATCCGTTTTGCATATAACCATCGAGTTGTCCAGAGGTACCTCATTGTAAATTGTGTGTACAGTACAGTTACTACCACGTATTTGTAACTTTAAATGCAGATGTAGCAGACAGTGTTGGAAAACGTTGTGAGAAATAGAGATATACTGCTTTTTATCAGCGATGCATCCTTTCCTTACATTTTTTTGTATCTAGTTTCAAAGCCGTAAACAAAGGAAAAATAAATATCATACCCTTTAAAATCCTTTTTAATTCAAAGTTAATTCGTCCAATTTAAAGAAAATGTAGTAATTTCTCCTTTTGTCAGAGCTCTATCAAGAGAAGTCTGCTGCAGATGCGTATAAATGCATGTGAAAATGGGTAAGAGTGAAATCTATATAGACCTTTATTTCCGCAAACCATTTTCCCCAACAAATGAGCTACGTCATAAAAAAAGAGTACGTGCAGTTTAATCACACAAGTATTACTAAGCTAATAGGATCGTAGATTTAACATTAGTTTATATGGGTGTTTTTCATTTGTCGCGTCTCAATCCCAGCTGGTAAATTAGTGACGTCATTTATTTGAGCCCTGTGTTTATCACGCGACAAACAGTTTAGTTATATGGCTAATGCAAGTCGGTTGTAACTACAGCCTGTTCCAGGGGAAATTACAACCGTTTGCATATAACTATAGAGTCCAAACTTCTTTCCATAGACCTTTACAACCCTTGTCTTCACCTCTCTGTGAATTACACACACTTTTAATAAACTTCATCAATGCAATAACTCATTCCTGTGTTTGTTTTACTTTTAACTAATCATTTTTTGAAAACATTGAAAGGATTAATTTTCATGTGTGAAATCGGACAAATGTGTCTTAAGGGTTGACATCGACAAAACCCTTTGTTGAGTTTCGCGCTTTTATTTTTATAGATTAAAACATATATTAAGAAATTTGGACTAGTTAGTTGGTTTGGCTTATTTGGATTTATAAAATCAGGTTTGTGCATTATTATCATAATGTATTATTATCCAGTTTTACATCGAGAACCATGTTTTTTTGAATTTTTTGCCGAAATTTTTAAAAAGTCGACCCCCGACTTATGGCTGGGAGTAACCTCAAAACCGCCGAAATTGGGGTCAAACTGGACCCTCGACTAATGGCCGAAGTCGACTTATGGCCGCGGATATACGGTATATATCCATCAAGACAACCATTCTGATAAAGTTTCAACATGCTCAAGTTAAAAATGCACCATCCAGAGTGTTTTTTCCCTTCAATTTAGACTAGGGACCTAGTTTATGACCTTATATGGCCCAGTTTCGAACTTGACCTAGATATCATTCAAACACTCTGACAATATTTTAAGCTGCTGCAGCAAAAAATATGGCTTCTACATTGTTAACAAGATTTCCTTTAAATTTGGCCTAGTGACCTAGTTTTCACTAAGACAAACATTCTGACAAAGTTTCAAACTGCTGCAGCAACCACAACAGTGTTAACAAGATTTTCCTTCAATTTGGCCTAGTGACCTAGTTTTCACTAAGACAAACATTCTGACAAAGTTTCATTGATGGAGATGTATGTTCTGATAAACTTTCATGATGATTGGATGTAAAATGTTGCCTCTAGAGTGTTAACAAGCAAATAATGATGACGAACAACAAATGCCGGACAAAAGGCGATCACAATAACTCAACCAGAGCACTTCGTGCTCTGGTGAGCTTAAAATGGACAGACCCTTTCCCACATACAGACGCTTTCTGAAGACATTTGTAATCATTGTGACAAAACGTGAACTCTTTTCAGTAATTTTCCTTCATTTTCAAAGATTTTCCTTATTTTTTTCTAGATGTTTTTCAAAGTCGTCTGCTACAGATAATTATGTTGTATGTGGGAAAGGGTTAAATGGGAGATAATTTAAAACATAAGCAGACTATATTAGTTCCTTTATTATGTTTCATTTTCTTAATCACAAATGATAAGTGTTGCATTGTTGAAGTTAATCTGCCGAACAGAAACAAAGTTATTACCAATTAATACAAAGTATGACGAACAGATGACAAAGAAAAGATCTGTGAGTGGCAGGGTAAAAGATCTGCTGTAGCCGAGTGATTAGCGTCGGGGAACCGGCCCTCCCGGGTTTGATCCCCGATGGAGTGTCCTTGGGCAAGACACATCTCCTAGCTTAGAACTGGTTTGTTTACCCAGAGATCATGACAAATTGAATTGTTGCCGTGATATGACTGAAATAATGTTAAAAACAGAGTAAAACCACAATGTAACAAATTACAATTACAGAAAGGAGGCACAAAAACGAATGAAGTGCACAAGTACTCACTTCCAAGTTTACCGACAATGGCCATCATGGGTAACACTGTAAACTGTGCTGCAAGGGGCTGTAACTCTGACAGCATCATCACACTGTACTCTCCAATATCAACAGAATAGACTGACACCTGAAGTTACACACAAATATATTAACCCTTTCACACATACAACAAATATGCAGCCGACGCCTTTGAAAACATCCTGGCCAAAAATTGAAAAATCTCCATAAATGGGAGTTGAATCATTAAATAGAGATGAAACTATTGTCTCAAATGGAGGAATTGCACATTAAGAGCAATTTTTCCTTTTGTCATAATGTTTCAAAAGTATTCTGCTGCAGAGGCTTCAGAAAGAGTCTGTTTGTGGGAAAGGGTTAACAGAAAAAACGTTTTTCACATTCCAGAAAAGGAAGGGGGTATACAGCTATTTCCCGCCAGCATCTCTCTTATTAACCATCAAAACCCTCAGTTGTGGGTACTTGAAATGATCGTCTCATTGAGAAGGTTCTTTTGAGTATCGCAGACATAGGGTTAGAAGGTCAAATAAAACTAGAAATACTGTGAGCAAAGCTCACTAAAGAATACCCCCCGCTCCCCTCCCAAAGCATCGGATACATTGGTAAAGTTTCTACTTTGCTTATCTTCCCTTGGAAGAATCTGAGGAGAAAAATCTTCCTTCATGCATATCTACATATAATGTGTAGCCTTCATATACAGTTTGACTCAGTAGTGCTTACAAGAAATGTAGAGGTATGTGCACAGGAGTCCCTCGCAGGCAACCTCTAAGTTAAACTATCTGCCCTTGGAAGAATCCGAGGCGTATGATCTTCCTTCATGCATATCTACATATGATGTGTAACCTTCATGTAAAGTTTGAACCAAATCCATTCAGCCGTTTAGGAGGAGTAGTGCTTACAAGAAATGTGGAGGTATGTGCACAGGAGTCCCTCGCAGGTAACCTCTAAGTTGAATTATCTGCCCTTGGAAGAATCCGATACATATGATCTTCCTTCATGCATATCTACATATGATGTGTAACCTTCATGTAAAGTTTGACCCAAATCCATTGAGCCATTTAGGAGGAGTAGTGCTTACAAGAGATGTGGAGGTATGTGCACAGGAGTCCCTCGCAGGTAACCTCTAAGTTGAATTATCTGCCCTTGGAAGAATCCGAGGCGTATGATCTTCCTTCATGCATATCTACATATGATGTGTAACCTTCATGTAAAGTTTGAACCAAATCCATTGAGCTGTTTAGGAGGAGTAGTGCTTACAAGAAATGTGGAGGTATGTGCACAGGAGTCCCTCGCAGGTAACCTCTAAGTTAAATTATCTGCCCTTGGAAGAATCCGAGGCGTATGATCTTCCTTCATGCATATCTACATATGATGTGTAACCTTCATGTAAAGTTTGAACCAAATCCATTGAGACGTTTAGGAGGAGTAGTGCTTACAAGAAATGTGGAGGTATGTGCACAGGAGTCCCTCGCAGGTAACCTCTAAGTTGAATTATCTGCCCTTGGAAGAATCCGAGGCATATGATCTTCCTTTATGCATATCTACATATGATGTGTAACCTTCATGTAAAGTTTGACCCAAATCCATTGAGCCGTTTAGGAGGAGTAGTGCTTACAAGAATTGTGGAGGTATGTGCACAGGAGTCCCTCGCAGGTAACCTCTAAGTTGAATTATCTGCCCTTGGAAGAATCCGAGGCATATGATGTTCCTTCATGCATATCTACATATGATGTGTAACCTTCATGAAAAGTTTGAACCAAATCCATTGAGCCGTTTAGGAGGAGTAGTGCTTACAAGAAATGTGGAGGTATGTGCACAGGAGTCCCTCGCAGATAACCTCTAAGTTAAATTATCTCCCCTTGGAAGAGTCCGAGGCGTGTGATCTTCCTTCATGCATATCTACATATGATGTGTAACCTTCATGTAAAGTTTGAACCAAATCCATTGAGCCGTTTAGGAGGAGTAGTGCTTACAAGAAATGTGGACATACGGACAGACGGACAGACGGACAGACGGACAGACGGACAGACAGGGTGATTCCTATATACCCCCCCAAACTTTGTTTGCCGGGGGGTATAATGACGTCAGAACATGCAAATCAACCCACTTCTAGAGCTGTGCATATATTTGAAAATTAGTTTATAGGTAAGGCCCACCTCCGAGAGATCCTTTTAAACAAACATGTAGCTGGCTATTCATAAATCTTGACAACTTCATTGTTGATTGATTTATTGATTGAAGTTTAACATTGTTTTTCTCCTTTTGCAACACTGTTTTAAAAAAACAGTCTGCTAACAGATGCCTCAAAATGTGTGTCTGGAAAAATACATGTTATGATAAAAAAAATTAAAAACAGTACAAACATATCCTTTTTCCCCCCCGAGTAGTTTTGCTATGGCGACCAGTCTAAACTTATGATTAGAGCAACGAAATTTTGATAAAGCAGTTTTATGGTTAAACTAGAATGGAGTGCTCCGCGGAGCACATGTGTCACCTGCACCTGCTCATTGAAAGTGTGACGAAAAAGTGTGACAGACAGACAGACAGACAGACAGACAGACAGACAGACGGACAGATGTGTGACAATTTTTTTTTATAGTTTAGAGCGAAAACATTGACCAGATTCGTTGATACGTCCAATCTTGATTGAAACAATCTATTATAAAAACATATCAACTTACCAGATCAGTTCCTACAAACTCCTGAACTTTCACGCGAGCCCAAATCTCATCTCTGGCACCAGCGTACACACAGCCTTTATGGATTTCTTCAGGGTTCATCTGAAATAATTCTTATAACTAGAGAAAGGGTTTGTTAACCCTTTCCCTCATACGACAATTCTGCAGCAGACGACTTTGAACATATTTTGTCAAAAAATTATTGAATGGATAACCTATGACTAAAAGTGGAAAACATTGTGGCAAAAGGAGAAATTGCTCGTTTTGAGCAATTTCTTCTTTTGTCACTATGTTTTCAAAAATTTGTCTGCTGCAGAGGCGTCAGAAAGTGTCTATATGAGGGAAAGGGTTAAAGCACTTTGTCCCTTATAATATGTTTGTTCATAACACATCATTTTCAAGGCAAAAATATCGTAAATCTCCTTAAGTGAAATTATAATAATTGAAAAGAGATGAAAAACATTGTGGTAAAACATTTTGATTTATTGATTCATATTTTTGAAAGAATGTTCGTCTTGGTAATACATAAGCTCGGGTCAAATATTTGTAATCATGTGTTCAAAACTAGGTCTTACCAAATTTAACAAAGATTTAGTTGCCACTCAAAGAGACCACAGTTTTAGCTAAAGAATTATGAAACTTTATTAACCCTTCCCCTCATACGACAATTCTGCAGCAGACCACTTTGAACATATTTTGACAAAAAATGGAAAATCTCTATAATTGAATGGATAACCTATGACTAAAAGTGGAAAACATTGAAGCAAAAGGAGAATTTTTTTCGTTTTAAGCAATTTCTTCTTTTGTCACTATGTTTTTAAAAAGCCATCTGCTGCAGATGAGTCTATATGAGGCAAAGGGTTAAATGTTTGTCTTGGTGATATTTAAGCTACATTTATTGGTCATCATATGTTCATCACAAGTGAACTTGCCATTGTTGTAGATATTCTTCAATGAGTCATTGTTTGAAGATGAAAATGACACACAATTGAGTCAAGTTTTTAACAACGTCAGACGTAACATCCGAGCGCTTACTTATGAATTGAGCTGTCCCACGAGAAAACCAACATTATGGCTTCTGCTTAATGTATCAACCCAGATTAGCCTGCACAGTCCGCACATACTGATCCGGACCAACACATTCCGTCTAAGGGGGATAGAGGTATAGAGAATTGATTCCTGAAACAGAAAAACCACAGAGGGCGAAACGTGTCTATTCGGGTAAGCCTGCGCGGCATGCTTTGGCTGATGCAGGTAGATACTTTAACACAGAGTCGATAATGTTGGTTTTCTCGCATGATGGTTCAGTTTTATCAATGATGCAATTGTCTGCTGAAGATTTATTGTATTTTGGAAAGGGTTAAAATAAACACTTACTTGATTTATTGTATAGAATATTAACGGTTACTCAATTTATCCTATAGAATATTGAATGAGTTACTTCATTTATCATCTAGCATATTGAACTAGTTACTTGATTTATCCTATAGAATTTTGAACAAGCTACTTGATTTATCTTCTAGAATATTGAACCAGTTATTTGATTTATCCTATAGAATATTGGACAAGTTACTTGACTTATCCTAAAGAATATTGAACAAGTTACTCAATTTATCCTATAGAATATTGAATGAGTTTTTTCATTTATCATCTAGAATTTTGAACATTTATTCTATAGCATATTGCACAAGTTACTTGATTTATCCTATAGAATTTTGAACAAGTTACTTGATTTATCTTCTAGAATATTGAACAAGTTATTTGATTTATCCTATAGAATTTTGAACATTTATTCTTAAGCATATTTATCCTATAGAATTTTGAACAAGTTATTTGATTTATCCTATAGAATATTGAATGAGTTTTTTTTATTTATCCTATAATATATATAACAAATTACTTCTTTTTTCTCTAGAATATGGAACAAGTTAGGATTTATATTATAATATATTAACAAGGTACTTGATTTACCCTATTTAATATTGAATAAGTTACTTGATTTACTCTATTCAATATTGAATAAGTTACCCAATTTATCCTATAAAATATTGAACAAGTTACTTGATTTATCCTATAGAATTAAACACATAACTCAATTTATCCTATAAAGTATTGGACAAGTTACTCAATTTATCCTATAGACTTGAACAAGTTACTTACGGGTGATGATACCGACTCATAATAATCTAACATATCCATCAGTAGCTTGTTTAACGTGTTCATATAGTCGCATGGCATACACTGAAAAATAACACATGGATAGGTTTAGACTTTGGCATACTTTGAAAAATAACACATGGAGAGTTTAGAGTATGGCATACACTGTAAAAATAACACAGTTTAATCCATAGCATACACTTTAAATTAACATATGGAGAGTTTAGAGTATGGCATACACTGAAAAATAACAGAGTTTAGACTATGGCATACACTGTAAAAATAACACATGTAAATTTTAGACTATGGCATACACTGAAACATAACACATACAGAGTTTAGACCATGGCATACACTGAACAATAACACATGGAGAGTTAAGACTATAGAATACACTGTAAAAATAACACATGGGGGAAACTAGACCATGGCAAACACTGAAAATCATTCATATTTTGCTCTTTATGACCAATTTCATTTCATTTCATTTTTTTGCCATAAAGTTTTAACCTTCCCCAGCTTGTAGTGCTTCTGTAGCAGACATCTTCTTAACTCTTTCCCACATATAGACGCTTTCTGACGCCTCTGCAGCAGACGACTTTTTGAAAACATAGTGTCAAAAGAAGAAATTGCTCAAATCGAGCAATTTCTCATTTTGCCACAATGTTTTCCACTTTAAGTCATAGGTTATCCATTCAATTACAGAGATATTCCATATTTTGACAAAATATATTCAAAGTTGTCTGCTGTGCATGAGGGAATGTGTTAAAATATAGTGGCAAAGGAAAAAATTAAAAATAATGAGCAATTTCTCCATTTTTTATTATGTTTTAGACTCTTGTGAAAAATTATACTTTATATATATATTTTTCCATATTTTAACTATTTAAGATGTTTAAATCCTTTCCCACATACAGCAAATCTGCAGCAGACGACTTGGAAAATGTCTACTAACAAATATGGAAAAATTCTATATCTGTAGGTACATGTATAATTACTGAAAAAAGTTGAAATTACTCATTTTGAGCAATTTTTCCTTTTTCTCACAATGTTTACAAAAGTAGTCTGCTGCAGACGCATCAAAATGCGTCTATAGCTGGGAAAGGGTGAACATGTGTCTGTTGCAGATTTCTAGTATGTTTGTAAGAGTTAATAAAAAAACAAAAACGCCTGCTGCAGATGCCTTAAATGTGTCTGCATTTAGGAAAGGATTAAACATCGTATTTTTTTAGATTGAGGAATGGGGCCTCATAGTGAAAAAGCCAATGTTAAAGGAGTCTCCATCAGTAAATTAATAGTCAGGATTATTCATAGTAGAGAAGCCGAGCCCGGGTAGCTCAGTCAGAAGCGACACAGGCTGTCAATCCAGGGGTTGTGAGTTCGAACCCCAGCTTGGCCACCATTCTTTCCGACGTTTGACAAAAGTCACTGTGACAAGCGTCATTCACCAATGGGCTAACAGTCTATGTGGAAAAGCAGCCAGTTGCTTAGAAAGTATGTTGTGTGGAGTACTGGTGTGAGAAAACCAGGAAGCATATGAGTAGGTGAACTGGCTGCCGTGATATGACTGAAAAATTGTTGAAAACGGCGTTAAACCCCAATCAATCATAGTAGTCTTTTTTTTTGAGAGATGGTACAAGTTGGGTTTAGCAAACAGTGTAGAACCAGATCTCAGTCTGATCAAAATCTACACCATTCACATATTACTTCCATAGGCCTCTGTCTGCAGCTTGTCAACTTGTGCAAATTCTGATGATACTGAATAGGATGGACCGGCTGATCTGAACCCACACCTTTCCCATTTTAGAGGACTAGATAAGGAGTAGTAAACTGGTCTTTCACCACAAAATCTGTCTTATTAAACCTTTCCCTCATACGACAATTCTGAAGCAGACGACTTTGAACATATTTTGTCAAAAAATAGAAAATCTCTATAATTGAATGGATAACCTATACTATGACTAAAAGTGGAAAACATTGTGGCAAAAGGGGAAATTGCTCGTTTTCTTCTTTTATCACTATGTTTTCAAAAAGCCGTCTGTTGCAGAGGCATCAGAAAGCGTCTATATGAGCGAAAGGGTTAAAACAACCAAACCCTATGTTGTGGGTACTCAAACCAATCGCCTCACTGAGACAATTATTTTGAGTACCCACAACCTAGGGATTTAGCGTCAAATAAGATTTTTGGAATTTGAAATACTCCCCTAACGGAGCTCTGTCATTTTATCATGTATTATTATTCTGAAATTATCATAATCATAGAAAGTTCTTACCACAAAATTATGAGGATCAAAAACAAAGGGTACATGTACATCCATATATCCCCCTAGACTAGGTAGTTGAAAAGGGGGCGGCGTTAAAGCTGGCGTAGATGAAACACTCAACGAAGAGGGCGATGGGACTGACGCGGCTGCTTCAACGATACCCAGACCTTTTAACTGATGTAAAACTTCTGCTTCGACACTGTTTGTTGTAGATAAATTAGCATCTAAACTCGGCATTGTTGGTGAATACTGATGAGAATCTGGTTCAGTTTTGACACTAGATGCATTTAAAATAACTGATAAATCATTTGGTACTGTTACACTGGGAATGTTTGATTTTATATTTTCTGTATCACAGCTTGCTTTGTTAGATGAAACACTGGAAAAACTTGTAGCAGGGGAAATAACTATATTTGGGGTGGTCGACCTGGATCCGGGAGCCGGTGATGCAACACGATCTGGGAAGGGCGAGGAGACTCTGGGTGAGTCGATACCTCCGCCTTCCTTTTCGATTGTTTTTAAGATGGTCTCATTAATGTTCACCTCCGTGTCTGTGGACGTGTCATACAGGACCAGGGAGGGGATTTCACCTCTGAAATAACAAGAGAAGTTTGTCAACTATTATGGCCCCCCCACATTGCCTCACATTGTAAGGAACATGTTCCAAGGTCACTGTGACTTTGACCTTTGAATGGATGACCTCAAAATCACTATAGGTCATCTACTGGTAGTTTCTCCTTTTGTCACCATATTTTCAAATCTTTTCAATTATTGAACTTTCATTTAGAGGGAGTTTTTTTCAGGTATGTTTTCAGTCGTCTGCTGCAGATTTGTTGTAAATGGGGAAGGGTTAAACTGCATTGTTGTGGGTACTCAAAACAGTGTCATCTCACTGAGACATCACAGAGGTCCAGATAAGGAGGGGTATTCAGCTCTTTTACCCACATTTTCTCTTATTATTAAAGCAACCCTTTGTTGTGGATACACAAAAGAATCAGCTAACTAAGACAATTCTTTTGAGTACCCATGACATAGGGTTGAATGGTCAAATGAGGATTTTAGAACAGGCAAAACACCCCTTATCTAGAGCTTTGTAACATCATTTTTGAACGTCAAAGAACAGTTTCAGATAAAATAATATGACCGTCTATTGTCAAGAGCTCTTCCTAACCTCCCTACCAAGTGTGAGTACTGTAGGTTCCAATTGATTGATTGATTGATTGTTTGGCGTTTTACTCCGCTTTCAACATTTTTCAGTAATATCACAGCATTTTCTGGGTAAGTTACTGGTCCTTTTATTCTGACACCAGCCAGTCGTAATGCTAACTCAGCAACCCAAGGAGGGCTATTACTACCAATCACTACCATTTTTATAAAGTCTTTGGTATGACCTGACCAGGGATCATCGAACCCTTGACCTCCCGCGCCTGAAGCGGATGCTCTACCACTTCACCATCGGGGCAGTACTGAGGTATCTATCAGACCGGCTAGTTAACTGGTGGATTGACCAACATGTAAAACCCTTTCCCACCAATAGACACATCTGCAGTAGACGACTTTTGAAAACATTGTGACAAAAGGAAAAATTGCTCTAAACAAGCAATTTCTCCTTTTGCCACAACGTTTTCAACT
Organism: Serripes groenlandicus; assembly: GCA_031761405.1. Lineage (NCBI taxonomy): Eukaryota > Metazoa > Mollusca > Bivalvia > Cardiida > Cardiidae > Serripes > Serripes groenlandicus. The sequence goes on from JASEVX010000013.1 coordinate 45,989,072, forward strand.
ATTTTTGTATGTGGGAAAAGGGTTAAAGTACTTTACCACTTAAATTCCTCTTCTTATAAGTTTAGAAATCTGGTACCCTATAAAATAATACACAAGTGGGGTACCTGTCAAGTATGTAAGCCACACATGTTTTACCAAGCGTTATATCACATAACTTCTCCAGGGCCGTGACGTTTGTGGAAACTTCTTCTAGACCAGAAAGTCGTATTTCAATCGCCTGAAGTAAATATATGTTAATTCATTTTTCCAGGAAGCAGGCTTCAAGCGAGATTAATATAAGCTAAATGCTTGCTTCGCAATTGATGTAAAATAAATAAGGTTAAACTTAATTTAAACTAAATTCATTTGTAATATCATGCTCCATATTCAGAACCTCTAGCAGACGATATTGAAAATATCTAGGCAAAAATAAAGAAAGTCTTTAACCCTTTCCCTCAAATAGACGCTTTCTGACGCCTCTGCAGCAGACGGCTTTTTGAAAACATAGTGACAAAAGAAGAAATTGCACAAAACATGCAATTTCTCCTTTTGTCACAATGTTTTCCACTTTTAGTCATAGCTTATCCGTTCAATTATAGAGATTTTCCATTATTTGACAACATATGTTCAAAGTCGTCTGCTGCAGAATAGTCGTATGAGGGAAAGGGTTAAGGTATAATTGCTGAAGAAAGTTGAATACAGTGTGGCAAAAGGATAAATTGCATTAAATTGCTGCAGAGGTGTCAGAAGTTGCCTATATGTGGGAAAAGTGCTCAGTTTTAAACAAAATGTTATTTAAAGGCTCCTTTATCCAACTAGAATGGAGTGCTCCGCGGAGCACGTGTGTCACCTGCACTTGCTCATTGAAAGAGTGACGAAAAAGTGTGATGGACAGACAAACAGACAGACAGACGGAATGACAGCCACCGGACAAAAAAAAAAAGTAATCCCTAAGTGCCTACCATGCTACGCAGGGTGACGCAATAAAAAATAAATTCCCCAGTAAAAAAAGCAATTTCTCCTTTTTCTGAAAGTGTTTAATCTTTTTAGGTAAATCATACATTTTTTTCCCTTGGATATTTTCAAATAACAATACTCTTCAAATATGAAAAGTAATGGTTGACCTCACAGTTTACCACAAACAGATGCTTTCTGATTCCTCTGCAGCAGACTACTTTTTAAAACATTGTGGCAACATTGAGATTACTCAAAATGAACAATTTCTCCTTTTGACACAATATTTACAACTCGATCCAATAATTAAACTTTATAAAGGTTTTCAATATAATTGCCTTGATGTTTTTTCAAAGTCGTCTGCTGCAGATTTGTTATTTGTGGGAAAGGATTACTGGTAAATCCCAATCAATCCAACCTGCTCCCATTGTTAAACCTTTCCCACATACAGACGCTTTCTGACGCCTCTGCAGGCTGCCAGCAGACGACTTTTTTCAAACTTTGTGACAAAAGAAGAAATTGCTCAAATTGACACAATGTTTTCAACTCTATTCAATAAGTATGTCTTCATTTAGGGTGATTTTCCATATCATTGCCGAGATGTTTTCAAAGACGTCTGCTGCAGATTTGTTGTATGTGGGAAAGGGTTGACCAAATAAACTATATGATTAGGGAACTCAAAAGAATGTTCTCATTTGAGTACCTGCAACATAGGGTTAGAGGGACAAATAAGGGTTTTAGAACATACAAAACGCCCCTTATCTAGAGCTGTGGTTATTTTATAACAAACCTGATAGGTCCAGATAAGGAGGGTTTTTCAGCTCTTTTCCCCACAATATCTCTCTTATTATCCAACCAAACACTATGTTGTAGGTATTCAAAATAATCGTCTCATTGAGACTATTCTTTTGAGTACCCACAACATAGGGTTAGAGGGACAAATAAGGGTTTTAGAACATACAAAACGCCCCTTATCTAGAGCTCCGGTTATCTCATAACAAACCTGATAAGGCAGTTGGCAGTTAACCTTCGGGTCCAGTGGTTTTAACTGTTCAGATAGCAAATGGTCAGTATCTCCGTGGTCCAAAAAATAACACAACACCTGCAAATATATCATAGAGGTTTTAACGGTTCTGATAGCAAATGGTCAGTATCTCCGTGGTCCAAAAAGTAACACAACACCTGCAAATATATCATAGAGGTTTTAACGGTTCTGATAGCAAATGGTCAGTATCTCCGTGGTCCAAAAAATAACACAACACCTGCAAATATATCATAGAGGTTTTAACGGTTCTGATAGCAAATGGTCAGTATCTCCGTGGTCCAAAAAGTAACATAACACCTGCAAATATATCATAGAGGTTTTAACTGTTCAGATAGCAGATGGTCAGTATCTCCCTGGTCCAAGAAATAACACAAGACCTGCAAATATATCATAAGAAGTTTTAACGGTTCTGATAGCAAATGGTCAGTATCTCCGTGGTCCAAAAAATAACACAAGACCTGCAAATATATCATAAGAAGTTTTAACGGTTCTGATAGCAGATGGTCAGTATCTCCGTGGTCCAAGAAATAACATGAAACCTGCAAATATATCACCATTTATTAGTTCCAAAACAAACATGCTTACACTTCCAAATTTTTGTTATTGACATGTAAAATCCTGAGAGATAAGAATTCTTGTATTAAAGCTTCTATGGTAAATAAGATTGAAGCGAAGCAAACGAATACACTTGTCTCTTTTTTCTTAGATGAAAAGTGAAATTACTGAATAATTATTAAAGCAAGAGTTATGTGACTTGGTATAGACATGCAATACGTTCATAGGAACATGTATTCTAGTATTCATTTGAAAATGTTGAACGGTTTTTGAGTTATGAGGTAAGGTTAAAAATGTGTGACAACGCAGACACAGACGACGACGATGTCCAAGGTATTAAAATAGCCAGACTTTTTTAACTAAACAATAGGGCCATGATGGCCCTAGATCGCTCACCTTAATTATACAATGTACTGCAATGCAAAACACATCAAGACAATTATTCTGAATGTAACCTACACAGTGTTAACAAGATTTTCCTTCATTTGGCCTAGTGATCTATATTTTTACCTGATATGACCAATATTCCAACATGGACTAGATATCATCAAGACAACATTCTGACAAATTTTCAACTTGCTCAAAGTAAAAAATGCGGCCTCCGGAGTTTGAACAATATTTTCCTTTATTGACCTTGTTTCTGACCCAATATAACCCATATTCGAACTTGACCTAGATATCATTCATTTTGACCAAATTTCAAGCTGCTGCAACAAAAAATGCGGCTTCTACAGTGTTAACAAGATTTCCCTTCAATTTGGCCTTGTGACCTAGTTTCTGACCCAATATGATCCATATTCGAACTTGACCTAGAAATTTTTAAGACAAACATACTGACAAAATTTCTGAAGCAAAAATTGCGGCCTCTAGAGTGTTAACAAGATTTCCCTTCAATTTGACCTTGTGACCTACTTTTTGACCCAACATGACCCATGTTAGAACTTGACTTACATATAATCAAGACAAACATTCTGATAAAAGTTTCATCATGCTTAAGTTAAAAATGCAGTATCCAGAGTGTTAACCAGATTTTCCTTCAATTTGGCCTAGTCACCTAGTTTTTAACCGGGCATGACCCATATTCGAACATATTCAAACCGCTGAAACAAAAATTGCGGCCTCTAGGGTGTTAACAAGATTTTCCTTCAATTTGACCTAGTGACCTACTTTTTGACCCAACATGACCCTTGTTCGAACTTGACCTACATATCATCAAGACAAACATTCTGATTAAGTTTCAACATGCTCAAGTTGAAAATGTGGCCTCTGGAGTGTTAACAAGATTTCCCTTCAATTTGACCTAGTTTTTGACCTCATATGGCCTAGTTTCGAACTTGTCCAAGATTTGATGGCGATGAATGTTCTGATAAACTTTCATGAAGATTGGATGCAAAATGTAGCCTGTAGAGTGTTAACAAGAGAAAATGTTGACGACGCACGACGGACGGACGTCGGACAAAATGTGATCACAATATTTCACCTTGCACTTCGTGCATAGTTGAGCTAAAAAGCAGACGAGCTAATAATGTATTATATATACAATTAATGAAAACTGATGGAAGTTTTTATTACCGACGTTGTATTTTCATACTATACCACTGGAATTATTTTTCACTAGGAAATTATGACTTCTTTCATTCCAGTATAAGACTAGAAAGGAGGGAGTGAACAGGTCTTTTCCCCACAATATTTCTCTTATCACTCAACCAAATCCTATGTTGTGGGTACTCAAAAGAATCGTCTCACTGAGATGATTCTTTTGAGAACCCACAACATAGGGTTTGAATTTCAAATAAAGATTTTAGAACATGAAAAATGCCCCTTATCTAGAGCTCTGACCTACATTTGTTTGTAGCATAATGTAATATGAGCCTGTGCATGAGGAAATGGTACAAGTTGGCTTTTGTGCAAAATGTAGATCCAGATTATCTTGTGAAACGAGAATTCTGATCAAGTTCTACATTTTCCATATATTTTTTATGTACACAAGCTTGTATAGAAGCTTCTGTCAAATTGTGTAGATTCTGACAAGAGTAGATTAACAGGCTGATGGGAAGCTATACTCTGCCAACTTTCCCATGCATTTGAGTTTACAATCTCAGTAAAACCAGAGATAAAATTCGCTCCCTTGTACGCAGATCTGAAGACTGCCTCATACAGGTTGTCTCCGATTGACCTTTGCGCCAGCTTATTGAATTGACCTTTGCGTCAGATTATCGAATTGACCTTTGTGTCAGCTCATCGAATTGACCTTTGCGCCAGCTTATCAAATTGACTTCACAAAATCGCAAGGTTATAAACAGGTTATAAACAGGGGAGATAACCCAAATAAATAAACGATATCAAGAAGTGGGGATTGTTGAGAAATGAATCGAGCATTGGTTGCAAGGTGTGATTTTACTGGTAAAAGAAACCAACAGCTGAAAGATTGATATTAATTAAGAGTTGAAAATATTGCAATAAAAGGTAAAATTGCTCGTTTGGAGCAATTTCACCTTTTACCGCAATGTTTTCAAAAGTCTTGTTCAATGGCGGGTGTCAAATGTCGTCTGTAGTAACGTGTTAATGAGAATGATGATTTTCCGATGTATAACTGGTTTACTGACCTTTCCCGTCTCTACTGACATTGCTCGGACACGATGATACAGTTCATCATCATGAGCCACATAAATCCCTCCTTCAACGATGTCACTCCTGCTGTCAGTCTTAGAGAACGTCTTCTCTAGTTCCACCTGAAATATGTCCAGCTTGTCCGAAAATAAATCGCCAACTAGACGCAGCATGACGGAGTTTGTGGAGGAACTGATATAGGTTACATGAACGTCCCATTCTTTGTCCTCGGGTAAGACCAGTGCATCTGTGAGAAAGATCAATACAGAGTTAACCCTTTCCCACCTGTAGACGCATTTTAGCATTTTAGACGACTTTTGAAACATCGTGACAAAAGGAGAAATTGCTCAAAACGAGCAATTTCTCCTTATTGCCACAACGTTTTCAACTCTTTCCAGTAATTATACCTTCATTTTCAGAGATTTTCTGAAAGTATTCTAGATGTTTTCAAAGTCGTATGTGGGAAAGAGTTAACCCTTTCCCACTTACAAGAAATCTGTGTCTGATGACATTTAGGCAAAAAAGAGATTAATCTTCATAAATTACAGTTTAATTATTAAATGGAGTTGAAAATATTGTGGCAAAAGGAGAAAATGTTCATCATGAGCAATTTCTCATTTAACCCTTTCCCTCTTACAACAATTCTGCAGCAGACGACTGAACATATTTTGTCAAAAAATGGAATATCTCTATAATTGAATGGATAACCTATGACTAAAAGTGGAAAACATTGTGGCAAAAGGAGAAATTGCTCGTTTTGAGCAATTTCTTCTTTTTTCACTAGGTTTTAAAAAAGCCGTCTGCTGCAGAGGCATCAGAAAGCGTCTATATGAGGAAAAGGGTTAACCACAATGTTTTCAATAGTCGTCTGCAGCAGATGCATCTACAAGTAGGAAAGAATTAAGAGCTAAAGAGTTTAAAATAATGAGAAGTAAACTGCTCTTTTTCCCAAATTGTATCTTCCATTACCTTATCAAGCCCTATATTGTAGGTACTCAAGTAAGCATACCAGGTTTGATCTCCGGTTGTGGCACAACGTTTATGGTGAAATGCCCGTTGGCAAGACATATTTCCTAGCCTAGTACTGGTAAGTTTACACAGGAAACTTGAAAAAGTGACCTGGCACCGTGATATAACTGAACTGGCACCGTGATATAACTGAACTGGCACCATGATATAACTGAACTGGCACCGTGATATTACTGAACTAATGTTGAAACCTAAAACCACATGAAAACAAAACAAAAGAATATTTAACCCTTTCCCACATACGACAATTATTCAGCAGACAACTTTGAACATATTTTGTCAAACAAGAGGGCCATGATGGCCCTAGTTCGCTCACCTTAATTTTACAATGTACTGCAATGACAAGAAGATTTTTAAAGTTTTAGCATGTACATATAAGGAAAAACAAGCCCTGCCCTGTTGCGGCCATGTTTTTTCAACAGATCGGAAATAATTAAACAATCTTCATAGAGGGTGTCCTTAGGAACATAAATTTTGTGCAAAATAATTTTTAAATCGGGCCAGCACTTTTGGACAAGAAAGTTTTTAAGATTTGGCAATTTTCCCCTTTTCTAATGCTGCAGCAACCAAAGTTCTACTTGGAATTAAATTCTTTGAACAACATTGAAAGGGGACCACCTTAGGACCATTTCTGTGAAGTTATTTTGAAATCTGGCCAGTACTTTTGGACAAGAAGATTTTTAAAGTTTTAACAATGCACATATAAGGAAAACAAGCCCCACCCCCTTGCGGCCATGGTTTTCAACGGATCGGAAATATTTGAGCATGCTTGGTAGGGGGTGCCCCAAGGAACATTTGTGCAAAATAATTTTTAAATCGGGCCAACACATTTGGACAAGAAGATTTTTTAAGATTTGGCAATTTTCCCCTTTTCTGATGCCGCAACAGCCAAAGTTCTACATGGAATTAAATTCTTTGAACAACTTTGAAAGGGGACCACCTAAGGACCATTCCTGTGAAGTTATTTTGAAATCTGTCCATTGGTTTAGTAGAAGAAGTCATTTGTAGGAAATTGTTAACAGACGGCCGGACGCCGGACATTCAGTGATCACAAATGCTCACCTTGCACTTCGTGCATAGGTGAGCTAAAAATAGAAAATCTCTATAATTGAATGGATAACCTGTGACTAAAAGTGGAAAACATGGTGGAAAAAGGAGAAATAATTGTCTTGATGTGTTTTGCATTGCAGTACATTGTATAATTAAGGTGAGCGATCCAGGGCCATCATGGCCCTCTTGTTATAAACTCAACGTCTTTTTATATTTATAAACAAACTGACGATTGCTTATGTTTTTGAATAAAACAAAACCTTGTGAAATACCAAGTGACTGTCAAATATGTATAAACAATGCATCACTTTGGAATCTTCTAATGTGAGGTAAGTTATGTTTTCCTCGTGGAGATGCATTTGCAGCAGTAGACTTTTGAATACATTGTGACAAAAGGAGATATTGCCACATTGTTTACAACTCTTTTCAATATTCATACTTTTATTTATAGGGATTTACCTTGATTTTGCCTTAACCCTTTCCCTGATACGACAATTCTGCAGCAGACAACTTTGAACATATTTTGTCAAAAAATAGAAAATCTCTATAATTGAATGGATAACCTGTGACTAGAAGTGGAAAAAGGAGAAATTGCTCGTTTTGAGCAATTTCTTCTTTTGTCACTATGTTTTCAAAAAGCCGTTTGCTGCAGAGCCGTCAGAAAGCGTCTATATGAAGGAAAGGGTTAAGAAAAGAAAATAGGTTCCTAATCCAGAGCCTCTCTTATTTAACATATCTAAATTTAAAAAAAATCTTTGATTGATTGATTGGAATTAACCCTTTCCCTCATATAGACGCTTTCTGATGCCTCTGCAGCAGACGGCTTTTTGAAAACATAGTGACAAAAGAAGAAATTGCACAAAACATTTAGTCATAGGTTATCCATTCAATTATAGAGATTTTCCATTTTTTGACAAAATATGTTCAAAGTCGTCTGCTGCAGATATGTTGTATGAGGGAAAGGGTTAAATGCTGTTTTCAACAATATTTCAGTCATATCACAACAGCAAGCATGTGTTTCCTGGCTTATTCACACCAGTTCTCCACACAACAGTCTTTCCCAGAAACTGGCTGCTCTTCCACATAGACAAATGATGCTTGGCACATTGACTTTTGTAAAATATCGGAAAGAATGTTGACAGTGCTGGGGTCAAAACCCCTGTATTGACAGTTAATTAATATTGCTTCAGGCTGAGAAAATATCGGAAGAATAACAATTAAACCAATTAAGAAATGCCAAGACAAATAAATTAAAAATTTGAGACAATTAACTATTCCAAGTGAATGTTATTCATGCAGACCGCTTTGGATTCCACCAACCTTACTTAGCTCTAACTATTACTTAAATACTAATAAGCATATTTTTATCAATTTTTGTTTTTCCTAATATTTCGTAAAACATGAATGGTGAAAGGTATTTAAGTAAATGACAAAGTTGATATAAATAGTTAACTTTGTGACTAACAATACTTATTAAGAAATGAAATATCTTGGGGTTCTTGTTAGGGAAACAAACAAGAACGCCGCCGAGCGAACGTAAAGAAGAGTTACATGACTTTGTAAAGACAAGCTTATTTGTTCCTAGGTTCATGTATACCAAATTTAATTTAAAAATGTTGAATGGTTATAAGGTAGGGTTAAGTTCTGCACAAGACGATGCCAAGGGTATCATAATAGCCTTTTTTTTCTTTGAAAAACCGGCAAGCTAAAAATGATCAAAAAAGCTTTTAAGTGTTTAAGTATTACTTAGCGCTAAGAAAATTTGGTCGTGTCGGACCCAGGTCTCTTGCTTTGAAGGCCGACACTCAAACCACTTCATCATGGATCAGTCCGTATTTTGAGTACATTTACACAGCGGATGCGGTGAATGACGTCAGTTCTCTGAATCCTGTTTATCAGTTCTGATCGACAAAGCTTACCTGGCTCTAGGACCTCCACCTCCTCAGGCATTCCAACTTTAGACACGTCCAGGATCACTCCAGCGTCACACAGTAGCGTCGCTATATTGACAGATTTATCGGTCTGTAGAAAGAGTTCTATATCGACCAGATCATCTGTAAGGCATAATCATCAACATTTATTACACTACTGAAACCTCATCAACATTTATTACAGTACTGACAACCTCATCAACATTTAATACACAATTGACAATTTCATCAACATTTATTACACTACTGAAACCTCATCAACATTTATTACAGTACTGACAACCTCATCAACATTTAATACACAATTGACAATTTCATCAACATTTATTACACTATTGATAATTTCATCAACATTTATTACACTACTGAAACCTCATCCACATTTATTACACTACTGACAACCTCATCAGCATTTATTACACTACTGACAACCTCATCAACATTTATTACACTTCTGACAACCTCATCAACATTTATTCCACTATTGACAATTTCATCAACATTTATTACACTACTGAAACCTCATCAACATTTATTAAACTACTGACAATCAAATCTAACAGGAGATATTATTTCTAGTATCTAAAGTAGAAATACAAGTAAGGTCTCAGATAATGTAAGATGATTAAAGTTTTGTTCATAACAGATATATCAGAGATGCCATTTTGAGACGATTAACTTTATATCAGAGATGTCATTTTGAGACGATTAACTTTATATCATTTATAAGCTTGAGTAACCATTTTGTCATTTTTAGTGGAGGGTATGAAATATCTCTAAAAATCAAAAAAGTGTTTTATTGAATTGAGTTGAAAACCATTATTATCAATTTCTCTTCTTAACCCTTTCCCACATACAGCAAAAATGCAGCAGACGACTTAGAAAACAATCATGCAAAAACCTGGAAAAGCTCTATAAATGAATGTATAATTACTGAAAAAAGTTTCAAACATAGTGGAAAAAGGTGAAATTGCTCGTTTTGAAAAGTCGTCTGCTGAGGTGTCAGAATGCGTCTATATGCGGGGAAGGGTTAACACAATGTTTTCAAAAGCCACCATCTTTCGATGAGTCAAAATGTCTCTCTCTGTACAAGTATGTGAGGATATTACTTAAGTTTTCATGAACTTGCTGAAGGAGCCTCATACATACCATAGAACTGCCTGGGTACAGCAGTCAGTCCCTTATCTTCCACATGTTTGGCAAACAACACAGACGACTTGGAGCTCCACTCTGTCTCGTCCTGAAATAAAGTCAAACCTGTGCTAAAGACCACCTTTGTATAGCAATTCCCTGTCTATAGCAACCACACTTTTAATTTCCCAATTACTCATTTTCTGCATAAATTGACCCTGAAGATAAAGACCACATGTGGACAAAGGCTAAATTGGTCTCTTCCCATGGGTGGTCTTTAAACACAGGTTGGACTGTATAACATATGAGCTGGTGCATGAGAAAAGGTACAAGTTGGCATTTTTAAACAGTGTAGGGTCAGATCATTTCGCACAACTCTTTATCAGAATCTACACAACTTGATAGAATCTTCTAACAAATGTGTGTTATTAGTAGTATTATGTGAACAGTGTAGATCTCAATCAGACTGTGCAGATGCACAGGCTGATCGAGATCTCTACTGTTCACAAAAGTCAACGCATACCTTTTCTCATGTACTGGCTCATATGTTAAGACTTCATATAAAATAGTAGTAATTTTTTTTTTTTTAAACTAAACAAGAACATGTTACTAAGGTGTCCCAGTCAATACAGAATTCCCTTAGTAATAAAGTATCAAAATAAAGAATTGGTTTTTTTTACATTTGGCATTGAAAAAGTGGCCTTGACTTTCCAGCAACCAGAATAAAAGGCTCCATAAGGGGACATATTGATAATAATATATATCAAAATATGTTAAGTTTTCTGTGCATAGTTCTTCATAAATATACAAATCCCTGGGAATCGACCAATGGGTCATCATTTGTACAAATGGAAACAGCATCTCTTGTGTATTCTGAGGAGAAGATATGTTTAGTTTTTAAGTATAAATTGATTTAACCCTTTCCCTCATACGACAATTCTGCAGCAGACGACTTTAAACATTTTTTGTCAAAAAATGGAAAAGCTCTATTATTGAATGGATAACCTATGACTAAAAGTGGAAAACATTGTGGCAAAAGGAGAAATTGCTTGTTTTGAGCAATTTCTTCTTTTGTCACGATGTTTTCAAAAAGCTGTCTGCTGCAAGGCGTCAGAAAGCGTCTATATGATGGAAAGGGTTAACAAGCTGATAATACATACCCTCATCTTTAAATTATTGCGCGTCCACTGTATGTTATATAAAAAAATCCCTCCATTTATGTTTAATTCATTTATGCTTTATCCACTTTTCTATTAATTTATACTTAAATAATTATTATGAAAATCAGGTCAGTGATTTAACAATATCAAGCAAAAAAAGTACAGTAGCACTTCTGAGCAATAGCGCGATGAAAAACTGAGTTGTCTACGGATCCCTTTCAACTAATAAAAAACATGCCTACCTCTAACGGTTCCATCCCAAACAGGCTGCAGGTGACGGACTGGACGGGTGCCCTTGTGAGCTCAGGTGATAGCCACCGGATGTTTGACACCTTGACACTCTCCACATTGCCATAATCCACAAACAGCAACTCCACTGTGTCCTGTTTAACAGAATAGTCCAAGAACTATCAAACAAGTGCTATTGACTATGATATACAGTATATATACAACATAAGTTCAAGGGGACACAACCCTAGTGACAACCTCCGGATATTTGACACCTTGACACTCTCCCCATTGCCATAATCTACAAACAGCATCTTCACTGTGTCCTGTTTAACAGAATAGTCCAAGAACTATCAAACTAGTGCTACTAACTATGATATACAGTATATATACAACATAAGTTCAAGGGGACATGACTCCACCGGATTTTTGACACCTTCACACTCCATAATCCACAAACAGCAGCCCCTCTGTGTCCTGTTTCACCCTGTCCCACATACAAACAAATCTACAGCGGATGACTTTGAAAACATCTGGGCAATTCTATGACATGAATCATTAAATGGAAGAATTATCTTTGAATAAAGTTGAAAACATTGTGACAAAAGAGGAAATTGCTTGTTATGAGCAAGTACTCCTTTTGTCACACTGACTTTAATCTGCTGCAAAGGCGTCAGAAAGCGTCTGTAAGTGGGAAAGGGCAGAATAGTCCCATGTCGAACTAGAGTGTTAACATGGAAATTGTGATATGAACCATGATATACAGTATATATATTATATACAACATATGTTGAAGGGGACATAACCCTGGTGACAACCAACAGATGTCCGATGCCTTAACCCTTTCCCTCATATAGACGCTTTCTGACGCCTCTGCAGCAAACAGTATTTTGAAAACATTATGACAAAAGAAGAAATTGCTCAAAACGAGCAATTTCTCCTTTTGACACAATGTTTTCCACTTTTAGTCATAGGTTATCCATTCAATTATAGAGATTTTCTATTTTTTGGACAAAATATGTTCAAAGTCGTCTGCTGCAGAATTGTTGTATGTGGGAAGGGGTTAAAGCTTTCCACATTGCCATAATCTACAAACAGCAGCAACACCCAAGGTGTTTTATGGGATCATAAATGAATGTGCAGCACATTTGCGACCAGAGTAGATCCAGATTAGCCAGGGCAACAGTGCAGTCTGATCTAGCTCTGCTTTGTTTGCCAATTAGTAATAGTAGTGTTCAAGATACTTCTGTAAAGTAAGGTATTTTTCCACATGTATAATTATCACAGATTGATTGATTGATTGTTTGGTGTTTTACGCCACTTTTAACCATTTTCAGTTATATCACAGCGTTTCCTGGGTAAGTTACCATATATCATGACAACAGCCAGTCAGTTGTAATGCTTATCCTGCAACCATTTGGTATAACCTGGCCAGGGCCTCCACTGTCGGTCGCCAAAGTCGCCAATTGCGAAGAAATAATAAAAGTTGCGCAAGAAAAAAAGAATTTGCGAAACAGCTTGCGAAAGAAAAATCTCGGCAAATTGAGCTGCCATTTTGTTTTATAAATGCTCTAAGCGGCGTATATTTTCAATGATACAAGCATTCTATTGACTTTTGTATCTCTGTGTATGCGACTCGCGGTAACTTTAACAGGTAACCAGTCTTGGTATTTGACAATGTGAAGGCCAAGCGACAGTTGTTTTTCACACATTTTATCAATATATCGGACAAATTAGTGTTATGAACGATTGATCGATGTTGTTATTACCGATTAAAGATGGACGATCGTTAACAGTTTGTTTGTTTGTACTTTGATGTTTCTGATTGGACGTACATTTTAATTTGAACACCGTGTTTGGTCCGTAATCTGGAGCGTGTATGACCAAACATTTGATGCCGATTTCAATTGATGGCCCCAGTGATGAACATTTTGATTTTAAGGATGACTTTAAGGTTTGGGCTGGTTTAAAGACTCGCAGAATTCTGGTTTGAGACTGATGTTCTTGTATATATATACTGTATGTAAATATAATCATGTTTTAAATGTTTTAAATGGAACAGAAATGAAAAATATGTGCTTTTCATACATCTTATGTTATTTCATAAATAATACATGTGCTATTGCTAAAGACATGAATGAAATAAAAGAGAAAAAAACAATACATTTCGTTTTACAGTGTTTTTTATACCCTTTATTTGTTGATGTTTAATTGGCCTTCAAAGTTGGCTCCAACTATTTTATTTTGGCTCCTTTTTTTTTCAATTTGGCGAAAATGTTGGAGAAAGAAAAAAAATAGCCAGGGGAGGCCCTGCTGGCCATGGATCGAACTCAAGACCTCCTGCACCTGAGGCGGATGCTCTACCACACCACCGAGGCAGTTCATAATTATTATACAGAGCTCAGCTTAAATGTACTTTCAGTGTGATACAATAGAAATCCTTTTGGAAAAGACTTTTATCTGAATAAAATATTAAATAAAACATGGAATAAAACATAGAATATAAAACATGGAATATAAAACATGGAATATAAAACATGGAATATAAAACATGGAATAAAAAATAGAATAAAACAAACCTTATCTTTAAGATGTAAAACTTCAGCTCTAGTCCAGTTACCATCCCCACTAAATATACCAGCACAGAACATTCCTTTCTTTAATAACTCCGGTTGAACAGCCCTGACTGACTGAAATATGCAACATCACTAATTATAGAATAACTTTCTATTCCAACATACAACAAAATCTGTAGCAGAAAACATGGAAAACGTTAAATCAAAATCAAGCTAAATCCCTATAAATAAAAATATGAATATTGACAAGAGTTGTAAGCAATGTGGCAATTTCTCCTTTTGTCACAATGTATTCAAAAGTCGACTGCTGATGATGCATCTCCACGAGGAAAATATAATTTACCACACATTAGAACATTTCAAAGTGATGCATTGTTAATAATATATTTGACAGTCACTTGGTATTTCACAAGGTTTGGTTTTATTCAAAAACATAAGCAATCATCAGTTTGTTTATAAATATAAAAGACGTCGAATTTATAAAAATTCAAAATCTATAAACAATAATCCAAAAATTATGTCTATCATATCAAAGCAATATAATTTTTCAGAGACATTTTTAGCCCTTTTACACAAGCAAATGCAGTCAACAACTTTTTACATTGTATTTATTGTAATTTCATCTGTAGAGATTTTCAAAATACATGGTTTTAAAGTTGTCTACTGCAGATGTGTTGTATGTGGGAAAGGGTTAAAAGTGATGCATACCCGACAATGAACTTGTAAAAGATCTGTGATGTTATCGATGGCACTGTCCTCTCTTTGCACACAAAAGTATCCAGGATTATAAATAAAGGATATATACACTGTTACTTCCTCGTCTCTGTGAATATAACAAGAGCTGTCGGAGGACAGCGCGCTCGACTATTCCACCGCTTATTTAAGTTACTGAGATAATGGACTCTAATGTAGTTGCATGCAAAACATTAACCACAATTTCTTAGTGGGTGATAATTTGCATTATATGCTGGATAGTGTTATTTAACATGATTATTTTCATAGGTGTGATGGTTAGAAAGGGTTGTATAACCTTTCAATTGAATGCATCAAGTAGTTACTAAGATATTGACTCTTAATGTAGTTTAACGCAAACCTTTAACCATAATTTCTAAGTAAAACAAGTAACTGGAGGATTGCAAGCAATACCAT
Source organism: Serripes groenlandicus (assembly GCA_031761405.1). NCBI lineage: Eukaryota > Metazoa > Mollusca > Bivalvia > Cardiida > Cardiidae > Serripes > Serripes groenlandicus. The sequence continues at coordinate 46,004,469 of JASEVX010000013.1, forward strand.
AGTCCCCTACCGGTTTGCACTTTTGAGTCTGTTTCTGTTGTCATAGCAACCCAATGTTTAGGTATATCAAGACAATAAAGTATGAAAATAAAGAAAGGGAAATAACTCAAAAATTAGGGAAGCAAGAGTTATGGTTCATGTGCACTGCACTCCCCCTTGATACGATGTATTCATGTGTGAAATTTCATAGCCATAGCTAGTATAGTTATGGAGATATGCTCCGGACAAAAATCAAGTATGAAAATAAAGAAAGGGAAATAACTCAAAAATTAGGCAAGCAAGAGTTATGGTTCATGTCCACTGCACTCCCCCTTGATACGATGTATTCATGTGTGAAATTTCATAGCCATAGCTAGTATAGTTATGGAGATATGCTCCGGACAAAAATCAAGTATGAAAATAAAGAAAGGGAAATAACTCAAAAATTAGGCAAGCAAGAGTTATGGTTCATGTCCACTGCACTCCCCCTTGATGAGATGCATCCATGTGTGAAATTTCATAACCATAGCTAGTATAGTTATGGAGATATGCTCCGGACAAAAATCAAGTATGAAAATAAAGAAAGGGAAATAACTCAAAAATTAGGCAAGCAAGAGTTATGGTTCATGTCCACTGCACTCCCCCTTGATACGATGTATTCATGTGTGAAATTTCATAGCCATAGCTAGTATAGTTATGGAGATATGCTCCGGACAAAAATCAAGTATGAAAATAAAGAAAGGGAAATAACTCAAAAATTAGGCAAGCAAGAGTTATGGTTCATGTCCACTGCACTCCCCCTTGATGAGATGCATCCATGTGTGAAATTTCATAACCATAGCTAGTACAGTTTTGGAGATATGCTCCGGACAAAAATCAAGTATGAAAATAAAGAAAGGGAAATAACTCAAAAATTAGGCAAGCAAGAGTTATGGTCCATGTCCACTGCACTCCCCCTTGATACGATGTATTCATGTGTGAAATTTCATAGCCATAGCTAGTATAGTTATGGAGATATGCTCCGGACAAAAATCAAGTATGAAAATAAAGAAAGGGAAATAACTCAAAAATTAGGCAAGCAAGAGTTATGGTTCATGTCCACTGCACTCCCCCTTGATGAGATGCATCCATGTGTGAAATTTCATAACCATAGCTAGTACAGTTTTGGAGATATGCTCCGGACAAAAATCAAGTATGAAAATAAAGAAAGGGAAATAACTCAAAAATTAGGGAGGCAAGAGTTATGGTTCATATGCACTGCACTCCGCATTGATGAGATGTATCCACATATGGAATTTCATAGCCATAGCTAGTACAGTTTTGGAGATATGCTCCGGACAAAAATTTGCCGGACTGACTGACTGACTGACTGACTGACAGATGGACTGACGGAGTGCAAACCTAATAGTCCCCTTCGGCACGCCGGTAGGGGACTAAAAACGGCAACAATTTGCACCATATACAGGATAGAGTTATCTTAATTGGTTGTGTTTATAGTTGTGCAATTGGGAAAGGTTGTATAAAGTTTCAATGCAATTTTTCAAGTTGTAACTGAGATTACACTCTAAATGTAGTTGCAAAACTTTAACCAGAATTTCTAAGTCCAAAAAAGGTCCATAACTTGCATAAAATGCTGGATAGAGTAATCATACTTGATTGTTTACATAGATGTGATGGTTGGTAAGGGCTGTATAAAGTTTCAATGCAATGCATCAAGTAGTTACTAAGAGATGGTCTCTTTATGTAGTTGCATGCAAAACTTTAACCAGAATTTCTAAGTCCAAAAAGGCCATAACTTGCATAAAATGCAGGATAGAGTTATCATACTTGATAATCTACATAAGTGTGATAGTTGGGTAGGGTTGTAGAAAGTTTCAATGCAATGCATCAAGTATTTACTGAGACGTGGACTCTTAATTTAGTTGCACGCAAAACTTTAACCAGAATTTCTAAGAAAAAAAAGGACCATAATTTGCATAAAATGCAGAATAGAGTTATCATACTTGATAATCTACACAGGTGTAATAGTTGGGTAGGGTTGTAGAAAGTTTCAATGCAATGCATCAAGTAAATACTGAGATATGGACTCTTAATTTAGTTGCACGCAAAACTTTAACCAGAATTTCTAAGTAAAAAAAGGGCCATAACTTGCATAAAATGCAGGATAGAGTTATCTAACTTGATAATCTACATAGGTGTGATAGTTGGGTAGGGTTGTTGTATAAAGGTTCAATGCAATGCATCAAGTATATACTGAGATATGGACTCTTAATTCAGTTGCACGCAAAACTTTAACCAGAATTTCTAAGTAAATAAAGGGCCATAACTTGCATAAAGTGCAGGATAGAGTTATCTTACTTGATAATCTACATAGGTGTGATAGTTGGGTAGAGTTGTAAAAAGTTTCAATGCAATGCATCAAGTAAATACTGAGATATGGACTCTTAATTTAGTTGCACGCAAAACTTTAACCAGAATTTTTAAGTAAAAAAAGGGCCATAACTTGCATAAAGTGCAGGATAGAGTTATCTTACTTGATAATCTACACAGGTGGGATAGTTGGGTAGGGTTGTAGACAGTTTCAATGCAATGCATCAAGTAAATACTGAGATATGGACTCTTACTTTAGTTGCACGCAAAACTTTAACCAGAATTTCTAAGTAAAAAAGGGCCATAACTTGCATAAAATGCAGGACAGAGTTATCTAACTTGATAATCTACATTGGTGTGATAGTTTGGTAGGGTTGTAGAAAGTTTCAATGCAATACATTTAGTATTTTAGAACTTGCATGCAAAACCTTAACCAAAGTGTGACGTGGACGCCGACGCCGACGACGACGCCGACGCCGACGCCGACGCCAGGGTGAGTAGTATAGCTCTCATATTCTTCGAATAGTCGAGCTAAAAATGAGTTTTTAAACAAAGCCATGCATTTAACCCTTTCCCACCTGCAAACGAGTTTGGACGCGATAGCAGCAACGACTTTTGAAAACATTGTGGCCATAGGTGAAACTGCTCAATTTCTCCATCGGCCAAAATGTTTTCAACTTTATTTAAAAATTAAGCTATCTTTTTAAGCTATCTTTTATGGAGATTTTTCAGGTTTTTGTCACAATGTTTTCAAAGTCGTCTGCTGCAGATTTGTTGTATGTGGGAAAGGGTTAAATTTATGCACAATCAAAGCTGATTGATTGTTTTCGAGTTAAACAGCATTTGAGTTATACAGTCAAACTTGTCTTCACCCTTTCCGTTATACGACAATTCTGCAGCAGACGACTTTGAACATATTTTGTCAAAAAATAGAAAATCACTATAATTGAATGGATAACCTATGACGAAAAGTGGAAAACATTGTGGCAAAAGGAGAAATTGCTGTTTTCAAAAAGCTGTCTGCTGCAGAGGCGTCAAAAAGCATCTATATGAGGGAAAGGGTTAAGCAGCCACCCAAAAGTTGGCTGTTGAACACAGGTGACTGCTTAAAACAAGTCAAATGAAGAAAAAAAATCTGGTCAATCAAAACATGGCTGCTTAACCGAGGTGACCTCTAACAAAAGTTTGACTGCATCATGTGGATCACTTCACCAAATGTGCTTTTTTCTTGCTTTCTGGCACCAGTACTCCAAACAACATTCTTCCCTGGTAAGTGACTACCTTTACACATGTTTGGACTATTTAGTCCATATACGGACGACGAATGACAATAGTCGCAATGACTTCAATCAATCATGAGACAGAATAAAGGACAGAGTCGTGGTCGTAACCTTTGACAACCGGATGTATAGCACTAGTTACCAACTTAGCAATCCTCAACGCATGCACAATGAAAAACTGTCATTCAGCCAGTGGAGCTAAAACTATTGTTTGTTTTGTTGGTTTCTATGGTGTTTGACACAACTTTCAACACTATTTCAGTCATGTCATAGTTTTTACTGGGTAAGCTTATCCTGAAACGAGTGTATCAGTGACTACATTATATTACTATTAGTGATAGCATCCGTTTAAATTAAAGATCGAGGTTAATCATGTTTCTCATACTTGTGTATATATTTGTGTCCTTGCCAATAAACTTAGTTGAGCATTTCGCTACATTTGGTAATGAAGCAGCCAATATTTATAGTGTAACACCCCTACTGTGCTTTTGGCCTCAAGAGCGTGAGTACCATGGTTCAATGCCCTGTTTGGCCATACCAATGACTTCCAAAATGATGTATCCCTTCTTGGCACTCAGGATTGCATGGGTAGCATAACTATCAACTAAGTTTATTGGCAAGGACACAAATATATACACAAGTATGAGAAACATGATTAACCTCGATCTTTGGTGGTGTGAAACAATATATAAATATTGCATGGCTTCCAGTGTGACAGTACATATTGTCAACATGAGGAAAATACTGTTACCCGAGGTGAAGCCAAGGTTAACAGTATTTACCCGTGTGGACAATATTTATTTTATTAAAAAACAATTTCGGAAGTTTAAAACGCGGATTTTGCGGCTTTATTTTTGCCAAACCGTGCGCACATCAAAGTTGCGCATGTGATATTATTTTGTTGGTCACTATTACCTGGCACTATTAACAAGAGGGCCATGATGGCCCTGGAATCGCTCACCTGATTTTTTTTTTCACTTTAGCTATATAAGCCCCGCCATCTGGCGGACATAGTTTCCGACCAATCAACTTGGCTTGAAGGAATCTGATAGAGGGTCACCCTAGAAACATTTCTACAAAATTATTTGAAAATCGGCCTGACACTTTTGGAGGAGAAGATTTTTTAAGTTTTCACTATAGCCATAAAAGGCAAAATAGCCCCGACCCCTTGTGGCCATGTTTTTTGACCAATCAACATGGCTTGAAGGAATCTGATAGAGGATCATCCAAGGAACATTTCTACAAAATTATTTGAAAATCAGCCTGACACTTTTGGAGGAGAAGATTTTTTAAGTTTTCACTATAGCCGTATAAGGCAAAAAAGCCCCGCCCCCCCCTGGCGGCCATGTTTTTCGATCAATCAACATGGCTTCAAGGAATCTGATAGAGAGTCACCCAAGGAACATTTCTACAAAATAAGTTCAAAATCTGCCAACCAATTTGGGAGGAGAAGAATTTTGAAGTTTTTTTCGTTTCGTTGCCATGGAAACAAGAATTCTGCATGGATCCCAATAATTTGAAGGAATTCTGGTGAGGTCATTGAGAGGATGCTTTCTGTGAAGTTTCATCCCAATTGACCCACTGGTTACTGAGGAGAAGATGTTGAAGTTTTCACTATAACCATAAAAGGCAAAATAGCCCCGCCCCCTGGCGGCCATGTTTTTCAACCAATCAACATGGCTTGAAGGAATCTGATAGAGGGTCACCCAAGGAACATTTCTACAAAATTATTTGAAAATCGGCCTGACACTTTTGGAGGAGAAGATTTTTTAAGTTTGCACTATAGCCATATAAGGCAAAATAGCCCCCCCCCCCCCCCCCCCCCCTGGCGGCCATGTTTTTCGACCAATCAACATGGCATGAAGGAATCTGATAGAGGGTCACCCAAGGATCATTTCTACAAAATAATTTGAAAATCGGCCTGACACTTTCGGAGGAGAAGATTTTTTAAGAATTTTGAAGTTTTTTTCATTTTGTTGCCATGGAAACCAGAATTCTGCATGGATCCCAAAAAATTTAAGGAATTCTGGTGAGGACATTGAGAGGATGCTTTCTGTGAAGTTTCATCCCAGTTGACCCACCGGTTACAGAGGAGAAAATGTTGACGGACGACGGACGACGGACGCCGGACATAGGGCGATCACAATAACTCACCCTGAGCACTTCGTGCACAGGTGAGCTAAAAATTAGTGAATGATTGGGAATGGCGAATTTACGTAGAGAATTTTTAACTGAAGTATAATAATTAATATGTACTGTCACACTGGAAGCCATGCAATATATATTTTATTATACCGAACAAAATTACAAAATTACACGTTTATTCAATTTATTCAGTACTTTGTAGGGGAGGTGAACATGGGTAGATCTACTACAATGTAACACACATATGAATATTCCGGTTAACAGTATACTGTTACCTGGCACGCGCGTCTAAAAGGTGACGTTATTGTTTGAAATGACGTCATGCATGTGCATAACCAACATTTTAACGTGCGTGCCATGTAACAGTATACTGTTAACAGGTCAAAAACGTACTGTTAGCATGGGACAGTAAAGAAATTGCCCATGATGAGTATATGAGAATTTAACATTACAAAGTAACGTGAGGTATAATAATTAGAAATGCTATCCCTTTCCCACTTGCAGAGGCCCGTTGACACATTTACAGCAGATGAATTTAAAACAAATATTGTGTCAAAAGAAGAAAATGCTAATAAAAATGCGATTTCTCCTTCTGTCACAACAGTGTTCAACTTTATCCAATAATCATATTTTAATTTATTGAGATTTCTTCATATATTTTCAGAGTGGTTTGCTGCAGATTTGTTGTATGTGGGTAAGGGTTATACTTACTTTTTGACCAGGTACTCTTTTGGAATGACAAGATTCTAGAAAACAAAGAAAACAAATTAAACTTAGAGAGTTTAGCCACGGCTGCTTTTTTGCAATGTCAAAATCTTATAAAAAGTTTTGTTTTAGTAAGGATCGTGTTTCAACAGTATTTCATTTATGTCACAAAGTTTTGTGGGTAATTTTCCAGTATAACTTGTATTATTTATTCAGACATTGATGCATCAATGAGGGACATTAATGATAATTATATTATCTCCCTTGTCAGATAAAGACCAAGGAAGACCAAATAGTTGGTAGGTCCTTTTAGTTGGAATCCTTTGTCTTTATCGCTATTTCGCAATGAGATATTGCAATTACTCTGTACACATTAATCATAAATGTGTTAATCAAAGTGATGATTCAAAGGAGAATTTTTACATAGCAGTGTTTAAAGAAAACAAATGTGGAATTACTAATCAATCTAATAACAGTTGGCCAAGAAAATGCAATTATAAGTGCACCATCCAGTGCAAAGAAACCAATGATAAAATCAGAGAAAACCAAATGATATGACCTAGCTAGATGTAGAGAGTATTAAAGGGAGATAACTGACCGATGTCTCCAATTGTAATGCTATCCCCGCAGCCGTGAGTGCTGATGAGTGAATTTCGTATAATTGACGTTCATTGATGGATTGTTTGGTGCTCTATGCCGCTTTCAACAATGTTTCAACATTTTTTGGGTAAGTTACCAGTACTACTGGTCCATTTATCTTTTTTTTTTTTTTTTTTTTTTTTTTTTTTATATATAACTTTATTAGCCACGTGCATAGATATGTGAAGGTCATGGCCATCCTCCCTCATACCTTACAATAAATTTATGGTCCATTTATCTTGACACCAGCCAGCAAGTTGTAATGAAGCTATTACTACAATATTTCGAGTCTTTGGTGTGACCTTAGTTATTAGTTGTATATTGATTGATTGGAGTTTAAATTGTTTTCAATTATTTTTTAAGTCATATCATGGTGGCCAGTTCACCTATTCATGGTTTACCTGGCTTTCTCACACCACTACTTAACACAACAGTCTTTCCAAGCAACTGGCTGCTTATCAATATAAAACTCTCATATCTGGACATTTTTAACATTTTAGCCATAGTGTTTTAAAAGTCATCTGCTACAATTTTGTTGTATGTGGGTAAAGGGTTAAAATGAAGAAGGAAAAGCAGGAATCTAAACTTACCATGTGTTCATTGTTCTGTTCTTCAGCTGGAAATACTATCTCTCTATCGGTGTTGCCCACTCTGTATTGAAAAAAAGAATAATATATGATCCATTATCAACCCTATTCCATCTTGCAGATGCATGTGGACGTATCTGTAGCAGATGTCTTTAGAAAACATTATGACAAAAGGAGAAATTGCTAACAATGAGCAATTTCAACCTTTGCCACAATGATGTTAACTCCAATCAATAACTAGAACTATCACTGAAGATGATAAATACCCCCTAAACAGCACCTTGACCTACACCATAACTTAATAAGTAAAAGGGCCATAACTCTTTAAAATAGCATGCAATTGTAACCTCTTTAGGATATGCACATCATTCTCCTCTTGGTATAGAAACTTCATGTAAAATTTTATTGAATTCCACCCAGTGGTTTGTAAGAAATAGGCCGGACAAAATATGGCTTCCGACCAACAGATAGACAGACAGACAGCCAGCCCCGACACAGTGACTCCTATATACCCCCTCTTCTTCGAAGGGGGTATAATTACAGATGTATTTTCAAAGCAGTCTGAAATAGTTAATCCTTATATCTATATACACCATTTCACCTTTTGCCTCAATGTTTTAAAATCTTTTCAATAATTGTATTTACATTTATAGATTTTCCCACCTATTCCCTCTTGCAGGTGCATGTGGACCCATCTACTGAAGATGACTTTTAACCCTTTCCCTCATATAGAGGCTTTCTGACGCCTCTGCAGCAGACGGCTTTTTGAAAACATAGTGACAAAAGAAGAAATTGCTCAGAACGAGCAATTTCTCCTTTTGCCACAATGTTTTCCACTTTTAGTCATAGGTTATCCATTCAATTAAAGAGATTTTTTCAATTTTTGACAAAATATGTTGAAAGTCGTCTGCTGCAGAATTGTCATATGAGGGAAAGGGTTAAAGTTATTCTATTAGTATGAATGCTAGGCTGTTGCTACATATCGAGGGCTTGGCGTGAAACCGTTGTAACTAAAAACCTATTTTGAAAACCATGGTTTAGGGGCAATTTTGACCCCTTTGGAAACTGGTCGTTTCCCCCACAATATCTCTCTTATTACTCAACCAAACCTTATGTTGTGGGTACTCGAAAGAATCGTCTTAGTGAGACGATTCTTTCGAGTTACCACAACACAAGGGATTTAGTGTCAAGTAAGGATTTTAAAATATTCAAATATCTAGAGCTTTGATAAGTAGAATGGTAAGTGAACACGGTGCCAAAAATTTACTTACACTTCAACTCTGGCGACATCTGGCCATTTTTTAATCATTTCTACCAGGTTATCCGGAGGATCGTCTTTAAATTTCTCCTTGTACTCAAACGGTATCCTGGTACTCCACAAACCATTCGGCTTAGTCTTTAATATCTGTATAAAAAAACAGGGGACCAACATTCCATAATTCTTTTTTAATTACAGACACATTTAAACCCATTCCTACGGAAGACGAAACTGCAATGGACGACTTTGAAAATATCTAGGCAAAAATAGGAAAATCTTTTTAACCCTTTCCCTCATATAGACACTTTCTGACGCCTCTGCAGCAGACGGCTTTTTGAAAACATAGTAACAAAAGAAGAAATTGCTCAAAACGAGCAATTTCTCCTTTTGCCACAATGTTTTCCACTTTCAGTCATAGGTTATCCATTTAATTATGGAGATTTACCATTTTTGACAAAATATGTCCCCCGTGAAACGGCTCATTTGTCAAATGTCGGAAAGAATGATGGCAGAGCAGGGGTTCAAACTCACAACCCCTGTGTATGAAAGGAAAATTATTTTATTCAAAATATTCATTATATGAAGTTAAAGGGAAAAAGGCCTTTGAATATTTGCAGTCAGTATAGATCCCGATCAGACTGCTTATGCACAGTATTATCACAATCTTCAATGTCTGCCATCTGTCAAATGGGCCATTGAAGAAACTTCATATGAGGAAGCAATGCCCTCATCAAACAAAGATAATTAATTACCCTTTCCCACATACAACAAATCTGCAGCAGACGACTTTGAAAACATGGTGACAAAAACCTGTAAATCACCATAAAAGATAGCTTAATTGATAAATAAAGTTGAAAACATTGTGGCCAAAGATTAATTTGCTCATCATGAGCAATTTCACCTTTGGCCACAACGTTTTCAAAAGTCGTCTGCTGCTAATGCGACAAAAAAGTCTGCAGGTGGAAAAGGGTTTTATTAACCTTTTTGACACATCTACAGCAGACTAATTTTGATTTATTTTTGTCTAAGTCGAAATAGGGGCACTGCTGAAAAATTATTAAAGCCAGAGTTATGTGACTTAATTAGTATAGACATGCATATTGTTCCTAGGAACATACATGCCATGTTTCATTTGAAAATATTGAAACTTTTTTAGTTATGAGGTAAGGTTAAAGATTTGTGACGACGCAGATGCAGACGACGACGCCGCCGCCGAGGGTATCACAATAGTCCCGACCTTTTTTCCTTCGAAAAACAGACAAGCTAAACAATTGTGGCAAAAGAAGAAATGAGCAATTTCTCACTTTGCTACAATATTTTCATCCCTCCTTAAACCCTTTCCCTCATACCACGAATCTACAGCAGACGACTTTGAAAACATACCTGAAAACATTGGGGAATTCCCTTTAAATGAAAGTACAATAATTTAAAAGAGTTGAAAACATGGTGACAAAAGCAGAAATTGCTTGCGTTGAGCAATTTCTTCTTTTGTCGCCATGTTTTTAAAAAGCTGTCCGGTGCAGAGGCATCCGAAAAACGTCTATATGAGGGAAAGGGTTAAGGAGGTTTATCACATTTTTTTCCCTATACATCGATGGTTTCATGCAAAATCATTGTAACTACATCTTGAACCGTTTTGCATGAAGCCCTCGATATGGTTTCAGAGCATATTTTGTTGCATTATGGGAAAGGTTAAACACTTCCCAACATACAACAAATCTACACCAGATGACTTTGGAAAATTATTGAATGAAGTTGAAAACACTGTGAGAAATTATTCACTCTCTTTCTTTCCCAATGTTTTCAAAAGTCTAATGCTGCAGAGGCATCAAAACACGTCTATGTTAAACTATATTAACCAGTTCAAGAGACCATTTCCTATTGTCAAATCTCACTCGAGTCACACTTACTTCTTGCATCCGAGATTTTACCACACTGATTTGATTTGCTGGTAAAGATTTGCTGGAGTCACCTCCTCCCGCTGAAAATAACAAGAGATGTTTGTCAAAACATGAAGATGCCCATTTTTTGTGTTCAAGGTCACAGTGACCTTGACCTATGACTGGATGACCTCAAAGTCCACAGGGGTCATCTTTTCCCTGAATGTGTGTGGGGCATCTACAGCAGACGACTTTTGAAAACATTGAAGGAAATGGTAATTTGCAAGTACAAAATATTAGAAAGTGTTGAAAACTTTGTGGGAAAAGACTGGGAAAACATTGTGGGGAAAACTTTTACCACAATGTTTTTTTTAAAAGTTGTCTACTGTAGATGCAAGTGTCAAAATAATATGGATAAATGAAAAGAAAATCAACAATTTAAAACCAATATTTACAATAATATTAAGCTAGTGCATAACATGCATTTGGGTTTTTCCCTATATATACACACATATATTAATATACATGCATATAAAAATCTCTTGAGTGTTTGCTTGTTTTATTGGGGTTTTACGCAGTTTTAAACATTATTTCGGTGATATCACTTAAACATGATCCCTGGGTAAAGAAACCTGTACTTTTGCTAGGCAAAAGGAAAAATGGCTTGTTTTGTGCAATTTCTACTCTTGTCTCAATGTTTTTAAAAAAGTCTTCTGTTGTAGCGGCATCAGAAAGAGTCGCGTCTATCCCTTTCCCTCATATAGACGCTTTCTGATGCCTCTGCAGCAGACAGCTTTTTGAAAACATAGTGACAAAAGAAGAACAAGAGGCCCAAGAGGGCCAGTATCGCTCCACGGCCATAAGGCAAAAATCAAATCTCCAAACAGCCCTGCCCCCTAGTAGCCATATTTTTTACCAACCACCATGGCTTAAAGGAATCTTGTAGAGTGTCACCCAAGAAATGTTTCTGCAAAATTATTTGAAAATCGGCCTGACACTTTCGGAGGAGAAGATTTTTTAAGTTTTCACAATAGCCATATAAGGCAAAATAGCCCCACCACATGGCGGCCATATTTTTGAACCAATCAATATGGCTTGAAAGAATCTGATAGAGGGTCACCCAGAGAACATTTCTACAAAATTATTTGAAAATCTGCTCAACACTTTCGGAGAAGGAAGATTTTTTAAATTTTCACTATGGTCATATAGAGCAAAATAGCCCCGCCCTCTGGCGGCCATATTTTTCGACCAATCAACATGGCTTGAAGGAATCTGATAGAGGGTCACCCAAGGAACATTTCTACAAAATTATTTGAAAATCGGCTGAACACTTTCGGAGAAGAAGATTTTTTAAGTTTTCACTATGGTCATATAAGGCAAAATAGCCCCGCCCTCTGGCGACCATGTTTTTCAACCAATCAACATTTCTTGAAGGAATCTAATAAAGGGTCACCCAAGGAACATTTCTACAAAATTATTTGAAAATCGGCCTGACACTTTCAGAGAAGAAGATTTTTTAAGTTTTCACTATTTTTTTCTTTTGGTTGCCATGGAAACCAGAATTATGGATGGATCAAAAAAAATTGAAGGAATTTAAGAGAGGACATTGAGAGGATGCTTCCTATGAAGTTTCAACCAAATTGGCCAAGTGGTTAGTGAGAAGAAGTCGTTTAAAGGAAAAAGTTTACGCACGCACGCACGACGGACAATTCGCCATGACATAAGCTCGACTGGCTTTCAGCCAGTGGAGCTAAAAATTGCTCAAAACAAGCAATTTCTCCTTTTGCCACAATGATTTCCACTTTTAGTCATAGGTTATCCATTCAATTATAGAGATTTTCTATTTTTTGACAAAATATGTTCAGTCGTCTGCTGCAGAATTGTCGTATGAGGGAAAGGGTTAAAATGTGGCTAAATCTAACTGCATATCTTACCCTATCCAACTTACAACAAATTTGAAGCAGACACCCCAGTATAAAGTATTTTTTTTTTACTGCAGGTGTGTCATGAATTTGCCATGTAGAGAAAATTATTATCTAGTAAGCCCTTTCCCACATACAACAAACCTGCAGCGAATTCGAAATTATCAAGGTCAAAATATACAAAATATCTATAAAAGAAAGTATTATTATTGAATAGAGTTGAACTCATTGTGGCAAAAGTCGTCTGCTGCAGAGGCATCAGAAAGCGTCTATATGTAGGAAATGGTAAGAGTAGAATCACTCATCTTACATAAAACTTGACTAACTTATACTTAACCCTTTCCCTCATACGACAATTCTGCAGCAGACGACTTGAACATATTTTGTCTAATAATAGAAAATCTCTATAATTGAATGGACAACCTATGACTAAAAGTGGAAAACATTGTGGCAAAAGGAGAAATTGCTCGTCTTGAGCAATTTCTTATTTTGTCACTATGTTTTCAAAAAGCCGTCCGCTGCAGAGGCGTCAGAAAGCGTCTATATGAGGGAAAGGGTTAATACTATTTTCTAGAAATTGAAGTTACATCCACATGATTTTTTAGCATTTCAATCATCAATAATAGCGTTAACCCTTTCCCACATACTGCTGCAGACGGCCATGAAAGCATCTCGACAATAATATGGAAAATCTCCCCAAATGAGGACGTTCTTATATATTGAATAGAGTTGAACAAATTGTGTAAAAAGAAGAAATTGTTTTGAGCAATTTCTTCTTTTGTCACAAAGATTTCAAAAGTCGTCTGCTGCAATTGTAACCTCATTTCTAGAAAAAAATAGGAATATATTTAGTCTTTTTCCACATGCAGACGCATTTGCACAGATTTTTGACTATTTAGAAACAATTGTGATAACAAAAGGAATTGCTCATATTGAGCAATATCTCCTTTTGTCACGTTGGATATAACTACTCAAAAAGGATACTTTCATTTTAACCCTTTCCCTCATATAGACGCTTTCTGACGCTTCTGCAGCAGACAGCTTTTTGAAAACATAGTAACAAAAGAAGAATTTGCTCAAAACAAGCAATTTCTCCTTTTGTCACAATGTTTTCCACCTTAAAGTCCTAGGTTATCCATTCAATTATAGAGATTTTCATCTTTTTTGTCGAAATGTGTTCAAAGTCGTCTGCTGCAGAATTGTCGTATAAGGGAAAGGGTTAAACTAAATGTGGGAATTGGTTCACATCAGTGACACTGAGTGTGACCAAAATGCCAAAATGACCCCCAAAACCAATCCTAGGCTTCCTTTCATTCTTTCTTTGCCACCTTCCTATGTAGTTTGATTAGAATCAGTCAAGTTTGCCCTGTCCACACAATGTCATCACGCTAACCAAGTTAATACTTTCCCACATACAACAAATCTGCAGCAGACAACTTTGCATACATCTACCAATGAAAGTGTATTATTGAATCACAGGCGTCCGTGCGGGATTCCCCAAATAACCATTACTATCATTATGATGCGTATAGACAATGTAGAGAGACTTCTTTAATATTTCAACGAAGTATTGTGCGATTTTTCGCATTTTTTGCTGTAATAGAAATTCAGACGCCTGTGATTGATCGAGTTGAAAACAGTGGCAAAAGGAGAAATTCCTTATTATGAGCAATTTCTCCGAAGTCGTCTGCTGTAGAGGCATCAGAAAACTTCTGTATGTAGGAAAGGGTTCAGAAGATACTGATCAGCTTTCTGATGCCTTTGAAGCAGACGACTTTTGAAAACATTGTGGCAAAGAAAGAAAATACTCAAGATGAACAATTTCTCCTTTTGCCACAATGTTTTCCACTTTTACTCATTGGTTATCCATTCAATTATAAAGATTTTCCATTTTTTGGCACATTATGTTCAAAGTCGTCTGCTGCAGATTTCTGGTATGTGGGAAAGGGTTAAGAAGAACAGAGAAGCAATTTCTAAACTAAGTCTCGATCTATAGACCGCTATTTAACCCTTTCCCTCATATAGACGCTTTTTGACGCCTTTGCAGCAGACGGCTTTTTGAAAACATAGTGACAAAAGTAGAAATTGCACAAAACGTGCAATTTCTCCTTTTGACACAATGTTTTCCACTTTTTGTCATAGGTTTTCCATTCAATTATAGAGATTTTCTATCTTTTGACAAAATATGTTTAAAGTCGTCTGCTGCAGAATTGTCGTATGACATTTGACACAGCTGCAGCAGACCTTCGTTGAATAAAATGCAACAAAAAGAAGCAATGTGTTCCCTTGTTTTTATGTCGTGGAAGCGAGACTCTTCCTTATCTACCCCTCTGGCCTGTTAACTCCTTCCCTCATACGACAATTCTGCAGCAGATGACTTTGAACATATTTTGTCAAAAAATGGAAAATCTCCATAACTGAATGGATAACCTATGACGAAAAGTGGAAAACATTGTTGCAAAAGGAGAAATTGCACGTTTTGTGCAATTTCTTCTTTTGTCACTATGTTTTCAAAAAGCCGTCTGCTGCAAAGGCGACCGAAAGCGGGAAAGGGTTAATAAATTGGTTAAACTCGTTTTTTCATTAGCTGTCACCAAATCATTAAATCAGGTTAGCCATTTCCCACAAACATTTAATCTCATGCAGACGAATTTGAAAAAAAAAGATGAAAAATAGTGGCAAAAGGAGAAAATTGCTTATCATGGACTACTTTTCCTTGTGCCACAATGATTTTCACAATAAGTTGTCTGCTTGAGATGCATTAACCCTTTCCCACATACAACAAATATTCAGCAGACGACTTTGTCCATATTTTGTCAACAAATAGAAAATATCTATAATTGAATGGGTAACCTAGCTATGACTTAAAGTAGAAAACATTGTGGCAAAAGGAGAAATCGCTTGTTTTGGGCAATTTATTCTTTTATCACTTATAATATTTTCAAAAAGCCGTCTGCTGCAGAGACGTCAGAAAGTGTCTATATGAGGGAAAGGGTTCCGGCGATAAAGCATTATGGCAGGGCGAAAGATCACTATTCAAATATTGAGTAAATGCTACCTCTCCAGCAAGGTATTCTGATATATACAGACTAAGGCACAGAACTCACCTCTCTAGACAGGTCCTATGAATTCCGATGTATTAACTCTTTCCCACCTGTAGATGCTGCATTTTGACGCAAAACCAACAGACAACTTTTGAAAAAACTGTGGCCAACGGAGAAATTGCTCATGATGAGCAATTTCTCCTTTGGCCACAATGTTTTCAACTTTATTCAACAATTAAGCTATCTTTTACGGAGATTTTTCAGGTTTTTGTCAATATATTTTCAGTCGTCTGCTACAGATGTGCTGCATGTGGGAAAGGTTTAAGGTTTGAAGGGTTAAAAAAGGGAATTTGAGGAGTCACACAAATTCATTATAACTACATCACACTGAAATATTTATACTTGCCGTCTTCTTAACCCTTTCCCTCATATAAACGCTTTCGGACGCCTCTGCAGCAGACGGCTTTTTGAAAACATAGTGACAAAAGAAGAAATTGCACAAAACGTGCAATTTCTCCTTTTGCCACAATGTTTTCCACTTTTTGTCATGGGTTATCCATTCAATTATGGAGATTTTCCATGTTTTGACAAAATACGTTCAAAGTCGTCTGCTGCAGAATTGTCCTATGAGAGAAAGGGTTAACTCTTTCCCACCTGTAGATGCATTTTGACGCAAAAGCAACAGACAACTTTTGAAAAAAAATGTGGCCAACGGAGAAATTGCTCAGGATGAACAATTTCTCCTTTGGCCACAATGTTTTCAACTTTATTCAACAATTAAGCTATCTTTTACGGAGATTTTTCAGGTTTTTGTCAATATTTTTTCAAAGTCGTCTTCTGCAGAATTGCTGTATGTGGGAAAGGGTTAAAGTTTGAAGGGTTAAAAAGTAAATCTGAGGAGTCACACAAAACCATTACAACTACATCACACTGAAATATTTATACTTGCCAGTCTACTTAACTCTTTCCCATATACAGCATACAACATTTGAAAACATTGTGACAAAACAAAAGAAGTTGCTCATAATGAGCAAGTTTTCCTTTTGCCACGAAGTTTTCAATTCTATTCATTGTACCCATATTTGTAGAGATTTTCCATTGATTTGATGTTGTCTGCTGCAGATTCCTTCCAAGTTGAAAAAAGCCGAGCCCCGGTAGCTCAGTCGGTAGCAACACGGGCTGTCAATCCAGGGATTGTGAGTTCAAATCCCGGCTCGGCCAACTTTCTTTCCGACGATTGACAAAAGTCAATGCGACATGCGTCATTCGTCTTCCACCAATGGGCTAAGTCTATGTGGAAAAGCAGCCAGTTGCTTGGGAAGATTGTTGTGTTGAGTACTGGTGTGAGAAAACCAGGAAATGCATGAGTAGGTGAACTGGCCGCCGTGATATAACTGAGAAATTGTTAAAACCGGCGTTAAACCCCAATCAATCAATCCACGTTGAAAATGGCCATTAACTTTGTTTGTATTGAGCTTTACAACCTTTCTTTTCAGTTATATCAAAGCATTTCCTGGGTAAGTTACCAGTACTACTGGTCCATTTATTCTAATGCTAAACCCTTAATCCTTGAGAGCAAAGGAGGGAAGCAACAACTACCATTTTAATAGTCTTTGGTATGACCTGTAAGACATGCTTGTTAGAAACTTTTACATGAGCGACAAGAAATGGTTTGTGTCAGATAAAGCTAAAAAGACAGGTTTGAAAATGACAGAATAAGAGTTATAGACATACTACATTGCTTGTCAGAATGTTTTACATGAGCGACAAGAAATGATATGTGTCAGATAAAGCTAAAAACACAGGTTTGAAAATGACAGAATAAGAGTTATAGACATACTACATTGTTTTAACCATTTCCCACATACAATAAAGCTGGAGCAGACACTTTCAAAGCATCTGGGCCAAAATATGAAAAAGTGCTATAAACAAAAAAATAATTATTGAACATTTTGGCATTTTTTTTCCATTTGCAATGATGTTTTCAAAAGATGTCTGCTGTCGATGTGTCAGAATGCGTCTGAATGTGGGAAACACATGGGAATGTGTTAACTCTTTGCCACATAAAGACACTTTTTGATGCCTCTGCAGCTGATGACATTTGGAATCATTGTGCTCATAATGAGCAATTCCTCCTTTTGACACAATGCTTTCAACTCTATTCAAGAATTAAACTTATTGAACATAATTAGAGATTTTCCATATATTTGTGCTGCATATTTGTTGTATGTGGGAAAGGGTTAAAGTGAGGTGTGAGACCACAAAGCTATTAACACATTACCTGATACCACTGAATGTTAATACATAGAGAAATTGCCTTCTGTTTACAATTTACAAGGGGTGTTCAAAAAGTTCCAAGAAAAGTTCCATTTCTATTTAAATAATTAATATTATTGAACAATTTTTTTACCAAAACCGGAAAGACATAAAATACATTGCTTTTTTTTCCATATATAACAAAGAGGCATGGAACATTTCTTGAAACTTTTAGAACACCCCTCTTATTCTCCTTTTTCAACTAAGTTTCCCACCACTAGAGCCAAATCACACAAAAACCCGAGGTTTTGTCAATTTTTCGGTCAATACCATTCAATTAACCCTTTCCCACTTTCACATGTGTTTTGCAGCATCTAGAGCAGACAATTTTTGAAAAACATTATTGCAAAAGGAAAAAATGGCTCATTAATAGCAATTTCTCTTTTTGCCACAATGTTTTCAACTTGATGCAATACATATGAATTCATTTATAGAGATTCTCATTGTTTTTGTCTAGGTGTTTTCAAAGTCGTCGTCTGCAGAATTGTTACGAGTGGGAAAGGGTTCATTGGCTGCCAGGATGCTCGTGTATCTAGACTGCAAGACAGGAAAGAGCCGTTCTGACCCGCAGAAGGACCCCGATCTTCTCTTGTTTCATAAAAAATTCCCCATCGTCATGGGAAATGGCTTTGATCGTTTTCATCGGGAATTTTGTGTCCTTATATATTTTCCAGAAGTGTTCAATTTGGTAGTCTTAACCCGTTCCCATGTGTATTAACAAATCTGCAGCAGAAGACTTTGAAAACATCCAGGCAAAGTTATGAAAAATTTCAATAAAAGAAAGTTTAATTATTGAAAAGAGATGAAAACGTTGTGGCAAAAGTAGAAATTGCTCATGATCCTTTTGCCACATTATTTTTCGAAGTCATCTGCTGCAGAGGCGTCAGAAAGAGTCTGAATATGGGAAGGGGGTTAACCCTTTCCCTCATATAGACGCTTTCTGACGCCTCTGCAGCAGACGGCTTTTTGAAAACATAGTGACAAAAGAAGAAATTGCTCAAAATGAGCAATTTCTACTTTTGCCACACTGCTTTCCACTTTTAGTCATAGGTTATCCATTCAATTATAGAGATTTTCTGTTTTTTGACAAAATATGTTCAATGTCGTCTGCTGCAGAATTGTCGTATGCGAGAAGGGGTTAAGTTGCAGTGCTAGGTAATGTGTATGAAGACAAAACAAAACAGTGTACATGACTTACAAACTTCCAGTGCCCAATCTGTTACACTTTGATAGGATGCTATAAACGTTATATTAATAAAACATGAAATATCAATAATAAACTATACATGTAGTTAGTTGTTTCCCTTTTCCTAAACCCTTTCCCACATATAGACGCTTTCTGACGCCTCTGCAGCAGACGGCTTTTTAAAAACAGTGACGAAAGAAGAAATTGCTCAAAACGAGCAATTTCTCCTTTTGCCACAATGTTTTCCACTTTTTGTCATAGGTTATCCATTCAATTATAGAGATCTTCTATTTTTTTATAAAAAATGTTCAGTCGTCTGCTGCAGAATTGTCGTATGAGGGAAAGGGTTAAGTTGCAGTGCTAGGTAGTGTGTATGAAGACAAAACAAAAAAGTGTACATGACTTACAAACTTCCAGTGCCCAATCTGTTACACTTTGATAGGATGCTATACACGTTATATTTATAAAAACATGATATATCAATAATAAACTATACATGTAGTTAGTATTTTCTCTTTTCCTAAACCCTTTCCCACATATAGACGCTTTCTGACGCCTCTGCAGTAGACGGCTTTTTGAAAACATAGTGACAAAAGAATCAATTGCTCAAAACGAGTCATTTCTACTTTTGCCACACTGTTTTCCACTTTTAGTCATAGGTTATCCATTCAATTATAGAGATTTTCTATTTTTTGATAAAATAAGTTCAAAGTCATCTGCTGCAGAATTGTCGTATGAGGGAAAGGGTTAAGTTGCAGTGCTAGGTAATGTGTATGAAGACAAAACAAACAAGAGCGCCAATTGTCACAAAATACGCCTGTCCTGTTTTTCTTAGACCAATTATAGTGTTAATTGGTTGTTACGTTAGCCAAAGTTAGAGAGCGGACACTGTTAGTACAGTTTTGGCCATTTCGAGGGACATAATTGTGTAGTGACTAAGATAACGTTGTAATGTATCCAACCTGACCAAGATATTCTGCCCATCAACATATTGTCTAAATTTGGTGATGATCAAATTAAGGCTTCACAAGTTATTTAGCTGACAAGACCAATTTTAGGTAACTTCTATAATTAAAGGGCAATAACTCTCTATCGACTAGAGCAATATGGCTAGTTATCGAACTTGTCTGAGATATTACGCCGATACACATTCTGACTAAATTTGGTGATGATTGGACAAAGGCTCCTAAAGTTATTGAGCTGACAAGACTAATTTTAGGTAATTTCTATAATTAAAGGGCAATAACTCTCGATTGACTAAAGCGATATGGCTAGTTATCCAACTTGTCCGAGATATTATGCAAATTCTGACCAAATTTGAGGATGATAGGAAAAAGGCTTCTAAAGTTATTGAGCTGACAAGACCAATTTTAGGTAATTTCTATAGTTAAAGAGCGATAACTCTTGATTGACTAAAGTGATATGGCTAGTTATCAAACTTGTCTGAGATATTATGCCAACACACGATAACTCTTGATTGGACAAAGGCTTCTAAAGTTAATGAGCAGACAACATACTGGACGCCGCCCGCCCGTATGCCGCAGGTAAAGCTATAATACGATCCGTTTTTTCAAAACGGGCATATAAAAAACCTTTTCCCATGTGTTGCCGTATTTTTATACATCATGCAGCAGACGACTTTTAAAAACATTGTGGCAAAAAGTGATTACTTCTATGCAATATTATGGGAAATCGTTAATACATCTTGGCAAAAGGACAAAATTTTCACCAGGACCAAATTTTATTTTGCCACAATGTTTTCAAAAGTTGCATATGAAAATGCGTCTGCAATGGGAAAGCGTTAAATGGTTAAAGTTCAGATTTAACACTCTTTCCCACATTAGAAAGAAATTACAGCAAATGACTTTGAAAACATCTAGGCAAACCTATTGAGTATCCCTTTAAATGAAAGCCTAATTATTAAATAGAGGTCGAAAACATTGTGGCTATTAAAAGGAGAAATTGCTCTTTATAAGTAGAACTTGTACATGTAGTAGGAAAGGGTTAATAGATGTATTTTGATATTTATTCTGAAAATATAATGAAATTGATATTTTACCTGAAACAGTCAAAATTGCCTTTTAACCCTTTCCCACATACAACTAATCTGCAGCAGATAACTTTAAAAACATCAAGACTGTAAAATCTCTATAAATGCAAATGTAATTATGGAAAGGAGTTCAACAAATTGTGGCAAAAGGAGAAATTGATCTTCATGAATTTTCATTTTGCCACAATGTTTTCAAAAGTCGTATGCTGCAGAGGTGTCTGTATGTGGGAAAGGGTTATGCAGTCCTCCAGGAGTCACAATGTCGCTCCTGAAGACAGCTGGCTGATCAACTGTAAATGTAGTGGAAAAGGGTTTATACATGTAATTCTATTTTAATTCTGAGAAGTTGATGAAATCCCCATTTCAAAAGATACAGTCAAACTTGTCTTACACAGTCATCCAGGGTGACAGTCAAACTTGTCTTACACAGTCATCCTGGGTGACAGTCAAACTTGTCCTACAGACATCCAGGGTGACAGTCAAACTGGTCTTACACAGTCATCCAGGGTGACAGTCAAACTTATCTTACACAGTCATCCAGGGTGACAGTCAAACTTGTCTTATACTGTCATCCAGGGTGACAGTCAAACTTGTCTTACAGTCATCCAGGGTGACAGTCAAACTTGTCTTACACAGACATCTAGGGTGAGTCACAATCTAGCTGCTGAAGACAGCCAGCTTATTAATAAAAGGCAAATAAAGTCAAACCTGTGTATAAAGACCACCCATGGGAGGGCAACACTCTGGTCTTTGTTCACAGGTGGTCTTAAATTGCACAGTCATTAATTTTATGCATAAAATGAGTTATTCGGGGAACTAAAAGTGGGGTTGCTAAAGACTGGGATTTGTTATTCCAAAGGTGGTCTTTAGCACAGGTTTGACTGTATATGATAAGAAAATGCTTTCTGATTAACCTTTGACTGGCTGCTTAACACAGGTTAGAGGAGACCGCTAACACAAGTTTGACGGTTTGACTATTAAGAGAACAATCATACTTACTTGTATTGTTCCAGTCCAGTTCCGGTAAGAGTCTCTCTAGAAAGCAAAGAAGTCAAAAGCATTGAGGATAACCCTTTCCCACATATAGACGGTTTCTGACGCCTCTGCAGCAGACAACTTTTGAAAACATTCTGGCAAAAGAATGAGCAATTTTTCCTTTTGCCACAATGTTTCCAACTCTATTCAATTATTAAACTCTCATTTATGAAGATCTTATATATTTATGTCAAGTCGTTTTTCAAAGTTGTCTGCTGCAGATTTCATGTACATATATGTGCGAAAGGGTAAATGCAAGGTTCAAGTGAAGAGGCTAGATTCTGATTTCATTGGAGTTATGATACACACATGTGAGGTCCAATTAAGTATGGATAGACAGAAGGAATCTTAAACAAACGTATGAATTCACGATTGATTGATTGATTGATTGCCAAGGAGGGCAGCCATTACTACAATTTTTAAAGTCTTTGGTATGACCTGGCCGGGGATCAAACCCACGACCTCCTTCAGCCGAGGCAGACGCTCTACCCCTACACCACGGAGGTGGTATATGAATTTAGGAACGGAAGCACAGAAAATCAGACACCTATAGCATGCCTTCAACCGTTACAGGTGTGACAAAAACCACAACCCAAGGTGTACACGAGCACATTGGTGGTCAATATTCTAACAAAGTTTTATGACTGCTGGTCCAGGGCCACGTTGACAATAAGAAACTTTCTTGTCTATCTTTTTGTCAATGAATTATGATATGATCGGCACTCTGCGTAAACCAACGTTGGCGTAATTATAAAACGTGTAAATTTGATAGGCTGCGAAAACTAAGTCTAGTGTAATTATAACACGTGTAAATTTGATCGGCACTCTGCGAAAAATAAGCTTAGCTTGTCAAAATTAACGGATTGCCAATCAAAATTACCAGTTAAAATCGCTCTTTGATCAGTTAGTTTCGCTCCCCTGCACCCCCTGTCAGGTTTTAAAATCTTTATTTGACACTCAAACCCTATGTTGTGGGTACTCAAAAGAATCTTCTCAGTCAGACAATTCTTTTGAGTACCCACAACATAGGATTTAACTGAGTAACAAGATAGATAAAGACCAGTTTACTCCCCCTTATCTAGTCCTCTGATACAGCATTACAGAAGGTTCCCGAAAACTTCTATTACTTATTTACGAACAGGGCAGAACCAGATCAAACTGCGCAGATGCACTTGATGATCTGGATCAACACTGGTTGCAAATCCCTTACGGTTGATTTTCGCCGTGCGCTGCTAATATTAAAAAAAAAATACCCTTTCCCACATAGACACTTTCTGACACCTCTGTAGCAGACAATTTTTTTAAAACATTGTGACAAAAGGAGATTTGCTAGTCATCCGCCACTTCCTCTTTTGCAATAATGTTTTTCAACTTTAATTGTTATTTTGAGTCTTTTCTGCTTTGAATACATCCAAAGAAAACCATGTGACATGTTGACAATTGGATGCTCAAAAAAATTAAAACAAATTGTGGGAAAAGGAGAAATTGATTCTTTTAAGCTGTTTCTCCTTTGCTCTTAAAGATTTCAAAAGTCAACAGCTGAAGGTTTGTCTGTATGTGGGAGAAAGGGTTAGATGTTAAAGCATATGAAAGAGGAAAGGATATGGCCAAAAGGAGAACATTGTGAGAAAAGAAGCAAGATTTCGATGCTAGTATACCTTCTGGTTGTTGTTGATGATTGTTGTTCAAATTCAGGATTGCATTGCGTGCAGCTGCCTGTTCTGCTTCCAACGCTGTCTCAAATATGGCTGGAAAATAATATTTAAACCTCAAAAAGTATGAAAGACAATGTGGTGCCGTGGTCGTCGAGCATCGAACTCTCATGGTTGAAACCCGTGATGAGCAGGTTTTGCCTGTGGGTTTTTTCCACACAAACTGTGCAAGTAATTGTTAAGTCTCCAAGAAGCAGATAAATACACGCTTAAAGCGTGTTTCTTAAGCGTGTTTCGCAATCCATTTTAAAACAAGAGCCCCGCAGATCAAATGCAAACGCTTGTCTAATTTTTTCTTAAGTTGAAAAAGGGGCATTTCTGTATAATTATTAGAGTCAGAGTTATGTGACTTGGTAAAGACAGCCATATTGTTCCTAGGAACATGTTTACCAAGTTTCATTTGAAAATGCTGAACTGTTTTTGAGGTTTTGGCAAGGTTAAACTTTTTGTATGAATAGTCCAACTAGAATGGAGTGCTCCGCGGAGCACGTGTGTCACCTGCACCTGCTCATTGAAAGTGTGACGACAAAGTGTGATGGACAGACACCAAACAAAAAAGTAATCCCTAAGTGCCTACCATGCTACGCAGGGTGACACAAAAAGTTGATAATTGTATAATTATCAAAGTCAGTGTTATGTTACTTGGTATAGACATGCATACTTTAGGAACATGTGTACATGTACCAAGTTTCATTTGAATATGTGTTGATGAGTTATGAGGTAAGGTAAAGTTTTTTGAAGACAATGCCAAAGTTATCACAATAGCTTGACTTTTTATCTTCGAAAAAATCGACAAGCATATAAATCAGTTTAAACTACCAGTAAGTGTCTTAACCCTTTCCCTCATATAGACGCTTTATGACGCCTCTGCAGCAGACAGCTTTTTGAAAACATGGCAACAAAGAAAACATTGCTTAAAACGAGCAATTTCTACTTTTTTTCACCATGTTTTCAAACTATTCAATTATTGTACTTTCATTTTCAGAGATTTTTCATATTTTGTTCTAGATGTTTTCAAAGTCGTCTGCTGCAAAGAGATTTTGTACGTGGGAAAGGGTTAAATCTATCTCCAGTACAGAGGACGTTTGAACCCTTTCCAGCAGAAGACTTTTAAAATCATTGTAGAAAAAAGGGTAAAAATGTACATGATACAGAAAATTCTGATTGCAGCACACTCCTTTGATAATATTGTGGGAAAAGGAGAAATGGGTTTCTTTGAAAGTATTCGGACAAAAATCTTTGAAATGACTTTTTATAAAAGTATAGTAATTGAATAAACTAGAAAATATTGTGGGATGCAGCAAATCTTCAGCAGACGACTTTGAAAATATGTAGACAAAATATGTAGACAATTTATTAGGGATGGCAAAGGTTACCGATATTACTAACCAGTTACTTGTATAATTTGGTAACCGGTTACTCGGTTAACCATATAGTTTCATAGAAAATAAATCTGAGTTGTGTTATTGTTGTTGTTCTTTTAACTCGCATTTCCTGGTCATGTATAAATCAGACTAGAACATTGTTATCGGAACGGTTTTGTTCGTGTCAACCAACTTTTTTAATTTTATTTTTTTAATTTATAATTTATTTTAACGAAGTGACCGTTATGCGATTTATAATAGGTTGAATGAAAGAAATGCATAGCTGCATATTTTTAAATACCAACTCAGGGGGAAAGGTGTTAAACAAGAGGGCCATGATGGCCCTGGAATCGCTCACCTGATTTTTTTTTTCACTTTAGCTATATAAGCCCCGACCAATCAACATGGCTTAAAGGAATCTGATAGAGGGTCATCCAAGGAACATTTCTACAAAATTATTTGAAAATCGGCCTGACACTTTTGGAGGAGAAGATTTTTTAAGTTTTCACTATAGCCATATAACGCAAAAAAATCCCGCCCCCCCCTGGCGGCCATGTTTTTCGACCAATCAACATGGCTTCAAGGAATCTGATAGAGAGTCACCCAAGGAACATTTCTACAAAATAAGTTCAAAATCTGCCAACCAATTTGGGAGGAGAAGAATTTTGAAGTTTTTTTCGTTTCGTTGCCATGGAAACCAGAATTCTGCATGGATCCCAATAATTTGAAGGAATTCTGGTGAGGTCATTGAGAGGATGCTTTCTGTGAAGTTTCATCCCAATTAACCCACTGGTTACTGAGGAGAAGATGTTGAAGATTTTTTAAGTTTTCACTATAACCATAAAAGGTAAAATAGCCCCGCCCCCTGGCGGCCATGTTTTTCGACCAATCAACATGGCTTGAAGGAATCTGATAGAGGGTCACCCAAGGAACATTTCTACAAAATTATTTGAAAATCGGCCTGACACTTTTGGAGGAGAAGATTTTTTAAGTTTGCACTATAGCCATATTGGCAAAATAGCCCCCCCCCCCCCCCCCCCCCACCCTGGGGGCCATGTTTTTCGACCAATCAACATGGCTTGAAGGAATCTGATATTGGGTCACCCAAGGATCATTTCTACAAAATAATTTGAAAATCGGCCTGACACTTTGGGAGGAGAAGATTTTTAAGAATTTTGAAGTTTTTTTCATTTCGTTGCCATGGAAACCAGAATTCTGCATGGATCCCAAAAATTTTAAGGAATTCTGGTGAGGACATTGCGAGGATGCTTTCTGGGAAGTTTCATCCCAGTTGACCCACCGGTTACAGAGGAGAAAATGTTGACGGACGACGGACGCCGGACATAGGGCGATCACAATAACTCACCCTGAGCACTTTGTGCACAGGTGAGCTAAAAACTACTCTTTAAATCTTCTAATCCGATTGGTAAATTATTTTCAAATACAACAATTCGAATTTATCAAATTCATTCCAATAACATTAATAAGTCTGTATCATATATTTCTAGCCTTGTATTAGACATCAATTTTTTTTTTAAAAGAAACAAACTGTCCTGTAATTAATTGTTTGATCAGCCACAATTATTCGATAACAAACGGTCGTCAATACAATCAAGTGTGGCCGTCTTCTCAGTTATGTAAACATTCCCGATCGAGGTGTGAATAATTAACTTCCGGTCAGATACGTGTGACAAATTGAAAAGAACAAAAGGTGAAATACAACTGTGTATATATTCTATCTATTTTTCCTAGTACTCGGTTACTTGAATTACTAACCGATTAATCGAAAAACATACAGTTAACCGGGTAACCGATTAAACGCTGCCATCCCTACAATTTATGTAGATAATTTAAGTAGACAATTTATGTAGACAATTTATGTAGACAAAATATGTAGACAATTTATGTAGACAATTTCTGAAGACAATGTATATGTAGACAAAATATGGAGTTTCTGTAATTAGCTGTAAAGTCAAACTTGTCTTAATTAACCCTTTCCCTCATAAAGACGCTTTCTGACGCCTCTGCAGCAGACAACTTTTTGAAAGCATAGTGACAAAAGAAGAAATTGCTCAAAACCAGCAATTTCTCCTTTTGCCACGTTGTTTTCATCTCTTTTTTAGTAATTATAGTTTATACCTCCATTTATCGAGCTTTCCATTGTTTTTGATACTTTCAAAGTCGTCTGCTGCAGATTTGTTGTATGTGGAAAAGGGTTAAGTTTCTTTCAAATGTTTTCACATAAACTAATCGATCATGTGACCCACCTTCACTGCCATAAGTGTTCCTGTTGACTGTAATACTGCTGACATATCCCTTGGCGCCCGGCGTAGTTTGGAATTGACCCGCCTCGTTATTCTCTCTCATGTACTGACCCAACTGTTGTAGATACTGATCTCCATCAGTTACTGAAAGTACAACATATCTTTACACACAAATTTCAAAATACCTTAACATACAATTTTTAACAGAAATGTTTATGTACGTTTTTTAAAATACTTTACAATTTTCAACACACCCTTACATACAATTTTCAAATTGACCTTTACTACATTAATTTTTCAACATACCCATACATACATTTTTCAACATACCTTTACATAGAATAATGTTTAATTGACTTTTACATACAATTTCAATTGACCTTTGCATACAATTTTAAATTAACTTTTACATACAATTTTCAACATAACTTTACTTACTATTTTCAATATAACTTAACCCTATCCCACTTGCAGACGCATTTTAACGCAATAGCAGCAGACGACTTTTAAAAACATTGGTTATCCATTCAATTATAGATATTTTTCATTTTTGACAAAATATGTTCAAAGTCGTCTGCTACAAATTAGTTGTATGTGGGAAAGGGTTAACATACAATATTCAACATAAATTAACATACAATTTTCAACATAACTTTATACACAATTTTCAACATACATTTTTCAATTTACCACCACACAATTTTCAAAACACGTTTACACAAAATTTTCAACATTTATTTACAAACAACTTCCAACATATACAGTCGAACGTTGTTAAAACGGACGCCGTTTATCCACAATAATTTACGATCTGAACATAAAATTGAAAGAACGGATATTTTATGCTTAATTGTTCTCCGTTAATACAATAATTCGCGTTCCAGATCCGGACAAAGAATATCAGAAACGGAACGACCATTTTACCCATAAAAAACGTTTCATTAGTCCAAACAGTAATGTACATGTGGAGTAAACATGTTTATGTTTTTTTTTTCTCTCAATTAGTCCCGATTAGACTAATTGCGTAAGTATTGTAGCGTGTCATTGTTTTCTATTATATCTGTTTGTCCTAAGGTGTTAAAAGCTGTGTAACGTATAAATGTAGTAGGGCTGTTCCATAATCATTGATTAGCAGTCATAAAATAGCAGCCAATCCGATGTTAATTATCAAAATGAGCTACAATGATTTTGAGATTAAAATTTCGACATTTTGACCCAGAGACAAGTGCAGATCTGACAACAAAAATAAGCCTAGGTAAATAAAACTTGAAGAGATAAAAATCGTTCTGACAGTTTGCAAAACTATTTTGAATGAATTTAGCTAAAGACACATAAATTATAATCATGTTCATATGTATGTGTGTGTATCCACACGATATCTGGGGAAATATTGGGTCCAATCCTTTGACTCCTAGTTTCAGGCTAAGATGACACTTTTGCATTGGTAAAATTTCTATCAAATCATTAATCTGGAAGATACGCAATCCAGACTTTTTTTTCTGGTAACCAAAGTGTCCGTATTAACAAGGTTCGACTGTATTTATATACAACTTCCAACATACCTTTACATACAACTTCCAACATACCTTTACATATAACTTCCCACATACCTTTACATACAACTTCCAACATACCTTTACATATAACTTCCAACATACCTTTACATACAACTTCCAACATACCTTTACATATAACTTCCCACATACCTTTACATACAACTTCCAACATACCTTTACATACAACTTCCAACATACCTTTACATATAACTTCCAACATACCTTTACATATAACTTCCAACATACCTTTACATATAACTTCCAACATACCTTTACATACAACTTCCAACATACCTTTACATACAACTTCCAACATACCTTTACATATAACTTCCCACATACCTTTACATATAACTTCCCACATACCTTTACATACAACTTCCAACATACCTTTACATATAACTTCCAACATACCTTTACATACAACTTCCAACATACCTTTACATATAACTTCCCACATACCTTTACATACAACTTCCAACATACCTTTACATACAACTTCCAACATACCTTTACATACAACTTCCAACATACCTTTACATATAACTTCCCACATACCTTTACATATAACTTCCAACATACCTTTACATACAACTTCCAACATACCTTTACATACAACTTCCAACATACCTTTACATATAACTTCCAACATACCTTTACATACAACTTCCCACATACCTTTACATATAACTTCCAACATACCTTTACATACAACTTCCAACATACCTTTACATATAACTTCCAACATACCTTTACATACAACTTCCAACATACCTTTACATACAACTTCCAACATACCTTTACATATAACTTCCCACATACCTTTACATACAACTTCCAACATACCTTTACATATAACTTCCCACATACCTTTACATATAACTTCCAACATACTTTTACATATAACTTCTTACATACCTTACTTATAACTTCCAACATACCTTTACATATAACTTCCAACATACCTTTACAATAACTTCCCACATACCTTTACATATAACTTCCAACATACCTTTACATACAACTTCCAATTGTTCAGCCTAGCTTGAGATACAATTTCTAACCTAACTGCACACACAATCTTTCAACCTACCTGCACATACAATCTTTCATCCTACCTGCACATACAATCATTCAAACTACCTGCACATACAATATTTCAACCTCTTTCAACCTACCTGCACATACAATCTTTCAACCTACCTGCACATACAATCTTTCAACCTACCTGCAAATACAATCTTTCAACCTACCTGCAAATACAATCTTTCAACCTACCTGCACATACAATCTTTCAACCTACCTGCACATACAATCTTTCAACCTCTTTCAACCTACCTGCACATACAATCATTCAAACTACCTGCACATACAATCTTTCAACCTACCTTGAGCAAAACTAGCTTCCCTTTCACGTCGACGTGGATGTGAAATGCGTGCAACTGTACCTTCACTCGGAGGAGAAACATATTCATCCCTTTTCTTCCTAAAGCGAGGTGGAAGCTCATATGTCTTAGCGGCTGTTCTCTATAAAGGTATATAGAAGAAATTCAGAGCTCTAGATAATGGACATTTTTCAAGTTCTAAAGTTGATATTGGACACTCAAACCCAATGTTGTAGGTACTCAAAAGAATTGTTTCTGTGCAAACTATAAATTATGCAGCCATAACATAGGGTTTAGTTTTCCCTTTCCCTCATACAACAATTCTGCAGCAGACGACTTTGATCATATTTTGTCAAAAAAAAGAAAAACTGGATAACCCATGTCTAAAAGTGGTAAACATTGAAGCAAAAGGAGAAATTGCTCGTTCTGAGCAATTTCTTCTTTTGTCACTATGTTTTCAAAAAGCCGTCTGCTGCAGAGGCGTCAGAAAGCGTCTATATGAGGGAAAGGGTTAATAAATATTTATTGTTTTATAATGCTTCTTTTCCAACAATAATTTTAGAAGGAATCCATGAGGTACATTATACATCTTGTAGTTTTCATAAGAAAACGTGATATCCAGTACATGTGTACTTACATCAGTGAGACTGTGTCCCTGTCTTTGTACATCAAACATAGCTCTGTTAAGTAATTCTGTCTTTCCAACATGGATAGTGCGGGAACCAACAGGAGAGTTACCTATCTGCACTGTAACCATCGGAATAGGCCTGGCAAATAAAGAGGAAAAGACTCATTATGGGAATATACCTGGCAAATAAAGGGGAAAAGACTCATTATGGGAAGAGACTCATTATAGAAATAGACCTGGCAAAAAAAGGGGATTAGACTCATTATGGAAATAGACATGGCAAAAAAAGGGGATTAGACTCATTATGGGAATAGAAATAGCAAATAAAGGGGAATAAACTAATTAGGGGAATAGACCTGGCAAATAAAGGGGATTATACTCATTATGGGAATAGACCTGGCAAGTAAAGGGGAATAAACCCATTATGGGAATAGACCTGGTAAATAAAGGGGATTATACTCATTATGGGAATAGACCTGGCAAGTAAAGGAGAATAAACTCATTATGGGAATAGACCTGGCAAATAAAGGGGATTATACTCATCATAGGAATAGACCTGGCAAATAAAGAGGAATATACTCATTATGGGAATAGAAATAGCAAATAAAGGGGAATAAACTCATTAGGGGAATAGACCTGGCAAATAAAGGGGATTATACTCATCATAGGAATAGACCTGGCAAATCAAGGGGAATAAACTCATTATGGGAATATACCTGGCAAATAAAGGGGTTTAGACTCATTATGGGAATATACCTGGCAAATAAAGGGGTTTAGACTCATTATGGGAATATACCTAGCAAATAAATGGGAATAGACTCATTATGAGAATATACCTGGCAAATAAAGGGGATTAGACTCATTATGGGAATATACCTGGCAAATAAAGGGGATTCGACTCATTATGGGAATAGACTCATTATAGAAATAGACCTGGCAAATAAAGGGGATTAGACTCATTATGGTAATAGACCTGGCAAATAAAGGGGATTAGACTCATTATGGAAATAGACCTGGCAAATAAAGAGGATTAGTCTTATCATAGGAATAGACCTGGCAAATAAAGGGGATTCGACTCATTATGGGAATAGACTCATTATAGAAATAGACCTGGCAAATAAAGGGGATTAGACTCATTATGGTAATAGACCTGGCAAATAAAGGGGATTAGACTCATTATGAAAATAGACCTGGCAAATAAAGGGGAATAAACTCATTATGGGAATAGACCTGGCAAATAAAGGGGAATAAACTCATCATGGGAATATACCTGGCAAATAAAGGGGAATAAACTCATTATGGGAATAGATTTGGCAAATAAAGGGGAATAAACTCATTATGGGAATAGACCTGGCAAATAAAGAGGATTATACTCATTATGGGAATAGACCTGGCAAATAAAGGGGAATAAACTCATTATGGGAATAGACCTGGCAAATAAAGGGGAATAAACTCATTATGGGAATAGAAATAGCAAATAAAGAGGATTATACTCATTATGGGAATAGAAATAGCAAATAAAGGGGAATAAACTCATTATGGGAATAGAAATAGCAAATAAAGAGGATTATACTCATTATGGGAATATACCTGGCAAATAAAGGGGATTATACTCATTATGGGAATAGACCTGGCAAATAAAGGAGATTATACTCATTATGGGAATAGACCTGGCAAGTAAAGGGGAATAAACTCATTATGGGAATAGACCTGGCAAATAAAGGGGATTATACTCATTATGGGAATAGACCTGGCAAGTAGAGGGGAATATACTCATTATGGGAATAGAAATAGCAAATAAAGTGAATTATACTCATTATGGGAATAGAAATAGCAAATAAAGGAGAATAAACTCATTATGGGAATAGACCTGGCAAATAAAGGGGATTATACTCATTATGGGAATAAACCTGGCAAATAAAGGAGAATAAACTCATTATGGGAATAGACCTGGCAAATAAAGGAGATTATACTCATTATGGGAATAGACCTGGCAAATAAAGGGGATTATACTCATTATGGGAATAGACCTGGCAAATAAAGGGGATTATACTCATTATGGGAATAGAAATAGCAAATAAAGGAGAATAAACTCATTATGGGAATAGACCTGGCAAATAAAGGGGATTATACTCATCATAGGAATAGACCTGGCAAATAAAGAGGAATATACTCATTATGGGAATAGACCTGACAAATAAAGGGGAATAAACTCTTTAAAAGAGTTCATTCAAGGAAAGGGTAAATAAATTGATTGTTTGGTATTTAACACCGCTTTCAACAATTCTTCAGTTATATCAAGGGGTTTCTGGGTAAGTTACCTGTACTACTGGTCCTTCTATCCTGACACCAGCGAATCAGGTGTAATGCTAACCCCTTAATCCTAAGCGCCCATGAGGGCAGGCATTACTACCATTTAAAAAGTATTTTGGTTTGACACAGCCAGGAATCGAAACCCCCCCGAATCTCCTGCATCCGAAGCGGATGCTCTAACGCTACACAACCAACAGAGGTGGCAAAGGGTTAAGAAAACCTTACTTTCTGTACTGCTGTGGAATAAAGCTTGGCATCCCGGGCTGACTTCGAGGTTCAAGCGGTCTCATTCTCTGGATTAAGGGTGGAGGTCCTCTTGGGCGGGGCTGAAAGCTAGATGCCCTTCCCCCTCTAGGTCTTCTAGTAGGAGCCTTAAAAAAAATGAACAGCAAGATATGAGGTGATGCAACTTTCAACACGTGAGTGTTTCAATATGTCATCAAGATTTGTTTGTCTGGTGTTTTAACCCTTTCCCGCGTACAACAATTCTGCAGCAGACGACTTTGAACATATTTTGTCTAAAAATAGAAAATATCTATAATTGAATGGATAACCTATGACTAAAAGTGGAAAACATTGTAGCAAAAGGAGAAATTGCTTGTTTTGAGCAATTTCTTCTTTTTGTTGACCACTATGTTTTCAAAAAGCCATCTGCTGCAGAGGCATCAAAATACATCTATACGAGGGAAAGGGTTTAGCCGATTTCAACAATCTTGTCAGCTATTTAACTGCCTTTCATTGGTAAGTCACCAATACAACTGGTTCATGAATTTATCCTGACACCAGCGAGGCAGTCATAATGCTAACCTCACAATCCCGAGAGCCAGGAAGGGAAAGCCATTACTCCCATCTTTAAAGTCTTTGGTATGACCTGGCCAGGGATTGAACCCGTGACTTCCTGCACCTTCCTACTCTTCCACTACACCACAAATGTAACCATGGCAATAAAAGAAGTTGTGACAAACAAATTGACAGATAACAGATCGCAATCCATATATAATGTTTTAACCTTTACCACTTACAGCAAATCTGCAGCTGACGACATTGAAAATGTCTAGTCAAAAATATGGAAAATCTCTATAATTGTAGGTATAATTACTAGTAAAAGTTATAAACATTGTGTCAAAAGGAGAAAATGCTCGTTTTCATTGAGATGATTATTTTGATTACACACAACATAAGGGTAACATGGTCGTCTGCTGCAAATTTGTTGTATGTGTATGTACTCCATACAAGAATTTGCAAGGTATCTTCCTCTATAGATGATTTTATCAAGACAAAATTAACTAGAACTATCACTGAATGTGATTAATACCCCCGAACGCCACCCTGATAGGAAAGGTTGTGAACTATTTAGAAACCCCACCTTAAAAGGACAATGTTATGGATCGGGTTATTCTTGTTTTGTTCATTTTTGGATAACAAAGGGCAATAACTCTGTAATTATGTAAATTAGAGTTATGGTTCTTGTACACTGCACTTCCTCTGATTATGCTCTACCGTTGTATGTAGTTTTATTAGATTCCATCTGTTAGTTATTAAATAATTCTCCGGGCAAGAAAAAGTAACAAAGGGCAATAACTATGTAATTATGTAAATAAGAGTTATGGTTCTTGTACACTGCACTTCCTCTCATTATGCTACCATTGTATGCAGTTTTATTAGATTCCACCGGTTAGTTATTAAGTAATTCTCCGGACAAGAAAAAGTAACAAAGGTCAATAACTCTGTATATAGGTAAAATAGAGTTATGGTTCCTGTACACCGCACTTTCTCTTAATGTGTTTTATCATCCTATGAAGTTTTAATAAATTTCAAGAATTAGTTTTAAAGTTATGCTCCGGACAAGACTCTACAAACAAGAAAAAGTAACAAAGGGCAATAACTCTGTAATTATGTAAAGTAGAGTTATGGTTTTTGTACACTGCACTTCCTCTGATTATGCTCTAACATTGTATGTAGTTTTATTAGATTCCATCTGTTAGTTATTAAGTAATTCTCCGGACAAGAAAAAGTAACAAAGGGCAATAACTCTGTATTTAGTTAAAATAGAGTTATGGTTCCTGTACACCGCACTTTCTCTCAATGTGTTGTATCATCCTAAGATGTTTTATTAAATTCCAACAATTAGTTTTAAAGTTATGCTCCGGACAAGACTCTACGAACAAGAAAAAGTAACAAAGGGCAATAACTCTGTCATGATGTAAAGTAGAGTTATGATTCTTGTACACTGCACTTCCTCTGATTATGCTCTACCATTGTATGTAGTTATATTAGATTCCATCTGTTAGTTATTAAGTAATTCTCCGGACAAGAAAAAGTAACAAAGGGCAATAACTCTGTATTTAGATAAAATAGAGTTATGGTTCCTGTACACCGCAATTCCTCTCAATGTGTTGTATCATCCTATGAAGTTTTATTAAATTCCAACAATTAGTTTTAAAGTTATGCTCCGGACAAGACTCTACGAACAAGAAAAAGTAACAAAGGGCAATAACTCTGTAATTATGTAAAGTAGAGTTATGGTTCTTGTACACTGAACTTCCTCTGATTATGCTCTACCATTGTATGTAGTTTTATTAGATTCCATCTGTTAGTTATTAAGTAATTTTCCGGACAAGAAAAAGTAACAAAGGGCAATAACTCTGTATTTAGGTAAAATAGAGTTATGGTTCTTGTACACCACACTTTCTCTCAATGTGTTGTATCATCCTATGAAGTTTTATTTAATTCCAACAATTTGTTTTAAAGTTATGCTCCGGACAAGACTCTAGAAGTAAGAAAAAGTAACAAAGGGCAATAACTCTGTAATTATGTAAATTAGAGTTATGGTTCTTGTATACTGCACTTCCTCTGATTATGCTCTACCATTGTATGTAGTTTTATTAGATTCCATCTGTTAGTTATTAAGTAATTCTCCGGACAAGAAAAAGTAACAAAGGGCAATAACTCTGTATTTAGGTAAAATAGAGTTATGGTTCCTGTACACCGCACTTCCTCTCAATGTGTTTTATCATCCTATGAAGTTTTATTAAATTCCAACAATTAGTCTTAAAGTTATGCTCCGGAAAAGGAAAATCGCAACGGACCAACCAACCGACCGACCGACCGACCAACCACAGGGTGACTCCAATATACCCCCCTCTAAACTTCGTTTATCGGGGGTATAATGATGCAAGACTTTTTGCAATAAATGGAAAGAGCCGATGACAGAGCAAATCTCTTAACTTCTCAACACATCTTGAAGAATGAAACTATATAATATAAACCTATTGTAACTTCACTCATAAAATATACCAGATAAACCATGTTTTTATTGTAACTTCACTCACAAAATATACAGATACACGTACGGTTCTTTTTATTGTTAATTCACTCAAAAAATATACCAGATAAAAGTTGTTTTTATTGTTACTTCACTCACAAAATATACCAGATACACATTCTTTTTATTGTTACTTCACTCACAAAATATACCAGATAAACGTTGTTTTTATTGTTACTTCACTCACAAATTATACCAGATACACATTCTTTTTATTGTTACTTCACTCACCTTCAATCTTCTCTTACTTCTTTGTTTACTGACCAGAGCTTTGATATGTGCTGTGGTTTCATCAGCCACCGCGTGGAAAATGAAGTCCTGTCCCCGCCTGAAGTAAGTTTATTTTTGTTTTACATGTAAAATCATATTCTATTCCTGAGATTATCATCTGGAAATCATTTGTTTTAACAGCTAAGAATAAGAGTAAATACAGTTTTCTATGTACTGCATAGGTCCAGATAAGTAGTGAAATGGTCTTTTCCCATCCATATATCTCTTATGACTCCACTAAACCCTATGCTGTGGGTACTAAAAAGAATCGTCTCACTGAGACAATTCTTTTGAGTATCCACAACATAGGGTTTGAAGGTCAAATAAGGATTTTAGAATGTGAAATACTCTTCTAATCTGGAGCTCTGTTACAGTTTTCTATGAACTGCATCTAAAATTACACAAGAAATAGGGGTAAATGCTTATTTGATTTTCAACTACTGAACATCAATATTCGGATCTATATTTAACTCTTTCCCTCATATAGACGCTTTCTGACGCCTCCGCGGCAGACAGCGTTTTAAAAACATAGTGACAAAAGAAGGAATTGCCCAAAACGAGCAATTTCTCCTTTTGACACAATGTTTTCCACTTTTAGTCATAGGTTATCCATTTAATTAAAGAGATTTTCTATTTTTTGACAAAATATGTTCAAAGTCGTCTGCTGCAGAATTGTCGTATAAGGGAAAGGGTTAATAACAATAGACTTTCTTGTGTTAGCCCTGTGGTTAAATGAGAAAATATTTTCCTTTTGGAATCTCGTTGAGCCTTTTAGATTTGTTTGTTTGTATGATGGTTTACGTTGATTTCAATAATTTTTCAATTATATTACAGCATTTTCTGGGTAAGGTACCAGTAATGCTTGTGGTCCATTTTTCCTGACAACAGCGAGTCAGTCGTTATGCTAAACCCACAATCCTTAGCGCAAAGCAGGTGAAGCCATTACTACCATGTTTTAACCCTTTCCCTCATACAACAATTCTGCAGCAGACGACTTTGAACGTATTTTTTCAAAAAATAGAAAATCTCCATAATTGAATGGATAACCTATGACAAAAAGTGAAAAACATTGTGGCAAAAGGAGAAATTGCACGTTTTGTGCAATTTCTTCTTTTGTCACTATGTTTTCAAAAAGCTGTTTTCCACTTTTAGTCATAGGTTATCCATTCAATTATAGAGATTTTCTATTTTTTGACAAAATATGTTCAAAGTCATCTGCTGCAGAATTGTTGTATGAGGGAAAGGGGGGTTAATTGCATTAGGTCAGTATGCTTGATGCCAAATGAAGTCATATTATGATTGTACTAGCATTTTTATGATATTGGTTTTAGAAAGCCTTTATGAGGATTAGTGTGGATTGATTTATTAGGGTTGAACGCCGTTTTTAACATTTTCTCAGTCATATCATGGTAGCCAGTTCACCTACTCATGTATTTCCTGGTTTTCTCACACCAGTACTCCACACAAAATGACGCATGTCGCATTGACTTTTGTCAAACGACGGAAAGAAAGTTGGCCGAGCCGGGATTCAAACGCACAACCCCTGGATTGACAGCCCGCATCGGATTAGTGTGGAATGTGGTTCTTAAACCTTTCCTATGCAGCAGACGTCTTACGAATAAAAAGTGGCAAAAAATTCAATGTTAATTCTTTAATTTTTAGAGTTTCAATATTTTTGACGAAATGTTTTCAAATGTGTCTACTGCAGATTTGCAGTATGTGGGAAAGGATTAAAATATATATTATTATTATTAACCCTTTCCCACATAAAATAAATATGCAGCAGATGAATTTTTTAAAAAATCATGCAAGAACATGGAAAATCTCTATAAATGGAAGTATATGTATAATCACAGAGAAAAGTGGAAAACATCGCGGCAAAATGTGAAATTGCCCGTTCTGAGCAATTTCTCCTTTAACCCTTTCCCCCATACGACAATTCTGCAGCAGACGACTTTGAACGTATTTTGTCAAAACATAGAAAATCTCCATAATTGAATGGATAACCTTTAACTAAGAGTGGAAAACATTGTGGCAAAAGGAGAAATTGCACGTTCTGTGCAATTTCTTCTTTTGTCACTATGTTTTCAAAAGACGTCTGCTGCAGATGCGTCGGAATGCGTCTGCAAGTGGGAAAGGGTTAATATGCCACAATGTTTTCAAAAGTCGTCTGCTGCAGAGGCATCAGAACGTGTGTATATGAGGGAAAGGATTCATTACCTGTCAACCCTGAC
The DNA here is from genome assembly GCA_031761405.1 of Serripes groenlandicus. Lineage (NCBI taxonomy): Eukaryota > Metazoa > Mollusca > Bivalvia > Cardiida > Cardiidae > Serripes > Serripes groenlandicus. Next base: position 46,043,916 of record JASEVX010000013.1, read on the forward strand.
GACATCTGGTATGGATAAGATAAAATCTTCAAGGCATCTGAATCCAAGACGCTTAAAGGGAAGCTGTTCTCCCACCACTTCCTGGTAATCTCCTATAAAAAAATAAATTGATTAATTATTGATAGGGGTTGAACGCCATTATCAACAAGCAACATTTAGCTTTTCCACATATGGTGGAAAAGGAATGAGGCTTCTTGCATTGCTATTTGTCAAACATCGAAAACAATACTGGCTGATCTGGGGTTCAAACTCATAAACCCTTGATTGATTTGTTTCAAACAAACAAATTGTCAAGGTTATTGGTTAACACATAATATAACATCAAACAATAAGAACTCCACCAACTGTTTTAGTGAATACATGTTAATTATCGATTTTAAAGAAGTAATCTCAAGTCATGAGACACATTAAATTAAAGGTAAAAGCTTGCTTATGCTAATGCTACAGTAAAGAACATCATGAAATTGACAATCTGAGTGGAACATGATTGGATCATCACTGTGATTGGAACAAAGTTGGAAAACTTTAAGAGCGGAACAGAATTTTGCGCTCTGAACAAAATAATCAAAATGAACGAAAAAATACAATCACAAAAAAAATTCACTCATTGAGCAGTTGCACAATTTACTTGATTATTATTTTACGAAGCTACTTTATTCAAAGTCATATTTGTATACTAAATTTTGTATTTATAAGACACTTAAGTATCCGATTGTAATATAAGGTAACGATATTATATATTTGATCATTTTCGTAATACAATTTGCTTCACAGCCTTCTTTATTTTAACTGGCCATTTTTCCCGAACCCAACACGCTTCATTTTAAGATGTAATTTAACAGTTACTCATAAATTAAATCATAAAAAGGTATGCATTTTCCAACAAAATAGCAATGTGGCGTTTACGCTAGATCGTATGTTGATATTTAGGGTTAAGTAAACAAATATAATAACAAAACAAAATTTATTTAAGCCAATCAAATAGTTGATCGGATTTTTATCGAAATAAGGGTTCAGTGAGCGGAATGTGAACGGTAAATTTGTCAATTTCATAATGTTCTTAGCTGAATCTGAAAGATGAATTTGCTACCAAATCTCAAAGCAGGTAGCAAGTACTGGCTACCACCCAAAAAAGTTAATTTCGAACCCTGATAAGGTGTTCATAGAATAGATCATACATGTCTCAATAGATCATGATGACATACACTTTTATTAACATTGTCCAACTTTCAGACACATATTGACACATCTGCAGCAGACAACTTTTTGAAATCATTATGACAGAAGGAGAAATTGCTCATAAATATATTCATTAAATTTACTTTTACTTATAAAATAGAGATTAATTTTTTTCGATTTTAGGCCGACTGTTTTTTAAGTGGTCTGCTACAGATTAGTTGTATTTATTAGAGGAAAGGATTTTTCCTTCAATTATGACAAGGTTTATACAGCCTTATTAACCCTTTTCCACATACAAATTATCTGCCATAAATAAGAGCTAAATTATAAAATAGAGTTGAAAACAGTGTGGCAAAAGGAGAAATTGCCCGTCATTTCGCTTCATGATGCCTGAATACTTACTTAGTAGCACATTGGCAGGAACCCCTTCCTTACAGCTGAGCAGAACTGACCTCAGCATGGATTTGACCATTTTTATCACCGCGCTCTCCTCCATTTTCTTTTATCTATATATGGAAAAAAGGTGTAAAAGAAAAAACCAAAATCATTTTTTTTTCTTTTTAACTCTTCCAAAGGCAATATTGAGGTTTACTGATTCAGGCGAGTCAGCTCGTAACGAGTTGTCTCACCTGAAATCAGCATTGTTTGCCTTTTGGTTATAAAAATAGTCCAAAACTGTTATTACATAATAAATGCAGATGCCCGATTTTGAACATGGAAGAGTCTACTTTAAACTATTCGGCGCTGAAAGAGTTAAATGTTCTTCTTTATTTGTTTGCATTAATTACAAGATGCATGTTTATGCATATGTAAATAAATACTATTTCTATGTCTACAGAGTACAGAGGTCCAGATAAGGAGGGGTATTCAGCTCTTTTTCCCACAATATCTCTCTCATTATTAAAGCAAACCCTATGATGTGGGTACTCAAAAGAATCGTCTCACTGAGACGATTCTTTTGAGTACCCACAACATAGGGTTTAAGAGTCAAATAAGGATTTTAGAACATGCAAAACGCCCCTTATTTAGATTGATTGATTGGGGTTTAACGCCGTTTTTAACAATTTCTCAGTTATATCACGGCCAGTTCACCTACTCATGCATTTCCTGGTTTTCTAACACCAGTACTCCACACAACAATCTTCCCAAGCAACTGGCTGCTTTTCCACCTAGACTTAGCACATTGGTGGAAGACGAATGACGCATTGACTTTTGTCAATCGTCGGAAAGAAAGTTGGCCAAGCCGGGATTCAAACTCACAACCCCTGGATTGACAGCCCGTGTTGCTACCGACTGAGCTACCGGGGCTCGGCCCCCTTATTTAGAGCCCTGTTTTGACATAGATTCTTTCAGATTGAACATGGACTTTTTGAGTTGTTACCCATCAGATTTAGCTTCAGTTGAGTACTCAAAGTGTGTGTTTGGACTTAAACCCTTTCCCTCAAATAACAATTCTGCAGCAGACGACTTTGAATATATTTTGTCATAAAATGGAAAATCTCCATAATTGAATGGATAACCTATGACAAAAAGAGGAAAACATTGTGGCAAAAGGAGAAATTGCATGTCTTGTGCAATTTCTTCTTTTGTCACTATGTTTTCAAAAAAGCCGTCTGCTGCAGAGGCGTCAGAAAGCATCTATATGAGGGAAAGGGTAAACATGCTGTCACTATATGATCTGGGCTATGCAGACAATCGGATCTTAACTTTTACTTTTATTTCTATGAAATATCAAGCAAATTCAGTCATGAGTTTTATTCAAATCAGCTTATTCTCAAATTCTCGTTTGGTGTTTTAGGCTGCTTTCAACAAGTTATCAGTTATATCACGGCGTTTCCTGGGTAAGTTACCATATTACTGGTCCTTCTATCCTGACACCAGACGTAATGCTTACCCAGCAACCCTGAGAGCCAAGGAGGGCAGCCATTACTCTCATTTTTAAAGTCTTTGGTATGACCTGAATTGGGATCGAGCCAACGCCCTCCATGAGGCTAACGCTGTACCCGTACACCAATGAGGCGTACAATTCAAATGAGGTTGCCTACTGAGCACAATTGGGACAATTAAACAAAGCATTTGTAACGAGAATGGGGTATAAGTACAAATACCACTTATACAGCCTTGTTGTAAAAGCCAGCTTTTATAACGATGTTGGTAGTGTGATTGACCTTTTCTTAAAGTTAAACAATGTTCATCGCGGTTAGTGCGTGGATGGGTGAACCCCCGATGGCTTAACTCCAGTACACGTTACAAATGGTGGCAGCGGTTGGATTTCAGGTTGATATTACCATCATCCTCGAAACCCGGTGGTTCCTAGTGATGTTACATAGACAGCGCTCTGGTGTACTGCTTGTGTTCAGTTGTGTGACTTCAGGTCAAGAGAAAGAGGGAGAAATGCAATGTGAATGGGGTATAAGTACAAATACCATTACTACAGCCTTGTCGTAGAAGCCGGCTTTTATAGCGAGGTTGGTAGAGTGGTTGACCTTTCCTTGAAGTTAAGCTATGTTTATATGGGTATTTTGTGCCTGAAGGTTGACCTGCGATGGCTTAACTCCGGTACACGTTACACATTTTACAAAGTACACCATAAGAGACTAGTCAAAAAATTATCTTTATTTTAAACATTTCCCTTAAATAAAGACACCTATTGAAAACATTCTTGCAAAAGGTGAAATTGCACATCATGGTAAATAATAAGGCTCTCATTTAGGCAAAGTTTTCATGTTTCTGCCAGTATTTCTCAATGTCGTCTTCTAGAGATTTGTTGCATGCGGTTTAAGGGTTAATATTAAGAAAACTGATAAAAGGGATAGAATACATATTAAGTGATAACTGACATAATGCAAAATTTGCTAAAAATATGTTTAAATTTCCCGAAAATGAGAGGCTGGTCTTTGGTCCTTGAAGTCGCTTGAAGTTTGAACATGGAAAATAAGACTTACTTTACTTGTCATGTGTCGCTGTTGTTAACAAAATATTGTGAAAGTCTTCGCCTTTATTAAAAGTTATAAAACAGAAAAATTGTTGCAATCTGGCAATAAAAATACAAAATATCTTAAATTTAGTCTGAAAAATATTGGGAATTTTGCGCATTCAACTTTCCTTTCGACTAAAAGAAGAGTTTTGAAGGTAGATAACTCTCAGGAAAAAATTGTTGTTGTTCGAGTGGAGCGGTACGAGACGTTGCAGGAATGTAAGAAATATAATTATATTCCGGTAATCACAGGAATGTAATACAAAAGGTTAAACTAACTCAATGAATATGATTAAAATCTGATTATCCCTTTTAAACTATTGAAATATATGCACTTAAGAATACCTGTCCGAGTTTCGGTTTAAATTGACTATGTATTATTTGTTGTATAACTATTTATAACTCATTGATACAGAACAACCTTTGGGATAATACCAGAATGGACACTTTGAGGAATGGAGAGAGAAGGAAAGTTGGGGTGTATTTTAGAGCATTGTGACAACATATGAAAGTGCTCGTAGTGAACAATTAAGCCTTTAATCACAATTGTTTAAACGCTGTCTTAAGATATTGCCTGTAGTTTTCGTAAATTATGCATTCTTATCTATACGTCCTAAAAGCATCCATCAATCTGCAGAGTGATTTCTCGTCATCTCGTTTCGGATGGGAGTTCAAATTCTGCATTACTTCGTCATATTACTTCTGGAATGCGGGTTATATTATATTTAGTCAAGCAATCGGAAATATTTTCTTTTCATTAGAAATGTTATTATTGTTTTTTTGCAGAACAGAACAGCTAGAACGAATATTTTATTTTCAACTTAAGCATAAACAGCTCATGGTTGATATTCACAAATATACATAGAGAAATGGTAAAGACAATGAAATAGTTGAGAAATAGTAATTAAATAAGTTTTAAATCAAGTTTATATGCATATATATAAACACACATATATACACAAGCAATTGTATATATATATATATATATATGTTACAGTAAATCTGTGAAATCAGCCATTTTATGTTTTATATCATGAAAAGTATAGTTTGTTTGATAAAATGAATATAAAAACTTTATTATATTCATACTCAATAATAAATGTTATAAATAATTCTTTTTTTGCACCTTGTAAATTTTGTTTCACATATGTTACAGTCAATCTGTGAAATCAGCCATTTCATGAAATGGCTAAAAAAAATTAGCCTTTTCGTGAAATGACCAATTCACTCAGTCATTTCATGAAATAGCTAAATATTTCAGGCTTTTCATGAAATGGATAAAATCTTTAGCCTTGTCATGAAATGACCTAGTCATATGTAATTAATCTTAATAAATGCAAGCTAACTGGATTGTAAAATAGGGGCTCAATATAATTACCTACAATGATTGCTTTGATCATAGTTTAAGTGATCTACTAGCTATCTTCGACCAACAACCCCAGGCTACACTACTTTCTGCTACCACAAGCGGAGAGAATGGTCAAACGAATACGTGTAGAGCTTAAGACCGGCGAGGTAGGAGACAATGTTGCTATTCCTATACCTATGGTTGACAGGGGTAGGGGTGACCCAAGAAACATCCTTGGTGTGATTCTTGATTGTGATGAACAAAACATGTACACTACACTGCAAGAAATCAATTTGATCTATGTCCGCAAAAGCTCCTGACTAATTGTGACGTTAACACGGACGTTAACACGGAATGTACAGTGACACTTCGCCAAGCTGTGAAAGCAACCACATCAGGTGGGCAAGGTTTTTTCCGATGTGATTGGGGATATGGTAAAAAACAATGTCAAACCAACAGATGTAAGTGCTTTAAGGCTGATTTCGCAGATTGACTGTAACATATATACCCATACACATACTTACATATATATATATATATATATATATATACAAACAGATAAACCAGATCGAATGTATTTGTTTGAGTTTGACAATGCATTAAAAATAAAGATAGAATTATTTTAATAAAGCATACACATTTGCTGTTTTTCTCCAAGTTGTGAGACAAAATATAACACTTCTCAAATCTAGTGTATTGATAATACAACAAGTATTTCGTAAAAAGAAAAGTATTTTAAAAAATATATATATTTGCTCCTTTTTCCCAGATGTATGCGCAAACAAAAAAAAATACACTGCTTGTACATAGTGTATTGGTAAAAAATAAAGAAAGTATTTCATAAAAAAGAAAAGTATTTAAAAAAAAAAAAAAAAGTAGAAGTCTACAGCACCCGGTATTCCCAGGCGGTCACCCATCCAAGTACTAACCGGGCTCGACGTTGCTTAACTTCGGTGATCGGACGAGAACCGGTGTTTTCAACGTGATATGGCCGTAGACATTAGGTGTCTTTCAATAAGGCTATTTATATGCAGCACTTTGTCAATTAGCTTTAGATTATGACGGACTCGAGATAAACTCATACGTTTTTAGATGGAAAAACATATACCAAATCGAACTTGGAAGAAACTGGAATCTATTCAAATCATTAAGACTGACATTGTGTATATTTTTATATCGAGAAGGGAGATAACGCACCGAGCACGTGGTCTGCTGAACAGACAGAGTTTAGTTATCTTCCTCAAACCCTTTCTTTCAATCTGATTTATATGACAAATTAAGAAGTAAACACACACGCGAGTAGACCCTTTCCTAATTACAGACGCCTTATAATGCCTTTGCAGCAAACGTCCTTCGAAAACATGTCTTAAATTGTGCTCATTTATAACGAGTTTCCACATTTTTTACTTTAAAATTGTTTTCAAAGTCGTCTGCTGAAGAATTGTTATATGTGTGAAAGGGCAGAAACATACACATTCATTTATATGTATGTGGGAAAGAGTTAATGCGTAGTTCGTTGACGGTCATGTGCATTGAGGTATGCTGTATACATTTCTATATAAATCAATAAATATCCCAAAATTAGTGTGAGTAGCTCCCGTGACATAACATACAAACAGCTAGATAATCCAGACCGAATGTATTTGCTGGAGTTTGAAGATGTGTATTAAAAATAAGGACAGAAATATATATATACATGATTGCTACTTTGCCTAGATCTGTGAAACAATAAAACACTGTTCAATAACGTTGTATTGATAAACAAAAATATATTTCATGAAACATAAAATGTCGCAAAAAATCGCTATTTATATCCAGCAATAAGTCTTGTAATGTATAAATAACCCAGAAACCTATATTCCATTTAAAGTTCATTCTTAAAACTATCAGAAACTCACATGTTGACTTTCCTTGTTTTGAGCTATGACGTCAAATCAAAGGTCACCCTTATCCCGCAGGGAATTTTATTTTCAATTTCAGGAAAGAAACATGTTGTTCTGGAAATGGCGCTTTTAAAAGCTGTCAATATAGCTAAAGGCAAACACTGTTTTGGTTACACATCAGTCAGAGGGTTTTCAACTTTATCAAAAACACTTTCAACTTTCAACAAAGTCATTATTGTCCAATGGGGGACCACTTTAGTCCTATGGATTCATCTGAAATTCCCTGGACAAAAGTCTCAATTCTCCGGCATGCTTATTTCTCATCTAAAAAGTAACACATAAAAGAGTGTTCTACAATGCATCTGAGATGTAAACAGGCTATTCCTATTTATCAGAAATGGTATGAACACAAAACATCCTCAAATGCAGTTTACCTTTCCTTAAATGTAAACGCATTTTGACACATCTGCAGCAGAGGCTCTTGAATGGGAGGAAAACTATGCAAATTCAGTAATTTTACACTTTTTCAAAATTGAACAGCAAGTTGCTATCAAAGACGTAATACGCGGAAAACGACAAGCAATTGAAACCTTTCCTTCTTGCAGACGCATTTTAAAAACATTGTGATTAAGGAAGAAATTGCTAATAACGAACAATTTATCCATTTGCCACAATGTCTTTCAATTTGTCCAATCACAGACCGCCTCGGGTGGTGTAGTGGTATAGTGTGCGCCTCGGATGTTGGAGGTCGCGGATTCGATCCCCGTCTCCGGGTCATACCAAAGACTTGAAAAATGGTAGTAATGACTGATCGCCTTGGCGCCCATGGTTGTGGGGGTTAGCATTACGACTGACTGGCTGGTGTCAGGATAAATGTACCTTAAATAAATATCCATTTATCTGTGTGGATAAAGCTCCATTGGCATCATATATATATATATATATATATATATATATATATATATATATATATATATATATATATATATTAATTTCAGAAAGAAAGAAAGTGGGACTATATTAACGCCCGTCTAATAAGGATGCTTTTTATTTTCAAATAGGGAGTTAAGCCTTGAGGCAAATACATAAATATGTTTTTCTTTCTGTGTTTAAGAGTTCTATGCATGTATAGGCCCTCATTGTAATTGTCCATATTCATTGTCTTGAGCTTGTATTTTGATATGTGTTGTGTCAGGGTGAGTGCATTAGCCACCTTTGTTGTAACAGCGACAACTATGTGGGTAAACACCAGGTGTATATATCCAAGGATTTATTGTATTGTGTTTTACGCCGCTTTCAACAAATGTTCAGTTATATTACGGCGTTTCCTCGTTAAGTTTATCCTGACACTAGCCAGTTAGCAATCTCCTACGCAGAGTTGTCGTTCCTTACACTCACCATACATGTATGGTGAGTGTAAGGAACGACAACTCTGCGTAGGAGATTGGCCAGTTAGTCGTAATGCTAATCCCGCGAGCCTTAGCGCCAAGGAAGGCAGCAATCACTACTTGTTTTATGTCTTTGGTATGACCCGACAGGGGCTCGAACCTACGACCTCCCGCACTCAAGGCGGAAGTTCTACCAATTTATGAGAGACGAACCAGTACCACTATAGATGATACCAATGGTCCCTAGGAGACTTACCAGTACCACTATAGATGATACCAATGGCCCCTGGGAGACTAACCAGTACCACTGTAGATCATACCAATGGCCCCTGGGAGACTAACCAGTACCACTGTAGATAATACCAATGGCCCCTGGGAGACTAGCCAGTACCACTATATATGATACCAATGGCCCCTGGGATACTTACCAGTACCACTATAGATGTTACCAATGGTCCCTGGGAGACTAACCAGTACCACTATAGATGATACCAATGACCCCTGGGAGACTAACCAGTACCACTATAGATGATACCAATGGTCCCTGGGAGACTAATCAGTACCACTACAGCCAATGACCCCTTGGAGACTTATCGGTACCACTATAGATGATACCAATATAACCTGGGAGACTAACCAGTACCACTATAGATGATACCAATGACCCCTGGTAGACTAACCAGTACCACTATAGATGATACTAATGGCCCCTGGGAGACTTATCAGTACCACTCTAGATGTTACCAATGACCCCTGGGAGACTTACAAGTATCACTATAGATGTTACAAATGACCTCTGGGAGACTAACCAGTACCACTATAAATGATACCAATGACCTCTGGGAGACTAATCAGTACCACTATAGATAATACCAATTGCCCCTGGGAGACTAACCAGAACCACTGTAGATGATACCAATGACCCCTGGGAGACTTATCAGTATCACTCTAGATGTTATCAATGACCCCTGGGAGAATTACCAGTACCACTATAGATGATACCAATGGCCCCTGAGAGACTAACCAGTACCACTATAGATGCTACCAATGACCCCTGGGAGACTTAACAGTAACACTATAGTTGATACCAATGACCCCTTGGACACTTACCAGTAACACTATAGATGATACCAATGACCCCTTGGACACTTACCAGTAACACTATAGATGATACCAATGACCCCTGGGATAATAACCATTACCCCTATAGATATTACCAATGGTCCCTAGGAGACTTACCAGTACCACTATAGATGATACCAATGGCCCCTGGGAGACTAAACAGTACCACTTTAGATGATACCAATGGCCCCTAGGAGAATTACCAGTACCACTATAGATGTTACCAATGACCCCTGGGAGACTTACCAGTACCACTATAGATGATACCAATGGCCCCTGAGAGACTAAACAGTACCACTTTAGATGATACCAATGGCCCCTCGGAGACTTACCAGTAACACTATAGATGATACCAATGGCCCCTGGGAGACTTACCAGTACCACTATAGATGTTACCAATGGCCCCTGGGAGACTAACCATTACCACTATAGATGATACCAATGGCCCCCGGGAGACTTACCAGTACCACTATAGATGTTACCAATGGCCCCTGGGAGACTAACCAGTACCACTATAGATGATACCAATGGTCTCTGGGAGACTAACCAGTACCACTGTAGATGATACCAATGACCCCTGGGAGACTAACCAGTACCACTATAGATGATACCAATGGTCCCCGGGAGACTTACCAGTACCACTATAGATGATACCAATGGCCCCCGGGAGACTTACCACTGCCACTTAAGATGATACCAATGACCCCTGGGTGACTTACCAGTACCGCTATAGATGATACCAATGGCCCCCGGGAGACTTACCACTGCCACTTAAGATGATACCAATGACCACTGGGTGACTTACCAGTACCGCTATAGATGAACTTAGACCTCTTTAATGTCCAACGAATACGATAATAGTCTATTTAATTATAAGACATATCGATAATCCTAGATCATTCGATGAGTAACGCTTGGTTTTTATAGGTGACTGACCATAGTATAGGGTACAGCAACATCTTCTTGGGCAACCAGTTACAGGTTAATATCCAAAAAGGGAAAGGTTCAACATTAAAGGTACAATAGCAATAATATGTTTAGGAAATAAATCTATGCCAAATGGATCTTAACGATGTGGATCGAACCAAGGGATCTTAACGAGGTGGATTTATATCAAAGGGATTTTCACGATGTGGATATATAGTATTTTATACCAAAGTGATCTTCACGATGTGGATATATACCAAAGGGATCTTAACGATGTGGATTTATAGGTTTTTATACCAAAGGGATCTTCACGGTTCGGATTTATACAAAAGGGATCTTAACGATGTAGATATATACCAAAGGGATATTTACGATGCGGATTTATACCAAAGGGATATTTACGTTGAGAATTTATACCAAAGGGATCTTTACGATGTAGATATATACCAAAGGGATCTTTACAATGTAGATATATACCAACGGGATCTTCACGATGTAGATATATACCAAAGGGATCTTTACAATGTAGATATATACCAAAGGGATCTTCACGATGTAGATATATACCAAAGGGATCTTTACAATGTAGATTGAACCAAGGGCGATATGTAGAATATAAAAGCGCCATGCGTAAAGCTACATATTGATATTTCTGAATACTGTTCAGATACTATTGTCCAACAAGCTTGTGTAAGTATAATGAGAACGGTGTAGATCTTGAGGAGACTGTGCAGATGCACATACTGGTCTGGATATATACTGATCTCAGACGTCAACTTCTTCCTTTTCCCGAGCATGAGCAATCAAAACTGTAGCCGTTCTGATTTCTTGGTGTCATTTCATCAATAGCTCGCAAAATAATTCACTTTTCAAAAGCATAAATGAATAACGCTGTTGACAATACATGAATGAATTTAACATAAACCCGGCTTAAACCCAAATCATTTGAGCCCGTTTCACGAGAAAACTAACATTATGGTCTCTGCGTAATGCATCGACCCAGATCAGCATGAGCAGTCAGCGCAGGCTAATCCGGGCCGATACATTCCCTCTAGGGGAAGTAGAGGTACATGTATAGAGTACTGATTCGTGAAACAGAAAATCCACAGGAGGCGAAAAAAGTATGTTCCGGTTTTGCGGCATGCTTAAGCTATTCCGGGACAACACTTTACGCAGAGTCCACCATGTTGGTTTTCTCGTGTTACGGCTGATTTATGGGTCCCTTTCAGGTTCGAGTTATCGCGAGAGAAATGTATAAATAAATTCAATATAAAATGCTATTTCATTTGTTTAATATCAAGTTTTGACATAGAAATCGATATCTCCGTTAGAATAACTGGTTGTCTATCCGTTTACCATCGTGTGCAAACACAGTGACCATCGTAACAATGACGGTTTCTCGAGCAGACTATATTGTCACAATCCGCAAGGACAGTACATGCTGAAAGAAACAATTATCATTCTTGCAATGTTAAAGCGGCGGCTACCTGTTTCAAATGTTCCGGGTTCAAATCCTGTTATGAGCGGGCTCTGTGGCTTTCAGCGCGATCCCTGATTAAGCCTCGATGAATCAGACATCAAAAATGATGAATAATATAAGCTGCACGCATGATTCGCCTAACGTTCGGGATTTCTCAGAACACAATTTACCTTTGATGGAGACATAAAACGCAGACGGACACACATATGTTGTGACGAATTACTTTCGTATTTCGCTTCAGTGTTCAGGGGCATAGCTTTGCAATAATCAATGTGTAGGCCGTCTCGTGAGAAAATCAACATTGTGGACTCTGCATAAAGTATCGACCCGGATCAGCCTAAGCATGCCACACAGGCCTACCCGGATAGACACTTTTCGCCTCCTGTCGATTTTCTGTTTCAGGAATCACTACTCTATACATATATCCACCTAAGACGGAATGTGTCGGCCGGATCAGTCTGCGCGGACAGCGCAGGCTGATCCGGTCGATATTTTAAGCAGAGTACAGAATGTTAGTTTTCTCGTTTCTCAAACCATATGTGTCTCAGATCCTAGATAGACCCCAAAAGAGTTTAAAACTGAGCTTATTGTCGTTGGTGCTCAGAAGTGTGGGGTTTAGCATTACGACTTACTCGCTGGTATCAGGATAAATAGAGCAGTAAAGCAGGCAACTAACCTAGGAAACGCCGTGATATTATCGACAAATAATTGTTATATGCCGCATTTTCAACATTATTTTCAGTTGTATCAAGGCGTTTCCTGAGCAAATAACCAGTACTGCTAGTTATCCTGACACCAGCTGTAATGCTATCTCCGTTACCAGGACCGTCAATGATGGGAGCCACTTCTATCCCGCCTCGGTGGTTTAATTATAAAGCATCCGCCTCGGGTGTTGGCCGGGTCATACCAAAACTTAAATAAATGGAAGTGATAAAATTCCCTCTTCGGCGCTCAGGGTTGCGGGTTTAGCATTACGACTGACTGGCTGGTGTCAGGATAAATCGACCAGTAGTACTGATACCTAACCCAGGAAACGCCGTGATATATATGAAACATTGTGTTAAGCGGTGTAAAACACCAAACAATCAATCAATAAACGTCAATGGATGGATCCACTTCTACCCCGTTTGAAACATTTTGGTATGACCCGACCGGGGATCTAGTTTCCCGTTGCCGAGGCTAACGCAAATAAAACGGTATTCGTACTTTGTGGGGAACAGGTGCAAAGTCCCCCGTTAGTGGTGGTGCCAGCTTCTGGGTTTGGGTGTTCACAAATGTGGGTCCATGTTGCAGCACAAGTGACGCTGTTACTGTTTGCACAATCAGCATTAGTCGTACATGGTTCGCAATGCACAGCAACTGAAATGTAAACCATAGTTTAACCACTTTCCCACACGTTCAGGTACAACAATGTTTTTGATTGGTTGCCATCTGCTTAGAACTGATTTGATTGGTTTGACCGGATAACGCAAAGTACATCCGCGTTCCATATTATGTCAAAATAGTTCTCACTAGTGTAAGCCAACACACTCTGAACTATTTATGACCTCAATGCCTGTCATGTAAGTAAACCACTGGTCATGCTGTGACTCCAACACTTCTACGACAGACGACTTTGAAAAGCATACAGGCAGAACCATATGTAAGTGAAAGTATAACTTTTGAATAAATTATTGTCACAATAATTTTGAAAATCGTCTCCTGAAGGGGTGTCAAAATGCGTCTACATGTGGAAAAAGGTTTACATGTAACCACATATAAACTAAAGTGTTGGAACACCCGTGTCCTGTGCTAATAGCAAGTTCAATTTATCCTTTCCCACATACAAAAAGTCTGCAGCAGACGACTTTAAAACACCAAGGAAAATATATGTCAACATTCAATAAAAGTTGTTATACGCAACACTCTGTGAGAATGAATAGCTAATTTGAAATGAAAATGGAATTCATAAAAGGCAAGTACACCTCCCTCCCTCCCAAATTCCAATTGCATTTTCAATGACATTTTGCACAGCGCGTTAACCCTTTCCTCTACAGCAGACGAATTTTGAACATTTTCTCATTTTGCCACAGTGTTTCCAATGTTATTCAATTATTTTGCTTCCATTTACAGAGAGTTTTCATATATTCGAAGTCGTCTGCTGCATATTTGCTGTATGAATGAAAGGATTAAAACTCCCAACCCAATCTGAGATCTTTACATCTAAGGCCCTGTCACACCAGAACGTTTTAGGCCAACGCATGAGTAACGTGTTGGAATTTCGGCAACACGCTTGCAAACGCTGATCAATGCTAGGCTAGCGTTAGCAACACGCTGAGCGCGTTGCTCTCACGCTGGGACACGCTGTCTTACGCTGAGGCAAAAATACATTTTTCAACATACCTAACATTTTCAGCGTTTGCCAGCGTGTGACTGCACACGCTGGCAACGCTTGAGGGTCGTTGCTCACGCGTCGTCGAACGCGCTAGACGATCGTTACCAACCCGCCACTCACACGCTGGCGACACGCTGGCGACACACGTGGTTGTTGCAGTACGCTAGACAGCCGTTCTTCAGTCGTCGAGTGCGAAACCAACGCGTTGCTCACGCGCTGGCGAACGCTGGTGATACGCTGTCTTATGCTATCTTTAAATCATTGATGCGGTCCTCACACGCTGAGCGCGTTCCTCACACGCTACTCACGCGCTGGCATACGCTATGAACCCGTTATCAACGCGTTACGGACACGCTGAAATCATGTTTCAACTTGACTTTTTCTGTGAAAGTTCAGCGTTTGCCAGTCTATCAACTATTTTAAACGAGCTACTCACGCGTTGGCTTAAACCGTTCTGATGTGACAGGGCCATTATGCGTCCGGTTAAACCTTTTATTGATATAGAGACGATTCTGCGCCGTCTATAATTGACTTTGCACTCTTCATGATGCATAGCTAGACAAGTAAATTTTACATCTTCAGCATTGAAAGGGTTAAAGCATATATTACACGTGTTTACACTAGTTTTTTACATGGACACTGGCTTGATTGTTCGATGTTTTACGCATGTTTTCCATGGTTAGTTACCAGTACTACTGGTCCATTTATCCTGACACCAGCCAGTCAGTCAAAATGCTAGCCCCGCAACCCTGAGCGCCAAGGAGATTACTACTCAAACATCCTGGGCGTTCCGGATGGAAACCCCACTACTCGCGGCCATTTTGAGTCTTTATTCCTTGCTATATGAAAATAAATAGGGATAAAGGTACACACGGTTTGAATTAGCTGTATGTCTAGGTTCTGTATTGAGCATTCGAAACTCCTTGGCAGACTACATCTTACTTCGAATGTATAACGATTTCCTTTCGGAACTATTTTTAAAATATAACAACAACCACAACAGCCACCACCACCACCAAAGCAACAACAACAACGGCTGCGCGCCGAGAAGACGGTTGTTTTGTTAACAAAAAACATCATAAAATGTTTCAAGTTCAAAAGGTTTTCTCTAGATAAAGGACAATTTTGAAACGCAAACTCAAAACATTCGAAAGACACTTCGAGACCACGGAAGGTTAATTAACGGTCTGGCCATATCAATTTATTTATTGGGGTTTAACGTCGGTTTTGGTTTTCAACGTTATTTCATTTATATCACGACGACAGGTCACCATGATGCCTGAGTAAAACAACCCAGTACTAGGCTAGGAAATGTTGCTTGCCCAAGGGAACTCCACCATGATACCTGGGTAAAACAACCCAGTACCATGCTAGGAAATGTTCCTTGCCCAAGCGCACTCCACCATGATAACTGGGTAAAACAACCCAGTACCATCCTAGGAAATGTTCCTTGCCCAAGGGCACTCCACCATGATAACTGGGTAAAACAACCAAGTACCATGCTAGGACATGTTCCATGCCCAAGGGCACTCCACCACAATACCTGAGTAAAACAACCCAGTACCATGCTAGGAAATGTTCCTTGCCCAATGTCACTCCACCATGATACCTGGGTAAAACAACCCAGTACCATGCTAGAAAAAGTTACTTGCCCAAGGGCACTCCACCACGATACCTAAGTAAAACAACCCAGTATCATGCTAGGAAATGTTCCTTGCCAAATGTCACTCGACCATGATACCTGGATACATTGGGGTTTTACGTCGGATTTGGTTATCAACGTTATTTCATTTATATCACGACGACAGGTCACCATGATGCCTGGGTAAAACAATCCAGTACTAGGCTAGGAAATGTTACTTGCCTAAGGCCACTCCACCATGATACCGGGTTAAACAATCCAGAACTAGGCTAGGAAGTGTTCCTCGCCCAAAGGCACCCCAACATGATCGCCTCGACTGGGGATCGAAACTGGGTAATATCAAAGACTTTTAAAATGATAATCGTGACTTGGCGCCCGGCTTTCCGTTGATAGATAGCATAACGACTGATGCACTGTCGACGGGATAACCTAATCAGTAGTGCTGGTACCTACTTATCCAGGAAATGCCGTCATATGACTGAACTACGGTTGAAAGCGGCGTAAAACGGCGTACAAATTAAACTTGCCGAAAAAAAAAATGCACAAATGTCCGGGCCGGCTTAACCATTTCCCACATGCACAGATGCATTTCGAGGCATCTCTGACAGTCGAGTTCTGAAAACATTTGGACAAAAGGAAAAATTGCTCATAATGAGCTTTTTTTCCTTGCGTCACAATGTTTTCCTTTCGTCACAACGTTTTCAAATCTATTTAAGGATTACACTTGAAATTAAAGATGTTTTTCGAGTATTTTCACCTAGATATTTCTTAAGTTGTCTTCTGCAGATGTGTTGTATGTTGGAAAGGGTAAACAATGTAAAGCAATGTGAATCAACATATAATAAGTACCTGCACACAAAACCAAACAGCAAACTAATTCGATCTTCATTTTTCTTTTCTTTGTTTGTGAATTTGGAAGCGCACGTTGCCCGTCTGTCTTGTGGGTGAAAAGTAAATGTGTTTCCGCTCTCAGACCAATTTATATGGAAAAAGAAACGTGAATAAGTGATAAACTTACAACACGATTCTGTTGGGAATTACGCCAGATGGCGACAGGGGTTCACATGTAAGGTTATTCAGCAGTGTTATACCTTTTCCTCATATACAGTAAATAGCGACAGGCACCTTTGTTTGTTTGTATGTTCGTTTGTTTGTTTGCTTGCATGGCGTTTTACGCCGCTTTCAATAATTGTTCAGTTTTATTACAGCGTTTCCCGTGTAAGTTACCCTGACTACTGGTCTATTTATCCTGACACCAGCGATTCAGTCGTAATGCTAATAACCCCACAATCCTGAGCGCTAAGGAGGGGAAAGCAATTACTACCATTTTTAAAGTCGTGGACATCTTTGACAAAAATTATCGCGAAAAAGCTATGGAAAGTCCGTATAAATGAGAGTATAATTTATTGAATCAAGTTGAAACAATTTAAGGGGGAGACTCTACTATCAGAGGTACCATATAAGGAGGGGGTTTACAGCTCTTTTTCCCACAATAACTCTCTTATTATCCAACCAAACCCTATGTTAGGGGTACTCAAAACAATTGTCTCATTGAGACGATTATTTTGAGTACCCACAACATAGGGTTAGAGGGTCAAATAAGGATTTCAGATCAAGCAAAACGCTCTTTTTCTATAGCTCTACAGAACTATTAATGAGAAACTTATCCTTTAGCCACAATGTACTTGTATGTCGTCTGCAGTAGCAGATCCATCAAATTGCGATTTCTTCTTCTTCTTGTTTTCTTTTTTCCATACTTTTTCACACACCAGATATCTACACTTTTCGGTATCTGCCTTCTATCTTTCTATCTATCCCTATCTCACATGCAAGACATATTTTGAAGCATCTGCAGCAAACGATTTTTTCGAAATAAATGGTGCAAAAAGAGAACATGCTCATCAATTGGGAAAGGGTTTATTTTAGACGAATGACCTGACTACTAAACCTTAATGCCAGGCTTTTGTCATCTCTTCGTTTACAGAGGTCAAGATAAGGAGGGGTTATTCAGTTCTTTCCGCCACAATTTCTCACTTATTATTAAAGCAAACCCTATGTTGTGGGTACTCAAAAGAATCGTCTCACTGAGACGATTCTTTTGAGTACCCACAACATAGGGTTAGAGTGTCAAATAATGATTTTACAACATGCAAAACGCCCCTTACCTAGAGCTCTTATTTTATGAAACCTCGACAGGACAGACCTTATTGAAACTCAAAAGCAGACGCCATCTGAAAACATAAGACGGGAAAATGATTAAATTACTTAAACCAAAGGAATTTCTCCTTTTCCCTCCCTCCCTCCATGTCTTCAAAATTAGACCATGAACTATGATATTACATTGCTATGAATTTACTTCAATTTATTTTAAATGCCAGCATATTAGGCAAACAGAAACTCGAGCTGTTAACCCCCTTCCTCACATACAGCAACACATGCAGCCGAGCCCCGGTAGCTCAGTCGGTAGCGACGCGGGCTGTCAATCCGGGGGTTGTGAGTTCGAATCCCGGCTAGGCCATCTTTCCTTTCCGACGATTGACAAAAGTCAATGCGACATGCTTCATTCGTCTTCCACCAATTGGCTAAGTCTATTTGAAAAAAAAAAAGCAGCCAGTTGCTTGGGAAGATTGTTGTGTGGAGTACTGGTGTGAGAAAACCAGGAAATGCATGGGTAGGTGAACTGGCCGCCGTGATATAACTGAGAGATTGTTAAAAACGGCGTTAACTCTTTCAGCGCCGATTTGTTTAAAGTTGACTCTTCCATGTTCAAAATCGGGCGTCTCCATTTTTTTTATGTAATAACAGTGTTAGACTAGTTTAATAAATAGAAGGCAAACAATGCTGATTTCAGGTGAGACAGCTCGTTACGAGCTGGCTCACCTGAATCTGTATTGTTTGCAAAATCATCAATTTTGCCTTTGGCGCTGAAAGAGTTAAACCCCAATCAAT
The DNA here is from genome assembly GCA_031761405.1 of Serripes groenlandicus. Lineage (NCBI taxonomy): Eukaryota > Metazoa > Mollusca > Bivalvia > Cardiida > Cardiidae > Serripes > Serripes groenlandicus. Next base: position 46,063,185 of record JASEVX010000013.1, read on the forward strand.
CAATCAATCAATGAATCAATCAATCTAGACAAAACTATCGAAACTGTCTTTCAACGAAAGTATAAGTATTGAAAAGAGCATAACACAGTGTGGCAAGTAGAGAAATGGCTAATTATTCGTTATTTCATTTTATATCAAGTCGATCAATAAGGCGTGGTCCTCGGATGAATAAATAACCAGCCCTAGGATAGGAAATGTACCGTGGCGAAGGGGCACTACACAATAGCTGCCGCAATTTCTTCTTTTGTCACCATTTTTTCGAAAGTCGTCTGCTGCATATGCGTTAGAACACTTCTGTATGGGGGAAATGGTTTAAAAAGATAGGATTCGACTCTATTGACACCGCTTGAACCTGTATAGGTGACGAGATCATAAACGTTGTTATCATAAGAACAATCTTGTCACAGAAAGTATACATGTCAATTATGGATTCCATATTTTCGAGAGGTCAAAAGATACAGACAATCTTAACTTTTTTTGCCACAGACAGATATACAGACAGACATACAGACAGATAAACAGACATATAGAAAGACAGACAGACAGAAAGACAGACAGACAGACAGACAGACAGACAGACAGACAGACAGACAGATACACAGACATATAATACAGTTATGACCATTTCTTTATGCACCACAGTTTTATTTTGGATTTAACTATTTCTATCATAGCTTTACCTCACTACTTTTTCTTGTTGTTATGTCGTCATTTCGTTAAATACAAGCCACTAAATAGGAAGCAGATGTAAATGACAATATATATAGATGCGCCGTTCTACACGAAGTCAAAGGCAAACTATCTTCTACAGCTACAATTACAATACAATAATTACAATAAGCGGTCACTTTATAATGTGTATCGACCGGGTTTCGAACGGGAAAATAGAACTTGCCCATTACATCAATCCTCAACGTCCGCCTCATCGATTATATAATAAATTAGTAAAAACGATTGATTTTCATAAGCTCTACAATACATGTACAACTTGGTACTGTCAAACCTGTGCTAAATACCGACATTGTATAGCACAATTCCCTGTCTATAGCAACCGCACTTTTAATAGCCCAATTCCCTGTCTATAGCAACCGCACTTTTAATAGCACAATTCCCTGTCTATAGACAACCGCAATTTTAATAGCACAATTCCCTGTCTATAGCAACCGCACTTTTAATAGCACAATTCCCTGTCTATAGACAACCGCAATTTTAATAGCACAATTCCCTGTCTATTGACAACCGCATTTTTAATAGCACAATTCCCTGTCTATAGACAACCGCATTTTTAATAGCACAATTCCCTGTCTATAGACAACCACACTTTTAATAGCATAATTCCCTGTCTATAGCAACCGCATTTTTAATAGCACAATTCCCTGTCTATAGCAACCGCACTTTTAGTAGCACAATTCCCTGTCTATAGACAACCGCAATTTTAATAGCACAATTCCCTGTCTATAGCAACCGCAATTTTAATAGCACAATTCCCTGTCTATAGACAACCGCAATTTTAATAGCACAATTCCCTGTCTATAGCAACCGCACTTTTAATAGCACAATTCCCTGTCTATAGACAACCGCAATTTTAATAGCACAATTCCCTGTCTATTGACAACCGCATTTTTAATAGCACAATTCCCTGTCTATAGACAACCGCATTTTTAATAGCACAATTCCCTGTCTATAGACAACCACACTTTTAATAGCACAATTCCCTGTCTATAGCAACCGCATTTTTAATAGCACAATTCCCTGTCTATAGCAACCGCATGTTTAATAGCACAATTCCCTGTCTATAGCAACCGCACTTTTAATATCACATTTCCCTGTCTATAGCAACCGCAGTTTTAATAGCATAATTCCCTGTCTATAGCAACCGCATTTTTAATGAATCATGATCTGCATAAATGACCCTGCAATAAAAGACCACCCGGAATTAAAGACCACCTGTAATTAAAGACTGCCTGTAGTTAAAGACCACCTGCAATTAAAAAGACCACCTGCAATTAAAGACCACCTGCAAACAAAGACCAGAACGTTCTCTTCCAACTTCCAATGGTTGGTCTATACAGACAGGTTGGACTGTATTTGGAATCAATACATAACTAATGAAGCAAAATACTGTTTTTGCTGTTATTTAGTATGATATATCAACTTTCGGGGATGAAACAAAACTGGTGGGAAGTTTCTAAAACCTAACATGCCAGGACTAGCGCTTTTAGATCAAAGTTATTATGGTTTCAGTAAAAAGATCACCTTAGACGAAACATACTATGAAAAAAAGGCTTGGGGCCTATATAGGATCCCTTAGTATCTTTTAAGGTTTTACGCCTTTTCCAACATTATTTCAGTTACATCAATGCGACAGAACAATAGATGAATAACCAGCCCTATGCTAGGGAACGTGCCCTGCCAGAAGAGCACTCCGCAATAACTGCCGCGAGATTAGATTGATTGATTGATTGGGGTTTAACGCCTTTTTTTTTTTTTTTTTACTCATATCATTATGGCCAGTTCACCTACTCATGCATTTCCTGGTTTTCTCACACCAGTACTCCACACAACAATCTTCCCAAGCAACTGGCTGCTTTTCCGCATAGTCTTAGCCCATTGGTGGAAGACGAATGACGCATGTTACCAATGACCCCTGGGAGACTAACCAGTATCACTGTAGATGCTACCAATGGCCCCTGGGAGACTACCCAGTACCACTAGAGATGTTACCAATGGTCCCTTGGAGACTAACCAGTACCACTGTAGATGATACCAATGGCCCCTTGGAGACTAACCAGTACCACTATAGATGATACCAATGACCCCTGGGAGACCAACCAGTACCACTATAGATGTTACAAATGGTCCATGGGAGACTAACCAGTACCACTATAGATGTTACAAATGACCCCTGGGAGACTAACCAATACCACTATAGATGATACCAATGGCCCCTGGGAGACTAACCAGTACCACTATAGATGATACCAATGACCCCTGGGAGACTAATCAGTACCACTATAGATGATACCAATTGCCCCTTGGAGACTAACCAGTACCACTGTAGATGATACCAATGGCCCCTGTGAGACTAACCAGTACCACTATAGATGATACCAATGACACCTGGAGACTAATCAGTACCACTATAGATGATACCAATGGCCCCTGTGAGACTAACCAATACCACTATAGATGATACCAATGACACCTGGAGACTAATCAGTACCACTATAGATGATACCAATGACACCTGGAGACTAATCAGTACCACTATAGATGATACCAATGGATCCTTGGAGAATTACCAGTACCACTATAGATGATACCAATGGCCCCTGGGAGACTAACCAGTACCACTATAGATGATACCATTGGCCCCTGGGAGACTTACCAGTACCACTATAGATGATACAAATGGTCCCTGAGAGACTAATCAGTACCACTATAGATGATCCTAATGACCCCTGGGAGACTAACCAGTACCACTATAGATGATACCAATGACCCCTGGGAGACTAATCAGTACCACTATAGATGATACCAATTGCCCCTTGGAGACTAACCAGTACCACTGTAGATGATACCAATGGCCCCTGGGAGACTAATCAGTACCACTACAGATGATACCAATGACACCTGGGAGACTAATCAGTACCACTATAGATGATACCAATGGACCCTTGGAGAATTACCAGTACCACTATAGATGATATCAATGGTCCCTGGGAGACAAACCAGTACCACTATAGATGTTACCAATGCATCCTGGGAGACTAACCAGTACCACTATAGATGATACCAATGACCCCTGGGAGACTTATCAGTACCACTATAGATGATACCAATGGCCCCTGGGAGACTAACCAGTACCACTATAGATGATACCAATGGCCCCTGGGAGACTAATCAGTACCACTATAGATGATACCACTGGCCCCTAGGAGACTAACCAGTACCACTATAGATGATACCAATGGCCCCTGGGAGACTAACCAGTACCACTATAGATACCAATGGCCCCTGGGAGACTAATCAGTACCACTATAGATGATACCATTGGTCCCTGGGAGACTACCCAGTACCACTATAGATGATACCAATGGCCCCTGGGAGACTAACCAGTACCACTATAGATGATACCAATGGTCCCCTGGAGACTAACCAGTACCACTATAGATGATACCATTGGCCCCTGGGGGACTAACCAGTACCACTATAGATGATACCAATGATCCCTGGGAGACTAACCAGTACCACTATAGATGATACCAATGGCCCCTGTGAGACTAACCAGTACCACTATAGATGATACCGTTGGCCCCTGGGAGACTAACCAGTACCACTTTAGATGATACCAATGGCCCCTGGGAGACTAACCAGTACCACTATAGATGATACCAATGGCCCCTGGGAGACTAATCAGTACCACGTTAGATGATACCAATGGCCCCTGTGAGACTAACCAGTACCACTATAGATGATAACAATGACCTCTGGGAGACTTATCAGTACCACTATAGATGATACCAATGACCCCTGGGAGACTTACCAGATAGATGATACCAATGACCTCTTGGAGACTTATCAGGATCTTAACGAGGTGGATATATACCAAAGGGATTTTCACGATGTTGATATATAGTATTTTATACCAAAGTGATCTTCACGATGTGGATATATACCAAAGGGATCTTAACGATGTGGATTTATACCAAAGGGATATTTACGTTGAGAATGAATACCAAAGGGATCTTTACGTTAAGAATATATACCAAAGGGTTCTTAACAATTTGAATTGATACCAAAAGGATCTTTACGATGTAGATATATACCAAAGGGATCTTTACAATGTAGATATATACCAAAGGGATCTTTACAATGTAGATATATATAACAAAGGGATATTTACAATGTAGATATATACCAAAAGGATCTTCACGATGTGGATTGAACCAAGGGCGATATGTAGAATTTAAAAGCGCCAACCGAAAAGGTACATATTGACATTTCTGAATATTGTTAGCCGAGTCCCGGTAGCTCAGTCGGTAGCGACGCGGGCCGTCATTCCAAGGGTTATGAGTTCGAATCCCGGCTCGGCCAACTTTCTTTCCGACGATTGATAAAAGTCAATGCGACATGCGTCATTCGTCTTCCACCAATGGGCTAAGTCTATGTGGAAAAGCAGCCAGTTGCTTGGGAAGATTGTTGAGTGGAGTACTGGTGTGAGAAGACCAGGAAATGCATGAGTAGGTGAACTGGCCGCCGTGATATAAGTGAGAAATTGTTAAAAACGGCGTTAAACCCCAATCAATCAATCAATCAATTCTGAATACTGTTCAGATAATATTGTCCAGTTGCTCAGTCTTATCATAATCGTCTAACAAGCTTGTGTAAGTATAATGAGAACGGTGTAGACCTTGAGGAGACTGTGCAGATGCACATACTGGTCTGGATATATACTGATCTCAGACGTCAACTTCTTCCTTTTCCACAGCATGAGCAATCAGAACTGCGGCCGTGCTGATTTCTTGGTATCATTTTATCAATGGCTCGCTTTTCAAAATAAACACTTTTCAAAAGCATAAATGAATAACGCTGTTGACAATACATGAATGAATTTAACATAAACCCGGCTAAAACACAAATCATTTGAGCCCTTTTCACGACAACACTAACATTATGGTCTCTGCGTAATGCATCGACCCAGATCAGCATGAGCAGTCAGCGCAGGCTAATCCGGGCCGATACATTCCCTCTAGGGGAAATAGAGGTATAGAGTACTGATTCGTGAAACAGAAAATCCACAGGAGGCGAAAAAAGTCTGTTCCGGTTTTGCGGCATGCTTAAGCTATTCCGGGACGACACTTTACGCAGAGTCCACCATGTTGGTTTTCTCGTGTTACGGCTGATTTATGGGTCCCTTTCAGGTTCGAGTTATCGCGAGAGAAATGTATACATAAATTCAATATAAAATGCTATTTCATTTGTTTAATATCAAGATTTGACATAGAAATCGATATCTCCGTTAGAGTAACTGGTTGTCTATCCGTTTACCATCGTGTGCAAACACAGTGACCATCGTAACAATGATGTCTCCTCTCATGCGATGGGCAGTCTATACTCAAACAATCCGCAAGGACATTACAGGCTGAAAGAAACAATTATCATGCTTGCAATGTTAAAGCGTTGGCTACCTGTTTCAAATGTTCCGGGTTCAAATCCTGTCATGAGCGGGCTCTGGGGCTTTCAGCGCGATCCTTGATTAACCCTCGATTAATAAGGCATCCAAAATGATGAATAATATAAGCTGCACGCATGATTCGCCTAACGTTCGGGATTTCTCAGAACGTAATTTACTTTTGATGGAGACATTGTGACGAATTAATTTCGTATTGCGTTTCAGTGTCGACAAACTACAATACCAAAGATTCCATTTGTTTAAGTTTTGCACATTTTTTCTCAAAATGCCCCAAAATGCAGCTGCGGCGATAGACATCTGCGTAATGTATCGACCAGACCAGCCTGCGCTGTCCGCGCAAACTGATCCGGTCGACACATTCCGTTTTAGGGGGATATATGTATAGAGTAGTTATTGCTGAAACAGAAAATCCACAGGAGGCGAAAGGTGTCTATCCGGGTTGGCCTGTGTGGCATGCTTAGGCTGATCCGGGTCGATACTTTACACAGATTCCACAATGTTGATTTTCTCACGAGACGGCCTACACATTGAATATTGCAAAGCTACGCCCCTGATTCCATTCGTTTAAGTTTTGCTTAGTCTCGAGTCGAAATAGTTCTACAGAAAAATTTGAGATAGACTTCAAAAATGAACAATTAATTAATTCTAAAAAAAAAAAAACATTCTCCTTTTTAAATACTGCATCTTTCTCCATGGAAGTAAGAGCAAAGCTACAGAAAAGAACAAAGGCAAATAGCTAATAGAACAATTAAAGTAGAACTTTGGCAAATGTTTAACACCTTAAAATGTTAACTAAAGCTATTGCCGAAATATATTTTGAATCTGGGCCTACAATATTTAGATTAAATTTGTTGCAAGACTATTGTTCCAGCTTGAAATAAGTAGGCTATTATCTTTTGTCAAGATGGTATTTCATTCAGGAATGCGCTGATACAAACACTATATATTAAAAAACTCGAAAATAGATACATATTTATTTAAAAAAGAATTAATTTTTTTGGTTGTTAATGTGCAATATCTCATTAATATTCATGAATCCGTAGAAGAATCTCTGAATGTGATATTTACCTTGTAAAGCAAACGTGAATACATATTGAATGTGGAATATGTTTTTGACAATTATTGAGCATAATTAAAAACAAAAGGAATGTGCGAATGAACACATATCAGAGTGTTTTGATTAGTGTCTTTTCTCACGTTCTTAGATACTTATTATATCAAAAGAGACGATTCCTTCAAGTAACCACAACGAAGGGTTGGTTGAGTTATTAGAGAAAAAGGTGTGGGGAAAGTTTACATTCCCTTATGTAGTCATGTGACATCTTTCGCCTATCAATATATATGAGCAGTTCCACGAGAAAACCAACATTATGGATTTAGCGAACTACATCGACACTATCAGTTCACACAGGCTAACTCGGGCCGACACTTTCCGTCTCAGGGGGACAGATGCATCGAGGAATGATTCCCGAAACAGAAACTCCACGGGAGGCGAAACGTGTCTGCCCGGGTAAGCCTTCAGGGGCATGCTTAGGCTGATCCAGGTCGATATTTTAAACAGAGTCCAGAAGGTTGGTTTTCTTGTTTCTCAAACCATATGTGTCTCAGATCTTAGGTAGACTCCAAAAGAGTTTAAAAATGAGATTATTGTCTCGTTGGTGCCCAGAAGTGTGGGGTTGGCATTACGACTTACTCGCTGGTATCAGGATAAATAGACCAGCAGAACTGTAACCTAGGAAACGCCGTAATATTATCGACAAATAATTGTTATATGCCGCATTTTCACCATTATTTTCAGTTGTATCAAGGCGTTTCCTGAGCAAATAACCAGTACTGCTAGTTATCCTGACACCAGCTGTAATGATAACCATGCTAACAGGAACGTCAATGATGGGAGCCACTTCTATCCCGCCTCGGGGGTTTAATTATAAAGCGTCCGCCTCGGGTGTTGGAGGTCTCGGGTTCGATCCCTGGCCGGGTCATACAAAGACTTAACTAAATGGTAGTGATAGATGCTCTCTTTGGCGCTCAGGGTTGTGGGTTTAGCACTACGACTGACTGGCTGGTGTCAGGATAAATCGACCAGTAGTACTGGTACCTAGCCCAGGAAACGCCTTGATATATATGAAACATTGTGGAAACATTTTGGTATGACCCGACCGGGGATCTATCCCTGGTCTCCAGTTGCCGAGGCTAACGCAAATAAAACGGTATTCGTACTTTTTGGGGAACAGGTGCAAAGTCCCCCGTTAGTGTTAGTGCCAGATTCTGGGTGTGGGTGTTCACAAATGTGGATCCATGTTGCAGCACAAGTGACGCTGTTACTGTTTTCACAATCAGTGTTAGTCGTACATGGTATGCAATGCACAGCAACTGAAATGTAAACCATAGTTATAACTCCTTTCTGGCACGTTCATGTATAAAAATGGTTTCGATTGGTTACCATCTGCTTAGAACTGATTTGATTGGTTTGACCGGATAACGCAAAGTACATCCGCGTTCCATATTATGTCAAAATAGTTCTCACTAGTGTAAGCCAACACACTCTGAACTGTTTATGACCTCAATGCCTGCCGTGTAAGTAAACCACTGATCATCATGCTGTGACACCAACACGTCAAAATAATTCAAAAGTTGTATTACATGAGAAATGGAGACGTCCGATTTTGAACATGGAAGAGTCTATTTTAAACAATTCGGAGCTGAAAGAGTTAAGTTGTCTACTGCAGATTTGTTGTATGTTGGAAAGGGTAAACAATGTAAAGCAATAATGGTGAAGAAACATATAATAAGTACCTGCACACAACACCAAACAGCAAACTAATTCGATCTTCATTTTTCTTTTCTTTTTGTGTGTGAATTTGGAACCGCACGTTTCCCGTCTGTGTTTTGGGTGAAAAGTAAATGTGTTCCCGTCCTCAGAGCAATTTATATCAAAAAAGAAACGTGAATAAGTGATAAACTTACAACACGATTCTGTTGGGAATTACGCCAGATGGCGCCAGGGGTTCACATGTAAGGTTATTCAGCAGTGTTATACCTTTTCCTCATATACAGTAAATAGCGACAGGCACCTTTGTTTGTATGTTCGTTTGTTTGTTTGCTTGCATGACGATTTACGCCGCTTTCAATAATTGTTCAGTTCTATTACAGCGATTCCCGTGTAAGTTACCCTGACTACTGGTCTATTTATCATGACACCAGCGATTCAGCCGTAATGCTAATAATCCCACACTCCTGAGAGCTAAGGAGTGGAAAGCAATTACTACCATTATTAAAGTCATGGGCTGGAGTGGAGTGGAGTCTTGGAGTGGAATCATGGAGTCTAGTTTTGGAGTGGAATCGTGGAGTGAAATGGATTTTTGAAGTATAAAATATAAAGTGACCATTCACATTTTTCTTCTTTTTTTGTAGTGGTGTAGGAGGTCTCGGGTCTGATCCTCGGTCGGGTCATGCCAATAGTAGCAATGGCTTTCCCTCTTTGACGATGACGGTTGTGGGGTTAGCATTACGACTGACTCGCTGGTGTCGGGTTAAATGGACCCATATATATAACTGAACAATTGTTGAAAGCAGCGTAAAGCACCATGCAAACAAACCTATCTCACCTGCAGACATGTTTTGAAGCATCTGCAGCAAACGACTTTTTTGAAATAAATTGTGCAAAAAGAGAACATGCTCATCAATTGGGAAAGGGTTTATTTTAGACGAATGACCTGACTACTATACATTTATGGCAGGCTTTTATCAACTCTTTTCGAGATCCGATTATGTTTACAGAGGTCCAGATAATGAGGGGTTATTCAGCTCGTTTTCCCACATTTTCTCTCTTATTATTAAAGCAAACCCGTTGTCTTTTAAGTACCCACAACATAGGGTTAGAGTGTCAAATAATGATTTTAGAACATGCAAAACGCCCCTTATTTAGAGCTCTTAATGTATGAAACCTCGACAGGATGGACCTTATTGAAACTCAAAAGCCGACGCCATCTGAAAACATTAGACGGGAAAATGATTAGATTAATTAAACCATAGCAATTTTCTCCTTCTCCCTCTATGTTTTTCAAAATTAGACCATGAATTATGATTATAAATTGCTATGAATTGTCTTTAATTTACGGGCATACAGAAACTCGAGCTTTTAACCCCCTTCCCCGCATTCAACATCACATGCAGCAGACGACATTGAAAGCTTTTAGACACTATATAAACGAAAGTATAATTATTGAAAAGAGAAGAACACATTGTGGCAAATGGAGAAATGGCTGAATTTGAGCATTTTTTTCTTTTGTCACCATGTTTTCAAAAGTCGCCTGCTGCAGTTGCGCCACCATACGTCTGAATGAGAGAAAGGGTTTTAACAGATAAGATTCGACTATATAGACACTGCTTGAACCTGTACAGGTGACGAGATCATAAACTATATAGACACTGCTTGAACCTGTATAGGTGACTATATAGACACTGCTTGAACCTGTATAGGTGACTATATAGACACTGCTTGAACCTGTATAGGTGACGAGATCATAAACGTTGGTATCATGAGAAAAATATTGTCACAAAAAGTATACATGTCAATTATGGATTCCATAGTTTCGAGAGGTCAACAGTTATAGACAATGTTAACATAAAGAATAACATTTAGGGCGAATTCATTTTTTTTTTTTTTTTTTTTTTTTTCGTGCCATCTGGATTTCAGTCGCTTTAATGATTTAAATTCTATTCAATAATTATGTTTTCATTACATAAAGATTAACTATATTTTTGAATTGATGTCTTTAACTCTTTCTGAAAACAAAGGCAATATTGAGGTTTTTGCATATCTCCATTAATAACACTGTTTTAAAAAAGTCGTCTGCGTCTAGATGTAGAAAAAGGGTGATATATGTTTACATTTTTTGACGCCCCTGCAGCAGACGAAATTGGAAAACATTATGACAAAGTTTATTCAATAGTTAATCTTTCACCTGTAGGGACTTTTCGCATGTGTCTGCGTGTATTTATTTCGAAATGCATAATGCACTGTTTGTGGTTAAGCCTTTTGCCTCATACGACAATTCTGCAGCAGACGACTTCGAACATATTTTGTCAAAAAATGGAAAATCTCTATAATTGAATGGATAGCCTATGACTAAAAGTAGAAAACATTGTGGCAAAATGACCCATATAGTGTTGGTCTAGTCTGTTAACCCTTTCCCTCATACGACAATTCTGCAGCAGACGACTTTGAACATATTTTGTCAAAAAATGGAAAATCTCTATAATTGAATGGATAACCTATGACTAAAAGTGGAACAAAAACATTGTGGTAAAAGAAGAAATTGCTCGTTTTAGAGCAATTTCTTCTTTTGTCACTACGTTTTCAAAAAGCCGTCTGCTGCAAAGGCGTCAGAAAGCGTCTATATGAGGGAAAGGGTTAATACGATTGTTTAAAACGCATTAAGTTTGTAACTATTTAATCGGGACACGTTTGTACAGTTCTCCTAGTTCTATTTATCTTGACCTTAAACGATTTATCTTGTCACGTGACTACCAAGGTTCACTGACACTTATTTCAGAAACAAGACTTAACCTTTTCCCACATGCAGACGCATTTTGGTGCATCCACAGCAGACGACTTTTGGAAACATTGAGACAAAAGAGTCGCACTTTGTAAATTCAGAGTTTTCATCTCATGAGCTAGAAATTGATTAAAGGTAGATATGAAAATAAACCAAGGAACGAAAGACTGTGCAAAAGCCTACCATAGAAATTTGATTGAAAACGATTATCACTTCCTTCTTATTTGTACTGCATACTCTGAACTGCGAAAAAAATATTTGAAAACATACTTGGCCAAATTTACAAAGAAAATCAAACTTAGTAATGTCAAAAAATGTTAAAGAATTGTTGAATTTAAGTAAATATATATATTTTGCCTCTTTAGAGCGAAAACTAAGAATAGAAAGATAAGATGTTGTATTGTATTGTATTGTATTTTATACTCTTTTTTTTTCAGGCTTCTCGCCTAATTTAAAGACTTTTTTGTCTTTCCATTACATTTATGTTATTGTAAGAAGTATCATGTACTTATTACTTAACCCTTTCCCTCATATAGACGCTTTCTGACGCCTCTGCAGCAGACGGCTTTTTGAAAACATAGTGACAAAAGAAGAAATTGCACAGAACGTGCAATTTCTCCTTTTGACACAATATTTTCCACTTTGTTTCATAGGTTATCCATTCAATTATGGAGATTTTCTAAGTTTTGACAAAATACGTTCAAAGTCGTCTGCTGCAGAATTATCGTATGAGGGAAAGGGTTAATAAATGAATTGAATTGAATGGAGACAAAAGGATAATTTGCTTCTGATTCGACACTTATTTCAACTTCATTCAATATTTTGACTTCATCTATAAAAGAATTTTCATACCTAGATGTTTTTCAAAATCGTGTATAGGTGGAAAATGTTATTTAAATTCATAAAATATGCTTTTGAAGAAAGAAGTGGTCACATTTCTCCGTGAGGTTTTTACACGATAACATAAACAGAAAACATTTTCTCTAAATCATTTCTTTTCAATGTTTTCTCGAATAACATTATATAGAATCATATTGTGTCTAACTAGTATGTATGTCACGATATGAAATTGAAATTGAATTTGTATTTGTATTTGTATATGAAATTGAATTTGTATTTGTATTTGTAACAATGATGTACTTATTTTGTACAAGTTGAAAATAAAGTGTCTATGTATCTATGTATCTATGTATCTATGTATGTATGTATGTATGTATGTATGTATGTATGTATGTATGTATCTATCTATCTATCTATCTATCTATCTATCTATCTATCTATCTATCTATCTATCTATCTATCTATCTATCTATCTATCTATCTATCTATCTATCTATCTATCTATCTATCTATCTATCTATCTATCTATCTATCTATCTATCTATCTATCTATCTATCTATCTATCTATCTATCTATCTATCTATCTATCTATCTATCTATCTATCTATCTATCTATCTATCTATCTATCTATATATCCATCTATATATCCATCTATCTATCTATCTATATATCTATATATCTATCTATCTATCTATCTATCTATCTATCTATCTATCTATCTATCTATATATATATCTATCTATCTATCTATCTATCTATCTATCTACTATCTATCTATCTATCTATCTATCTATCTATCTATCTATCTATCTATCTATCTACCTATCTATCTATCTATCTATCTATCTATCTATCTATCTATCTATCTATCTATCTATCTATCTATCTATCTATCTATCTATCTATCTATCTATATATCTATCTATCTTTCTATCTATCTATCTATCTATCTATCTATCTATCCATCTATATACATTAAATCCAAAATTTGCCAAAAAAACACAAAAAAGACACATTGCTTGGAAAGACTGTTGTGTGGAGTACTGTTGAGAGAACGCCAGGATGCATATGGATAGAGGAACTTGGCACCGTGATATGACTTGAAAAGGAGCATAATATTATTTGGTGAGGGTTTAGACTTGCGTCCCTATTACAATAAAAGGTATTCAGTGAAGGCTCTGACGAGATTGTGCGTATGTACAGGGTCATCACTCTGAGTCGAATCTGGATCTTCAAAGGTTCGCCACTCAAAGATTGACAAACATTTTATATTTGAATCCCGTCAAATGGGTGCATATGCACCCCTTCCAGGATCATGAACACGATGTTGTCGAATTAAATGATTTTGTGGGGAGGTACACCTACATGTACGCAGAGCATAAGATAAGGATGGGTTTATCTGATCTTTTCAAAAGAATATCTCTCGTATTACCCAATTAAACCCTATGTGGTGAGTACTTGAGATAGTTTTTGTTCACTTAGACGATTCGTTTGAGTACCCACAACATAGGGTTTGAAAATCATATAAGGATTTGGGTCTGTGAAACACTCATCTTATCCAAAGGTCCGATCGGCCTGGGTGTATACACAGGTTAATCTGATTCGCCATGCTACGCAGATGCAACGTTATACCTAGAAACCTAGGAATCCGCCGTGGCCGAGTGGTTAGCGTCGGGGGTTTGAAACCGGGCGTCCCGGGTTCGATTCCTAGTCGCGGTGCGACGATCATTGTGGAGTGCCCTTGGGCAAGGCACATTTCCTACCCTACAACTGGTTTATTTACCCCGGGATCATGAATAAAGTCAACTGTCGCCGTGATATAACTGAAATGATGTTGAAAACGGCGTAAAACTCCAACAAAAACAAACCTAGTAACCTGACATGATACGTATAAACCGTGCCTAACAAGTTGGTATCTTGTTGTGGACATTCAAGTCTGTAATGCCACCGTAAACAGCCCGTGTATACATAATACGCACACTGTCAGCGGAGTAATAACTATCCGCCTAAATGATGTGTACATCTAAATGTATATGCTGATCTATATTTTAAAAGTTTAGTCCTATACGTTTTAAGCCAACGTCACGGTATATGATACCAAACCGCTTTGCAATAAGACCCCAACTCGCCTGGCGTGTCACAAACGCTTATCGCACCTTCGTGCCTCGCCCCGACAGTTGTCATACAATTAAATTGGTGACGTTATCCTGGAATAGACAAACTTGTATATACAGTCAACTATTGGAAGAATGAGGATCGAAATTCTGTTCAGTTTGGTAATGAGTATAGGTAGGCCTTTTGATCTGTATGTTTATTTGTTTGTTTGTTTGAATGGTGATTTACGCCGCTTTCACCAGAATGTCGGATATATCACGGTGTTCCCTGGGTAATTTACCGTTACCGATCCATAAGTAATAATGTTAATAACACAACACTAAGCGCCAAGGGTGGAATAGAAGCTAATGCTACCATTTCTAAAGTATTTGGTATGAACCGACCGGTTTAGTGAAACAGTTTTGTTCCTAATGTTGGTCAATCCACCAACAAAATTGCAGCTTCTTTATACTAGCAAACATTGCACACTTTGAAACATAGTCAAACATGGCACACTTTGGAACATTGTCAAACATGGCACACTTTGAAACATTGTCAAACATGGCACACTTTGAAAACATTGTCAAACATGGAACACTACTTTGAACCATTGCCATACGTGGGGCACTTCGAAGCAATGTCAAAACATGGCACACTTTAAAACATTGTCAAACATGGAACACTTTGATTAATTCCCTTACATGGAACACTTTGAACCATTGCCATACATGGCGCACTTTAAAACATTTTCAAACAAGGCCTGTTGTGGATCATTGTCAAATAGGATCTCGTTGAATCATTTCAAGCATAGCATACTTTGAAACATTGTCAAACATGTTCCACTTTAAACCATGGTCAAACATGGCAAACTTTGATTCATTTTCAAATGTGGTACACTCTGAATCATTTCCATACATGGCGCACTGTGAATCATTGTCAAACATGGCGCACTTTTAAGCATTGTCAAACATGGCGCACGTTGAAGCATTGCCATACATGACGCACTTTGAAGCATTGCCATTCATGGCACATTTTAAAGTGTTGTCGAACATGACAGACGTTGAAGCATTGTCAAACATGGCGCACTTTGAAGCATTGTCAAACATGACGCACTTCGAAGCATTGCCATACATGGGGAATTTTAAAGTGTTGTCATACTTGTTGCACTTTGAAACAATGTCAGACATGACACACCGAAGAGTTGTCATTCATGGCGCTCTTTGAAGCATTTTCAAATGGTGCGCTCTTTGAAGCATTTTCAAATGGTGCGCTCTTTGAAGCCTTGTCAAAACTGGCAAACTTTGGATCATCGTCATTTAAAGCACACGTTGAAGCATTGTCATTCATGGCGCTCTTTGAAGCATTTTAAAAACTGACACACTTTGGAACTTTGTCATTTAAAGCATACGTTGAGGCATTGCCAGATATGACACACAAAAGCATTGTCATTCATGGCGCTCTTTGAATCATTTTCAAACAGTGCGCACTTTGAAGCCTTGTCAAAAATGTCACACTTTGAAGCCTAGTAAAACATGTCACACTTTGAAACATCGTCATTCATAGCACACTTAAAGGCATTGTCATATATGGCACACTTTGAAGCATTGTTATTGATGACGCACTTTGAACTATTGTCAGATATGGAGCACTTTAAAGCCTTGTCAAACGTGACCCACTTACCATTTTCAAACATAGAACACTTTGAACCATTTTCAAACAAGGTACATTTTGAACCATTTTCAAACATGACGCACTTTGAACCATTTTCAAACATGACGCACTTTGAAGCATTGCCATACATGGCACAGTTTGAACCATTTTCAAACATGACACACTTGAACCATTTGCAAACATGGTCTACCTTGAACTATTGTTGTACATAGTGACTGTACAAGGTTAAACTTTATAGTAGCTGTACGTTGATAGGTGAAGTGTCACTGAGGCCAGGGCTGGACTATGTATGCATAACACCTTTAACAAGTTCACACATGCAGACGCTTTTTGACGCCTGTGCTGCAGACGATTTTTGAAGAGAAAAAAGTGTGGCAAAAAAGGGAAATTACTCATAATGAGCATTTTCTCATTTTGTCGCACTGTTTCCAACTCTATTCAATTACAATAATTTAATTTATATATATATATATATATATATATATATATATATATATATATATATACATATTTCAAAGTCGTCTGCTGCAAATGTGCAACATGTTAGAAAGGCTGGTTAATTCAATTTCTTCTCGTGGTTTCTCTCCAGTTAATGTTTACGGTAACACCTGCACAATCGACCAGGACTGTGTGGTTTCGACAGGCACCGACTGTACGCTCGGATGGTTAGAGATATGTGAACACCCACATCCGGATCAGGGCACCCATCATGGCGGAGGTCTATGCACATGCAAAAGACTTAATTATAGTAAGTTTAAATGAGAGGCGCTTCTTATTACCCGACCCCCATGCCTTTGCCTTTGTTGTAAGTTGTAAATGAGAAGTGTTTCTTGAAAACAAACCTATATCTTTGTAGTAGGATTTAATGAGTAATGTTCCTTGAAAACAAACCGCTATCTTTATAGTAAGTTTAAATGCGTAGTGTTGCTTGAAAACAAACCTATATCTTTGAAGTAAGTTTAAATGAGTAGTGTTCCTTGAAAACAAACCTATATCTTTGTAGTAAGTTTAAATGAGTAGTGTTGCTTGAAAACAAACCTATATCTTTGAAGTAAGTTTAAATGAGTAGTGTTCCTTGAAAACAAATCTATATCTTTGTAGTAAGTTTAAATGAGTAGTGTTCCTTGAAAACAAACCGCTATCTTTGTAGTAAGTTTAAATGAGTAGTGTTCCTTGAAAACAAATCTCTTTGCAGTAACTTTCTTGAACAAAATATTGACCTTTGTAGTAAGTTTAAAATTAGTAGGGCTCATTGTAGATCAAACTTTGTTTTTGAAGTAAGTTTGAATCAGCAGCGTTGCTTGAAAACCAACATTTGCCTTTGTATTAAGTTTAAAATTAGTAGGGTCCTTGTAAACTAAACTTTGTTTTTGAAGCGATATTTTATCGATTGTATATGCAATATGTTAATGTTTTAACCACTATTCGTTTAATAGGAGAATTCTTATCCCGCGTGGTATTATCCGCGAATAACAAACTCGTGCTGAATCACTCGGTTTAATGGTCAATAAACTGAAGTATATCATTGCACATCGTCGTTGACAACGCTATGCTCATAAATCACCCGTGGGATTTTTCACTGTCGTTTCGCCGTATTGACAGTTAGCCAATACTGTTTCTGATTGGATGCAGCACAATGTTGTACTGCGCCAAACAACCAATCAGATTCCTCGTAATAAAACTGTTATAGATTCACGTTAAAAACAGACTGATTATTTTACCTCTGTTGGTTTAAAGAGAAAAAATATTGTAATGTTTAGTTTTTAAAGACGATAAACAAAGCGCCCATTCACGCAGCTATTTTCCTATGCGTCTACACGTACGAGCGTATCGGAAATGTAAGCATCATTGATTAGTTTATGTGTAATCTATTCTGTGTCCGTGGGCGCAGCTATTTGTCAATGCGTCTGCACGTATAAGAGTTTTAGAAATGTAAGTATCATTGGTATGCAATCTATTCTTTGTCCGACGATGGTCATTGCACCAAATATCAGAATGTCCATACTATCAAGTTATAAAGTTATAAAAACGTTCATGTGGCTGTTCCTCGTTCAAAGGTTCATATAAATATATTAGTCGTTCCTTGAGAAAACCAACATCATGGATTCTGTGAAATGTATCGACCCAGATAAGCCTGCGCAATGTTGGTTTTCTCGTAATTCGGCTCTATTATGTCTATTTTCAGCATGCACAGTAAAATCTGATTGTCAAATAAGCGACTGTACAGCGGGGCAGTTTCCCCATTGCTACGATGGTGGTTGTATTTGTTCTAAATTTCACAGAAAATAAGTGATCATGAATAAAATTCGTCATGTCAAAAATGCATTATCTTTATTATCATTTATTTCTTTTACGTCTTTACTAAGACGAGTTTTGTTTAGCTTAATGGCATTTATCTAACATCTATTCAGCTGATATTAATTTTTACTTTACTGTCCATTTTATTCTTCCCTACGAACTAATTATTTTGGAAAATTACCTTGGCCGAATGTTCAACTTTTTGTCAATATGCTGTCTTCTAATCAGGACAAAAATATTTTCTGAAAGTTTAAACATTCTTCTATTGCAGTAGGTAAAAATATTTAAATATATTACAGGTTTTGATAATATGTTATCCGTATGAAAAATATCAGTCTTTTAATTGTTGGATAACAATAATATAATTCAGAAATCCCAATATCTGTGTCTTTTAAACCAGTCATTGTTCAAAATACAAAGAAATTCCAGTTATTCATTGTATCTCTAACTTTAGTTGAAATGTTAAGCTTTTAGAATATGTTTGTTTTGTTTATGTGCCAAATGTGACTTCAAAGTTTTATTTGCTACAGTACAAAATGTGAAGATTTGGACAATTTTATTTCTATGTGTGATATTTTAACCAGATAACATGTGTACAGGTGGACTTGCCTATCCCTCTTATCTACGTTCCTGGTTAAAGCATGCACATTTACCACAATTTGATACCACAAAGTGACATGTAAGATCGAGAAGTCCTTTCGCTCAGTGAACACATGCAACACAATCTCGAATGGCTGCAAAATGAGTTTAAACGGGAAATTTGGTTTTCACAACTTGAAATTTATTTCGATCTTACGATTATATAGGTCATTGAATCTTTTTTGTGAAACTATATTGCGTTAGACAGGTTCCCTTGGCAGAGTTGACCGGGCTTGCGTAATATCAAGGCGTGTACTATTTACAGATATAGAAGGAGCAATATCAAAGTAAACAATATTACTACTTATTCCATGTAAAGACGGGTTACAGACGGAGTAATAAATGGTATTATTACCCCGTCTGTAACCCGTCTATACATGCAATAAATAATAGTATTACTCCGTATATAACCCGTCTTTACATGGAATAAATAGTATTATTACTCCGTCTGTAACCCGTCTTTACATGGAATAAATAATATTATTACTCCGTCTGTAACCCGTCTTTACATGGAATAAATAGTATTATTACCCCGTCTGTAACCCGTCTATACATGCAATAAATAATAGTATTACTCCGTATATAACCCGTCTTTACATGGAATAAATAGTATTATTACTCCGCCTGTAACCCGTCTTTACATGCAATAAATAATATTATTACTCCGTATATAACCCGTCTTTACATGGAATAAATAGTATTATTACTCCGTCTGTAACCCGTCTTTACATGGAATAAATAGTATTATTACCCCGTCTGTAACCCGTCTATACATGGAATAAATAATATTATTACTTCGTCTGTAACTCCTCTTTACATGGAATAAATAGTATTATTACTCCGCATGTAACGCGTCTTTACATGGAATAAATAATATTATTACTCCGTATATAACCCGTCTTTACATGGAATAAATAGTATTATTACTTCGTCTGTAACCCCTCTTTACATGGAATAAATAGTATTATTACTCCACCTGTAACCCGTCTTTACATGGAATAAATAGTATTATTACTCCGCCTGTAACCCGTCTTTACATGGAATAAATAGTATTATTACTCGGTCTGTAACCCGTCTATACATGCAATAAATAATATTATTACTTCGTCTGTAACCCCTCTTTACATGGAATAAATAGTATTATTACTCCGCATGTAACGCGTCTTTACATGGAATAAATAGTATTATTACTCGGTCTGTAACCGGTCTATACATGCAATAAATAATATTATTACTTCGTCTGTAACCCCTCTTTACATGGAATAAATAGTATTATTACTCCGCATGTAAAGACGGGTTACAGACGGAGTAATATTGCAAGTCCACCTGTACACATGTTATCTGGTTAAAATATCACACATAGAAATAAAATTGTCCAAATCTTCACATTTTGTACTGTAGCAACCCGTCTTTACATGGAATAAATAATATTATTACTCCGTATATAACCCGTATATAACCCGTCTTTACATGGAATAAATAGTATTATTACTTCGTCTGTAACCCCTCTTTACATGGAATAAATAGTATTATTACTCCACCTGTAACCCGTCTTTACATGGAATAAATAGTATTATTACTCCGCCTGTAACCCGTCTTTACATGGAATAAATAGTATTATTACTCCACCTGTAACCCGTCTTTACATGGAATAAATAGTATTATTACTCCGCCTATAACCCGTCTTTACATGGAATAAATAATAGTATTACTCCGTATATAACCCGTCTTTACATGGAATAAATAGTATTATTACTCCGTCTGTAACCCGTCTTTACATGGAATAAATAGTATTATTACTCCGTTTGTAACCCGTCTTTACATGGAATAAATAGTATTATTACTCCGACTGTAACCCGTCTTTACATGGAATAAATAGTATTATTACTCCGCATGTAACGCGTCTTTACATGGAATAAATAATATTATTACTCCGCCTGTAACCCGTCTATACATGCAATATTACTCCGTCTGTAACCCGTCTTTACATGGAATAAATAATATTGTTACTCCGTTTGCAATCCGTACCCTCGAGGTTTGACATGTATTTTTAAAAAAAAAAAGATAAAACTTTTAATTGCTAAATATGTGTTTTCTCAATTCATGCCAGGTCTATTCGTCCCAAAAATTCAGGTTGTAAAGAAACATCCGGAAAGTAAAAACAATCGGAGGTAGGGTCTCTAGCTCTATATCTACATGTGTTTTTTCCCCGGATTTGTCACGTGGTGTGGTTTGTTTGCATGGTGCTTTAGGCCGCTTTCAACACTTGTTCAGTTATATATATGGGCTCATTTATCCTGACACCATCTAGTCGGTCGTAATGCTAAACCCACAACCGTGACCGTCAAAGAGGGAAAGCCATTGCTACTATTGGCATAACCCGACCGAGGATCAAACCCCAGACCTCCTGTACCACTACACCAGCGAGGGTGTCTTCATACGAATGGAATAACCGCGCGACTGCTTTCAAAAATGACAAACTATATATGATTGACGAGAAATAGCAAAGGTCTTTAAGTTTAATTAGAGGAGAACTGTAACTGTTATTTCCCGTGAAAATTAGGTTCAAATGGAGGATTAACATAGAGTATTTTTTTTATGAGATGTTTTAGCAATTTATCTTATGTTAAATAATCCGTCCAATTCAGCAACCGAGGATCAAACCCGAGACCTCTTCTACCACAACACCGGCGAGGCTGTCTTCTTACGAATGAAATGGAACGCTTACGACAAAATATGTTATCAACAAGGTCAAACTTATGAAAATATGGTCGGTTGCAAGCCGCGTGTGTCTGGTCAATTCAAACTAAAATCATTTACACGGCGAGTTACACAAACAGTTTTACAATAATTACAGGGAGGCGTGTCAATCGGAATTCCTCGGGTAATTCCGTCATCCTTCATTGGTGAGGCATTCATCACCGAGGTATTCCGATTGGGAGCCGTGTGTAGACGTTTCTTTTTTGCACAGACTTTTTGATATTCGGATCAATCCAGACTACATCTACACGGAGAATAAGAGATAAGACAACCTTTTACAATAATTACAGCAGGCCGTGTGTACAATGTGTGTCTCATGCAACGACTTTTTATTTTCGGATCAATCCAAATAAGTTGATGGGCTAAATGTTGTACACTCCTCTAGTCCGCAGAAACTATGTCCCGAGTGTCTGTTCGAGTTCAGCCCGGTATATCATGGGAGTGGAACACCTCCCGCGACGAAGTTCTGTTTCTTGATCTTTCACCAATGGGCTAAATCTATGTGGAAAAGCAGCCAGTTGCTTGGGAAGATTGTTGTGTGGAGTACTGGTGTGGGAAAACCAGGAAATGCATGAGTAGGTGAACTGGCCGCCGTGATATAACTGAGAAATTGTTAAAAACGGCGTTAAACCCCAAATAAATCAATCAATCAATCAATCTGTTTCTTGAATCATTACACTCTATACCTCTATCCCCCTGAGACGACGGAATGTGTCGACCCGGATCAGTCTGCGCGGAGGCCAGTATGTTGGTTTTCAGGCAGGACGGCTCATTTGTATATAACTCACGTAGTAAGTAGGGTATGACCTTTACCGTACACCTGTACTTTTTTCGCACGGATGGGTCCAGATATAAATGGGATTTGAATCAACTGTATGTGACAACACATCTGCAGCAGACGAATTTGAAATAATCTAGTATAAAAAAAAACACCTCTATATATAAAAGCTTAAGTATTTGATAGTGTTAAAAACAATGTGGCAACAATGTGAAAGTGCTCATTGTGAGCTACCTTTTCCCTTTTGCCAAAATGTTTTCAAAATTCGTCAACTACAGAGGTTTCAGAAAGCGCCTATATATGGGAAAAGGTTATACAGCCGGAGCATTACCAAAACAGGATATTGAGAACAGGAAATAGGACATTGTATTCGGCGTACGCCATGTCTCATTAAAAAGGGTGACCATGCAAATATGACGTTGTTAATTAAGTGAATACTTAGTATGAATTTCACTGTACAGAAATGCACACCTGTAGGGTCAGATATAAATGGGATTTGAATTATCTGTATGTAACAACACATCTGCAGCAGACAATATTTAAATAATCTAGTATAAAAAAAACCTCTATAAATAAAAGTATTTGATAGTGTTAAAAACAAGGAGGCAAAATTTTGAAATTGCTCATTGTGAGCTTCCTTTTCCTTTTGTCAAAATGATTTCAAATTCGTCAACTGCAGAGGATTCAGAAAGCGCCTATATGTGGGAAAATGTTAAACTTAAGTATGTAATCGCAAGAGGTCACTCGTCAACCCTAATCCGTCTTAGATTGATTGTTTTGTTTTTAACGCCGCTTTCATCATTTTCGGTTATATCACGAGGTTTCCTGGGTAAGTTACCAGTACTACTGGTCCATTTATCCTGACACCAGCAAGTCAATCGGTACGCTAACACCGCAACCCTGAGTGCAAAAGAGGGCGGCCATTACTACCATTTTAAAGTCTTTGGTATGAACCCACCGGAAATCGAACCCGCGACCTCCTGCAATCGAGGCGTACGCTCAACCACTATACTACCGATGCGGTTCAAAATCTATCCAGACTATAATTCTATTTTTGGAAGGTGATTATTATCAATGCGATTAGAATGTGACCTTAATCAAATTGGACCTATAACAACAATTTCTTCAAAGTAAAATCTTCCTTATAGTCTTTTACAAACTATATGCCTGCTTATACCTAATTATTAAAGTTTGAGATCTTCCTGTATAACCAATATAACGTCTCATTAATTACAACAGATTGACAAACCGAACAGCGACCCTTAAGTATAATATTTCCTGTTCAGTTGACACTAAATATCCAAACTGTATATTGGAATCATGCTGATAAATGTAAATGAAAGACGATCGAAAGCATGCTAGAGTTATGTTTTTTTTGCAATTCACATATGCATGTCATAAGTTTCCGATAAACCAAGTTTGAAATTGATACATTGAAAGTTTATTGAGACAATGGCCGAAGAAAAAGCATGACAAATGGAGATTATACCTTAAAATCCCTCATCATAATTATGTTCGAAACATTGGATCGTTTTCCTGATCATCACAATGTATAAATGTGACCATGAAATGTATCTGCCAAACAGGAACAACGTTTAGACCAATTTATGCAAACCGTAACGGACAGACATACGGACGGACGGTCAAAAAGACAAAAGGCTCCGGACAAAGTAAGCTAAGCTTGGTGAAAGCACTCATAAACGAACAAGATCCTGTTGCATTCGAATGTCATATAATAAGTGAGAACATGGAAATACAAAAAAATACACACACTCCAAAAACAGTATGCTAGAGTCATGGTTATTGTGCACTGCACATATGCAGGCCATACGTTACCTATAAGCCAAGTTATACAATGTATTGAGACAATGGCCGAACTTTATAGGGAAAAATAGAACTCCTAAAATAAGCAGACCAGT
>JASEVX010000013.1:46088142-46193142 GCA_031761405.1 Serripes groenlandicus
AATAGATTGTTTGCACTTCAATGCTATTCTGTTTTTTAGGTAAAAGTTTGACTGTACACAACTTTGAGCCGCGATAGCTCAGTCGGGTACTACATGGCTTGTCACATAGGCAGCTTTAATTAGTGTTCTCTCTCCGCTATATTAAGCACTGAAATACTGTTAAATACTGTCAGGAGTCCAGATAAGGAGAAATACCGGGCCTTTCACAACAATATCTTTTTTATGGAATCAACTAAGCCCTATATTGTGGTACTCAAAAGAGTCGTTTTCCTGAGATTAGTTATTTTGACGTACTCACCACATAAGTTTAACAGTTTAAGTCATATAAGAATTGGGGATGTGGACTACTCTTCTTATCTAGTGCTCTGAAAAAGCGTTAACAATCTCAATAAAACAAAAACAGATTTTACTAACCATGTCAGATGGAAAGGGGTTTTATATGGGTTCTTAACAGTTTCCCTCTTATCATTTCCGTTTAAGATTATCAATTCAACTGATTGTGAAAAGGTCAGGATAGACAATTTAACAGTAGCTTGAAATAATACGTAATAGAATAATACACATACTTCATTGTTATTGGTGTCGAATTATCTTTCACTATATTTTGAGTGTTTCTGTTCATTCAATTAGTTCATGAGTGCATCTCAAACAGCAGCCCGTCGTTAAGTGTAGCCGTTTAGTAGATCGAGGTTTGTAAACACAGGTACCAGTATCGTAAACAATTGTTTTTACACTATTTACTAATTACTTCAACAATGTATATTTCCTTTTGGACTGCTATCTTTTCCAAGATTCGCAGACAAAACTGATTTTAGATGTCTCCGTGGAATTTTCAATTTTATAAAACATACCATAAAAATAAACACTCCGTGAACTCTCATTAAATTTCGTTGGTACATTTGTGAGATATCCGAAGAAGAAAAGTAAATATGCTGTGTCTGGACATCACTGAGGTAACTGATATCCGAACAAAATGTCCCAAGTATACGAGGATTTGTTGAATTTCTGGCTGTTTCTGAGCATTCGAAATCCAATACACTGAAATGTCAATAATAAATAAATAATTTTAACAGAAATAAAACCGGAAAATGAATTGCATGCATACGTTTCGCGGGTGAAATCTACTGCCTGGATTTTTTTTTTATGCACTTCTCCATTTGTTTAATAAATAAATTTTCAGTTCGTCATAAGAAGTTTTTATTGGCTGTTTCAGGCGGATTTAATTGAACAATTGAACCAATGAGAACCGTCGTTTCAAAAATAAAAGTGATGTATACTCGATTTCAAAAGGAAATATACATTTTTTATATGTTAGTAAATAGTGAATTATTTGTTTACGATACTGGTACCTATGTTTGTAATGGTTCTATACCAGAAGCGAAATCAGTTGTAATTTGATTGGTCTATAGGCAACCATTTGCTAACATAAACTTGAAACGGGTTCATTTTATAAATTCAGTTATTCTATAATTTGTGCTTTCTACATAATTATTTATTATTTTTCCGATATTCTGTTAATACTCGCATTAACCTTTTATTTTGTTTATCCCGTTTTCAACATTATTTCATTTAAATCACGGCATCTTAACATACCGTAAAAAACATCCTTTTAACGACGATGATCTGTTTAAAAATAATGTTCTTGCTTATATTTAAGTAGTTCTCAGCAAATGGGTTAACATCAATTACTAACGAAACAGCAATGATGATAAACATATACAGTTCTAACATGTTTACACCCAATATAAATACAGTTGTTAGCAACGTGTATACACAAATGTAACAATGAGCAGCATAGATACTTGTTTTTGTAATTTTATTTCAATTTATGCCAATTGAATTATCGTTGAATGAATCCATCATAACCATTCATATAACATATATTTTAGGAATGATGGCGACCTCGGTCATCGATGATCGTTGGATCTTACGCGAAACGGTGAACTGGCTGAAGGGAGTACTGGTCATGGAGATCACCCGACGAAGCTTATAAGACCATTTGTAGAAACAGAAATAACGAATTTCCATTGTGATATCAAATCAAGCTTCAAAACATAGATCTCTATGTGGCAGGTGCAGGTCGACTAACGCCAACTATTGCTCCACACGTATTTGCAATGGCTATAACGTCACAAATCGAAGCAGTCCATCGTTACAGTCAACCTTGCTACAATAACTCGGATATTACAAAATGGCTGTCTGATCCTTGGGAAATTGCAAATGTTACATGTCCAAGAGTAATGATTTGCAAGGAAAGCGGGGTCGGATATAGATTTTCCAAGCGTACTCAACGTTGTTATCAACAATACACGCTTTCAAAGTCTCATAACTGCCGTTTGATATGACAACAACAACAATATCATCTTCAAGGTATTTGTTTTAGTTTTTAGTTCTTTGTAATCTGATTTTTAAATCACAACCATGTTGTTTGCTTTTTCAGTAAAATCTTTCGGTTCAAATATAAGTAAAATCTTAAAATTTGTTCAGGAATTGTTTACAATGATTTTCTTCCAGATAGTGAAATACTTATTGGAGTCTTGATTACACGCAAGGAGGAAAATATGACAAATGAACCTCGTGCGATAAACTGTTATTTGTAGTGTTGAACTGTACGCGAATGTTAAACAAATTTATTATTCCCCCCTCCCTTGTACTGTATGTTGCAGAGTGCATGTTACAATCAGCTCATATAACGTTATTTCATTTCCGTTCCATATCTCTTGTATTGCTTGAAGACGTTTGTTATTACTGGTCATAAGTGCTCACCACACTAATATGATGTGCAGAGCCATGTTTCTTCCATACTTATTTTATTCAAACATCCTGTATAAGTATAACTGACAAACTACCTCAGCGGATATATATGTCTCTGTATGAAAGACAACCCTGTAGTATGTAGTAGTGACATGTCCATCAATACGTAAAAACTTGTAATATATTAGGGGTAATCGTATTAAGTGGATGACTTCAGCCGAATCGGGGTTAAAGAACAAATTAACAAACTGGTTTTATAATAGATATTGGGCTTAAATGTATTTCTCATTTGCAGACGAAGAATTGTAAGCATATACCACAGACGACTTTTGAAAACATTATGGCAAAAGTTGAAATTGCTCATGATGAGCAATTTCTCCGCTTCTTATGATTTTACAAATATATTAAACAACATTTTTAAAAACACTTTCATTTAATATATATTCATTTTTTGTCCCTAGACGTTTCTAAAGTCGTCTGCTTCAGAGTTATACTATATGAGAAAGGGACGAAATCCAACAATTATCACATTACAATGTCCTTATAAAAAATGACAACTTACACATTGTTCCTCTTTCAATAATGATTGATTAAAGACTGACAATGTGTAATTAGCGTACACATTATAATTACTTTAGATAATTAAACTTTGTGTCGGCACAATTGTGCGGCTGTCTATTTACATAACATTATATCTTGTTGACACTTTCCAAAGGGAAAGAATGCAAGAAACGAAGTAATGCACTCAAGAAGTCACCATATGACAGCACACGATTTGAATCACTACTGCGATATCTTTATTGACATCGTAAATACAATCGGGACAGACAAGGGTGAATGTGTGAGGAAGATTGAGAAGGTAAACTTTTTGTAACACGCCACTGTAAATCTGAGGTTTGGAGCATTACAAAATAGATGGCGATCATAATATGATTACAAAATGATACATACGCATATAAAAGTAGTCTTCATTATCTAGAGACCTCAAGAATTTGTGTTTGACAAAGTAGCGAATAAATACGTCACCGACCAGACTGCGTACAGGAACAAGTAGATCGGTGTTCTCACTGATTGGCTTTCCGTGGCTTTGTTGGACACATTTTATAGTACATATGTAACGCCGCAAATACCTTATTTGACGTTACAACTTGACGTACAGTCGTAAGATGTGGCGCTTTCACCCTGATATGTGACCCTCTTATTTATACATGTGACGGTATAATCATTACATTGGGAAGAAAAGTTATTTTATGTGATGGATTCGATATTAACGGAGGTATATTTACCCTTCTATGAGACGCTTTTATATATACATGCAACGACACTTCTATTACATGTGCCTATTTAATTATCATTATGTGATACTGACTAGTCATTTTATGTTGACGAATCAACCTTACCTGTGGTTATTTCAACCTAATTTGAGATACCACTAATATATGTGACGGTTTCATCATTGCATGTGACTGAAGCGTCTTTCTTTGTGGTGGATCCAACATTACGTGTGGTAGTTTCACATTGACGCGTGACATTTTTTCCGTACATGTGATGGCATCCTTAAAATGTGACGGTTCTATCATTACATGTGACAGAAAAGTCATTTTGTGTGATGGAGTCAACATTACGTGTGGTAGTTTTACTCTGATGTGTGGCACTTATATATACACATGCGACGACACTTCTATTACACATGACAATTTTAGGATATGTTGTGTAGTGAACATTACGTGTGGTTGTTTAAACTTGATATGTGACACATTTATTCAAACATGAACGGACACTTCTAATTCATCTGACGGTTTCGTCATTATATCGTCATTTCATGTGGTGAAGTCAACATTACATATGGTAGTTTCATTTTGATATGTGACACTTTTATTCAAACACGTGATGACACAATTACTACATGTGACGATTTAATCAATATATGTGGCAAAATCGTCATTCCATGTCGTGGAGTCAACATAACGTGTGGTAGTTTTATCTTGATATGTAACACTTTTGTATATACATGTGAAGACCTATAATTCATGAGACGGTTTCATCATTGTTTATGACAGAATGTATCTTCGTTAAATATTCACAATACGTTTGAGGAATATAAAGTTCTATGTTACGATGTATATGTATATGTGACACCTTTCCGCTCTCTTTGGGTACATAAGTATGGCCCTGTGATCCAGTGATTAACACTCTGGACTGTCATTCAAGAGGTCTGGGTTTTGGAATTTTCTGAGACGCTTTTGAGGGTTTCCCACTCAACTAGAGCTACGGGTTCTTTCCAGGAAAAAGGCTTCGCTTGTTTCAGTACTATACAATGAACACATTACAAGCCAAGGGGTCTTTAGGGAAAGAGTTAGAGTATCACACCCGGAATCCATTGTATCTAAATAAGTCTCTTTTAATAATTTGCAGCTGTAAGATGCTTGTATAGGCTCAAATGTACACTACCAAATGACAGCTCTATCAGAGCATTTGATCTCTACAATTAAATTACATTAATATACAAAATGGTAGCAACTATGAATACAAATACATTGTTAGAATTGGTATGATTGCAGTGTTTAATTTTAAAAATGTTATGAGCAAATGGTTGAGTGATTTAGTTGCATGTCACTTTGTGATAGAAAGAGTGGAATTTGCAGAAAAGGTTTTATAGATAGGTCAAACAATTACATGTAAAAGACTATTTGGTCACACGTTAACATATTTGGTCGCATGTAATGACATGTAATTCCATAGAACGTTTTATTCCTAAAACGTATTGTGAATATCTGACAAAGATACATTTCTATCATAATAAATGGTGAAACCGTTGCATATATAAGAAAAATAAAACTACCACACCTTATGTTGACTCCAACACAAAAATGACTTTTCAGTCACATGTAATGCTAATACTGTCACTAACATAAGATGTGTCGTCACATGTTTGAATAAAATGTTCGCACATCAGGGTAAATTTATCGAACGTAATGTTGAGCCCACCACATGGAATGACTAATCTTACAAATGTAATGATAATAACGTCACATGTGATGATTAAACCGTCACATACAATGCTGCTGCGCATGCACGTCAAGGTGTAACATCTAATAAGGCGATTATGACGTTTCATAAATACATACAAAGTAATTATACTCACTTTATATATTTGTAGCAAATAAATTGCAAATTATTTAACTTTATCTTGCCAAATTCAAACTGTTTCTTAGATCATCACTGGAAGCTTACGCTTCTATGCAAGCCGAAGGATACATTTGAATGAAAATAAAGTAATAGTTGCAATACATGTCCATTAGGACAAAGCATTTCCTACATAATGTTTAGGTACCTACGAACAGATAAAGTTTTAAAATATAACAAATAATTATATCAATCAAAAACGAAAATTAAATTATGTTCACTCTTATGAACATCTCGTTTAAAGGTCAGAGATACACCATTGGCAATCACTGCAGAGGACATTGTTAAGCTTAAAGAACAGGCAGCAAGATATCAAGGATTGGCAGAAGTTGCAATTACAGAATTGAAGAAGAAATGGAGGGAAGAAATAAAAAAGGGTATCATCACATTGCATTCATTTCATTCAATGTTTTTTTGACATAAACGTTTATGATTGGCAGGGGTTCCTAGATAGAACCCCGTTTTCTAGGCTAGGTCATTATGCCAAATAATAGATACATACTTATGAACACTGTGAAGGTTACACTTTTGACAAAATCAGTCAAATAAAAATCAAATAAAAATTATAAAAACAATATTCAATCTTGAAGTTTCGTTCATAGTCATTCTTATACTTAGGCGAACGATACACCCTCATAGTGCTCTTGTTACGATTTAGGTTCCATCGTTTAAAGTAGGAATAAAAAATATATTGTTTTGCAAATGTCTCGTAACATTATATAAGTTTGAATTATCTGCATTTATTTGTCAATATACGTGTATGCTTTTAAACGTTAAACTTCTAGTTTTGGTACCTCGAACTCTACTAAAGTCAATCTCTTATACTTCGTGTTTCACTGGCACACCACATTTACGTATTGCCAGAATTCCTAACAAAGTAGGGCGTATAGTTGAAACGGATATGTGCATGTTGACTTTGAGATACAAAGCTTGTACACTTTAAAATCAATCGTAAGCACTTGTCTTGCATATTACTTTTCATGATGGGTTTTAATTAAAATCATACATTTAAAAGCGAAACCTTGCCTAATACTCATGTCTCTGCTAACCACAAAATGTACTCATACTTCATCTTTTAACTGTATATCTACCTGGACCTATAACTCAGGATAATGTTGTAAGTATGTGTTATCAACTTATGAGTACATTGCATATTCGTATCCGGTACAGTGCTGTCATAGTGAACGATTCTGGTTTTAATTGTACTGGATTTATTTCATCATGGGGAACAAAATGTTGCGGCTTCTTTGACGCTGTGCGTCAATTGTTCGTTTGATTTATAGTTACAGGGGAAAGCCTGATACCCAGCTTTATCGACGGATGTAAAGAGTCCCTTTGCAGACTTACCGTAGAACACATTCAACGTCAGAAACCCGAACGTACCACCGAAGATGATTGGACCGTTGGGATATTCCTCAAAATTCTGGAAGTTCTACCAGATAAGAAGAATTTGTCAGAACTTCACAGAGAAACGCTTTTCCCGAAATCCGGCTCTCCGTTGGACATAGAACAGTGGGATATATACCTTTACTGTTTTGTATTAAACATTGAATTACATCAAAAATTAGATAAGAAGACTCTTTTATTTATGAAAGATGCAAAGTTGTTACGTGATCATTTGCTAGCTAATCCTTCTGCAGTTGACAAATCTAGACTTTCGAATCTTTGTGCAAATTTAGATAATCCGTTAAAAGATGATATATTTGTGATATTCGAAAGAGAACGCACAATGGCCGACATGGTGCATGCGAATAACGTCCTACAGACTTGGAAAAAAGAGGAAGACAAGGAAGATGAAGCTAGATGTAAGTTTAAACCCTCACCCTTTGTAATGATATTTACCATTTACGGTTTGCAAAGTCGAAATGCAAGAATCATCAACATGTACTCAATTTTATTTTTTTTAACTGTATATCTATCTGGACCTATAACTCCGGATCATGTTGTGAGTGTTTGTTTTCATCTCATGAGTACATGGAACATTCTTATTCGGTTCAATGCCGTCATGGTTGAGCGATTCTTGTTTTAAATGTACTTCATTTATTTCCACGTTTGAAACAAAATATTGCGGCTTCGTTGATGCCTTGCATCAAACATTCGTTTGATTTATAGTTACAGGGGAAAGCCTGATACCCAGCTTTATCGACGGATGTAAAGAATCCTTTTGCAGACTTACCACAGAACACATCCAACGTCAGAAACCCAAAAGTACCAGCAAAGATGATTTGACGGTTGAGAAATTCTTCGAACGCCTCAGACTGCATTCAGAGACGAACTATTTGTCAGAACTTCACAGGAAAATGCTCTTCCTTTCATCCGGTTCTCCGTTGGACATTGAACAGTGGGATATATACCTTTACTGTTTTGTATTAAACATTGAGTTACATCCAACATTAGATAAGAAGACTCTTTTGTTTATGAAAGATGCAAAGATGTTACGTGATCATTTGCTAGCTAACCCTTCTGGAGTTGACAAATCCGTACTTTCGAATATTTGTGAAAATTTAGATAATCCATTGAAAGATGATATATTGGTAGTATTCAAAAGAAAACGCACAATGGCCGACATGGTGCATGCGAATAACGTCCTACAGACTTGGAAAAACGAGGAAGACAAGGAAGGTGAAGCTAGATGTAAGTTTAAACCCTCACCCTTTGAAATGATATTTACCATTTACGGTTTGTCGATATACAAGAATTATCAAATATATTGCGAACTTGTATAAAGGTTTGACAAAAAAGGATACGTCGAACTAGGCCATAGTAGCACATTAATAGACATCGAAAAGTACATTTTTATTCAACAGGAAATGGCCTCCATCTCATTCAGACCTTTCCCCAAATTTAAGGAAAATAGATGTGCATGAATTATATTGACATTTAATTCGAACGCGAAAGCGCAGGTGGAAACTTTGTCAGAAGATGTCTCTTTATAATATCTGGGAATGGTTCAAATATGGCTCTTGTCGTGCCAAACACTACGTTACTAGGCAAAACTATATGGACACTCTCTCTCTAGAGGCTTGAAAACTTGTCGGACTGATCGTCTTGATGATGTTTAGGCTAATTTCAAATATGCCATGTCGGATTAAACATTTGCCAAATTTCAGAAACATTTTATGAACACTGTAGGTGTTGCATTTTTAGCTCACCTGAGCTTTGCTCAAGGTATGTTATTGTGATCGCCTTTTGTCCGGCGTCCGTCGTCCATCGTGCGTCGTGCGTCGTGCGTAGTCCGTCGTGCGTCAACTTCTTCTCCTCAGTAACCAGTGGGTCAATTGGGATGAAACTTCACAGAAAGCATCCTCTCAATGACCTCACCAGATTTCCTTCAAATCTTTTGGATCCATGCAGAATTCTGGTTTCCATGGCAACGAAATGAAAAAAACTTCAAAATTCTTCTTCTCCCAAACTGGTTGGCAGATTTTCAAATAATTTTGTAGAAATGTTCCTTGGATGACCTTCTATAAGATTCCTTCAAGCCATGTTGATTGGTCAAAAAACATGGCCGCCAGGGCGGGCGGGGCTATTTTGCCTTATATGGCTATAGTGAAAACTTAAAAAATCTTCTCCTCCGAAAGTGTCAGACCGATTTTCAAATAATTTTGTAGAAATGTTCCTTGGATGACCTACTATCAGATTCCTTCAAGCCATGTTGATTGGTCAAAAAACATGGCCGTCAGGGGGGCGGGGCTATTTTGCCTTATATGGCTATAGTGAAAACTTAAAAAATCTTCCTCTCCGAAAGTGTCAGGCCGATTTTCAAATAATTTTGTAGAAATGTTCCTTGGATGACCCTCTCTCAGATTCCTTCAAGCCATGTTGATTGGTAGAAAAACATGGCCGCCAGGGGGGGGGGGGGGGGCTATTTTGCCTTATATGGCTATAGTGAAAACTTAAACAATCTTCTTCTCCGAAAGTGTCAGGCCGATTTTCAAATAATTTTGTAGAAATGTTCCTTAAGTGACCCATTTTCAGATTCCTTCAAGCCATGTTGATTGGTCAAAAAACATGGCCGCCAGTGGACAAGGCTATTTTGCCTTATATGGCTATAGTGAAAACTTAAAAAATCTTCTCCTCCAAAAGTGTCAGGTTGATTTTCAAATAATTTTGTAGAAATGTTCCTAGGGTGACCTTCTATCAGATTACTTCAAGCCAAGTTGATTGGTCGGAAACTATGGCCGCCAGGGGGCGGGGCTTATATAGTTAAATTGAAAAAAAAAATCAGATGAGCGATCCAGGGCCATCATGGCCCTCTTGTTTATATGCACATGTTGGAAACTTGGTAGAATGTTTTTGTGATTGTATTTAAGTTAAGTATGAATTAAAGTCTTGTCGAGTCAAAAGCTAGGTTAATAGGCCACATTATTATAAAACCTTGAATGAGAAATTGTACTTGCTGATATAATTACTTCTTTACGTTCATTTTCTTTTTTTCATGTATCAACATGTTCAAAAAGGGACATTTAATTGGCAAATTAATAGGGGTGTTTTGCCGAGTTATAATCTTGTTACTGTTACCGAACAATGTCAGGGCGAGAAATGTCAACTAATTCGAAAGGTTTCTTTACACATCTCATGCATCCAGATATAAGAAATCACATACAGTGCCATTTCCCCCATTTTCAATATTCACTGAATTTATTCGTGAAATAAGTTATAAAATGACCCTTGGTTTTTATATGAAGCAGAAACAAACAGTTATCAGAATACACAACCCAAAACGAAACCACAACATGACAAGAGATAATAGTGCAAATATATTATGTCAGTTCCATAACGTGTATAGCCATACACTGAATTCGTGTCGAACATTTAGGAACAAGCCCTTTCAGGTTAGAAAGAAATTCATAATGGACAAAGAATTACGTTTTGAATGTTGTCAGCTGTCCGAGCACAAGGCCAAAACGTGTACAATTGAGATGACCTGTGCCCCATGTAAACGCCGACATGCGACTGCCTAACATGTTTTTTGCATTCAGCTTCGTCAGCAAATGGCGGGGAGAATTTAGCGTTTACCAATAATTCAGACCAGAATTCAAAGGATGTACTGAACTGAAAAGTGGATTTTTCATAATATTTAACTTTTGTTGTAATATTGGTTTTTTGAAAGTTGGATATATGTTAAATTTAAAAAAAATAAAAAAAAAGGTATGGTAGTCGGCTTTTTTTTGGCTAGATTAATTTATAAAAGCCTATGATGAGCTTTTTTTTGCTATTTCAGCCAATGAAAAAAAAAGTTTTCACGCAAATTGCCGATATTTGAAAGATGATATGGTAATTGTTTATCTTCTTGTGGTTTTAATCTCATTCTTAAGGTATTTTATCCATATATTTGGAAGTTCATGCGATACATTGTAGTTAAAAAAAAATCCAATATTTTCTACTTTTTTTCAAGACTTCAAGACAATATGATATTATACAAGATCTAGATTAAAATGTATATACATGGACTTTAATATGTTCCTTTTGCCCAGTTTTATTTCTTAATCAAACACGGCAACTGATCAGCGTCTCACGAAAAAATTGAAGGCTCATGAAAAAAGTAGGCCCTTTATCTCAAGCAAATTTTATCCACTTTTTTTTTAAATTTTGAAGAATTATAAAAGGGTATACTGACTAAACAGGTTAATTGACAACAAAATAAGAAGATTTAATAAGAAAGTAAAAAAAAAAAAAATATTTTTAAATTTCAAAACCTCAGTTCAGTACATCCTTAACATCTATACTAAAGATTACCCAGCACAAAGTAAACATGTACGCATTGTTAGATGACCAAAGTAAGTCACTGGTTAAACCAGAATTCTTTAACATTTTTTAATGGAAGTTTGAAGAAGTTAGTTATTGTATGTCTCCATGTGCAGGTAAGATCGATACACTTGGTCGGCGAGCGACATACTTTAATGTTGACAATGTACATGGTATTGGATCACATGAATTTCCACCTCTTACAGAGTGTACTGAAATTCCTCACATAAAGGATGAAATGCCTTCTCTTAAAGTCGCTCGAGCCTATTCCCATCAGTAAGACATTGCTGATAGTATTCCAGAGTTTGATAACAAAGCTCCTTTGCTATTGATCATTGGGAGAGATATCACCGAAGCCCATCACGTCCTTAAACAGAGACTCGGACCTAAAGGACGCTAATTCGCTCAGGAATACAATATAGGATGGGTCATCACTGGTGAAACCTATCTTGGTAAGATGCATACCCCATATACAGTCAGTGCTTACAAAACAGATGTTCATACCGGTCACAGAGCATCAATATTTCCACAATATCTTCAGAAAGGACTGCCCTGACATGGCAGATATGTGCCTTCCAGACATTTTTATACGCACCCAAGAAGACGATAAAAAGGGTTTGTCCATAAAAGATAAAGAGTTTCTTGATATAATGAACATTGAGTTCATCAGATCTCCAAAGGGAAAATAGGCTGCACCGCTACCATTTCGCAGTCCGAGACAACGACTACCCAATAACAGCCACCAAGCTATGAGAAGAGTGTACTCTTTACAGGCCTCACTGACTAAAGCTCCGGAATAGATGCAACATTTTGTTGATTTCATGACTAGAATGTTTGAGAATGGTTATGCTGAGCAAGCACCTCCACTACACGCGAATGAGGAATACTGGTACCTACCAATTTTCGATGTATATCACATAAAGAAATAAGGACAAATCTGAGTGTTGTTTTACTCATTAGCACGGTATCAAGGAGTATCTCTCAATGCAGTACTCTTGCGTGGGCCTGACTTAATGAATAGCCTTTTGGGGTTTTTGATGCGATTTAGAAGGGAACCAGTAGCTTTAATGGCATTTATACAGTAGATGTTCTTCCAGTTTAGAGAAACGCAGACACTTCTTACGATTCATTTGGTATATAACGATAACGATAACGATACAGATTTAAACTCTGATCTGATTTGATGGAATACAAATGTGTTCTCATGTTTTTTGGAACTCGCCATCTATTGCCTCATATCGTCTAAAGAAGACAGTTGAGAAAATTGAACCAATTTATGACCATGACGTCAGATAATTTGTTCAGAAAGATTTGTATGTGGATGACGGGCTTTCTTTTTTCCACCCGCTTCCACTGCTATAAATGTTGCTTCAAATGAAAAAGAAGTTATGAAAGTCTTTCCCAGAGAAGACTTGGCTAAGGACCTTCAAGACATTAGCAAAGATTCAGAGACACTTCCAACTCAAAGAAGTCTAGGTATAAACAGATCGTTTCACTTACTCAGTGTTAAAGGAAGAAAAGCCACTTACTCGCAGAGAAGTTATTTCGACTTTGAACTCATAATATGATCCCCTTGGTTTTGTCGCAGCAGTTATTAGCCATGGAAAAGTACTCATGCGGAACATTATTCAAGAGACTATATATTGGGATCATCAACAGCCTACAGCTGAAACGTTGGAGTGGATTGAATAGCAGAAATCATTAATAGTCTTAGAGCAATTAAGTATACCACGCATGTATTTGCCTTTTTCGACAAAAAATGATCAACAGTAAATCCATCACTTTTCTGACGCTTCAGGCAAAGCAATGTCAGCTGTGGCATTCTTGAGAGCAGTTAACGACAAATGTGAAGAGAAGATTGGTTTGGTACTAGGTAAATCAAAGGTGGCACCAAAGACCGGTCACACTTTACCGAGACTTGAACTTTGCGCAGTTATGTAGGCTGTAGAGATAGGGGACACAATTTCAGAACAGTTAGGCTTTGCTATAGTACAAATGAAATTATGTACAGAGAATAGAGTAGTACTTGGCTTTTTAAACAATAAGACAAGACGTTTTTACATTTACGTACATAATCGTATATCCAGAAATCTAAAGTCAACAGTCAGAGAACAGTGATAGTATGTGGCTACAGATGATAATCCGGCTGAAAAAGGGACACGACCATTACCAGCAAATTCATTACGGAATAGTAAGTGGTGTAAAGATGTAATCAACTAGCTTTCTCTGTGACACGGTTAGCTTTCTCTCTGACACGGTAACTGCACTGTACATTTTGACAGGCGTAGTTAACCTGTACATAGAGTTGGACATCTGACCATTAATTAATGGACTAACTTACCTAGTACTGAGATCACATGAAAGATAACCTGTTTTGGCCGGGCTTTTGGGACATGAACATCTCGTAATAAACAAGTTAAAAATGTATTATGAGTGGTTACTTTGTTACATAACCCCGTATTTGGCGCCGATGACCTGGACCGGGAGAAGAACTACTATACATTATGAAGGAACGGGTGAGTGAATAATTTTTACACTTTGAAGATTTGTTTCAGGCTGACATATGGCAGGTGGTGAATTGGCATTGGCTATTCAAAAATTAACAGAGCAACTAACAAATTTTAGCTTAAATGAGTTAAAAATTTAAAAATTGGATCGAATGTATTGAAAAATGCGCGTTAATAAATAACTTAAATGAAACTAAGACACCACTTTTGGAATTCAGATATAGTACAGGTCACGTTTCTGATAACAGTTTGCGACTTTGCACTATAACTCCAACACCAAATTGGCAGCAATTAAAGACAGCACTATTTGAACGTTTTTCAGAGATAACAGACAGTCATATTTAGTTTTCAAAGTTAAGCAATATTACGCAATTCGAATCAGAAAACATCCAAGCATTTGCAGAAAGGGTTTTGAGTCTGTGTGAAGAATCTTACAAGGGTTTTGAACAAAATACTGTTTTAATTAATCACCAAACTGTAGGTATTTTCAGTCTTCGCGTAATTCTAATAATGAACATGAAAATGTGGAAATTGACCATTTACGCCGCGGAAGTTATTGCACTTTTTTTTTTAAAATTTCAGGAAAAGAGAATTATCATTGTAGAAAACGACGCGGACAAATAAGTTCAGTCAAGTACAAATTTGATAGGCAATATACTAATTTGAACTATAAAAGACAAAACACTCCGATTCAGTGTTGGTTTTGTGGGCCTATCGGACATAAACCAGCAAATTGCGTCGAATATTTACGGTTAAACCCTTTACAACCTTTTGTTCCAAAATATCGGAAACCTCGTGTTTGTCTTGGAGCCTCAGACACAAGAAAAATAGGACAGAATGCATTTAATTCTTATTTAGATAACAAAGAAATACCAAATTTATGTGTTTTCAAGATAGGTAATATTCCTTTGAGATTTTTGATCGATACTAGAGCTTACTTCTCTTTAAGTCATAAACGCATTTTTAAATTTTTAAAGCCGTCAGTTAACTTAGAACAATTTTCAATTTCATTACAATCTGCCTCTGGCGATGCAATAAAGGTGTTAGGTACAGCTAATTTAGATGTCAAAATTAATTCACTAACGATCAACCATACCTTCATTATAGTTGATAATCTTTCTAGAAATGCTATTATAGGCAAGGATTTCTTATCTGGAAATTCCTGTCGAATATTGATTTAAATTGAATCAAAATTAAAGAATCGTATGTCTCTATGCAAGATGATCGTTGTATAGCCTCTATTGTGCGATTTACCAAAATAGTACAATTAAAACCTCTGACTACATACAAATTGCCAGGAAAACTCAAACAAAATCCAAGTATATCTAATGAAGGAACTTATGAAATTTCAAGTATAGAACATTGCTACCTTAATACAGAACCACAAGTAAAACTTTCAAATGCTTTAGTGCCACTTACTAATTACCGTAGAGTACCAATTATAATATCAAACCTGTCAAACAAAACTGTAACACTTCGTCGCGGGTTTGTTATGGGTAAATTGAATCAGATAGATAAAGAATATGACATTTCATTGATTGATCGGTCGTAAGTACCGCAGAGTTTATCACAAAATATCTCTTCAGTCGAGTCCGTCAATGAAAATGTTGATGCTGTTATCAATGTACCAAATATACATAAAGCCAAGTTAAATACATTAATTTCAAGTTATAATGATGTATTTTCAAAAGATGAATTTGATCTAGGAAGGTATCCATATGGATCTGTTGCTATGGAGACTAAAACAGATCAATTGATTAGGCAAACACCTTATCGAATTCCATTCAGCGAAAGAGAACATTTTAGACAAAAAATTAATAATATGCTCAATGCAAATATCATACGTCATTCACACTCAGAATTCAATAATCCGTGAAAGAGATGGTACCAAACGTCTTGTAATCGATCTCAGAAAAACAAACAAAATGATTAAGACTACAGCTTATCTATTGCCTCGTATCGAAGACATTTTAGCTTCCTTAAATGTAGCAAAATAGTATTCTTGTCTAGATCTTTCGAATTCATACCACCAAATACAAATCAAAGAAGAAGATCAGGAAAATACTGCATTTTCCACTACATTTGGAATTTTTGAGTGGACAGATCTACCACAAGCTTTAAATATTTCAGCTGGAAAGTTCCAATCAATCATGTTCTCTGTTAAACAAGGATGTGAGGAATTCTCTGTGGTTTATTTAGACGATTTCCTTACATACTCTAAGACTTTAGAAGAACATTTTGGTCATATAGAAGAAATATTTAGGCAACTGAGAGCTAATTGTCTTAAGCTAAAACTAAAAAAGTGTGAATTCATTAAAGATAAATCCAATTACCTTGGACATGAAATATCAGCCGAAGGTCTTCGTCCTAAGGCTAATAAAATTAAAGCTCTTAAACAAATAAAAACTCCACAGAATGCTAAGAATGTAATATCATTTTTAGATTTTGTCGGATTTTATAGGGAATTCATTCAAAACTTTGATGAAATTAGCCTCCCATTGGTAAGATTAACAATAAAGAATGTTAAATTCGAATGGTCTATTGAATGTTAAAACAGTTTTGAGGATTTGATCACTCAATGAGAAAAATTACCACTGTTACGTCACCCAGACATAAATAAACCTTACATATAATATACCGACGCAAGTGATTATGCCATAGGTGCCATCTTGATGCAACATTTAACAGGTAAAAAAGGAGACGAACTACCAATATTTTTTCTTAGTCATGCCCTATCTAGAACTCAAAAGAAATATTCCACAATTCTTAAAGAGACCCTAGCAATCACCTATAGCATAAAAAGACTTGACTGTTATTTGCAGGGATCAAAATTCGTAAATAGAACAGACCACACACCTCTAACTTAAGTGTTATTTTCAAATTTCGACAATAAACTTCTCCAAAGATTTGCATTAGAATTATCATGTTATGACTGTTCAATTGAATACGTACCTAGAAAAACTAATGTAGTAGCTGATTTTTTATCCAGACAAGTTAAAGGGTCGACTTTTGATTCAGACACTGATATTATGGCTGAACAAAAGGAACTACGATTAATGTTATTAATAGCCAAACAATTAATCATGATGAATTAACAAAATCATATGAAGCACCTCAAACTATATCAGTTACTACCCCTGAAAATTTAGTCTCTATAGATATGAAAAAAGAACAGGAATTAGATTTAGATCTTAAGAAATTAATAAAAACGAGTGCGGACGAACTGTTTAACTAAATCTGAAAATAGGAGATTTGTTATGATTCAGGAAATTTTACATTACTTGTCAGATAAGGATATTTACCCTTGCCCAAGAATATATGTTCCTAGTCAATTAAGAGAAATGGTTTTAATTTCATATCATAATATAGGACACCCTGGTGTGAATAGAATGTTTAATGCCGTGCGAAAAGCATATTACTGGCCAAATCTCTTCAAGGATATTTACACATTTGTAAAAACATGCATAGCCTGTCAAACTGTAAATCTTAAAACCATAAAATCACCTTTACAAGATCAGATAATACCAAGTTACCCTTTTTTCGGACATTTCATGAGATATCGTCAGACCGATTGCTCCCACAGCTTCGAATGCCAAATATATGATAGTATTCATGGATGAACTTTCTGGTTATCCTGAAATAGTTGCATCATCAACAGCGACTTCAGCAGACGTTGTTAACGCATTTTTCGAAAGATATTCTGGAAATACGACTCTCCTTTATCAATACTGACAGACAACCGGT
Organism: Serripes groenlandicus; assembly: GCA_031761405.1. Classification (NCBI taxonomy): domain Eukaryota; kingdom Metazoa; phylum Mollusca; class Bivalvia; order Cardiida; family Cardiidae; genus Serripes; species Serripes groenlandicus. The sequence goes on from JASEVX010000013.1 coordinate 46,106,082, forward strand.
CCGTTTTCACCTCTAAAATATTCAAAGATGTTATTCAGGAATTAAATATCAAACATCGTATGACAGTCACATATAAATCGCAGGCTAACACAAAAAACGAGCGTTGCCATAACATTTTAAATGGCATTCTATGTAAGCTTACATAAAGGGATAATCCGATGCCTTTCGATAGTGTACTAGAACAAGCCCTTGCTGGCATCAGGTTTAATCCATCAGAATCCGCTGGACATAGTCAATTCTTCATAGTATTTGGTCGAGACCCAGTACTACCTATTGATTCACTGTTATGAAAAATGTTACCATATGTTGGCAACGAATTCCATAAAGAATTATTACAAAGAAATCACGAAATTTACTGTGATGTATTCAAGCAAATGACTAAATCAAGAAGAAGGCGTAACAGATATGCCAATAGAAAAGCCAAACAAGTAGAATTCACTGTAAATGACCCTGTCTATTACAAATCTATTACAATTTTCAACGCACTTAGAAGACATCTCCTCAATGGATGCCATACTACCGAGTTGTCGAATTTGAAGGTTCAAAACAATTAATACTTAAAAATCAATTAGATAACCAAACAATCAAATGCAATGTTGATCAAGTTAGAAAGGCAGAAATTGACGAGTGGACCCTTCCTTCCACTAAAACTATAAATCCAAGACCTATTCGAAATTGCAGATATGTTATTCCTCCTGAAATTGTTTCAGAGAGCTCTGATGATAATACAGATTCAGATAATCAAGATTTAGGTTCCAAAACGTAAGGTTAAAATGACAAGAGTAATTGACAAACATAAGAATAGTTCTGAGTCCTCAACCAGTCAAGAGAGCGAAGATAATATTCTACTTAGTAAGTTACAAGCACGTCTTAGGCGTTTAGAATACGAGCGTATTCACGGTACAGACGGACAAAATGAGAGTGATATGTCCGTTCTTAGTGATCAAACAATCCAATCGAATATTCCCGATCAATTGTCTACGTTTGATGACAAGTCTTTGTCAGCTCCGTTAAGCGACATGGAGATTGATAGATGTTAAATTAAGATTTTAGAAAGATTTAGGTTTATAAAACTAATTAAGGTAAATCAGTTACCTAATTAGAAGATAAATATTATAAGCGTACTAGCTATATATAATATTGTGATGGTTATTGACAAGTGCAATGGAAATGCGGTTTTATAACACTTAAAGTTATACTTATGCGTAAATAAGAGTTAAATAAATAAATACATTCTTGCCTGTAATGTTTCCAAGAAAATTGTTGTGTATTAAATGCCATTGTAAGAATTTTACTTAATCTAGCATATGGAAGAAATTTCCAATCGTCTCTAGAGAGAATCGAATTATAATTATAATGTAGGGAAGGTATACCTGTATATAATGGCCATCTTTGATCGTTTTTCAAGTTCGTTATTGGTTTAAGCGTGTTATTATTGATATATCATATTCAATGGTATTCGTTATAATGGCTATGACAACTAGTATACATTGACACTCATATTTATTTTTTTGAATATTGCTGAGGTATCACTATTAATTCATTCTGTTAATTCACGAATAAGACATGCTATTACACCTTGCTAAGAGTCAGCTAAGAGCATTGATTCGAGTGTAAGATTCATTGCCATCTAGCAGAAGGCCGATGAAGCAGTCCTTAAGATTGTTCCAGAGAAATTCCTCTTTTGTCGGAAGAGCTCATCTAACCTAGTGATCCGTTACATGATTGTTTCTATTATACACATGTATACAAAGGCACTAACTACTACACAGACGATAAACATATGCCACTGAAGAATAACATCATTTCAACCATAAGTATCTCATTTTAACTTTGAGAAAATGACAATACTTCTATCTCCTTATACGCTGGACTTATACCTTGATACTACCTATTAGACTGTTATTACTTTAATCAACGGAATAAATAACATCACTTCAACCAATTATATCTAAACATATTGTGTGGACTTCGTCATAAAAGAATACTACAACTACAAGTGTTTATGATACTACTACTTCTACTACTACTACAATTACTGATGCTGCTACTTCTACTGACGATTCGCCGTGTATAATTCCATTTCAACATGAGCTCAAATTATTCCGGATACTACGAAGTACTAATTAGAAATACAAGACTGTTGGATCGATATTAATCATCGTACTGTTTGGAGAAATATTCATATTGTTATTGACTATTTCATGTTCATTGTTATCATGTTGTTATCCCTACTTATTCAGTACAACTATGTTAATACGGTGTTCATTTAATCGTTTCTTTTAAATAACAAATATTCAATTCACTTAAATTTGTGAATGACTACTGTTTTCATGTACTATACATGTTTGATTTCATCTGACGAATTCCTTGGTAGAATTCTTTATATAAATAACATGAAAAGGTGTAGAGATGTAATCATCTAGCTTTCTCTGTGACACGGTTAGCTTTATCTGTGACACGGTAACTGCACTGTACATTTTGACAGGCGTAGTTAATCTGTACATAGAGTTGGACATCTGACCAATAATTAATGGACTAACTTCCCTTAGGCAATTGGGCAGTTAGTATAAATAGGACTGAGATCATATGAAAGACAGCCTTTTGGGACATGTACATCTCGTAATGAACAAGTTAAAAATGTATTATGAGTTGTTACTTTGTTACAGAGGTTAAATATTCCAGATTTCTTAAAATCACAGGCACATTTCAGTTCTGAAACTCATGATTTACAGTTTCCAGAAAAAGACAGAGAGATAAAAGACCTATTGTACAATGTTTGAAAACAGTGTCAGATCCTGTTCATAGACTTTTAATTAAAACTGTTTCAAATGTGTTAATAACTGTAATATATTGATCAAAGTCATTGCCTTACTCAAGGTCAAAGCTCGTTACTTAAAGTTCAAAGACAGCAGCATTGTATCTGAAGCAAATAGAGCTGAGTTTTATCAAGAAGCTGAGAGGTTTATTAAAATAAAACGTCAAGAAGAATCTTTTAGCCAGGAAATTCAATGCATAACTACAAGACAGAAGCTTCCTAACAGTAGTGCCATTATAAATATTAAACCCTTCTTGGATGACAATGGTTTATTACATGTAGGTGGTAGATTGATAGATACTAGTAAACTTAGTTTAAGTGAAAAACATGCTATAATTTTGCCAAAGAAACATTTTATTAGTGAATTTGTAGCATGGAATAACCATGAGACAGTTTCTCACCAGGGATGTAACTTTATTAGTGGGGCTATTACATCTGGTTTCTGGATGTTGGAGTAAAGCGACTGGCCCGAATCCTTATGGATTTTTTAAGTGCAGATATCTCAGATTATGGCCGATTTTCCAATAGACAGAGTCACTCCTGGTGCTCCCTTCTCATCTCATCCTTCTCCCTTCTCATCTGTTGGAGTGGAGGTTTTCGGACCGTGGAATGTCATTGCTCGTTCTACTCAATGAGGAGAGTCAAACAACAAACGATGGGCTGTGCTCTATACTTGTTTAACCACCAGAGCCATACATAGATTTAACATGGCTCCACCGATATGAGTCTCTCCCATACACCGCCCATGTGTGAAGAGTGTAGGGAATTTCAAGTCCGAAAAGTCCGTTGATTGTCCATGACGTTTTTTCTACGTTGATCGCGTCAACTATCATACAATATGTTGTGCCAACAAAGTTTGTCCCATTATCGAAACTGAAAAACTTTCTACATCCTCATTCATTATTGCAACGCGTAGTTTTGTTTCCATTAAAGGACCAGTTGGGATTTTCCGTTTTGATAATGGGACAAGCTTTTAATGTTAAAACAATTAGACATTAAGATCCAGAACATTCAAACAGAAACTAGGACATCATCAAGAAGTAACAGAAACAGCTCTGGGGTTTCATCATATTCAATGCAGGCAAAAGCTAAAGCAAACATAGCAATGATCAGGTTGACTATCATTGACAAAGAGAATGAACTTAAGATAAAACAAATTGACATAAAAGGAGATCTAAAAACATCTAAAGAAGAGCAAATTTACCAAAAGGGAAGGCAGAGGACGTTGTGTATGAACATGAATTAAATATTAATTAGCATAGTAGTGATAGTAACTTTGACAAACTTAGTATAAACTGTGATAAGAATCCAATTATCGTTCCACATGATGTTCAAGATACACAACAAAGAACAAGGGAATATATTCAACCTGAAATCTGCTATGTAAATTGAAGCCAATTGTGAACTTAACCCTGAGGCGAAAAAAGTTGTGTCTTCAATGAAAGAGAAATCAGCATATTCAGATATATCGCAGTTTTTCCTCAAAACAGATATTTTGGTTTTTCGTCTAACTAACTTTGATTATGCGGTATGGAAAGCTTCCTTCCAGAGTGTTGTTTTTGAACTAGGGGTGAAAGTCCGAAAGGAACTAAACCTGCTAGTCAAGTGGCAAGGCATGGATTCAGTGAAACACGCCATAGGTTTGAGAGCCTCAAGTTCTTCAAATCCAGACAATGGTGTTTGGAAATGAAAGCTTTGGATCACCAGAAATTGTAGAATTGTCACTGAGGAAAAAGATTGAACATTTCCCAAGCTTAGGTGCAAGAGATTAAACAAAAAAACGTTTCGAATTAGTTGACATTTTGGATGAAATTCAAAATAAGATGGACAATCAAAACTACAAAAATCTCTTGTCATACTATAATTCCTCACTTGGTGTCATACCAATTGTTAATAAAACTACGTCCTGTCATCGGGTCTTCTTAGTGTCTCGCCCTGACATTGTTCGGTTACAGTAAAAACATTATGGCTCGGAAAAAACACTCCCAGTCTGTACATTTGTGTTGGCTTTACTAGCGTTTTAAATACGAACGGTAACTCTAACCGTTACCCGGGAAAATGTCAATAAAATCTAACGTATTGTTTCGTCATACTCCATGCCTGGTATGCAATACCACTATATTATCTAACATGAAAACATGTATCTGGCAATTTGGCAACAGAAAATAATAACACAAATTCAAAAATCCTATTTACAGATCAATCTGTCTCTCGACAGTAAATATTGTTACAGATGATTGAGAACCTTTAAATTTGATTTAAACAAACTAAAACTAAAAGTTGTCCTTTGAACTAGCAACAAGAGTTCTAGATCATTGACGTATTTTGTTATAAAACATCCTGTACTGGTCCATAATCCTATATGGTGAGTACTAAAAAGAATCGTTTTAGGGAGACGGTTATTCAAAGTACCAACACGATAGAGTGTAAATAAGTGACAACAGAGATATTGTAGAGCTCAGACCGGCAACTGCATCTAATTTAGGCATCTGTTAGTAACAATTGAAATTAAATTAGTCTCATTCACTTTCAATTAAAGACACAATCTTGTTAATTGGTCTGACATAGTATTTGGTTCTAGACTAGAATCTTCTGCACTGGTGATCTTGATCTTTACTTTTCTCACATGAGCGTCCGCTCATGGATACACATCTGTGATGATTCCTATAGGCCACTTGTTTCTCGGAGAATCATCTCCTATCAGTAGAATACCCATTTGTGAATCCTTTTTACACCTGGCCACTTTGTGCGTTTTTGTAAAACTTGAAAACATTCTGTTTTCTATTTCTTCCAAAACATGTTTGATAAACACTGAACACGAAGCCACTGCGCCTTATACATATCTTTAATATTTAAATATTACTTGTGAGTAACTGTGTCAATTTACTTTAAAGACATGTAAAGTATAAATAAAAACTAAATGCAAACAAAACCACAGTACTAAGAGTAGGTTCACTAAAGTATACGGATATTGTCTACAAAAAAAGAAAAAAAATGATTTGGACATCTGAATCTGCAAAGGCCCTTGGGATGTTATTCACAAATTCAACAAAAGATAATATACATCTGAACTATTTAAATAAAATAAAAGAATTTTACACTTGTTTAAATAACTGGAAAAAAAGGAAATTATCAATAATGGGTAAAATAACAGTAATTAAAACTTTTGCATTGCCTAAACTTGTTTATCCATTTACAGTCCTACCTAATCCTTCTAACGAAATTTTAAAGGAAATTGAATCCGAAATGTATAAATTTATTTGGAACAATAAACCGGATAAAATAAAAAGAAATAAACTTAAACAAAGCTATATCAATGGTGGATTAAAGATGGTTGATTTGACATTATTCCTAAGATCTATTAAAGCAAGTTGGGTCAAACGACTGCTTTTGAATAACAACATCAGTTGGAAAAGTTTTATAGGAATGCAACTAAAACCATATGGAGGTAATCTGGTGATTCAATGTACGCCGAATAAAAAAGATGTTGAATATATATGTCAAACAAACCTATTTCTATTAGATGTCATGCAGGGATGGTTCGATATTAAACAGATATCAGACAAAGAATACTTTTGAAAATCAATTATATGGAATAACCAGAATATTAAAATAGACAAAACAATAGTATACTATAAAGAATGGCACAACAAAGGAGTCACATTTCTAGAACACTTATTTGATTATAGAACGAACAGATTTTATACATTCGAAGAATTTAAACAATTATACAATATCAGCCACCAAGACTTCTTTAAATACTTTCAACTAATCTCACATATATCAAAAACTTATAAACAGTCAATTATCGATGAAGGTATCATATACAATAGAGACACGTGTCTATATGATATTATCTTAAAATCAAATTATGTGAATAAATTCTTGTATAATATACAACTTAACACAAATATACATAAAACCCAAATTCATTCGTCTCAAAATAAATGGGAATTGATATTTCAAAAACAACTTAACTGGAAAACATTAAACATAATCCCATTTCAAACAACATGTGACAACTACCTACGAAGTTTCCAATATAAAATAATTACAAGAATTATACCAACAAATACGCTTCTCTATAAACAGAAACTAACAAACTCAAACCTATGCGATTTCTGCAGCATGCATTATGAAACTATAGAACACTTATTCTGGGAATGCCACCATGTTACAAAACTATGGTATGAAGTTGCAAATTACATGAAACAAAAACAATTACCAATACAATTTACGTTGCAAATTATTCTGTTTGGTCTACCACTAAACAATAACCAAGGCGTCTGCATAAACTACATCATTATTCTAGTGAAGTATTTTATATTTAGTATGAAATATAAACAAAAACAACCAATATTTAATCATTTCATCCGTTATTTTGAACACAGACTAGTTCTGGAAAAACAAATTGCTCTTAATAACGATAGAATCCAAACTTTTATAGATACCTGGATCATTTTTTTGGAATACTAAAATATTCTACATAATTAACGTATGTGAATTGGCAAGAGTGTTCGCGTTTCTTATTTCGTTTCCATCTTCATCCCCTATTTTCTTGGTTTCTTTATTAAGTCTTTTATTTTAAATAATTTAAATTATCTATAAAACACATGTGGAGAAAAATCAACAAAAACAATGATATTTATCAACATGAAAGTATGAATTTATGTATGTTTTTGCATTATATGCATATATGAAAGTTAAACCATGTAAATATCATGAAGAAATAAATGATAAAAAAAAGTATAAATAAAATCTGTCAGACCTGCCTCGAATGGATGAATAAATGTATGGTGTTTTAAGGCCCGTCAACAGCAAAGGTCATTTTGAGGGCCCAATATAATTAACAATTATAAAAGAAATTGAAACTTAAACAATTAATTTAAACATAGGTACAAGGATCAACAATGAAGCTAACCTTAGATAAATTAGAATAAATTCGTTCTAGTCGATGCGCTATGCATCGTATCAGTAAAACAAAGTATTAGAATGAAATACCAGTTTCCGAATTCAAATGAAAATGGTGCTAAAGTTAACTAAACAAGTCATTAAATATCACTGAAATCTCTTTAAGATTTTTCCAATACTCGATCAGTAATGGTATATCGAGCCAATAGGCTTATGCACCCCATTACTCTATGTAGTAAAATAGTTCTGGGATTGTATGCAAACCTTTACCAGAAGTGTCAAATCCCTAGGGTCATAACCTTGCTAAATAAATTGTGTTGTACCGGTTGATTCAAAATATCGAAATCTGTCATCTTCGAAATATGCATATACATGAATTTACTGAAAGACTCATCTAGAACGCACGTATAGCTACATGTAGTACTAAGCAAGTGTATGTGCACCATTAACTTGGTTTAATATCATACTTGTCAAAATAGCATGAGTCCTACATATAAAGGACACCATTGATTTATTCCCAGATAAAGTATACGTTCCATCGGTAATTTTTATATTTTACTTGCCTTTGTTTGGGTCATGACACATTTCTATAAAATGATTTACAAGTCAGCAATATATCATTCCCCGAAATTAAAATCTTATGTTCTGCCCCCTTCCCAGTCGCGCTTCTTTTTGTATGCCTTCATTAGAATTACGTGTATACAAACATATTCAAAGAAATTTTATTAGTTGTCTATAAAACTCATCTATATAACATATTTTATAGATTTAATCAACCCAATTGAATACAATTCACATTAATTTAAAAGGTTTGCTATTTCGGTATCACTGACTCCTTGGAAATGAAGCAATATCTATTAAAGTTCACAAGTATGCATAACATGGACATGTATGGCTATTCATTGTAGACAGAAGGAAAGAAGAAGAGACACTTGTCAAATTTGGCCAAAGATTATCTCAGTGTGAAAAGAACAATGGTAATGGTAAGTAGTTTATACAAATGAATATAATTTATATGTTAAATGCTTTTATTTGCAGAATAAGCGAAACATCCCCTTTTAAATTAATCGCTTTGACTAAACTAATATAAGCACTATCTTATAGAGACCTGGAGTTATGATGTGATGCCACTTGAGCGGTTGTTTATTTTTTATGAAGACGACTGTATTGAATCTGACATCACTTTCCTGTGTGAGTGATCCCGATATAAGGCAATAAAGGATGTTTTCTGATAATCCCATACGTGGCCCTTTTTTAATCGACTTGCTTCAGCAAGAAGTATTGAAAGCATTTGTTAAACTGTCACACACCAGGTATAAAGATATATTGAAAGCTTGTTTTAGAAAAAACACGTAGTTCGCTTTAGAATGAATCATACCTTTGTATAATGTTTTAATGATATACATATATATATGAACTGTGTAAGCGGCTATTTTATAGGTCCGTCGGGCCGGTTTGAAGACATGTATTGTCATAGTATTTCGTATTTGTAAAACGTTGTTTAAGTCGCTATACAAATGATTTCTTTCTTATTTCTTATTGAGCCTCTTAAGTCAAGCCAGGTGTAATCCGGTTTCGACGAAGATGTTAAGGATAATTTTTGATTTCATTTTGTTTTAATTCAGTGGGACATTTTGTATATATATACTTAAATTTGATTAAGTATCTATGTTCTCAAAAGTTATTTATATTGTAAGTTAAATGTTGACATTGTAGATCTCGACTTGACTGTCTGGATTTACAGACTTGTCTGGATCTGCACTGTTCACAAAAACGAACGCGTCCCCTTTCCTAAGAGCATGCTCATTTATGTCATTCATAATCATCAGTTGAGCTGCTTTTCTTTTACTACAATGCATTATATACATTTATAAAGAGACCTAATCAAACAAGTATTTACATTTGCTTTGAAGTAAACGAATATTTCGGATATACTTGAAAAGACAAACGTTTCTAGGAATGTATATTAGTATTTTGACACCCGCCAAAAGTCGTAGTTAAGAGCCTATGGACAAGGCGTATTTCCTAACCTGGTACTGTTTTATCTCTACGGAACCACAAATAAATGATTTAGCCCCGCACTTAATCTGACAATCTGTTATAAACAGCGTTTAAGCCAAAATCAAAGAAAAGGTATTTTGACATAGTATTCCATCTATGTCGATATCATTCTAAATATATATTTTGTTGCAGTAGTGTTGTTTTTCTCTTTTTCAGTATTGACAGAGTCAGATGAAGGTGCCACAGGGAAAGCCAATGAGAGTTATGGTAATATATTTTCTCTGGATATTCAATATAGATAGAAGCGAGTGCGACATGAGAATTTTTCAACAGTATTGTATGCTTAAATATTTGTATTTTTGTTTTAAAATATTTGTTATATGTTCTGTACTAATGTTATATATATATATTTATATTTCAGTAACAAAAGCAGAGTTAAAGCCTTTAAATGCCTCTCCTGCTGATATTGAACAATTGCAAAATAGTATGACGTCACCTAACCTAAATAAAAATGTGTTGAAAGATACTGGTGCCAATGAGCATTTTGTTAATTTGACAAATGGCTGTGCTATCGACGGCATTGGTGAAGGAAGCATTATTCTTGAAGTCGGATGTCCATCAATTCAATCTTTATTTGGTTTTTGGAAGGGATGTTCTGATGGCACAGTTGTTAAGGCACTGTCCAAAATAAGAGACGCCTACAGGAAGCATCTCGAATGTGACACATTGGAGTTTGACATTGTGCTGAAAAAGAAAGAGGTTACTCGATGTACAAATATGATAAGTACGTATACCTACAGTATCTCAACATGGCACTTGGTTTCTAGATTATAGATTATATTTTAGTACAATTTCTTCAGTAACTAATACATAGTGGGCGAGTTCGATCACCAACTCTAGCTACTACAGTTTGACCAGACTTTAGTTGGACAAACCCTGGTTACATGATATGTCGTTATTTTAGCGACAACGGTCAGACCTACGAGTTTGCTGTGGTTGTTGTTGTTTCTCTAAAAACAAGATGGCCTTGTCAGGTTAAACGTAAACATGTTGAAGCTTTAAAATCTACGTTAAGGCGATTTTAAACAACTAAGCCTTTAATGTAATTTGTCACTTTAGGCGTTCATTAAACAGCATGCTTACAATTTCTTCCTGCTGTCTCACAAATCAATTGAAATATCATTATTGAATACCTCCGCCAGTAACGGCAGAAAGTCCTATAAGTCGCCACCGTGACAGTTAACCAGTGTTCGATTAATGTCAATTCGATCGGGTACATGTGCATCCAGTACTAAATGATTGTTGATGATCGAACGCGCCTATTATAAAATCATTCTATATGTTTTAAATTGGCCGGTATCACAAGAATCATTAAACAAATCAAAGAATTTACAGCACGATGTATACGATGATCGGGGAAGTCGGTGTTTATGTTCGACGCAATCGGTCGAAAACACCAATATAGCCAAACATAAAGCCCCGCCAAAAGTGGTAAGTTTGTTTGGTTATTAAACTGGGGTGCACTTTTTTCAGTTTTACTAAAACATATGATTTTATCTGTTCTGCTAAATATGTTATGTACATTTTAGTTGGAAATTTGAATTCCCGTTTGGAACGATTGGAAACACAGACCGATGATGTACATATAAGCGAACCAGGTCAGTAATTCCACTTCGACTGGCTGTTTATTTACTCTTTAAGCTTATTGCAATTTGTGTGGTCTGAACAGTAGTTAGACTTGATATGATATGCTGATATAAATGTAGTGAATGAAACTTTGGTTAAAGTCAATACGTATAATACTAGTTGCTTAATACAAAGTGTTGTTGCAAACTCATCTTTTAAATGTATGCAACATGTTAATTTAATTTAACATTTTCAAATGAGTTTATGCAATTGCCACTTTCGCTTTGAAAAAGATACAGAATAAAAATTCTTAAAAGTAACGGTATTTACTAAACATCTTATTTTACAAATTGCGCAATGTCACAATAAGTGAACTGATTGGTAATAAATATCCTTTAGTGGTAACGTTCAGTGGGACATGCATTTTGACGTTAAGGTAGGACTTCTCGAGTTGGCTAGAAAACTTTCGTTGAATACAGATATTATTCGTGGGCTTGCAGGTCATTTCTGTCAGAAGTAACCGACAAGTCAACGAACTGTTCCAAATTTCTAACGACTTCAAACGGAAATTGCCGGGCCTATGTTTTGTTGGAAAAAAACAACATTACACCGAAAAAGCCAAGCCCATTGGGATATTTAACTTAATTATTGGTTATCGGAAATTTCGACAAGGTTTTAAGAAATTCATTCCCGATAGCCCATTTTATTAAATGTTCTTGTATACTATATTGAGGAAACTTAAAAAAATTCTCAAGTCTAAATTCATTGTCAATTACATCAAACAAAACCAATTAGTGCTTACTCTACACCTATTCACGTGGTGCATGTACTATCAAATAAAACTGAAATAATAAACGAAGAGAGTACATTTTCACCGAAATATCATTTCAGAAATTGTAGAAAGTTGGTTTGCAAGGTAATAAAAGATTAATTAATAGCTAGCCGTATATATTTAGATTTGAATTATATATGTTTAGTTATATACAAATGTTAATGTACATTCCAGGACCGAATTAAGAACCTCTGTATGGTGTAGTATTTTAATCTTTAATTAAGTTGTCGAGTTATAGCTTCTTGTCTAAGCAGATTTCCAGAAGATCTTTGTAACAAGAATTAATTACCACTTACATTTGAGGCGTGGATAGTTAATTAACATAATCTCATCTTATTTGTATTGAATGCAATGATGTTTTAGCTTTCTCTTATAGCACACATGTTTAACATAATGTAGTAATCTTGGAAAATAGTCTTAGTTCAAAGAATGCTTCTTTAAAGACTGATGTTTATCAAATATGTTTAAGGTATTCCAGTTGAGGACCAAGAAGAGATGCCAAGCATACCACATATAACAGATGGCGAGCAACGTGTCGGAGACTATAACCCTGTCATAAGGATAGAATCACATACGGAAGTTTCTTCGGATGAAAGTAATTATTTATTATACATCTTTTTATGAAAAAGGGCAGGGACAAGTGAGTGAGTAAGTGATTGACGTGGTACGTAGTTCGACTGGTGTGTGAGTGAATGAGTGAATAAGTGAATCAATAGATGAACGACAAATTAAATCATGTTAAGAGAGTTAAAAGATTCAAAATGTTCATGCGGATCAAACATTATAATAACAGTCCATACTACAAACCCAATAACCTGCTGACAACTTGTTTATATCGTTCGATTGAACGATGCAATTTATTCACAAACCTGTAAATTGCCTTTTGTGCCAATGAAAATGAAACCACACAATACATTGTTAGTGTTTGCGATATTTGATTAAGCCGTAGATCATTTGAACGTCGTTCACCGTAGTGCCACTACGGTCAACTATGTAGAAGTAGGGTGAAGCATAATGGCTAGGGTTAACTAGGGTAACACTACGTGCATCTGCGGACAACTACGTTGAACTACGTGTGAACAACGGTCATGTAAGGTCTAATACGGTCAACTAGGGTCAACTACGTTCAAACTTCGGTCACTGTAGGGTCTTGGAATCCAAGCTCACCGTATAGATATTTTGAACATGTTGAAAATTTGTTTGCTAAATACGGCCAAATTATGGGTTTCCTGAAGTTAGAACTACGTTTATAACTATGTTGAACTACAGTTAACTACGTCTAACTATGTTTTGCTACGGTCCACTATGGTCCACTACGGTCCACTGCGGTCCACTACGGTCCACTATGGTCCACTACGGTCAACCACTGTCATCCCCGACTTCGGTTGACTACGTGCATGACCGTAAAATGTGACTACGGCTTTAAATAAAGCCAACAATCGAGTTAGACTATTGATTTTTGGATGTGATACAAAATCGTTATCACAACGTCGGGAATTTATTTCTAGATAAAAAACAACAACATCACGTTTTATCATTGAAAAGATTTTTTGACGAACTATACTTTAGGGTTTAATATACATGATTATTGAGGGTTTATATAAGCGATATATACCCAATATGGGACAGTATTGTCCGTTTAAATCGGACTATTGCATAACTTATGCACAACAACGTCAGTTTATTGTTTATGTATATGTAAATTGACCATGGTGTCTATTAATCATGCGCCAGTTCAAATTACACTTTAAAGTAGATTTACACACATGCATAGCCCATAAAACCGCATATGCCATTTAGAAATGTCATCGGGAGTTATTCTCATTTTCAAATGTGGGAAGTTTCCTATCGTATCTCATTTAGGAATTTATTTTTAAACATTTTAGAACAATTAATGCAATGAGATTCTTTAAGAAATTTCCATATCGGAAACGTTTGAAAACTTAAACCAAATTATATTAGAATACACAGTGCATTATGCCATCAAAGTTACTCAAGCTACCAATGTAGATCAAAAGATATTTTTACTTAGTGGGTATACATCTAGGGAACACACAACTATAAACTTCATACCTAGAAATGGGAGATTACATCTTATAAACAGTTTGTCCTTCGGCTGAATTGGTTATAAAATGAAATCAGAAACTTCAATGTGAGTGTTCTATTCGGGAAAATGTCATTAAGATCAACTAATGTAACACTAATACATGCATTTGTTCTGCTAGATGATGTCAAACCAAAGTCGTGGATTGATGAAGAAATTGACACAGAAATCATAGGTAATTCGCAACTTTGATGGGCAAATTCATTATAAGTATTCAACAATTGAATATAACTGAGTGATCTAATTGTTTCCATGACCATCTTAGAATATAATTGTTATTGTTTTATTTTACAGAGATAATTACACATTTCACCAAAGCTACTAAAATTTAAGCTTTAATGTAGAACACCTGACACTATTTACTAACTTTTGCTGCTAGATAATCAAAAGAAATTTAAAATGTTGAAAGATAAAAATCGTGAAACGATATTTTGTATTATAGAAAACTGAATTAAATGTTGCGATTGGTTTAAAGTCAATTTCAGTACGTTTCTATTTGTTTAAAAACCAGATATACTTAACGAATAGTAATTAAAATTGTTATTTTTGAAAAAAACAGGATACAATAAACTGACCTTAATTTGTATAGCTCGTGCAACAGTTCAAATTAAGCGAATAACACTTTTTAATATATCATTGCATATTTCTATGTAATCTGACCGTGTTGTGTATTCATCATGCGTCAGTTTAAATTAAATAGACAATACAATTCTTTTAAAGATATTTGGGATAAAGTGGGTACCTTCTAGCTTAAACACAAGTATAACGTTCAGAACTTTGAAGGGACAATTGCGTCTAGTTAACAAATTGTCCTTCGTCTAGATGAGCTTGAAACAAATTAGAAATTTCAAAATGTGTATTATATAAGGGAAAACGTTATTAAGATCAACACATGAAAGAATAATCCATGCATGTGTTCCACTAGACGATGAATTGGTGTACGGATAACTAGGGTCAACTAATAAGAAGGAGTTCCTTGACACGTGGTCCCTAGTCTGCCGAATACATTTCAGGGATACCACACATCTTGTTTTTTAGGATTAAATATTTAACTGCATACGTACACAATGGGTGACAGAGTCAATATTGCGAAGTTCTTGTGTCAGATAAACCTGGAACTTGTGGGTCTGGCAAGAGATCTTGTGGATTTGGAGGACCTAGAGGAACAGGAAAGGAGGGAGAATAGAAGACAAAGGAGATGGTGGACCAGGGACTGGCTGCTGCGTAGACCCATCCACGGTCAGTATGAGGCTCTGATGGCAGAGCTTCAAGTGGAGGACCCCCATGCCTTCCAGCAATTTCTGCGTGTAGATGTTGCCACATTCTATGATATCCTGGCCAGGATTGAGGGAAGGATCACCAAGCAGACTACTATTTTAAGGTGCCCCATCTCTCCTGCACTAAAGCTGGCGTTCACCCTCAGGTATCTGGCCACTGGAAACTACTACCGAAAGCTCCGGTTCGGCTTCAGGGTAGCCCACAACACCATGTCCGGCCTTATTGTTGATGTGTGTCGGGCTCTGATTGATGTTCTGGAACCAGTGTTTGTCAAGCTTCCCACAGAACCCGAAGAATGGCAGCAGGTAGTTCGGACCTTTCAGCAAAAGTGGCAGTTCCCACACACCCTTGGTGCTCTTGATGGTAAGCACATCCGAATCAAGAAGCCACCCCACTCGGGTTCTATCTACCACAACTATAAGGGGTTTGACTCCATTGTACTCATGCCCTTGGTGGATGCCCAGTACCGCTTCCTGTGGACACAAATTGGAGACGTCGGCTCTAGTTCGGATGGCCAGATCTGGAACCATTGTGACTTTTGCCAAGCACTGCAGGATGGGGTCCTTGGTGTTCCAGATGCAGACCCGCTGAACAAAAAAGAATCTGTAATATTAGTTAATTTCAGATATTTAATCATGATAATATCACTAAATATAACTACCAAAATGTGTTACCCACCATCAAAGTCACTCGCCTTCAATGTGTCAGCAAGCTGTTGCCACAATGCCTGCTTGTGTCCAGTCTTCATAAAGGCCGGGTGCCCTTTGCTGTAGAGTTCCTGATGAGACTCTAAGAACTCAAACACTATTTCTTGTTGGTCTAAGTGCAGCCTGAGGGGGGGGGGGGGGGGCTCTTCTCCTTGGAAGTCCCAGTAGGAGGGTCGTCGTTTGTACCTCGTGTCTCCTTGGCATCAGTTCCTGGAGTCTCCTGAGACTTGTTCACCCTCTCTGGCTCCTCATTATCTATAACTACATCACCCATTGTACATGTCTTTGCAGTAGTTTTCGACGAACATCGTTTTTTCCTAGGCGGCATGGCAGAATACGATCGGTAATGTTGTCTCGTCAACTTCCAAAATCACAATGGCAGTAGTTTACCCGTACTGCGCAGACGCAGCCACAACGTTTGACCGTAGCTTAACGCAGTTGACCCAAATGTATCGTAGTTGCGCGTACTTATGACGTAGTTTATACGTAGTGTAACGTAGTGTAACGTAGTGTAACGTAGTTACCCGTAGTTAGACGTAGTGATACCCTAGTTAACCCTAGCCACTTTGCTCGTAGTTGAATGTAGTTGACCGTACTTACACGTAGTTCAACCTACTTAGACTTTCTTTATTTTCTCTTTTTGCCAATGTTGAACCTACTTCTAACGTACTTCAACCTAGTTGACCGTAGTAACGCTACTGCAGACTACGTTTCAAATGAACTACGGTCAACTACGTGCATGAACGTAAGTGTGACCATGGCTTTAAATAAAGCCAATAAAATAAAGCCAACAACCGGGTTAGACTATTGGTTTTAGGACGTGATACAAAATCGTTATCACAAAGTCGGGAATTCATTTCTAGACAAAAAACAACAACATTACGTTTTATCATTGAACTGATTTTTTGATTTATAGACGAACTATCATTTAGGGGTGATTCTATGGTTTAATATATATGATTATCGAGGGTTTATATAAGCATACCCAATATGAGACAGTATTGTCCGTTTAAATCGAACTAGTGTATGACTTATGCACACCAATGTCAGTGTATTGTGTATGTACATGTAAATTGACCATGTTGTCTATTAATCAAATTACACTTTAAAGTTTCCTATCGTATCTCATTTAGGAAGTTATTTTTAAACATTTTTGAACAGTAAATGCAGTGAGATTCTTCAAGCAATTTCCATATCGGAAACGTCTGAAAACTTAAACCAAATTATATTAGAATATTACAGTGCATTATGCCATCAAAGTTACTCAAGCTACCAATGTGGTTCAAAAGATATTTGTACTTAGTGGGTATACATCTATTGAACACACAACTATTAACTTCATACCTATAAATGGGAGATTACTTCTAATAAACAGTTTGTCCTTCGGCTGAATTAGTTAAATAATGAAATCAGAAACTTCAATATGAGTGTTCTATTCCGGAAAATGTCATTAAAATCAACTAATGTAACACTATTACAAACAATTGTTCTGCTAGATGATGCCAAACGAAAGTCGTGTATTGATGAAGAAATTGACACAATAATCTCAGGTTATTCGCAACTTTGGTGGGCATATTCATTATAAGTATTCAACAATTGAATATAACTGAGTGATTTAATTGTTTCCATGACCATCTTAGAATATAATTGTTATTGTTTTATTTTACAGAGATAATTACACATTTTATCAAAACTACTAAAATTTAAGCTTTAATGTAGAACACCTGACACTATTTACTAACTCTAGTTACGTAGTGGAAATGTTACAAGGAAACGTGTTCCCAATAATACTTTAGCTTTGCTACTAGACAATCAAAAGAAATTTAACATTTTGAAAGAATAAAAATTGTGAAACGATATTTTGTATGTATAGAAAACTGAATTAAATGTTGCGATTGGTTTGAAGTCAATTTCAATACGTTTCTTTTTGTTTAAAAACTAGATATACTTAAAGAATAGTAATTAAAATGGTTATTTTTGAAAAAACAGGATATATACCCGAGATTAAAAAGTGTTATCCGCTTAATTTGAACTGTTGCACGAGCTATACAAATTAAGGTCAGTTTATTGCATGTTTCTATGTGTTGTATATTCATCATGCGTCAGTTCAAATTAAATAGACAATACAATTCTTTTAAAGATATTTGTGATAAAGTGGGTATCCTTCTAGCATAGTAAACACAAGTATAACGTTCAGAACTTTGAAGGGACATTTGCGTCTAGTTAACAAATTGTCCTTCGTCTAGATGAGCTTGACATATTTGAAATGTCTGAAACTTAAGCCAAATTATATCAAACTGCAGTGTGCCATTCAAGTTACTCAAGCTACTACTGTAGTTTATAAGATATGTGTACTTAGTGGGTATCCTTCTGGTGTATACACAACTATAAAGTTAATACCTTGAAAGGGGAGATTGTATCATACAAACAGTGTGTCCTTCGTCTGAATGGTCAAAATCAAGTGCGTGAGTAAGTCATGGACTTGGTTGGTAGTTGGTCGGGTAAGTGAGTGAATACATGTTTGATTGATCGGGATTTAACGAATGAAAAGTCACAGCATGTTCTGATAGTTAAACAATTCAAAACGTTTTCAGAGTATAAATGATGTTCAGTATTATCTACATGATTAACTTCATTTTTATTCCCGATGATAAATAAATTATTTTGTTACTATCCAGACAATTGCACCTATCATATTGTTATCGTCGCAATATGTATGTATACTTTTGTATACAAATTAATAATTTGTCTTTTTAGAAATGACATGAATAATATTATAATATTTAACATGCTGACTTAATGGAATTACAAAACGTATCACTGTCAACTACGTTTGTTATCTGAATGATATGTATAGACTAGTACGCAAAGTTTCAATTATTTACTCCAATCAACGTTTTGTATTAGCACCTTTCATCGTTTGGTGTTATTCTTATAACTCTATGTTCTTTATTATAACACTTTTGTTATGTCAGAGAGGATATGTCAGGACACTTACGTACCTTCAGCATGTTGCTAAGAACTTTAGGTAAGGTATTCGGTGATGTCATGTTAATATGAAAAGAGGAAAGTTTTTGTCGATTGTTGGGTTATTTAAAACATTTCATTTCTTAAGCCTCAATATGTCTAAATTGATATCAGACACTATCAAGTAATAATGTTTATGTGAACCCATAACCTGCTTTAACACCTGAAAGGCTCGTTGCGTTCATTTTCCTGTTAACACTAAAAGAACCACATTCAGTATACAGTGGAACCTGTGTTTAAAGACAACCCATGAGAAGAGAAAAATCGTGTCTCTGTTCATATGTGGTCTTTCATTGCAGGGTCATTTATGCAGAAAATGAGTAATAGGGAAATTGAAAGCGTGGTTGCTATAGACAGGTAATTGCTTTACAAAGGTGGCATTAAGTACATGTTTAACTGTGTTTGGATTTATGAAGTTATATCATCGTAGATATTATAGTTTTGCTGAAAAAAACATTTCTTTCGTCGCTCACTCCGTGTTTAGAGATTCTGCGGTTGATAGATAAATCACATATGCTGACTACAAAAACATTCTGACAACTTGTGAGATGTCGTTTAATTGAAAGCCACACGAGTTCGATTGACTTTTTATTTTAGTATGTGATAACGTTGTAACAAGGTCGGGACATTCATTCGATCGTTTAATGCACGTGTTTATTAATGATTTATCTAACAGATATATACCTAATATGAGACAGTATTGTAATGGCGTTAATCAAGTTACTCCTAGAGTTTTATATTCGTGCTAATGAATATACTTCCAGCGTTTACACAACTATACAATTTATAACTTAAAAGGGGCAATCATACATCGTTCTAAATCGTTGCTCGTATTGGAAATGCTAGTTTATTTGGACACAGGAACTGAGTTCCCGAGGATAAGCTTAGCTCTGCTGCTAGAAAATGATCAGAAAATGTTACGAGCTTTTAAATTATAGAAATCGTGAAACGATATATTGCAGGTATATAACACCGAATATAACATTGTGAAGAGGTTTAAAATATTTTCACCACGATTTTTGCTTTTATAGAATCTAAATATACTTAACAAGCAGTTATTCAAGCAATTGTATTTGCTAAACATGGATTATGTCCGACAATGTGTGGAATGTACTTTTTTCATTTTGTTTATCTTATGTTATATAGGACAAGTTTAAGTATGGGATATGTTGGTCCAAAAACTAAGTCAGCAGACCAAATTTAAGAAATATATTTTTAACTCTCTGGGAGCATATAGGCTCATTGCGTTCGGTTTTCCATCTAACACTGTAATTGCGACATTTCATATATACGGATTTCTAATGTTATATCCTCAGAGATCTTTGTATTTTTTGCTGGAAACTTTTCCCGTCGGTGTTTTGTGTTTAGGGATTTACAGCTTGATAGAACGATATAGAAACCCCCCCACTACATTTTGTTTAATTGAACGTTATTCATGTACCTGTATATTCAATTGTGTCGAACCAAAATGTAAGCGTTAGAGATGAAAACGGATAACAATGTTAGTTTCATATCCATATAACTCAACACTTAATAGTTTACGGGGTTTTATTAAATATAACCACCATGATTGTTCGACTTTTTATAATGCAAATCGTTATCACAAGGCCAGGGAATTCATTCCAGATAAAAAAGCATCACGTCGGTCCATTGTAAGGTATTATGGACGAACTATTTTACTTTCAGGTTATTCGATCTTTTGATACACATGCTTATTGAGGGTTTATCTAACATATATAATTTACCTATATAAGAAACTATTGACCGTTTATATTAAACTGTTGCCTGATATATGTAAATCAGCTCATTGTATATTTCAATGTAAATTGATTGTTTTATGTATGCACTAGTTCATATTACACGGACAATACTTGTCTGTATCAAAACCACTAACTGAAATGAAGTTTTGCATGCATGTGTACCCCATAAAAACCGCATATGGCATTTGAATATGTCATAAGGAGGAATTTAAAATCCGAGGTTGATTAAATTTCATTGTTGTAGGTATTCTAGAGTTGAGGTATCCAAGACTAGATCGGACATCAATGAGGGATTGTGAGTAATTTTGCATTTGCTTTAAAAAACCCATATAATCGCCAATCCTTCTTTCTTGTTTGTCATGTATTACATTTTATGCTCACCGAAAAGAAATGATGCATTAGTCATGTGACGTAATAATGGGTCACATAACCGATTAATCCAATTGACCTATGACCCGACACGTTTAGGGGAGCGGAGTTTGTTTTCCTTATATGTGTATTGTTAAGAATTCGAAAAGCTTCTTTACCTAAAGTATTGACTGATTCTAACATATTTTCGCTCTGATATTCCTTGGGTGACCCTCTTTCAAGAATATTTAAATTATTCGGTTGAAAAACATGGCCGCCATTGGGTGGAGCCTGTCTTTCTTATATTCGAATAGTGAAAACTTAAAAAATATATTTGTCCAAAAGTACTGGTCCGATTTTGAAAATAATTTGGCAAATAGGTTCCTTGGGTGACGCTCTACGAAGTTTGTTCAGATTATACAACACTGAAATTGCGACATTTCATACATACGGATTTGTAATGTTATATCATCAAAGATTTTTGTGATTTTGTGTTTAGGGATTCACAGCTTGATAGAACGATATAGAAACCCCCATTACATTTCGTTTAATTGAACGTTATTCACATACCTGTATAAAACCTTCTGCGCCAAACCAAAATGGAAGCTATAGAAATGAAAACGGATGACAATGTTAGTTTCTTGTCAATATAACTCAACACATAATGTAAGGTATTAACAGCAGCTTTAAGATTTCCCGATCGAGTTGTTAAACCTACCACTCGTGATTAATTTTGCATTTGATTTTAAAAAACCATATCGCCAATTCTTCTTTCTTGTTTGTCATGTATTACATTTTATGCTCACCAAAAATAAAATGGTGAGCATGAAATCACTTTTTCGTCCAACTTTCCGTCCTGCTTTTGTCCTGCCTATTTCTCAGCAAACACATACTTGAATTATTTGAAACTTTGAGGGAAACTTTAATAAAGATATGTTGAGATGTGCATATTGTCAACACGTTCCAGCTCAATGATGTATATAGAGTTATTGCCCTTTTAAATCATGTCCGTCCTGCATTTGTCCGCAATGCAACTTTATGGGAAGCTTCACTAACAAGTTGAGATGTGCATATTATCAACATTGTCCCGTTCGCTGATTTGTTGCACTTTTATATGAAATGACATAGGAGAAATTTGTCTGGGCTCTTTCTCAGCAACCATTTACTTGAATTCAATGAAACTGTTTGGGAAGCTTCACTAACAAGAGATGTGCATATTATCACCATCTTCGGATGTGATGATTTTTCACAAAGTGATTACCCTTTTATATAAAATGACATAGGGGCAAGTATGTCAGGACCATATATCAGCAACCACTTACTTGAAATCAATGAAACTTGATGGGAAGCTTCACTCACAAGTCGAGATGTGCGTATTATCACCATCTTCGGATGTGATGATTTTTCACAAAGTGATTACACTTTTATATAAAATGACACAGGGGCACCCATGTCTGGACCATTTATCAGCAACCACTTACTTGAAATCAATGAAACTTGATGGGAAGCTTCACTCACAAGTCGAGATGTGCGTATTATCACCATCTTCAGATGTGATGATTTTTCACAGAGTTATTGTCCTTTTATATAATACGACATTTCATGTCCTGGCTATTCCCCAGCAACATATACACAGACGTATTTCAATGATTATTAATCGGAAGCCTTTTTAACAAGAGGAGATGTGTATATTTTACCAATTTCCGGCCGAATGATTATTTATATCATTTTAGCCCTTTGAATTTCTATAAAGTACGATTTGTGTCAGGTTTCTTTTCTCACCAACCTCCAATCGGAATTCACTGTAAAGAAAAGAAGGTCATGTAATCAGAATGTTACCGCTGAATTATTTTCACAGAATAATGGCCATTTGTTTGAATTTTGATATAGTATGATATACGACTATTCATATCCAGGCCATTTATCAGCAATTACATGTCAGAATGCAATGACACTTTAAGCATCAGTAGCTAGTGAATATGCGCTTATTAACACTATTGCCACTTTTATGCTAGCATTTCTTACTATATACTTACTTATGGCCATTGGAATTTTCTACATTCCAATGTTCTACTTAAAGTGTATTGTATACCCATTCCCATTGCCTAGCTATACTTCGTGGAGTATCCATCAGTTCCACCGATATCTTGTATTGCGATATTTTCGCCATAGTGGAGGGCATAAAATACCTGACAAAATACATACTACAAAATACAAGCATAATATAATATGTATGGACATATAACTTAACACGTCGTATTTTCTGGAATTTTATTTAATTCGCCATACGAGTTCGACTGACTTTTGACTTGAGTTTGTGATAACGTTGTTACAAGTTTGGCGAGTTCTTTCTCGATAACAAATGACGTTTTTCCATTGAAAGGTATGACTGACAAACATTTATCTTGTGGTGATTCGATCTTTTCATGCACATAAATATTGAAGGTTTATCTTACAGATATGTACCCAATATGAGACAGTATTGTCATCTGAAAACTTTAGCCAAATCATAGTAAAATGCACTTTGCATAAAGTCATTTCATATAAAGTTTTATTAAACGAGTTCAAGATATTTGTTATTAAGCGAGCCTTTAGCGAGCTAATAACAAATTTCTTGGACGAGTTTAATACAACCTTTTATGAAATAACAACGAATGTCTGATTCTGTTTATCCCACATGACGTAACACAAAACGAAAATCGGGTTTTCCAAAGCTATTTTAACTTCGTCAGTAAACCGTATAACAATGCCGTCAATAATTATGCCGAGGTCAGATGAAATTTACCGGTTTTGGCGCCAAAGTGAATAACGTTATGACGTCAAACCGCTGGCGTGACGTCATTTTCATAGTGATTCGGTCATGTTATATTACACACCTTACACATATAGAAATACGTTATGGGTATATCAGATCAGGTACAAGCATTGTCGTGTGTAAATCGATATATATACCTAGTATGAGCCATTGAAAAGTATAATTGACAAACTATCATTTTGGGGGTGATTCGATCTTTTCATGCTTTTGATTATTGAGAGTTTACCTAATCGATATTGACCCAAAATGAGACAATACTTTCCGTTTAAAGTTAACTGTTGCATGCATAATACACACCAAGGTTAGTTTATTTTTTTGTTTTTTGTACCCCCAACATACAGGCTTAAACGACACTATCTCTGCAGATTTTCTAATCATGTCCTTACTTCCTGGAATCATAAAGGAGATTATTCAAGCACACATACTTAATAATCAAGCAACGCTAAATCAAGAAATATGTTCAAATTACAATGTCATCAGGATTCTTCTGGTAGAAAAGCTTTTTTGAAATACATGAATATACAGCAGACAGCAGCTTTCCAAATAATATTTAGATTTACCTCCACTTGTAATGGTTTGCAACAACATAAGAGCTTACATATACACATCTTCATATTTTCTCCACATTTCTGATGCATCAATTGATGAAAATCAATAATCAATTATAGAGTTAAGCAATGAATTCAAATTCAAACCCTCTAAATATAAAAAATATGGACAAGGACCAAATTAGCACTTTAATAGTAGTTAAACACGCATGCGTATCCAATACAACACGGATATGGCATTTTAGTATTTTTAAAGGTGTTCAAATTGTCAGCTACGGGGATTTTCCTAGAGTATCTTATTTATAAAGCTGTTAACCAATTTTTTATAACATTTTGAACTTAAATAAATGCAATGAGAGCCTTTGAGAAATTTCCAAATTGAAAACGTCTGAAAACTTAAGCCAAATAATAGTGTATTTCACTTTGCATAATGTCATTATAGTTACTCAAGTAACATCGGTAGTTTTAAAGATATTTGCTAATTGTATGATGTGTTAAATGTGTCAGTATAGCTAGTCACTATGCAATAAAATGACATTTACATATACGCGTTCTGGGCAAGAAATAGACAACACGATAACATTAATTAGCATTGAACCCTCCACCGCCCCTAACTGCATTCTTCTTGTATTTCTACTAGTTCAGAAATTGTGAACTAATGTTTAAACTTAGTTATATGGGTCAATAAGTTATTGTTTATTTCTAGTTATACATTTTATAATTCAATAGTAATGCTAAATCTATTTTGAAATTCATTGGTATGGCAGGTGTTTGTAACCCATCTTCAATCAGAAATTGTCTAATAATCAAAAGCGTCATGTTATTGTTAATTGCATGATGTGTTAAATATGCCGCATTTTACCGGTAAAGTTTTAATACTATGTGAATTACCACACATCTTTATCACTGTTTTTTTCGTATCGTAACACATGTCTGCCGATGAAATACGTTGGATAAAAGATAACAATTAAAGAATAGACTGAACTGCCTGATGTATATAACGTTTTCGGAGTGTAGGTGTTTAGTTTGACGGAATCAGTGGGTAGAGCCAATATATCCAAATAAACAAAACTAAAAGAAAAAAGTATTCATAAATTATCAAAGAAATTATTTTCAAAACTTTGACATTTATTTTTAATTACAGCTGAAATACCTTGCACGACACACATAGTGGAACAAATGATTGATGTAGATCACCTTAGTAGCCGTCGAGGTCAGTAAATAAAATTGTGTTTAAGCTAACTGACGTATAAATATATATATAGTTATATACAAATGTTTATGTACATTCCAGGACCGAATTAAGAACCTCTGTATGGTGTAGTATTTTAATCTTTAATTAAGTAGTTGAGTTATAGCTTCTTGTCTAAGCAGATTTCCCGAAGATCTTTGTAACAAGAAGTAATTACCACTTGAATTTGAGGCATGGATAGTTAATAAACATAAGCTCATAGTATTTGTATTTAATGCAATGATGTTTCAGCTTTCTCCTATAGCACACATGTTTAACATAATGTAGTAATCTAAGAAAATTGTTTTAGTTCAAAGAATGTTGCTTTAAAGACTTATGTTTATCAAATATCCTTAATGTATTCCAGTTGAAGACCAAGTAAAGATGCCAAGCATACCACATATAAAAGAAGGCGAGCAACGTGTCGGAGACCATAACCCTGCCATAAGGATAGAATCACATACGAAAGTTTCTTCGGATGAAAGTAATTATTTATTATACATCCTTTTATGAGATAAAAGCAAGGACAAGTGAGGGAGTAATTGGTTGAAGTGGTACGTTAAATAATGTTAAGAGAGTTAAAAGATTTAAAACGTTCATGCGCATCAAACATTATAATAACATTGCTTACTACAAACCCAATAACCTGCTGCCTTGTGTACTTGTGTATATCGTTCGATTGAACGATGAATTATTCCCAAACCTGTAATTTGCTTTTTGTGCCAATGAAAATGAAAGCACACAAGACATTTTAAGTGTTTGCGATATTTTATTAAGCCGCGGTCACATCTTACGGTCACGGACGTAGTTGACCGTAGCTTGAACGTAACTTGCCACTGCGGTCAACTAGGTAGAAGTAGGTTGAAGTAGGTTCAAGCATAATGGCTAGGGTTAACTAGGGTAACACTATGTGCATCTGCAGTCCACTACGTTAAACTACGTGTGAATAACGGTCAAGTAAGGTCAAATACGGTCAACTAGGTAGAAGTAGGGTGAAGTAGGTTCGAGCATAATACCTAGGGTTAACTAGGGTATCACTACGTGTAGTTAGGGACAACTACGTTGAACTATGTGTGAACTACTGCCAAGTAGTGTCAAATACGGTCAACTAGGGCCAACTACGTTCAAACTACGGTCACAGTAGGATCTTGGCATGCAAGCTCATCTTAGAGATATTTTGAACATGTTGACAATTTGTTTGCTAACTACGGCCAAATCATGGGTTTCTTGAAGTTTAAACTACGTTTATAACTATGTTGAACTACAGTTAACTACGTCTAGCTACGTTTAACTACGGTCCACTACGGTCCACTACGGTCCACTACTGTCATCCCCCACTACGGTCAACTACATGCGTGACCGTAAGATGTGACTACGGCTTTAAATAAAGCCAATAAAATAAAGCCAACAATCGGGTTAGACTATTAATTTTAGGACGTGATACAAAATCGTTATCATAAAGTCGGGAATTCATTTCTATACAAAAAACAACAACATTACGTTTTATCATGCGCAAGTTCAAATAACACGGACATTAGATACTCGTATCAAAATCATTAGGTGGCAGAGGACCCCTTAATTTGTAACTTTACGGAAATTCTCAAAAACAACATTGATCATGATGTCAATACTTTGTCTCAATATATGGATTATAACAATATTTCCAAACCATGTGGCATTTTATCAACTCAACAGAACTGAACAAACCATGTTTATTTTATCCACACACCCAAAATACAAGCTTAAACGACAAATCAAGCTTCAAATTTGAGTTCAAAGAACAAGTGTTAATGATTTGATAACGTCCAATTGGAATGGTGATGCGCATATTATAACTATTTGCTATTTTATACTCGCATTTCTTACTATATACTTACTTATGTCCATTGGAATGTATTACATGAAGTAAATTGTATCACCATTCCTATGGCCTAGTCATACTTCGTGGGGCATTCATTGGTACCACCCATATCTTGTATTATTGATTGATATTTTCGAAAGAAGTGGAAGGCATAAAATACCTGGCAAAATAGATACTACAAAAAAACAAGAATAATCTAAGATGTATGTATATATAATTGAACATATCGTATTTTCTCGTATTTTATTAATCAAAATCGCCATACGAGTTCGACTGACGTTTGATTTTAGTCAATCAGTTGTTGTAGTTTTAAAGATAATTGTGCTTAGTGGGTATAACTTCTAGCGTAAACACAACTTTTAAAACACATACCAATATATACCTTATATGAGACATTGAAAAGTATGATTGACAAACTATAATTTTGGGGGTGATTCGATTGTTTCATGCTCATGATAATTGCAGGTTTACCTTACATATATGTACCCAATATGAGACAGTATTGTCATCTGAAACCTTTAGCCATATCATAGTAAGATGCACTGTGCATACTGGCTTTAAAGTTAATCAAGCTACCCATGTAGTTTTAAAGATATTTGTACTTAGTGGGTATAACTTCTACCGTAAACACAACTTTTAAAACATATACCTATATATACTTAATATGGGACATGACATTGAAAAGTATGATTGACAAACTATAATTTAAGGAGTGATTCGATCTTTTAATGCTCATGATAATTGAGGGTTTATCTAATCGATATATACCCAAAATATGTATGCAGTATTTCCCGTTTAAATTAAACTGTTGCATGGATAATACACACCAAGGTTAGTTTTGTTTTAGTTTTTTTGTAAGCTGATCGTTTTGTGTATTTATCATGCGCCAGTTCAAATAAGACGGAATATTCATGCCCGTATTAAAACCATTAGGTGACAGATGTAACTTTTCAGAAATTCTCAAAAACAACATTCATCATGATGTCAATACTATGTCTCAATATATGGTAAATACCAATATTTCCAAACCATGTTGCATTTAAGCAGTCAACAGAACTGAACAAAACTTCAAATCATGTTAAATTATCACAACTACCTAAATACAGGCTAAAATGACACTATTTCCGCAGATTTTCTAATCATGTCCTTACTTCAAGGAATCATGCAGGAGAAGATTCAAGCACACACACCTGATAAATCAAGCAATGCTTTACCACGAAATATGTTCAAATTACCATGTCATCAGGATTCTTATGGTAGAAAACCTATTTGAAATATCTGAATTTAAAGCAGAAAGCAGATTCTCATATGATAATGAGAATTACCTTCACTTGTGAGGCTCTCCAACCAGATAATAGCTTACATATACAACTCTTCGTATTTTCTCCACATTTCTCATGGACCAGTTGGTGAAAGACAATAAAGAAATCAATGATATAATTAAGCAGTCAATTCAAATTCAAACCCTCTAAATATAAGAAATATCGACAGGGACCTAATTCGCATCTGTCCCATTCACTCGTTAACTTAATAGTAGTTTAACATGTATGCGTACCCAATAAAAACCAGATATGGCAATTAAGTATTACATAGGAAGGTGTTCTATTGTCAACTACGGTGATTTTCTTAGAGTATCTTATTTATAAAACTGTTTACATATGTTATGACATTTTGAACTTAAATAAATGCAATGAGAGCCTTTGAGAAATTTCCAAATCGGAAACGTCTGAAGACTTATTTATAGTGTATTTCACTTTGCATAATGTCATTAAAGTTATTCAAGTTACATCCGAAGTTTTAAAAATGTGTGTGCTATTGCTAATTGTATGATGTGTTAATATGTTCTAGTCAGTATAGCTTGTCACTATATGCAATACAATGACATTTACACACACTCTAGTATTTTTTCTTCATACTATTTTCTTATTGAACAAGCTGCGGTCCGCATATGAACTGAAGTGAAGCAAATATAAAACGGTTATTGTAAATAATTAGGCTTATGTTATTACATTACAAATCCTTTCTTTTTCATATGAAGTATCCATTCGTTAATTGATGCATTAGTCATGTGACGTAATAATGGGTCACATGCCCGATTAATCCAATTGACCTATGACCGGTGCGTTTAGGGGAGCGGAGTTTGTTTTCCTTATATGTGTATTGTAAAAAATTCGAAAAGCTTTTTACTTAAAGTATTTGCCTGATTCTAAAATATTTTCTCACTGATGTTCCATGGGTGACCCTCTTTCAGGAATGTTTAAATCATTCCGTTAAAAAAGCATGGCGGCCATCGGGCGGAGCTTGTCTTTCCTATATTCGAACAGTGAAAACTTTAAAAAATGTTCTTGTCTAAAAGTACTGGCTAGATTTGAAAATAATTTGGCAAATAGTAAGTGACCCTCTACCAAGATTGTTCAGATTATTCCGATCCGTTAAGAAACATTGCTGCCAAGAGGTGGGGCTTGATTTCCTTATATAATTATATAGTCAAAACTCCTTGTCAACAGTATAAGTCTGATTTTGAAATAACTTGGTACAAGACTTGGTGTTCCTTTTGTGACCATTTACCAAGTTATATTAAATCAAGTGATCGATCCAGGACCAGCATGGCCCTCTTGTTTGTTTCTTTTTTTTTTCTCACATTTAATGTCTATTCGTATCATTATCTATCTAGAGCAGTCATGCTCATCTAGTTCTTTTTCACCTTACAATAACCGTTTAGCCAAAACCGTTCAATAGTTTTCTTGACAATCGCCACCCCGGTGCCTTGAGCGTTTTGATTATTTGACGAAATTTATTTCAATGTTAATACTCCACTAGATAAGTGTACTCTCGTTATTCGATAGCCCGGGAAGACCATATGTGACCATATTCCTTGAACATGTGTAGCAATGGCTCTGTGACATTTTTAGTTCCTTTTAAACTTATAATGTTTACTTTGTTTGAGAAAGACCGACAATGGTTACTGATGCTTTAATTGTAATGAATGAACAAATCGAATACGAGCTATTTCACAGTTCCTGTAATTTGATTGGTGGATTCGCAACATTGGCTAACTTACTGCTGGTACTAATACTATAGTTCCAGATGAACGTAGCGAAAAAGATGTCCGAGTGGAAAATAATTGTTAAGTCAATGCTATCGATCGTAATTTAAGCCAGTGGGATTAAAAAAAACAAAAGTTATTTTTCAACACCTTGAATAATTACGTTAAGAATTGCTTTCCTGGAGCACCGCTCTATTTTCTTTGAAAATGCTTAAGTTACAATTAATATGTTTACGTTATCTGCAAAAGACAGGCATCACGCTCAGGTTGCTGTGCTTTGAGAAGTGGATTCGCGAAATAAGCTAACATACTGCTGGTACTATAGTTTCAGATGAACGTAGCGAAGATTATGTCCGGAATGAAAACCGAAGACTAGTCAAGGATATCTATCATTATTGTACCCAGCGGGATTACAAGAAACACAACGTGTTACTGATTGGTCAAAGTGGATCTGGGAATAGTTCCATCATAAACACGCTGTTGAAGGTCATTATAGGTGAATATATTCCAAGAGCTGGGGCTGGCTTCGGAGAAAACACATCATATATGTTGCAGCTGAAATGGTAAGACATACAGTTAGGGGACCAGCTTTGGTCGAGCATTCGTTGTTTGAAAATATTACAGTTAACTTATATGTAACCCATACATTTGGGGGTACTTGTAAGATGTTATTTCCTTATAATTCCTCCAGCGAGAGTCTCAGGGAACTATAGGTTTGCTTTTTTCTGACGTACGTCTGTCCGTTCGTCTTTCTACATATCTCATATACCAGTTCACATAGAGTTGCGTTGCCAAATTATGTATGCATCTTTGGAAGTTGTACCTAAATAAGGTCACTTTGACCTTGATCTCTGGCTTTATATAAGAAAACTTTGCGTAAAGGTATCTTGGTAATAAGATGTCTTTTGTACTAAAGTTGGGTCACTGTGACCTTGACGTATAACATCATGTAAAGAAAAGCTTGCCGAGGTCATATCTCCTATGCTATTGAACATGTATTTACAAACTCCAGTATGACGATGCATCTCTGGAAGACGATGAGTCGAGTTCAAAAATGCTATTGCACCTAGAGTTACCAAGTTTGATAAGGAAGATGCATCTTGGGAAGACGGTGTGTCGCTAGAAAAATCGGCTGACTGTGATCTCGACCTCTTCCCAAATTTGAAGAAAAAACCGATAAGGGCTATATCTTCTATATAATTACACCAGATTTGATAGGAATATGCATATTCGGAAAAAGTTTTGTCATTGACTGTATTTAGTCTGCTGTGACCTTGAACTCTGACCCAAATTAAAGATAAAGCTTGACCTGGCCATATAACCTTTGTTATCGCACCTTCAGTTTTCTTTCAATATCGTGATGTATCATGGTAAGACGGTTGTCGCATACTAAAATTTCTGATTATATTGCCATACCTCCTTTTATATCACACTTGAAGTTTTCAAATTCGTTACGAAGATGCATCTTGGTAAGTTCGCTTATCCCAATAAAAACGTTCTATTACGAAATAACAATCAGTGCATAGCCAAATCAATGTGACCCGATGCGCAGGTTGATCTTGATATACAATGGTTGCAATTGCTCTAAAGTTAGTTTACCTGGAGAGCCGTTCATATAATAGGGATGTTTCTTTTGATTATATGCTTTTCAGTGGAGCGTTAAGGCATACCAATGAATTATATTCTGACAAACTAATTCTTGCAAACAGTGAAGCTATATCTCGATCTTGTAATAAAACAAACAATTACCCTCTATTTGTTAGTTATAAGAATTGTGGGGCAAAGAACACGGATTTTGAGAGGAGAGAAGAGCAAAGTACACATGATATATCGGACAGTACGACATTAATGAAGGCTGTTTGGGACAAACTACCAGATATCTTTGATGCTGCTGGTATGAAAGATAGGAATGACGAGGATACTAAAGAAATACTGCGTTTATTGATAGGAGGTACTGATGTTTGTTTTTGTTTCATTTGGATTTCTTTTTAATTTTTATATGTTTTTTGGGCGGTGGGCGGGGATTAAAGCCGAATTTCAGTTATATCACGGAGGTTGTACACTTATATATACTCCCTGTTTGACCAAACATGTGTCCATGTGTCATAGCTGCTTTTCATTTTAGTTGGGTTCAATTGCGAATCAATTCAAACGATTATTGTGTTCTAAACGTATTCATTTAATGGATGTTGACGATACAGCCGCAAACACACACTAGGCTGATGTCATGTGTTAATTTCTTCGTAATTATGATGTTACTGTTGAAAACATGCTTCTGGAAACAGAAATATGCCCAATAATAACGGTTTAATTCAGTAGTGAAAGTGTATTACTGTAGAACGAAATTCGGTTACCACTGAGACACCGAGTCACATTAATGTAAACTTGCTCAATATTAGCGGAAGGATCCGATTTTAAGCCTTGTCTCTCTCTATTGGGTAACGAAATCTCCCGCCGAACAAATTCCAAAATGTTGTTGTTTTTTACAAGAAAAATATAGTTACACTTATGCAGACACTCAAATATATGGGAGTTATTCAGCGGAGTAAAGCGAAACCGATATTTGGTGCAAAGGTTTGTGTAAAGACCCAAGCTTTGGTAACACTGAAACAGCCCTGTGTTCCATAGTAAACACAACGTAAACACGTTTTGTCTATGGAGCGGAACGAAACCTACCAGCCCTGTGTTCCATAGTCACCAAACCCAAAACCTGTTTTGCGAAACCTATATAGGTTTCGTCGATAATCCGTGCATTAGTCGGAAAACCAAACCTGTTTGACGGGAGTACATGCATAATACAGGTAGGTTTTTCGTTCCGCTCCATAGACAAAACGTGTTTACGTTGTGTTTACTATGGAACACATGGCTGTATTATGCATGTACTCCCGTCAAACAGGTTTGGTTTACCGACTAATGCACGGATTATCGACGAATCCTATATAGGTTTCGCAAAACAGGTTTTGGGTTTGGTGACTATGGAACACAGGGCTACAATATTGTGTAAAATAGCTCCAGACAAGGTAAAATGAGGTTTATATTATCGTACATGTTCAATTGCCTGATTTAAAGATTTTATTTTTAAAACCTTTAACACATTCAAAATATATTTCTATTAATTAACAATAATTTCTAATATTATTCTGTATGCATATATATAAATGAAACACGATTAACTGAATATTGACCCTTATCATTTTTCTTTAACCCTTCATACACCACTGTCCATGTTTCCTTATACTTTTAACATCTTGAACATATAAAATCGTTGCATGCGAATTCGAGTTTTAATGACTATTTCATGTTTTGCCGTGGATTATATACTGATAAACACACTATGTGTCAAACATAGAATTTATCCTTTGATTTTTATTCACGGTTTATCTATATGTCACCAGTAAACGTATGAAATAACTAGAACCACTGTTTGTGTTTAGATGTAATTCCGACATAAATTACCATTCATGAACACTGCAAATATTTATTTTCGATAATAATTCGTTGTAACTATGTCTTGGTATTACACTGAAACAAACAAATTATCATCTTCATAATGAAACCCTGAATTGTTCATTGCATTTCACCATTGCCTTTATCACAATATCATAACGTGTGATACTTTTTATATGAGCCATTATTTTCGTTGTATTTATTACAATTTATACACATGATCTGTCTGAATATGAATACTAGCTGAGTCGTCTGGAAAATACTTGCCAGAGATTTCTTGAAACCTTCTGTTACTATCATAAACCAGTAAAAGGCTTGATCAACCTACACAAATGTATCTGGTTATTCATTGATCGCAAATCTTGGTCTATGTAGGTATCGACTTTTCTTTAATAATATGCAAGTGTGTAATATATGGAGATACACAGTCTTTCAAGATGTATTCTATGATCTAAGTTCAATTGCATTCAAAGAGTTTCTAACAAACGTTTGAATTAGATTCTTGGAATAATATTTATTTGCACCTTCCCGTACAAATGGTACAACCTGGTGTTTGCGAACAGTATAGGTACAGACCAGCCTGCATACGTCTTCCGCAAATTACTACCCAAGTTTGTTTAAAGCTTCTGGAGAATTGTAAATATTTCTATAAACCTGAGCACATGCAGAGGATGATCTGTTCCTACACCTTGCACAAATTGAAACTTACTTTTTTGTATGATGGCTAATCTTCCATTGACAGAATTTAGCTAAGGTTAGCTTACCCTAAGAAAGGCACTGTTGAACACAATTGTACACAAACAATTACATGTAAACCCAACCAGTGTAATAAATACGACCTTACTTTTCACTGTATTTAAAAGATGACAAATGCACCTGTTTAATTGTGTTTATATTTCATGATATTTAATATATTTGCACAGTTTACAAAAACAGTTATATGAAGCAATTTCGTAAAGTCACAGACAATGATAAGTGTGAATCAGACAACACAGATTTGAGTGGTGATATTGTTCATAGAAATAACAACAATCCTAGGAGGTATAATTCCCGTGTTGTTGATAAGCATGGTGGCCGTTATGAGCGTGATGATAGCTACGGGAAATCCCACAGCGATTATTATGATTATAATGGTAACGACTATGATCAATATGTTAACTATGGATATCGTGATGATACAAAATCCAATGAAGGACATGCGGGATATTCATAATAATGTATCCTCTGTTGTTTGTCCTTGTATGTAGTACATTATTTTTGTTGACTACCTTTACCCTGCAGATGCTTGATTTAAAATTTTATTCGTGGAACGCCACTGGCCTTATGTCCAGTGCCTACTATCTCAGTAATGTTATTGACTCTGAGTCAATAGATATATGCGGTATTTCCGAACATTGGCTATATCCGTCTGAATTACATTTTCTGAATAGCATACATCCAAACTTTAATGGGGTGGGCGTATGCGATTCAGATCTCAACATCTATAGTAACAGAAAAGTTGGAAAAGGTGGCATTGCCTTGATGTGGAATAAAAGGTTAGATCATATGGTTACACCACTGTGTATAGACTCTGACAGGATTATGGGTATACAGGTGCGGATGTCACGTGACTCCTACTTGTATATCATACAGGTATATTTGCCATGCTCTAACCATAGTATTGTACATTATCGGGAGAATATGGAGATTTTGCATGATTTGATTAGCATGTATTCTCAGACAGGAAGAGTCGTATTGATGGGTGATTTTAATGCCCATATAAATGGCAAAACATTTATTAAGCAAATTGACAGGAGGGGTACTGCATTGTGCGAACTAATCACTCTTTTCAATTTGTTTAATATTACAACCTCAAAGTTGTGTTCCGGAGCAGACTCGAGTTATGTGTCTTATGACAAAAGCTCTAGGTCATTGATAGATCATGTCATTGTCTCGGACGAGCTATCGCTCTACGTGAAATACTGTAAAATCCTGGACGATAATTGTATTAATGTTTCTTGTCACCGTCCAATAGTATTTTACATTGAATTTATGTCTCATGACTGCGTTACTCACTGTTTTGATATGTCAGTCAAATGGCACAGGGTGTCCGATGAACAGCTTCGTAACTATGATTTTAACGTCAGTGCTCGTCTTAAAGACAGTGTAGATCAGTTACCAGTTAACGATATACACTGTTTTATAGACAATCTATACCAGTGTATTTCGTCTGATATCAACACAGCTTCCAATGCTCATCTACCTCACTCAACATATCGTTCATACCTAAAGCCATATTGGTCGGCCGATCTCAAAAAATCGCATGCGAGTATGAGAAATAAACGCACGGCCTGGATTGTCTCCGGCAGGCCAAGGGGCAGTGAATTCTCAAGTTATAGAGAATATAAGGAAGCTAAAAGATGTTTTCGAGCATATCATAGAAACAGTTCACTTAAATATTTACAAAAGGTTAATAGTGATATTGATAGTGCATCTGGTGTTGATAGTCCATTATTTTGGAGATTGTTTAATAGGAAAAGAAGACAAGTGAATTCAAATGTTTCTAGTGAGATTAAATTTGACGAAGTTGTAATTCGGGACCCAGAATTGATCTGCCATGAATGGGGTCGACACTTTGCATCCATTTACTCAGATACAGAATGTAAGACTTACGATAATACGCAATTTGAGACCGTAACAACGTGTACAAACTTTTTAAAAGAAGAGTCTATTGTGGTTGATGGTGATCACATTTCTCAAGAGGAAGTGTTATCGGCATTATCTACTTTAAAAAGTCGCAAAATGTGTGGTATAGATCGAGTAAGCAACGAACACCTCATCCATGGTGGATTAATGGTAAAACATTACTTATCGGTATTTTTTGACTTAATGTATTGTAATAGTTATGTTCCCACAGCACTAAAACGTGGTACTATTTTAACGTTGTACAAAGGGGCTAGCAAACCAAAAAATGAGCCTAATAGCTATCGAGCCATAACCCTTTCATCATCTATTTTAAAATTATACGAAAAAGTACTGCTACAACGTTTACACAGGTCAATTAATAAACCGTTACACTTTCTCCAGGGTGGGTTTCAGTCCAACATGGGAAGTTCTATGACATCCTTCATTCTGAAAGAAAGTATACAGTTTTGCAAAGAAAACAACAGTAAATTATTTGCGTGTTTTTTAGACGCTCGTCAAGCATTTGATCGTGTATGGCATAATGGTCTCTTTTACAAGCTAAATGAACTTGGCGTTAGTTATAAGCTTTTAAAAATAGTTATTGCAATGCATTCCGATATGTATAGCTGTGTAATGTATAATGGGTTTTATTCTGACTGGTTCCCTGTTTTACAGGGAACCAGGCAAGGTGGCGTCTGGTCACCATTTTTGTATCTTGTTTATATTAACTCACTACTTGACCAGTTAGTTAACAGTAAATTGGGTTTCCAGATTGAAGGGTCTCATTTCTGTGCTCCGTCCTTTGCAGATGACATGACAATTCTATCTTTGTCTAGCAAAGCCTTACAGGAAATGATTAATATATGTTATGAATATTCTTGCCTTTGGAGGTACCAATACAATTCTGGCAAGTGTGCCGTTGTCACGTTCAATGAATCTAAGCGTGTATACAAACGCAATTATCGGTCCTGGGTAGTTGGTAATAATGCCATTTGTGAGAGAGAGGAATATAACCATTTAGGTATAATATGTAATAAGTATACTAACTCTACTCTCATTGTCAAGCAAGTTGATAGAAAATTAAGGGGTGCTTTCTTCGGTCTAATCAAAGACGGGTTATATATAAATGGGTTAAATCCATTAACCAGTTACAGTATTTATAGGTCGATTGTTATCCCGAGAGCTCTATTCGGATGTGAATTGTTACAATCGCTGTCTGATCGGGATATGTTGACAATGGAAAGGTCGCATAGACTTTGTTTAAAGCAGATTCAGGGTTTACAAATAAGATCAAGAACAGATATTGTTCTTGGTCTTATTTGTGCTCTTCCTATTGAAGCTGAAATTGAGAAGAGAAAACTCTCCTTTCTTGGTCAACTTTGCCGTTTGGAGAGGGATTGTGCAACAAAACGTTTCTTTTTATTGCGGCTCCTTTCCTTCGTAAATAGTAATTCCGATACCGGGTTTGTTTCTGATATTGCATATATTCTAAACAAGTTTAACATTTACAATGTTTTAGAAGATTACATTAATTATGGTGTATTCCCAAGCAAAACTATTTGGAAACATTGTATTGATACAAAAGTATCAAATTACTATATCGGTAAATGGAATGAAAGAACATCTACCGCGCAGTTTGTTCTATATAGGCAATTACAGAAACGATTCGCAATCAGTCCTGTATGGGATTATGCTAAGCGTAATCCGAATATGCTTCGTGTTTGCTTTTCCATCGCTCAGCTAATTGCGTACACTGCTCACACTGAGTGTTCTCAGTGTACACGCTGTGGATGTAGCGATGTTAGAACGAGCCTTACTGAGCATATCTTGATAAACTGTACCAGTGTACGGTCATGTACTATTTCCTTTCAGAACAGAACCCTTTTAAAGTTTGGTGGATCTGTTTCCAACTTATTAGTGCCATTGGAAGGCAATGATTTTGTTGCTGCCTTGTTCGGTTTGAACCCGATCGTAGACAATGAGTTACAC
This sequence comes from Serripes groenlandicus, assembly GCA_031761405.1. Lineage (NCBI taxonomy): Eukaryota > Metazoa > Mollusca > Bivalvia > Cardiida > Cardiidae > Serripes > Serripes groenlandicus. Next base: position 46,145,095 of record JASEVX010000013.1, read on the forward strand.
GGCAACTATGATAACTTGTATAAGCATGTTGCGTTGTTCTTACATTCCATATGGACATGTTATAAATACCTTGTGCAAGTGTAAATACTTTGTTCAAAGTTAAATAAGATGTACATATTTCAGTCTTCATATCTGCCTGCCTGCCTGTCTGTCTGTCTGTCTGTCTGTCTGTCTGTCTGTCTGTCTCTATCTCTCTCTCTCTCTCTCTCTCTCTCTCTCTCTCTCTCTCTCTCTCTCTCTCTCTCTCTCTCTCTCTCTCTCTCTCTCTCTCTCTCTCTCTCTCTCTCTCTCTCTCTCTCTCTCTCTCTCTCTCTCTCTCTCTCTCTCTCTCTCTCTCTCTCTCTCTCTCTCTCTCGTATAATTTTGTATTAAATTGTGTTTATATGTATTGTTTGTATTATAAATTATAAAATGAAATCTTCTGTATAGGAGGAAATAAAGATATAATAATAAAATCTATATGTATACCCCAGACAAACGAAGTTTAAAGGCCGTATATTGGAGTCACCCTGTCGTCGGTCAGTCGGTCGGTTGCAATTGTCCTTGTCCGGAGCATAACTTGATAACTACTGGATGGTATTAGATAAAACTTCATTCGATGATACAACACAGTGAGATAAAGTGCATTGTACAGGAACCATAACTTTTGTTTTACCTAATTAAAGAGTTATTGCCCTTTTTTACTTTTTCTTGTTCGGAGAACATACAATTGTAAAGCACATTGAGAGGCAATGCAGAGTACAATAATTATAACTCTATTTGAGCTAATTACATAGTTATTGCCCTTTCGTACTTTGTTCTTGTCCGGAGAAGAACTGTAAAACAAAAAGATGGAATATATAAAAACTTCATACAATGGTAGAGCAGACTGAGAGGAAGTACAGTGTATAAGAACCATAACTCTATTTTAGCTTATTACAGAGTTATTGCCCTTTCTTACTTTTTTCTTGTTCGGGTAATAACTTTAAAACTACTGGATGGAATTTAATAAAACTTCATACGATGATACAACACAGTGAGAGGAAGTGCAGTGTACAAGAACCATAGCTCTATTTTAGCTAATTACAGAGGTATTGCCTTTTCCTACTATTTTTCTTGGCCGGAGAATAACTTTAAACGAGGTAGAGAACAATGAGAGGAAGTACAGTGTACAATAACAATATCTCTATTTTAGCTAACTACAGAGTCATTGCCTTTTGTTACTGTTTTTTTGTCAAGAGAATAACTTGAAAAACTACTGGATGGAATTCAATAAAACTTCATGCAATGGGAAAGCACAGTGAGAGGGAGTGCAGTGTACAAGAACCATAACTCTATTTGAGCTCATTACAGAGTTATTGCCCTTTTTTGCTGTTTTCTTGTCCGGAGAATATCTTTCCTATCAGGGCGGCGTTCAGGGGTATTAATCAAATGCAGTGATAGGTCTAGTTAAACTAAACTTAACTATACATTTGTATTTGTGTCTTTGCAGGTCACCTACCTCCGAATATCTACATGACAGAGCTTGTGCGATTTCAAGAAAAGCACGGGTTGGGGTACTTACCTCTGAGATACAGTACATCCAGAAACGACTATAAAATGAACATGGTAGTCTTCGCCTGTTCATGTACAAGTCCAATCCCCTACAATCTGATTAAATGTGTCCGAGAAGTGTTGCAGGAAGTTGATCCATTCACTTCATCAAACAAATGTAAGTTTTCAGTCTTTCTCAGTTGTTTTAGCTCACCTGAGCCAGAGGGTCAGAGTGAGTTATTGTAACCGGTCTTTGTCCGTCGTCCATCTTCTTTTAACATTTTGCTTCAAACGACATACTCTCCTAAACTGCTTGGCCAATTTTGATAACAAATAAAGAGATGTTCTGTGGTGGTCCCCTTTCAAAGTTGTTCAAAGAATTGAATTACATGGGAACTGGTTACCATATCAGCGGAAAAGAAAAACTACAAAATAGTGATATGACTAAACAATTGTTGAAAACGGCGTTAACCTCCAATCAATCTTGCAATCTGACTCTGAGCACACATATGTATATTTATGGACATTATGTAGTATTTTATAAACCTCTGGGGGGGGGGGGGGGTTGGTCCACTTCTGAATGAGCATGCGTTAAACTTCACGAACGTTGGTAGGTGGTGCAGGGCGGCCAAGTACATCCCATATATGTTTGGTGTGATTGAGATCGGGAAACTTTGTTAGCCATGTCAGTCGCCTGATATTCTGTTTGTCCAGAAGCTTCTGTGTAGTTCAATATTGACTTAGACCATGCCAATTGCACGTGCACGTTCTACATAATGTATTGGTGGCATAAATATATTAATGGAACAAAGATGTTTTTTAAAATGTTGCTTCCGCGATACAACACTGTTATTTCCACGAATATTGATTTTCTTGGACCACCCTTCAATATTCGTGCAAAGTTAAGAAATGTTAGCATGTGCAAATGCTTGCGCCTGTCACGAAGTATTATTTTATCATTTCTTTCCCGCAGATGTAGTAGGATGATAAGATGCACAATTTGAAGCAGATATTTGAAGTCTTATTTGACATAACCAAATTAAAAAAGGTCTAGTTGGTAAGGTGCGAAATTTGATGCAGATATTTGAGGTCATATTTGATATAACCCAATTTAAAAAAAGTCAAGTTAATAAGGTGCGAAATTTGAAACAGATATTTGAAGTCATATTTGACATAATCCAATTTAAAAAAGGTTTAGTTGATAAGGTGCGAAATGCGAAGCAAATATTTGATGTCATAGTTGACATAACCAAATTAAAAAATAGTCTAGTTGATAAGGTGCGAAACATGAAGCAGTTATTTGAAGTCATATTTGACATAACAATATTTAAAAGGTCAAGTTGATTAGGTACGAAATTTGAAGCAGATATTTGATGTCATATTTGACATAACCCAATTCAAAAAATGTATAATTAGAACATCATTTCCGTGAAAATGATCATATAAGCATGTGTAGATTACATGGCCAACAAGTAAGATATGTATGCTATTTATACATAGTAGCACAATATATACACAAATCATGACCACACTAAGAGTCAACTTCATTCAATATATCAACAGTTAAAAACATAAAACGCATTTGTGACAAAATACATTTTGTTGTTTACCCTTTCTCATATACAACGAGACAGCAGCAAACGACTTTCAAATATAGAAAAGATGTGTCTATACATTAAAGTCAAATCAGTGAATAGAATTGGAATCATAAAAAATAACTTCTCCTGTTGTCACAAAAAGTTGTCTGTTGTAGATTCATGAAAGCTATTATGAATGTTGGAAAATATTAAACCATGACAACTTATGTGTACCACTCTGTTATTGGATGTCTTTGTTTTACTCCCTAGATGACACTGACGTCTTGTTATTGATCACGAAATACGACAAGGTGCAAACCGATGTGCCAGGCGATTCATTCTACGATGAGTATATAGAAAGGATATATTCCCACATAACAGAGTCACCCAAAGATCCAGAGAAAGATAACAAAGTAAATGACATCGAGTCAACGATCAAGCTTGATAAGTTCATAGAATGGCGCAGCAATATAACTGACGCCTTCATACAAAGGGACAATGAGAAACACAGACAGTTGAATTGGGCGAGCCTCAATGATTCAATTGGATACGACAACATTAACGTCGATAACAAAGCCCTCAAACTGCTGAAGGTCCTGACCATGCCATTACACACGGATGTAGCGACCAAATCAAACAATTCAACATATCAATTAAACGTTATATTAGTTAATTCTTATTTGGAATTGCACCGTAAACTTGCTAATAACCTGCGACATGTAGTGATGTTTTTAGCAGCTATAGTGCTGCTCGTTGGCCTTCTTTTGTACGTTATATTGCTTTATATTTTGGACAATTGGTATTTCTTGGATTGGAGTAAATGAAATATTAATCGGTCATTCATAATTATTAATTAAGTAGTTTATCGTTCGAACACAAATTCTACAAAACTGTATATGTGCTTCTTTTTCCTGTCATGAGATTCTATTATTTGGAAGAGGCTAGAACTAGCATACCGAACAGTTGGCTATCAAACTTAGGTAGGTATTAATGAAATAAAGTAAAACAAGCGAGGTATTCCTTTAAAAAACATTAACTCAACCGGTTAAAGTCCACATATTACCGATTGATTCATTTTTAGATCGACTTTTCGAAGCAAAGGCAAGCTATTCTACTCGCCTCGGCGCTGTCATCGGCGTCACACCTTATTTAAAGTTTTTCGTACCACCCCACTTTTTTAGATCACCTAGAGCCACAGGCTCAAGGTGAGCTATTCTGATCACTTTTTGTCCGTCCGGCGTCGTCCGTCGTCCGGTGTCCGGTGTCCGTCGTCCGTCATCCATCGTCCGTCGTCAGTCTTTAACATTTAGACATTTAGATCATCTCCTCCTTAACCACTTGACCAATTTTAACCAGACTTCACAGGAATGTTCCTTTGGTGGACTTCTTTCAAAATTGTTCAATGATTTAAATTCCATCGAGAACTTTGGTTGCTGCGGCAACAGAAAAGGGGAAAATTGCCAAATCTTAAAAAATCTTCTTGTCCAAAAGTACTGTCCCGATTTGAAAATTATTTTGCACAAATGTACAGACACCCTTTACCAAGATTGTTCAAATATTTCCGATCGGTTGAAAAACATGGCCGCCAGGGGGTGGAGCCTGTTTTCCTTATATGTGCATTGTTAAAATTTTAAAAATCTTCTTGTCAAAAAGTATTGGCCGATTTGAAAATTATTTTGCACAAATGTTCCTTTGGGCACCCTTTACCAAGATTGTTCAAATATTTCCGATCCGTTGAAAAACATGGCCGCCAGGGGGCGGAGCTTGTTTTCCTTATATGTGCATTGTTAAAACTTAAAAAATCTTCTTGTCCAAAAGTACTGGCCCGATTTGAAAATAATTTTTCACAAATGTTCATTGGGGCACCCTTTACCAAGATTATTCAAATATTTCCGATTGCTTGAAAAACATGGCCGCCAGGGGGCGGAGCCTGTTTTCCTTGTATGTGCATTGTTAAAATTTTAAAAATATTCTTGTCCAAAAGTACTGGCCCAATTTGAAAATTATTTTCCACAAATGTTCATTGGGGCACCCTTTACCAAGATTGTTCAAATAGTTCCGATCCGTTGAAAAACATGGCCGCCAGGGGGCGAAGCTTGTTTTCCTTATATGTGCATTGTTAAAACTTTAAAAATCTTCTAGTCCAAAAGTACTGGCCCGATTTGAAAATTATTTTCCACAAATGTTCATTGGAGCACCTTTTACCAAGATTTTTCAAATATATCCGATCCGTTGTAAAAACATGGCCGCTAGGGGACGGATCTTGTTTTCCTTATATATGCATTGTTAAAACTTTAAAAATCTTCTTGTCCAAAAGTACTGGCCTGATTTGACAATTATTTTCAACATATATTCCTTAAGGCACTCCAAGATTGTTCAAATATTTCTGATCGGTTGAAAAACATTTTTGAAAATTATTTTGCACAAATGTTCTTTTAGGCACCCTTTACCAAGATTGTGCAAATATTTCCGATCCGTTGAAAAACATGGCCACCAGGGGGTGGAGCCTGTTTTCCTTATATGTGCATTGTTAAAACTTTAAAAATCTTCTTGTCCAAAAGTACTGGCCAGATTTGAAAATTATTTTCCACAAATGTTCATTGGAGCACCTTTTACCAAGATTTTTCAAATATATCCGATCCGTTGTAAAAACATGGCCGCTAGGGGACGGATCTTGTTTTCCTTATATATGCATTGTTAAAACTTTAAAAATCTTCTTGTCCAAAAGTACTGGCCTGATTTGACAATTATTTTCAACATATATTCCTTAAGGCACTCCAAGATTGTTCAAATATTTCTGATCGGTTGAAAAACATTTTTGAAAATTATTTTGCACAAATGTTCTTTAGGCACCCTTTACCAAGATTGTGCAAATATTTCCGATCCGTTGAAAAACATGGCCACCAGGGGGTGGAGCCTGTTTTCCTTATATGTGCATTGTTAAAACTTAAAAAATCTTCTTGTCCAAAAGTACTGGCCCGATTTGAAAATTATTTTGCACACATGTTCATTGGGGCACCCTTTACCAAGATTGTTCAAATATTTCCGATCCGTTGAAAAAACATGGCTGACAGGGGGCTAAGCTTGTTTTCCTTATATGTGTATTGTTAAAACTTAAAAAATCTTCTCGTCCAAAAGAATTAGCCCGATTTGAAAATAATTTTTCACAAATGTTCTTTGGGGCACCCTCTACCAAGATTGTTCAAATATGTCTGATCTGTTAGAAAAACATGGCCGCCAGGGTTGCTGCAGCATCAGAAAGGGGGCAAAATGTCCAAGCTTTAAAAATCTTCTTCTTTGAATCTGCATGTCTGATTCCATTATAGTTTGGTAGAAATGTTCCTTAGATGAGCCTCTACAACGATCGTTCAAGGCATACTGTTTGGTTGAAAAACATGGCAGTCAGGAGGCATAAGAAAAGGGGCAAAATGACAAAATTTGTTCTTGTCTGATATTAAGGAAATTGAATATAAATCCTACTTCAGTGATCCTCTACATTTAATTTAATCAAGCTGTTTTGATTAGTTACAAAATCATAGCAACCTCGCGTCATCACAAAAGGGGTAAATTGAACTTTTAGCTACAAATGACAACTCCTACCATTCCACTTGACCAATTTCAACGTTACTTCACAGGAATGTTCCTTTGATGGTCCTCTTTAAAAAATGTTCAAATACTTGCATTCTGTGTAGAATCTTTGTTGCTGCAGCATCAGAAATTGAGAAAGCTCTTGTTAGATTTCAAGATAAAAATGGCTTTCACTGATAAACTATTTCTTTAACTGAGTGTCCACTCCTTGCAGTTTCATTTGAACTCATGATCAAATTTTCACAGATATTTGCAGTTAAATATTTGCTTCTAATTAACTATCATTCAGGTGATCGATTTAGGGCCATCTTGGCCCTCTTGTTTCAAAATCATTAGACATATTGCTTTGAAACGTACAATAAGAGTTCATCATCATTACCTCCATCAACAGACAATAGTACATGACTCTGTCTAGTTTTTTGTAAGACTTATGGCTCTTTTTCGACTTAGAATTTTAGTTAAGTGTTTTGTACCACCCCATTTTTTCCCAAAAACATTTAGATATATAGCTTATACACTTACAATTCCTATGTTCCGTCATTACCTCCATCAACAGACAAGAAAACATAAATATGTGAAGTTTTTTTGTCAAAATTATGGTAATTTTACGACTAAGAAAATATATTGAATCTGGGTAAAATCCAATTATTAACCCTTTAGGATTTTGCTGTGAAACTTGGAATACTTGTTTACCATCATGAAGACAAGAGAAGGTAACCCTGTCAAAGATTTTTGTTTTGCGTTTTACTGCAAAAGGTTTTGTTTTATTGTCAACCAACAAACAGTCGATCGCGCTGTCTGACGGACATCTCTTATATTCATTGTTCCACAAACACGTATGTCTTGCAGAATTCGTATGTCAGTTTGTTTTCATAACATAAACATCGGTTGTATTTAATATTTTATCAGGTATTGTCAAGATTTATTTACGTGTTACGGTAGAATTTGCAATCTTGTTTGTAATTTTTTAGATAGTCGGATATATTCCATCGAAGTAATGTGCAAATGAGCCGTCCCGCGAGAAAACAAACATTATGGCCTCTGCGTAATGTATCGACCCCGATAAGCATGCGCAGTCCCTGCAGACAGATCCGGGCCGACACATTCCGTCTCAAGGAGTTAGAGGTATAGAGTAATGATTCCTGAAACAGAAAATCCACCAGAGGCGAAAAGTGTCCGCGCGGCATGCTTTACGCAGAGGCTACACTGTTGGTTTTCTCGCGAGACGCTCGTATGTTAAGTGAATATCGAAATGAATGAGTGCTTACGTGCGGTTATTCAAACTTCTAGAAATTAGGAAAACTTAAAGAAAAAGTATTTTGAGCTCTGCTCTGAATGTCCTAGTATTAAGGTAAAACCTTTTATTTATTCATACTTGAACACATTAATACATTCGTTATTCACTTTTTCTGACAATAGTAAACATAATGTGTGGCTGTCTTGTATTGAAGATACTGTCGGTTTTGCAATACAGTATGTCGTTAGTAATGATAGTTATTATAAATCATTGCGGTTAAAATTTGTTGTGGTTGTTTTTTTAATATATCTTACGTCTTATTTTATGTTCTTGTAGTCATTATCATTCTACTAAAGTAATAGTCCTTACTCATTGTCTTTCAAACGAACCGTGATTATGTGTGAACAGTATAACATCACGTATGTATGTTTTGCCAGACCGATTGCTGTAACTAGGGTCCACATGTCTATTTAAATTATTAGGCTTGCCTTGAAAAAGGCTTAACACATCAATTAACAATACAATTTCATGAACAGGCTAAGCCTTATACCATTTTTGCCACCTCTAGAAATAAAATAAACGCAGGTACTTATTAGCAAACACAGATGGTTAGTTTTACTTAAGTCTAGCCAATATTATCTTACAGCTTGCCTTTCAAGTCACCAATTCGATCTCTCAATTGGTAGTTAAGACTTTCAATTTCATCTAACGTAATATGTAGTAAGTCTATTATTTAGGTCTAAGGTTTTACGTTCGTTCTGCGTTTATTTTATTGTGTTAATGTCTGTCATAATCTCTTTCATTGCTTTGGCCGTCTCCGGTGTCATATCTGAGAGTTTTCAAATGTTGATTTCAAAAGAAATACATAAAATTACATTTTCGTAAGAGCCAATTTTTTATAATATAATTTGCGAATTCCAAAGATACTCGTCGAAATGTAGACTTGCATCAGTCTCTAATGTTAACGTTTTATTACGATATCTTCATTGAAATACTTTAAAGCTCTCTCTCTCTCTCTCTCTATAGTAGCTCTCCATTATTGAACACTTTTTTCGGGTTCAGAGAAATTTCTTGATAGTTGTATATTGTTAGTACTGTCAATTACAGTACATGTATCTGTGGAACATTTTTAAAAATGAGTGAGACTGTTTCCAGCTTTGTTCAAAGCTTCCCGAGTTGAACCACGAAATAGTCATTGTCTAACACACAAACTGCGATAACTTGTTTGGATTTCAGCTGGAAAATTGATTTGATTTGGCATCAAATACCCATGATAAAGAACTCAACAAAGGAACTTTGCTCTTGAAATAAAGGAATTACAGAAGTAAAAATTAATAAAATGTATTTCTAGACTGTCAACAGACGCTGGGTACTGCTTAAATATTCCCTGACGTCACAATTTGCAACATTCCGCAGCGACAGATTAATCAAACAACGATTTAAAACACGGTCTAAAAAATATTTTTTATACTTCTTTCGAAAACGTACAAATAAATACCGTATTTTTTATGAATAATATTATTTTTGGAAGAAAAATGATTAAATGCCAATCCCAACAAACATTGCTCAGGTACAATATTCTAAAAAAAGTGCGTCATTTCGCGTTAAATATTCGCTGCGGCACGTGATTATTGTGACGTCAGCGCATGGCGGTAAGGACAACTGCAAATTTCCAAATATAATGAACATTAAGCTTAAAAACGCCGGCGTATTTGTCGGTTGGCAAATATTGATGTGGTGGATCACGAGAAAAATCATTTTTGAACCTGTCTCTATCTGGGGCCAGGTCGTTTTAGACGTTTTTCTGTGGAAATTATAGCCCGAATCGAACGAGAAGTAAAATGCCGTTGCACACCTTGTCATTATTATTACACTATATGGCTATTTATAGTAACACATGCGGGATTCCCCAAATTACCATTACGATCATTTTTTATCAAAGCGTATAGACAATATAGGGAGACTTTTTGTGTATTTTAACGAGGTATTGTGTGATTTTCCGCATTTTTTGCTGTAATAGAAGTTCGGACGCCTGTGCTGAAACCAGCCTGTCAGTTGTAATACTAACCAAAATATCTTTTTCGCAAGTAAAGAAATACATTACCTTCGTATAACCCGGGTTTGAACACATCAACACCAGCATCAAAGGCTGTCACTCTATCATTATTACATCATTACACCATTGAGGTGTTCTCCTATTGGGAATTGAACATGTGCAGTGCTAGATGGACCCCTAAAATCTGCACGAATAAGAAATAAAATTAAAGTAATAATTTATTGTATTTACAACAAACCAGGAACATTTTGTTTTTAATAACCAGAAAATATAGATTCACTGTAAACGAGCAGGTGGACTAAACCGGAACTACCCACAATAGTGTGCATTCAACTCCTATATTGTTCAATAAACCGACTATAACGAAGTGTTATTGAAAAATGTTCATGTTAGACTTTTGTGGTCGGTAAATCCATTTCCAAATATAATCCGTGATCTGTCAAATGTCTATCAAATGGTATTTCCAATGCTTTCAACGATATTGTTAAAGTCTCAGTCTCTTCACTTTTGTCAGTAAGGCTTCGTACGCTTTAAACTGAAAATAAACGTACGTTTATTTTACAAATGAATAAAAATAGAACGCGACCATGTAAACATCGATCAGATAAGTTGTCGAAAAAAGTACAGAATATTGAACAAATTGGCTGATTGAACGTCACAAGAATGTTAGAACACCATTGTGAAAGCCTGCATAAACCAATGACGCTGCCATTGTAGATCAAATGGCTTTGTTAATATAGAAACATTGAAGTTGAAAATTTTCATTTCAAAAAATTGAAATGACAAACAGTAAACATTTTCGACATTTCGTTGGACAATGGATAGTGTCATCAGTTAAGCAAAACATTGGCGGTGAGCTGTTGTTGTTATAAAGGTGGCTTAAAATGTGTACCATGGAAGAGCACGTGATCTATTGTTCCCGCTGTTTTCTACCATTTTTTCCACGAAAGTGGAACCAATCTTCACGGAAGTAAAACCTGTGCTTTTTAATAGAATTGTTTGATTACTGACATTATAAATATCAAATATTTATCATTGTATAAATGTTATTTGACCTACATACGTAGTGGCCCGGTAGTCTTGTCTTGTGGTTAACACGCTGGACTGTCAATCCAGATGTCTGGGGTTCAAGTCTCAGACCGGGTTTGGGATTTTTATGAGGTGCTTTAAGTGTCTCCTACTCAACTAGAGGTCAAGAACTGGTTCTTTACGGGAAAAGGGGCATCTCACGGGTCTTTTCGGAAAAAGCTATGGTTTCGCAAGCGGACTACCCTGTTTCTAACTCTTGTATATTCAACTAATCTGCACCTGTAAGATGCATGTACATGATATAGTGTACACTATCAAATGGGCCTACACAATCTAAAAAGCTTATGCTAAATCAGAGCAATTGATCTCTATAATAACATTAAATTATAACTAAACGGTACTGAAATAAACACACGGTAGTGCACAGGGCTAAATCAAAACGAAATACATGTGAACATACCAAAATACACCTTGAATCTAACCATAAACTGATCTACATTTGTTGAACTATTCGCCAACATGAATCTAATGCTGTCCATAAACGACGAATATAATCCGTGTCCCAACATGAACTACAGTACATCGACAAATTCCGGGAGTGATCCAGAGTCCCATAAACACGATAATACCGATAAAAACAAGACGAATGTTTGACGCAAAGCGTCAAAGAGAAGCCGCAATATTTCGTTGCAAATGTAGAAATAAGAAAAAAGGAACATTTAAATCCACAAACATTAGAACAATTTAAACTGTAGTCAGTAATGCTGATATCGGTAGAAGATAATATGAATTAAGGCAAAGCCTCAGAAAGTTTCGGGAAGTGCATTCAGTCTCAACAGATTTAATCACCTACTAAGCTGTTGTGCACCAACGCATTTACTATTTGCTCAATTGATAATGAATAGAGTTGTAGAGTTGTCACCCAGTGGTAGCTAGAGCATTCAAGTTTAAGCTGAGTCAACTTACTTTCCGAATGTCAAAGACTACTTTTACCAGTGAATATTGAGGGAATATCCTGATAGCCATAATAATGCATTAATTAACATATAAAATATGTTTATATATGTCTTTGGATAAATGCATCAACATTTTGAAGAAAAAATAACAACATTTCTGCCAACTGAACTTGAAATCAGAGAGCAGTTGCAGAGAAGAAACGTTTAGATTTGTCATTTTAGCATTTTTCTGATGCCACATTTCAGCATTGCTTTGAACTAATCAATATCCCTTGAACAATTTATGTAGAGGGTTAATTTAAGAACGTTTTTTGCCAAACTATCTTGACATAAGACATGTAGTTTAAGAGGAAAATTGTTATTTTACTCCCTTTCTGGCAGCATTGATCTTAAACCACTCTGGAAAGGGCAACATAATGGGTTTTTTAAGCCAAATTATCTTGAAACAAGACCCCAAACTCTGATGATGCCTGGCAACATTGTTTTTTATCTAATAAATATGACTTGAATAATTGTATGGATGGTCACATAAGGAAAATTAATGCAACAGTGTTATAAATTTGAAATTATACCAGCAACTTCCTTCTCTTATCATGCCACATGCGGATAATATTTTTCAACCAATCAATATGATTTGAATATTTTTAGGGTTACATAAGGAACTCTCCTGCCAAATTATACAGAAATACCAAACTACCTACGTAAACATTGTGTCACTTTACTTCTTTTCTGATTGGGTAGTTTCCAGAATTCAACACAGAATTTATTCCTTTAAACATTTTGAAAGAGGACACCTAATCAATATTTCTGTGCAGTTCAGTTAAAATTTGTCAAGTAGTTTAAAAGCAGATATTGTTTAAATAAATAGTTGCTGGTGGATATTGCATGATGGATTGAGGATTATCACAAAAGCTGTGCTGATATTGATTAAATTGTATGTATTTAGCTACAGTGTCATTTTTCCCCCACTGAGATTTGAACTCAGAACTCATGGCTAGACCAGGTGTTTTACCAGTTAAAACTATAAGGTCTCAAAATGTAGCTAAACACATTTAATTTACGATCAAGATTGTCCTCAAAGAAAGTCATAACCGGTAAATGCCTCATGTTCTTTACCAAAAAAAGGAATTCCTAATAAATCGGAGCTTGTGATAGTTTAATTGTAATTTAAAAAACCTAAGATAAGGGAGATAACGCTCATAGTGAATATTTTATCCTTTTGCAAAATTGTTATAAACTGTATTCCATAGTTTAGCTTTTATCCAAAGAGATTTTCCATATTTTGGCCTAGCTTTTTTTAATGTTGTCTGTGGGAAAGGGATAAAGAAAATACAGATGAGGAATGTCACTCATTACATCACATGATGCAAACCGACAAGACCCTGGAAAGAAAGTCCAGAACAAGCTTTAGACCCTAGTTTGAAAGAAACAAACAACTTAAGTTTAACCCTTTCCCTCATAATCATATTGACAAAATGTGTTCAAAGTCATCTGCTGCAAAATTGTCGTATGAGGGAAAGGGTTAAACATATTGAGCAATTATTTCAACTCTTATCAATAATTTTACTTTCATTTATAGAGACTTTCCATTTGTTTTGCTTAGATGTTTTCAAAATGGTCTGTTGCATATTTGTTTTATGTGAGAATTTTAAGGATTTAGGTTAATATTTTTTATTTAAACTGATATTCCATTCTCATTTGGGGCTACACCCCTAAACTCCTGCATCATCATTAATTCAATTAAACTGTGCAAAGACAAAAAAACACAAAAAACTTTGTAACAAAGAACAATAGGTGACTAGGTCAAACTGAATACACTTTGTGGCAACATAATATAAACAATGTTTTTATGCATTTTGGTAAAAATAACCATATTTAAGAATGCAAATATTTTGAGTGGACATGCACAGTACATTTCACCTATTTGAATCAATAAATATTTTCACAATTGAAGGTTATAATTTCATGCTAATCTAGTTTAACTGCCAATTTATCAAAGAATAATTTTAACAGACATCATCAATTTAACGCTTTGAAGCTTTCCCACATATAACAAATCTGCAGAAGACGACTTTGAAAATATCTAATAAAAAATAAGGAACATCTCTGTAATTGTTAAAACCTATATAGAATGAAGATAATTTGTCACACATTGGTCAACATCAGCCCCTTTGAATGAATGTTAAAATATTTTATTTCATGTTGCCAGATGCATCTAACTTTTTATCAACATCAGGGGCTGCGGCTCCGAACCCCTGCAATTTCAATCTGAAAGAACAAGTTTAGCTGTACACATAGAAAAATAATTGTTTACATCTCATTAGAAACCAGCATGTACATTCCAGCTTGCAAAATCCTTGATTTCATTGATTGTGTAGTGTACATGTACTAACATAATATGTTTAAACTTTAACCTATATGAATCCATAAAATCTTGTCGTAATTGAAGGTAGTTTAGTAAATTGTGATTGAGAAGAAACTTTTTTCACCAGTGTGCAGTGGACGGCCTCGGCTGTGTTTTGGTAGAACGTCTGCCTTTGGTGCGGGTAGTCCCACATTCATTTGGACTGGGGTGCTGCTTACCGTGCAGGAGGTCGCAAATCCGATCCCTGGTCGGGTCAAGCCAAAACCTTAAAAAATGGTAATAATGACTGCCACTCTTGATGCTCAGGGTTGCGGGGTAAGCATTACAACTGACTGGCTGGTGTCAGAATAAATGGACCAGTAGTACTGGTAACTTACCCAGTACACGCCGTCAGATAACTAGAGAATTGTTGAAAGCGGCGTAAAACATTTAAAAACACACAAAACAATGACACATTCATTGTTTCAAACCAGTACAAATGGGCAATTTGGATAGGGAATTGTCTTTTCTACAGATCTGCCAAGGTTCATTAGATTCTACACACTCACACCGATGGACCCACCAATTGATCACTTATAATTAATAAGCTGATCCATCGGTTAAATGAATAAAAATTGGTATTAACTAAATATAAAGAAATTTCATCTTTATCCATAAAGAAGTAACGAATAACAAAATCTAAACCATCACTATAATGTCTGCCTCAAGGCGACGCAAGATTACAACATATATGAACAGAGAAGTAGATGAACTTCAGATTTGACTACGAGTGCGTTAAACATTGGGTACGAAACGGAACCCTAGTTTCATTTTAAGCATTAAGAAGCATTGGACATGTCTGACATGGAAAGAATGTCGCATGGTGCTTAACAACTATTTATGTAATATACTTGTGAGGATGCAGCTCAAACTTACATCATGGCTCGGCAAAACACTCCCGAGTCTGCACATTTTGGTTGTCTTTACAATTATGTCAAACATGAACGGTAACTCTAATTTTAACCGGAACATTGCAAATAATTATCATGTTTCGCGCTAATATGGTTTCGTGACACAAAGATTAAATAAAACAACATGACTCCCATTGCCTAGCAATAAACATATCATGTGACAAATTTGCCTGAGAATAAACTGAGTGACCACAATTTATGACAAATGGGCCATGATCAACCGTTTTGAATAAATCACGATAGCACCAGCTTACCTGACGGTTGTTGACTTTCAACAGTTATGGCCAGTTTAAAACAATAAATCCATTGAAAAGTTTTCTAAATGATAAAATGACGGGTGTTTCCTGTATTTTGTTACCAACGATCGCATATCGGGTCTACTAGATCGAAAAATTGATACGGGCCAGAGGTCAACAATCCGCCATTTTTACGTGGTTAATGAAAAGCTTGAAATTTGAATGCGCGTAGTGACACTGACGTCATTTTTATGGAATTATTCTCTGAACAGAATCTTCGATACAGTTCCATGATGTAAACATTTGATATACAGTCTAAAATCTGAAAATCGGATGTCCGAGTGAAGCCGCATGCCCCATAGAATTCGTTTTGTGACAAGCAAAAATAGCACCATAGTATATGTGACCTTTGACCCTGACCGTAAGAAGTTTTTAACCGAAACTTTATAACTTTTATGTAGGATATTTAACCTGGCAGGGTTAGTGTTTTAAGTGAATGAGATGATTATTAGTAAACTGATCATAGATATTTCAATTTGTACCAAAAACTATTCTTGTTGAACACATGCCCTGTTATGATTATGTTTTGTCAAATAATGCTGACACACAGAACATCCGTTTTTGGTTTATCGGTAAGTCATGATAGTGGCTAAGGGAATAACCATTTCCCACATAAAACAAATCTGCAGCAGATGACTTTGAAATTATCAAGTACAAAATATAAAAAAAAATCAATATGAGCAATTTCTTCTTTTTCCACAACGATTTCAATGATGTTTAACTTGACAGACTTTGACATAATCAAGTGCAAAACACATACATGATAGTTAGAGTTTAAATGAGTGTGGCAAATGGAGTAATTGAAAATCAAAGCTGTCGGATTACAAACGCACAATCTCGAGTGGACGACAATAATGTGAACTCTTGTCGTGATTAGCATTCAGAAATTCTTGCCGTATGTGGGAAAGGGTTAATTGTCCAAAACTGTCCATTATGTCTTGTTTTCATCTCATTCCGTTTTATTTTAATTATGAGATATCTTTTTTACATTTCTATCCATCAAAGATAAGGATATCTCGATGAAAGAAAATTCATAATCGTTGATTTATGGTTATTACACACCAGTTTATAATCTACTACACAATTGCGCATGCGTGCACCTCCCTTTTTTCCATGGCCACGCCTCATCCGAAAATAATGCGCAAAGTAGGTCAAACGACAAACAATATTCCACAGTAAATATAAACTATGGTTGAAGACACGTATTTAAACATTTAATGTATTACAACAAATAACAATGAAATGTAATAAACAGATTATTCAACTGTTTTTTTCAAAGATTGGAATATAATTCACTCGCCGTCTTGTGAATGGGAGGAGCCACTCGTGACGTCACTCCCATTCACGAGACGGCTCGTGAATTATATTCTTATCTTTCAAAAAATAAGTTGAATAATTTCTATATAATATATTATGATCATCGGTATACCCACCAATTAATTTGGATTATCCACACATAAGTTAACAAATTCGGAAAATCTATTTCACTCTATTGTCCCAAATTTGTCGTGTAAAAGAGTTGTACCACACCATTCGAAAAGGGGAAAAACCTTGCAAGGCAGAGATCAGTTTGAGCATGAATTGTTGTCTTTGCTTTTTAGTCGAGAATCGCACTGTAAGCCTCTTTAGACGATTCATTACCAAAAACCTACCACACAAAAATGCAAATTGATCTTATTATGCAATTAACACTAAAACTATCCAAATGCGAAATTTGTTGTGACGCGGTTGATTTGAGTCAGATCCTCACGCACTATGACGTAGCCATTTCCCATATAGGCTCTCCCAAATTTCGGTGTTAAAATCAATCTGTGACCTTTTGTGTTTGTGAAATTGAACTATTTCATTTGGATTAGAGATTTTTATGCAGGTTTGTGAGAAATATTTGGATTATAAGGGATTTTTATGCAGGTTTTGTGAGAAATTATTTTACAATTTATTCTTAAACAAACAAATAAATCTTTTGAAAGTTTGGTCAAATATTAAAAAAAAAATGAATTTACCCTGATATCTTTATCTTTTTAATTTGTAAAACTCACACATGTATATAGAGTATAAAGGGGATGTTTTAAACGTCATTATCTTTATTTAATGTACTTAGTAAGGACAATGAGAAATCCCGATATGTGGTCACACTGGCAAGTCTAAATATTCTCCTTGTGCTAAATTTCTAAGCATCCCTACAGGAAGCCGCCTCCTGGCGACTTCCAATCAAATGTTAGCGGCTATTAAAGAACTTGAACTCGTGATAGCTTATAGTCGCATTTGGTCAATCACGTGAGTGCAATTATCTAAGCGTCGGTTTCAGCCCGTACTCGCGTTTTGGGCAAGAAATAGATAACACGATAAAATTAATTATAATTGAACCCTCCACCGCCCCTAACTGCCTTCCACTAGTATTGCTACTAGTTCAGGTATTGTGTACTTATGTTTAAACTTAGTTATATGTGTCAATTAGTTATTGATAATTTTTTTAATCAATGGTAATGCTAAATATATTGTGTAATTCATTGGTATGGCTGGTGTTTGCCCTCTTGTGTACACACAGCTATAAAGTTCATACCTTGAAACGGGATCTTATAAAGAGTTTGTCCTCCTCTTCGTCTGAATGGGTTTGAAAAAAAATCAGATGCTTCAAAATGTATGTTCTGATAGGGAAATGTCATAAAAAGCAACACATGTAATACTTGAACATGCATTTGTTCTGCTATATGAAAGACGCGGATTGATAAAAAAGCTGACAAAAGTGACTCAGAAATCTTAGGTAATACCGAACATCGGATGTCAGATTCATACTAATTATTCAAATAAATAAAACTAATTGATTTAATTGTTTTCATGAACATCTTAGACTGCCATTTCTATTTTGTTATAAAGAGAGTATATACATTTCATGCAGAACTACTAGATATTAAAGCTCAAGCTGAAATGTAGAACAACTAACACGTTTTACTAAATAGATGCTCTTAGTTGAAATTCTATAAGACAATGAAAAGAAAATGTTACAATGTTTGTAAAAGTAGAAATCGTGAAACTGATTTTTGAAATTTAGAATCTGATTTTAATCAACAATCATTTTGATATACTAGTGGACGATCCAATAGAGATACCATTCTTCATTCCATGTCAACATTTCACAAATATCTACTGAAACCTCTAACTTAAATGTTTAAAATCCGATTATGGCATCTCATTTATAAAGCTAGATGCTGTCAAACCTCTAACAAAGATAAAGCCAATAGAGATTATAAGCACAACATGTATACATTTCATAAACAACTACTAACACCTCTAACTCAAAGGTAGTTTTACAAGCATACCTACCCAATAAAACCAGATATGACCTTTAAATATTTCATTTAGATCTGATCTTATTGTCAATAACGAGAAGTTTCCTTAAGTAACTTAGTTTTATTACTTTTATAACAATTTTGAACTAAAATAAACGCATTGAGAGCTTTTGAAAAATTTCCAAATTGGAAAGATCTGTAGACTTTTATTATAAGCACTGTACAGATTGGCATTACAGTTACTAAAGTTACTCCTGAAGTTCTAAAAATATAAGTGCTTACTTGGTATTCCGCTAGCGTGAACACAATTATAAAGTTAATAACGTTACAGGGACAATCAGGTTTATTTAGCACGTTTTTGTTTATTAGAATCTAAATACACTTAACAATTAGCGAGAACATTTTTAAGCGAGTGTTTATTTGCAAAACATGGATTATGTATAACATTGTTTTTCTTTTGGGCTATTGAGTTTGTCCTTTGCCTGTCATCACTTTGTTTCTCTGATGATATCTAGACCTGGTTTGAGGGTAATGTCAGGCGAAAAACTAGGTCACCTGACCAAATAAAAAAATAAATATGTTGGCTCTCTGGAGCCAAAAGTTTTAACTTGAACTTCTTGTTTACTTCGTACGAATGTTTGTCTGGATGACTGTGGGTGAAAACGGTCAAAACTATGTAATTTTGAAAACATTTAATTATGGACTCCCTGTTGCCGTATTTTACCGTTAAAGTTTAAATAGAATGTGAGGTACCACACATCTTTATCACTGTTTCTTAGGCAGGTATCAAAAAGACTTGGCGGCGGCAATACTTCTACATTGAAACCATGTACATGCATAGTACATCATGCAAAGGAGGATCGTAAAGAAGAGTTTGACAAGAGTATCAACGAATTTACGAAAATGATCATGTTGAAAGGTGGAATTGCAATCAACCTGATCAAACAAGCGATTCGAGATTTGATATGATAAAGGCACAACCTCAGTTTGGAGATTTGATTACGTCAAAACGGGGTGCAATTGAAAATAATATAAGTGAACAGATTGTAGAAGGCACTACGGGGAGTCAAGAGAAGCCACTGTTTGAACATAGCTGAAGACACTGAAGTCGATGGGAGGGAAAGACCAAGTCCACAAGCGACGAAATTTCTCAACAAACCAATAATCAAACACAGTGAAAAGGGAGTAAAAAGCTTAATGGTAAGGTACCGATCCGATACAAGTTTAAAGCCCTTGTTGAAAGAAATAATTTGTTATTTGGCTGCCTTTCGTGTCCTTCTGGCACAAATTTCTTGATGTTTTTTTGTAATTGTATTGCTTACTCATATTCAAAGTTCAAATACACTTATTGTATACTTTCTAGATAATGAGACCATAATTATACATCTAACTGCAAATATTCTAAGCATAATTGACGAAAGGTCTGTACTTTGACAAATATAACTAGTTTCAAAGACGATTCGTCGATAGATTTACCGTGTTTTCAAAGTTGTCTGCTGCATATATGTTCTATTTGAGAAAGGGATTAATATTGTCGAGTTATTGACTATACAATGTTAATGTCCGACACCAATATGCTGTATTACTGTTCTAAATTATCTATTTACTTTAAGACATCAAGACAATTGTCTGTCAAGAGTCTAAAATATAAACTGTTTTATTGCAATCCAATAACACATTTTCTTGGCATCGGCTACAAACAGCCCATTGCATATATGATATAATTACACAATGAAACACACTCAATCTCATTAAAACAAGACCGAAACTTCGCCCGTATATAGATCTGATGACTGCTCAGGTTGACCTTTACGGTCACAAGTTAATACATAATTCCAAAGAAAATAGTTTTTGTGCTAACTTTCAACTTCGCTGAAGCCATCTTGAATATCCGAAATAGACATCGGGGAAAGTGAATCGCCATTAATCCCATGATAATAAGATACTGCATTTAATAAATTAAATGTCGAATTTTTAAATGGAATTGTTCAGTTGTAATAAACAATCCTACGAATGTTCAGATAAAAACTCTGAGTTGAGCAGCCATTAATATAGAGCAAAGAAGAGCCTTGGCAGAAGGTTCGTAGTTAACCGCATACCGCAGACACAAAGTAAACATCCGCTATCCGTAGTTGGTGTATATTCATGAAAGACGTCCAAATACTTTAGATTCATGACCTCCCGAGAAAATTACAGCGTTTGTGTTTTCTTTCGAACATATTGACATTTGGCCGTAAAACAAAGATTGCTCAAATATAGAGTACCAGATTCTCTTTGATAATTATTGTTCAGTAGTCTTTGTTAAACGTATTCTAAACAATATCGATCAGACAAAAACATAACGTTTCCAGTCATTTTGTTAATAAATGTTATACAAATTTTCTAAAATAGTTACCAATATACAACAACAATGTATCTCTGTATTAAATAGCTGAAGGAATTATGATAAACATTTACTTTTTTTGTGACAAGTCGTCGAAGTGAGTGCCATGTTCCTTTCATTATGTTTATTTCTCACTTTATCTGTTAGCAGATTTCATACTAACATATGAATGTAGTTATAGCTACGAATAAAAGTAATCTTAGAATAGATAACTTTTTTCTTTCATTTTTTTCAACACCGAATTACAGCAGCCGTAGTCCAGTATGTAGAGCAGAGGAACCCGCCGTGTTAGAGTGGATAGTAAGCATGAGTTGAGACCGGTCTCGAATATCGATCCCGTTTGCCGAGATCACGGTAGATTACCCTTAAGAAAGGCCAACTGCCTAGCCTATAACTGTTCACTCGTTCAAAAACTGTAACCATGGCTATGCAGTGCCATTTTAATACCGACCATCGGGATCGGGAATCGATAGCGCTTGCGAATACCTACATAGGACTGTAATTCCGTGAAGTGCTTGGTTATTCATCCAGTGATAGATGTTACAAAGCAACAATATATGTGTTGACAGCGAATGCGTCAATTAATCTTTAAATCCGAGTGTGAAGTCTAGTACAATTTATTAAAAAGAATGACCGTCTCGAGTGTGAGAGGTCGCTGAATCTATCCCAGGCCGATTCCTACCGCAGACCCTTAAAATGATAAAACATAATTATTTTTCCTCCTTTAAATTCAGGGCTATGGGGTTAGCAATACTCGCTGGTTTCTAGATAAATTAAAATACTGGTAGCTTACCTAGGAAACGCCATCATGTAATTGAAAAAGTATTGAAAGCAGTTTAAAACACCATGCAGACAAAGCAAAACAAATCCATAACAAACATTGATACAAGAGTCATGTCACAGTCATTTTTTGATTAATTTCTCCATAATCGTACTTTCAGTTATAGAGAATTTCAATAGTTTAACTTTATGTTTAAACATAGTCTGTTGCATATTCTTTGTATGTGGGATCGTATTAACGAAATCAGATGAGCGTTGCCACCTGTTTTCATGACACTTGTATGTTTAGCCAGTGTTTTCCTTTTCTTCCTTAAAACTGTCAAATAAGCACCGAAACATGTAGCGCAAATAGACGATATACTGATATAAAGAGGGATAGAGGTCTAAATTGTACAAGATGAATGTTTGACGCAAGCATCAAAGGAAGCCGCAATATTTGTTGCACATGAAGAAATTAAAAAAAGTACAGTTGAATCCACAAATATTAGACAAATTTAATCTGTAGTCAGTAATGCAGATATCGGTATTTGAAGATTTAAGTATTATGTAGGATATTTAACCTGGCAGGTTCTGTGTTTTAAGTCAATGAGATGATTTAGAGTTAAACTGATCATGAAAAGTGACATATAAGACTAATACTAAAGATAAATGGACACGAGTTTGTACCAAAAACTATCGACTATTTGTATTGAACACACGCCCTGTTATGATAATTTTTGTCAAATAATGCGGACATACAGCAAATCTATTTTGGGTTTGTATCGGTAAGTCATGATAGTGGATACGGGTTTAACCATTTCCCACATAAAACAAATCTGCAGCAGACGACTTTGAAATTAACAACTACAAAATATGAAAAATCTCAATAAATAATATTATGATAATTCAAAAGTGTTGAAATGATTGTGGCAAATGCAAATATTGCTCAATTTCTCTTCTTTCCACATTGATTTCAATGATGTTTAACATGACAGACTTTGAAATCATCAAGTACAAAACAAAGAAAATATCTATAAATGATAGTAAGATAATTGCAAAGAGTTTACCTTATTGTGGCAAATGGAGCAATTTCACATCATGAGCAATTTCACCTTTTGCCACAATGATTTCAAAAGTCGTCTGCTGCAGAGGCTCAGAAAGGGTACATACTCGAATGTGGGAAATGGTTAAGACCGTAAATGGAAAAAATATAGCTCATTATGAGGAATTCCACATTTTGCCACAATTATTTCAGTAGTCGTCTCTTGCAGAAGCACAGTAAGGGTATATACGGTGGAAAGGGTTAAAACTGTAAATGGAGAAATTTAAGGCAAAACATATCAGGTCATAACCTGTTTTAGTGTTAACATAAATTGTTTCCTGTGGAGATATTAAGACCCAAAACATTGAATGGGTAGAAACATATGAAAGGTAAAGGTGCTAGAAATTTACAGCACGAGTTTAATGCAAAAACACCACTTTCCTATATCGTTTCATCACAATTTCAAACGAGCAAACGTCTTTTTTTTGTTCTCGGTTCAAGCAATTACATCACATAGAAAAGCAAATGAAGCAGATAAGGAAACGAACAGAGAGTAGTCTGGAGTTCCTTCCTCTTATTACTGCGTCAAATTATAGGATTTCAGGAACCATTCTACATTTAGCGCGCCTTTTTTTTGGTTCCCGGTTTGAGATACTATTGAAATTATGAAGCGTATGAGGCAGGTAATCAATCGAGTAGAATGGTTCTCTATTGTACTGTTTAGACTAGATACAGTATAAATTTCGCTTAACTAAAAATGTACATGCATTGCAATAATATATCGCCTTTGTCTTTTTTTTTAATTTGTAAATCTCACCCATGTATATAGAGTGTAAAAGGGATGTATTAAAAGTAATTTAGCTTAAAGTAACATACTTAGTAAGAACAAAGAGAAATCCCGGTATGTGGTCACACTGGCAGGTCTTTAATCTCCTTGTGCTAAATTTCAAGACATTCCTACTTGAAGCCGCCTACTGGCGGCTTCCAATAATCAAAGCGCTGAAGGCACTGAATTTGTTTGGGTACATAAAACTGTTCAAACATTTGCCTTTGCATAGATGTGTGATTTATAAACTATGCATTGTTTATAAATATTACAACTTCAGGTAAAAGAATAAATGACGCATCCGTTAAAATTAAATGCCATTTCAGTTGTCTATTAAAATAAATCATGAGACATACGTTTAATTTCCAAGTTTCAAAAGACATGTAAAACAAATGGATAACCATTATGGCCCCGACTCACTCATTTAAGTATTTACCAACTTTTGTTACAAAAAAAATCACAATTGACCAAGGGTTTTCTAAAATCTTACTCAAAAGCTTCCTGCTTAACAAGAGATTTTTCAAGTTTTCACTATAGCCATATAAGGCCAAATAGCCCTGCCCCCTGGCGGCCATGTTTTTCGACCAATCAACATGGCTTGGAGGAATCCGATAGATGGTCTCCCAATGAACATTTCTACAAAACGAATTGAAAATTGGCCAAACTCTTTCGGAGGAGAAGATTTTTCAAGTTTTTACTATAGCCATATTAGGCAAAAAAGCCCCGCCCGCTGGCGGCCATGTTTTTCGACCAATCAACTTGGCTGGAAGGAATCTGATAGAGGGTCACCCTAGGAACATTTCTACAAAATTATTTGAAAATCGGCCTGACACTTTTGGAGGAATTCTTTTTTTTTAGTTTACACTATAGCCATATAAGGCAAAAAAGCCCCGCTCCCTGGCGGCCAAGGAACACTTCTTTAAAATAATTTGAAAATCTGCCAACCAGTTTGGTAGAAGAAGAATTTTAAAGTTATTTTATTTTCGTTGCCATGGAAACCATAGTTCTGCATGAATCACAAACATTTGAAGGAATTCTGGTGAGGTCAATAAGAGGATGCTTTCTGTGAAGTTTCATCCCAATTGACCCACTCGTTACTGAGGAGAAGATGTTGACGGACGACAGACGCCGGACAAAAGGAGATCACAATAACTAACTTTCAGCACTTCGTGCTCAGGTGAGCTAAAAAAGAAACATTTATCCAAATGAAAGAGTAATTGAAATCATGTAGAAAATATTGTGGAAAAAGGCAGTACTAATATTTATATGAGCACTTTAAAAGAAACATGCTTCAGACTTCAGAGGCCTTTGAATTCATTTGCATTATAAAAGGATTAAATGCTCCAGAGAAAACCAATAACTTTGCCGTCCGCATTTTACTCTACAGTATACACCTAAGCTGGCCGCTGTTTCCTTTAAAGGGTGTTTAAGCTTGCCAAATCAATTAAGGATGCGTGACCATACACTGTTAATTACCATTGTGTACGAGTGTCATTCCAAACAAATTAAAAATGTAACCCCTTTTCCCAATAAACCTATCATATACATTTATGTATTTGTAACTTGCCGGGATGTGTCGATACCGTCATGGTACAATGTGATATATGCACAAATTGGTTTCACAAATCTTGAGTTAATGCACCTGTGGATATTTCGACAACAGATGCGGACTTTAATTGTAACTTTTGTTAATTATTTGGCTATTATAATGATAAGATATGTGATTAAATTGGCAACATTTAAGTTTTTTACTTATAACAGCCTTCAAATACAAATTTGGTTTATACGACGGTAAAGAAAGGTTATGGGAATTAAGAAATTGTTTAAATAAGCAAATTCTCCTTTTCCCACAATATTTTCAATATATGTTGCTTTTTACTGTTTACACAGCAAGAAAAAAACATTTAACTTATTTGTTATAGATTAGTTTTATTGTTGTGTATATATATATAATTATTAGAAACAAATTAAGACTAAAAGTGTTGTATATATATATATACTTATTGTTTATTTGTTATTTAAATTGTTCTGCCCCTTCCAAGTACCCTACAGAATAGAATGTTGCATGGATCATTTGCCTCGTAGTATGGCACATGGAAAACTGTTGAAAATTACAAAGTAGAAAATGAAGAGGCCAAACAATAACTAGAACACATGACCCTCCAATCGATTGTAAAGGAGAGGATATAATTGAAGCAAAACCTATGGCTAGTTACTAGCAACCTATTCTATTCTTGCAATGTTTTCAAATTTCGTCCGCTGCAGATGCGTCAAAAGACATTTACTTGTCGGAAAATCAATCCATCAATTCTCGTTATTGATATCTATAGATATGATATAAAGAGGAAAGTCGTTAAAACACTTTACAAAGAGATTCCATTTCAGCATGATCTCGATGTTTGGTTTAATCTATATCACTGATAAATGCAATCAAACACATTATATATTTACAAAGAAAACCCCGGATATGATCATATGTAACAAATTATACACATTTGCCCATCTTTAATTAAACATTTTTTACAACAAATCATAGCGTCCGCAGATTTGCTCTATATTCTATAGCGTCCGCATTTTCCCTCTATATTGCATTTGTCCGCATTTTCCCTCTATAATGTATTTGTCCGCAGATCGCGTCCGCACTTTAGACCCTCCCCCCATACCGTTTTATTTATAAATAGAATTCGACGATCACGATTTCTCTGCAAATGTGTTACTCTCATTTTAAATGCATTTTATGACGCACATATTTGCTTTTTTAATTCTTTATACTATATTTATATGGCCGACAAGGCACAAAGAAAATATTTTCAATTCTGTTTTTATCTACATTTTCAATACGTGATTGAAAATTCAACTACCGTATCTGGAACTTAAATCGGAAATAGTTCTCCCTGTAGCAGTTCACTCATTGAGATTTATAAATCTCTCCGCGTTCATGTTTTAAAATACAACGTTTCATTTTATTTCCAAATTCTCTTTGAATATAAGAACCACATAAGAAAACAAAGACGATATAAATATATCATTATTTCAAATATCGTGATACATTTGAAAAGTAAGAGTAAGTATTGAGTACTACTTTCACGCGTATGAAATTTAGGGAATTTTCCATAAGACGTATGGCTTCAGAATTACAGCTATCTCTAAATTTGTTTGTTCCAAACAAATAAAAACGACTCCGTCCTAGAGAAAAAATACAACTTGGTATTTCTGATCAGTGCAGGATTAGATCAGGCTGCGCATCTGCACTGTTTTATCAGGTTATCTTCAAGTTGATATATGCTAAGAAGCTCATATACGTAATAGTTTAACATTGAAGATCAAGATCAGATAGTGCGGATACACATCCTGATCTGGATCTGCACTGTTCACGAGCCAACTTGTACCTTCTCGCATGGATGGGCAATATGATGTTACAAGTCTTGGAGAGTACGATAAAGTAAGATAGTCACTTGTTGTGTTTAACTCGTGTATAGCAGTTTGACGGTTTAATCCGATTGTTTGGAATTTAACGCCACTTTTAACAGATTTCAGGTTATCTCGGCGACCAATTCAGCTAAGCTTGTGTTTTCTGTCTTTATTGCACTAGTATACAATACAACATTTTGCATAATGCAATTGGCTACCATTCCACAAAGCCTATTTTAATTGGACGACGAATGACCTACGAAAAAATGTATTATTTTTCTCAAATTGGGAAGAGGCGGGTTTCTAACACACTGCCCTTCTGCATATACCCTATGAGTAACTGACTGAACTATCGCGACACGAACTGTCTAGGGGTTAACTTTACTCTACACCTGGCATGCTATGCTAAATATTAACACTGTCCTCACTTGCAGGTGCCTTTTGTTGCATCAGTAGCAGATGATGTTTGAA
This sequence comes from Serripes groenlandicus, assembly GCA_031761405.1. Lineage (NCBI taxonomy): Eukaryota > Metazoa > Mollusca > Bivalvia > Cardiida > Cardiidae > Serripes > Serripes groenlandicus. The sequence goes on from JASEVX010000013.1 coordinate 46,172,843, forward strand.
AATATTTTGGAAAACGGAAAATCTTATACAATTCCCCTATTTAAACGACAGGTCAGTAGCACAATTGTTATATACGTTTTTTCACGTGTATTGGACTTTTCCCGATTGGATTAAAACCCTAGGAAAAGTTTGATTTTGGTTCATTTACGTTTGTGTCGCCAGCTTTGGCAGTTTGACAATAAGAGATAATTTCTCAATACATAGTTCCCAAAACTACACTACTTACCTCCCATGTCGGTCATTTTGATAGACACATTTCATATTTGTCGAAAAGAGGACGAATATTTAAACGATTACATGAATAAAAAATACTTAAATCAAGAAGTTGATATACTTTTGTTATAACAAGCCCCTATACTTTTTAGGAAGTATACAATGGCTAGTTGTCTGTGCCTGCTTGCGTTCGTACATTTAGTGAGCATTAATGCGAAACTTCAGTACCAATAGGAGATGTGTTCGTATTCGGCATGCTCCGACAAATATGCCGGCGTTTTTAAGCTTAATGTTCATTATATTTGGAAATTTGCAGTTGTCCTTACCGCCATGCGCTGACGTCACAATTTGCAACATTCCGCAGCGACAGATTAATCAAACAACGATTTAAAACACGGTTTAAAAACTCTTTTTTATACTTCTTTCGGAAACGTACAAATAAATACCGTATTTTTTATGAATAATATTATTTTTGGAAGAAAAATGATTAAATGCCAACCCCAACAAACATTGCTCAGGTACAATATTCTAAAAAAGCGCGTCATTTCGTGTTAAATATTCGCTGCGGAACGTGATTATTGTGACGTCAGCGCATGGCGGTAAGGACAACAGCAAATTTCCAAAAATAATTTACATTAAGCTTAAAAACGCCGGCGTATTTGTCGGTTGGCAAATATTGATGTGGTGGATCACGAGAAAAATCATTTATGAACCTGTTTCTACCTGGGACCAGGTCGATTTAGACGTTTTTCTGCGGACATTATAGCCCGAATCGAGCGAGGGGGTAAAACACCGTTGCACACCTTGTCATTATTATTACACTATATGGACGTATAGAGGGGCTATTTATAGTAACACGTGCGGAATTCCCCGTATTATTACGATCATTTTTATCACAGCGTATAGACAATATAGAGAGACTTTTTGTGTTTTTTAACTAGGTATTGAGTATTTTTTCCGCATTTTTTGCTGTGATAGAAATTCGGACGCCTGTGATATAAGGCAATAAGGGATGTCTTTTGATAATCCCATACGCTTTTTTTTTTTTAATCGACTTGTGAAAACATTTGTTAAACAGTGACACACCAAGTATCAAGATATATTGGAAAAGCTTGACTTAAAAAAAATCGTTGTAGTTCGCTTTAGAATAAATCATACCCTTGTATAATGTTTTAATGATATATATATATATTTATATATACATAATCAGAGCGGTCTGTATCAGATTTGTCGTAAATGGGAAAGGGTTAAACCATTATTACGCCCATGCTATACAACTTGTTTTTAACAATTGAATAGCAATAAAGCGCAGACGTGCAAATGTGGATTTTTTTCCCTGAATAACAATTCAGCTGTGATCGCCAACATAATTAGAGTTATCTTCCTTGTATGTTTCTCTTTAATTTGCACATGTCGGTCCATGCCGGATGGTGGCTTGATCGTAACGGTGTGCCTATAACGGCCTTTAAATGTCGACTTTCCCTTTGTCGCTTCCGTACCGTTTTGACTCGATTTATCCTTATTCACAGAAAGTTTACATTTTTCTATGGCAGTCAAAGGCAAAATTTCGTCATTATCTTTAGAATCTCTGTTGTCACACTTATCATCTACAGAGAAGCCAACTGTATCTTCCCGAGAAATAAAATCGTCATTAATGTCGTGTTTAGAATCGTCTTCTTCGAACTCTTGTTGTTTCAAACAGTAACAACACCCTGCTCTCGCTTTATTGATGTTAATTTCGCCCTCACTTCTATGCTGTCTGTTTATCTTTTTACAAATAAATCCGTAAATTACTACTAAAAACAAAAGCGACGCTATAAATATGAGAATGTTCATACCCATGAAGGCAATGGCAAACATGGATTCGACACGGTCATCGTTAATGAAACATTCTACGGCATTTGGAATCGACAACAAAACGGCGACGGCAACGGCAATCAAACAAGCACACCTGTCTCCGAAATCGATAATCTGTTTCTTTAAAGGTCGGCAAACTTTAAGAAATCGGTCCAAATCAACAACTAAAAGGATGAATACATGCCCCGATGAGAAAACTTAGTATTTTACATGTAGACGTCGATTCAAAGACCAATAGCATAGTTAAATCCAGAACATGGTACGGAATTCCAATTATACAGACAGAAAGGTCCGCCATTGCTAGCGCAAGGATATACGTTCGTGCACTAGAGGATTTGAATTTTAACTTATATATAACTAAAACTAAAATATTTCCGAGTATGCCCATCATCATTACTGTTACACAAAATATCAATACGCCGAGGTATTTCGCCGTTTCGGCAGCGTTCAGTTCTTCTATCGTTACGTTTGTAGATATGGCTCTTTCCGTAACGTGTAACGCGTTACCGTTAGTCACACTGAAGTTCGTCGCCATTTTGACTGATGAATGCAAGTCTTGATTATCCTGCAATTCTGTTCTTGTTTATTCAGGAGGTTTGGAAAATGCGATTTCCACATATATCACAAGTCACTTCTGTGTAAAACTCTTTTCTGGTTTAACTGATTTTGTTATTTTCATTCAAACAATTGTTATCTCTCTTAGATACTTGTACCACGTTAACTGTTCGGCTTTATTCAATTATGGTTGTAATGGAGTGTGGTATGCAGGGAATATTTGTCCATTTTCCAGAATAAGGTATATTTACCTTTAACATTACAAAACACATTACATCATATTCAGGGAGTTTCCATATATAAACATTTTTTGGGAAATGCACAGTATTCGAGACACGATGAAAATCCGTGATGCATGTTTATCTATTCAAATAGTTTCGTTTAATTGATACAATTTGGTGTTTAAATACTGTATACCAGTTTCCGTCCTGAAAATAAAATAATGCGAAATGTTTATTAAACCCTTTCAATCATACAAAAAATAAAACAGCCGCAAACGAGTTTAAAAACATCTACACTAAACAAATGGAAAGTTTCTGTACAAATGAGAGTATAACAATTGAATAGAATTTAAAACTTTCTAATTAATATCTCCTTTTGCCATAATGTTTTCAAAAGTCGTCTGCTGCAAAGTCGACAAATTTAATTAAAGAGATTTTCCATATGATTTTACCCAGATGCTTGCAAAGATGTCTGCGTTATAGTATAGTAAATATTACAAGTGTGTAGTAGTAGTAGTAGTAGTAGTAGTAGTAGTATTCATTCATTCATTCATTCTCTTTATTTCCTCCGTTCGGAGATTAATTGAATACAAAAGTAGTAGTAGTAGTAGCAGTAGTAGTAGTAGTAGTAGTAGTAGTAGTAGTAGAAGTAGTAGTAATAGTAGTATTAGTATTTGTAGTAGTAGTAGTTGTTGTAGTAGTATAAGTTGTAGTAGTAGTAGTAGTATAAGTAGTAATAGTAGTAGTAGTAGTAGTAGTAGTAATAGTAGTAGTTGTAGAAGTAGTTGTAGATGTAGTAGTAGTAGAAGTAGTTATAGAGGTAGTAGTAGTAGAAGTAATAAACATAATAGTATTAGTAGTAGTAGTAGTAGTACATGTAATAGTAGTAGTAGCAGTAGTAGTAGTAGTAGTAGTAGTAGTAGTAGTAGTAGTAGTAGTAGTAGTAGTAGTAGTAGTAGTAGTAGTAGTAGTAGTAGTAGTAGTAGAAGTAATAGTTCAAGGACTCGTCGGTTATTTCCGGAAGAAATTGCTGTTAACCAAACGAACAATACAGACTTCTAACAACCTCATTGCCGATTCCGTTTGGGATTTACATTTCCAATACTGTCCAAGTTAAACCAATGTTCGAATCGTGCTCTACTTAAAGTAATCACAGAATATTTGGGACCAGTGTAGAGCCAGATAAAAATGTGCCTCTGCGCAGACTGATTTTGCTCTACATTTTTCACTACGTTAACTAGTCACAGACAATCATCATAAACTTATGACACACTTTTGCTCCTGCTTATCGCGGACCGAATGCAATGATGCGCAAGCAGATTCTTATCCATTATTGTCATACATACATTAGAAACGTCGCTAACAATTAATTTAATCAAATCATTCCGCAAGGTATTGAAAGTCGGGCTTACATAAAAACTTGATATAGAGAAACAGAAACAAACGCATACAGGTATCTCCGGGAATCCAACAGAAGTTACCGAATTCCGTTCAAAATTCGAAATAATACACTTTCCTTGACGGCTATACGGTCCAAAGTCGGTTAACAACACAATTGCAAACTGTTGTGTACAGTATAACGAGGTTCAAGTTATGTAGATCTCAACACAATTCCATGTGCACAGCTTCAAGCGTAAAGCCAATCTCCGGAGGTAGAATGGTATCATCTATATCAACTGTAGCAAGCGAGAAAAAGATATGTCTTCAGTATAGTTCTATCAGACAGGGGTCTCGTTAATAAAACAAAGCTGTTTTTTACCAGAATCTAATTTAAACATCATACAAACAACCAAACAAATGTAGTTAAAAAAATTATTGTGATTTTAGTACGTCTATATTGAGGTTATAAAAGCTTAAATAGCCATCAATGTTAGCTGACTTGTATTGAAGGTTTTCAAAACAAAAGAAATGAGCGCCGACGAAAGCCATTACTACCATTGTTTACGTATTTGGAATGACACCGTCAGAGGATCGAAACTGCGACCACCCACACCAGAGACGAGCGCTCATAGGTCATAGGCCATAACCAAATTAAAATCAGAACCAAGATGAAACTACGTTAGTTAACATACCATTCTTTTAACTGCCGGGGTTGGTATGCAGAAGGTTGCAAATGTTATCTGCCAACACACCGTCAGTATGTAATGTATGGAATTCCCTTTCCAATTCTCCGCCAAATAAAGATTCCAAACCCAGAGGACTTGATCAGGAGGGGAATTCTGGCATTTTCCAACATGTATTTCTCATGACTCAACCAAACTCTATATTGTGGGTACCCAACATAATCCTCTCAGTCAGACAATTCTTTTTAGTTCCCACAGCATAGCGTTTTAGTGTCAACTTAGTGTTTTGGGAATTGAAATACTTGAACTTTAAACCCAGAGGACTTGATCAGAAGGAGTATTCTGGTCTTTTCCCACCTATATTTCTCTTATGACTCAACCAAACACTATATTGTGGGTACATAAACGAGTCTTCTCACTGAGACGACTCTTTTGAGTACCCACAACATAGGGTTTGAATGTCATATAAGTGTATTTGGAATTTGAAATACTTGAACTTTATCTAGAGGTTTGTAATAACCTGTTAGACGCGACTTTAACCCTTTTCCATACGAAGACGCACGGCACATTTCCAAGCCAATTACTGGTTTCTTTTCCCCCAGGGATCATAAATAAGTTAACTGTCGCCGTGTTTAACTGCAATAATGTTGAAAACGGCGTGAAACCCAACTTTAACTAAGCTATGAACTGTGCCTTGCCCAAGGGCACTCTCCACCGTTACCGCCGCGAGCGGTAAATCGAACTCGGAAAGTCCGGTTCTAAAACCCCACGCTTGCCACTCGACCATGGCGGATTCCTGCATAAATATGTTAGAACTTATCAAACATCGATATGAGCCGTTCCGTGAGAAAATCAATAGTATGGACTCTGCGTAAGTTATCAACCCAGATCAGCCAGTGCAGTCTGCGCAGGCTGAGCGGGCCGACACATTCCGTCTACGGGGCATCGATGTATAGAGTAGTGATTCCCGAAACAGAAAATCCATAGGACGCGAAAAGTGTCTGTCCGGGTAAGCCTGCACGGCATGCTAAGGCTGATCAGGGTCGATACTTTACGCAGGGTCTATACTTTACGCAGAGTCCACACTGTTGGTTTTCTCGTGGAAATGGCTCTTATGATGGTAGCACTAAAATAGAAATTTGTTAGAGCCACGTTTAGCGACTTTGGGTCATGTTGTAATCAGTGTTAATTTATTTGTTTGTTTGATCGTTTGAATGTGGCAATTACACTTGCGTTTATACTACATACATCCGGGCAATGAATACTCTTCACTTCTTCCAGATGCAGTCCGTTATGACCAGACGCAGTCTCAAATGTAACGAACTGTTTAGGACAAGATAAGCTGGTATTTTCCCAAATATACCTCTCTTATTACATAACTATATCACTCAGATGATTTTTATTTTTTGAGTAGCCAAAGCATAAGGTTTAAGTGTGAAATAAGAATAATCTGGAGGTTTGATTCTGTCGAACATAAGATAACATATTGTTTATTCTTGAAAAATTTTAAATGTTAGATCCAGACGAGCTCTTGACAAAATTGTTAGATTGTGCTCATCTGTTTACTGCCGCTAACATGGAACGGGAATTTCTAGAATTAATGATTTGGCTATTTCGTGTTTGACTCTTAAAACTGCACAAAAAAAATGCATTTAACGCTCATAATTGCAGTTGAAGGTGACTAAAAGTTTAAGTTTCACCAAAGAATTGTTTGAAAAGAGAAATATTAATTGAAAATTGGGATCTCTTTTCTATGTTCAAAATTAACGTAGTGTTTTTCCTTTCAGTCACGTGATTCTTTTAAACCAATCACATCGAGCGATTCGCAGTGCATACGAACCAACTGCAATTATATATATATATATAGGATATGTGTTTGTTTTGAGTGGATATGGAATATATCTCATCGAGAAGTGATACAATTGAAAATGTTAAAATTATATCACTTCGAGTTAAAATATATTTCATATCCACTCAAAACAAACAATTTTTTTCTTTTTATTCTATGATATTTGATGATGAAATAATGGAACTATCTGGTGTCTTCGTACCAGTTCACATGCGGACGAATCTTTGTGAATGTTTTGTTTACTACACAATGACAGACAACGACAATAAGTCCGATTTGTTAAATTTACGGAATACGGAATTATACATGGGTATAGATAAAATAAGGTTTCATCACATGACAATGCTTGTATCCGATCTAATGACTTCATACCTATATCACTCACAGGGTGGGTGATATGGATTGTATCTCACTGATAGAGCTCAGTATCCCTTAGTTTAGCATTAAATAAATGTATATATTATACATATCCAAATGGCTATATAGTCGAGTGCGATGGTTAACAACGAACGAACGAAAAGGTCTGCATCATATTTGTCGTAAAAGGAAAAAGGTTAATGTCAAATTACGCTAATAAAGTACTATAGTCCCTAAAAAAAAATTCGTTTGCGTAGAAATGAGTGTATACCATCACCAGAATGTATTGAATATATGACATTGAGTTTAAATGCATTGTGAATGTGTATAGGATGCACTGGAAATGATTGATTTGATCACTTTTAGTATTTTTAACTTGTTTGAAAGTGAAAGTAGAAAACATTTGTTTGCGTAGAAATGAGTGTATACCATCACCAGAATGTATTGAATATATGACATTGAGTTTAAATGCATTGTGAATGTGTATAGGATGCACTGGGAATGGTTGATTTGATCACTTTTAGTATTTTTAACTTGTTTGAAAGTGAAAGTAGAGAATGCTAAACACCGGGCCCGATTTGGTCCAAAATGACGGTTACCATTTTCGCCAGGTGAGTTCTTTCTTGCATAATGCATGACCCCACATTTTCTTTGGATTGTTTTAAAGCTAGGAGGTAACTCTTTTCAATGATATATGGTGTTCTAAATGAGAAACGCTTAGAAAGTGTGACAATTGAGGACTGAAACTGGTCAATTTACATGGAAACAAAAAAGGATTTTTGATGGTGTATTGTAACCTTAAACCATTATTACGCTTCTGCTATACAAATTGTGCTTAAAAATTGAATAGCAATAAAGCCCAAACGTGCACATGTGGGTTTTTCCCCTGAATAATTATTTTGAAAAATTATAGAGTAAATGTCAAAGACACGTTTAAAGTTAATTTCTTTTATGTTCTGACAATCCATTATACACGAAATTGTCTAAGTGTCAAATTTAGCTGAATTTAATTTCTTTGTGTCCTGGCAATTCATTATACTCGCAATTTTCGAAAGGTTAAAGTAATTGAAAATAGCAATTATTTTTGTTTTTGTTTCCTTTGTTCACTGCGGCGCATTTTATGATATCTGGATGGCTGGATAACTATTTACGAAAACAAAACGTTATTGTATTAACGACACGTATAGGTGAAGATCAGAATGCTTATATGAACCGTGTCCCGAGAAAAACAACATTATGGACTCTGCGTAATGTATCGACCCAGATCAGCCTTCGCACCCCGCGCAGGCTAATCCGGGCCGACACATTCCGTCTCAGAGGGATAGAGGTATAGAGTAATAATGATTTCTGAAACCGAACATCTACAGGAGGCGAAACAGGTTTGTCAGGGTCAGTCTGCGCGGCATGCTTAGGCTGATCCGGGTCGAGACGCATAGTCAAACAATGTTGGTTTTTTCTCGTGAAACGACTCATATATATAATCCGATACAAATGAACAATGTTTGTCCAAATATTCTGCTAGAATGCGCAGGATAATATGGATCTTAATTTGACGGATTTCCCCTTTCGTCACTCCTTGGCAGATTTCGGTATCCTACATCTATTCTTTAGTCCGTCTTTGGAGCGCCATACCGTTTGAAAATAAGTTGAGCCGTCCCGCGAGAAAAACCAACATTATGGACTGCGTAATGTATCGAACCAGATCAGCCTGCGTAGTCCGCGAAAATTGATCCGGGCCGACACATTCCGCCTCAGGGAGATAGAGGTATAGAGTAATGATTCCTGAAACAGAAAATCCATAGGAGGCGAAACATGTCTATCCGGGTAAGCCTGTGCGGCATGCTTAGGCTGATCCGGGTCGATACTTTACGCAGAGTCCACGATGTTGGTTTTCTCGCTGGACAGCTGAAAATTGTGTTGATTTAAATGGTAATTACGGTATACTTTGATCTTAATTTCTCTGCAAGTGGCCTATTTTCCGGAAACGCGTCCGTAATGTCATTCCGAGCAAATTATCCAATACAATGTTATTAGGAATGACACTTCATTCATTACCAGTCCTATTTACAATTTATTGTGGAATTTATATATTAAAACATTTACCCTTTCCCACATACAACACACCAGTTGCATTCGACATTTAAACGTATTCGCAAAAATACTGAAAAGCTCTACAAAATGAATGTAAATATATTTAATTGAGTTGAAAGCATTGAGGCAAAGGGAAAAATTGCTCTTAATAAGCAATTTCTCCTTTTGCCAAACTGATTTCAAAAGTCATCTGATGCAGGGGCGTCAAAATGCGGCTTCTCGTAGGAAAGGGGGAGATTGCTCTTAATTTGCATTTTTTCATTTGGCCAAAATCGTTTCCAGAGTCATCTGTTGCAGAGATGTCAACAAAATGCGGCTACTTGTGGAAAAGGGTTTACTCCCGAGTTGCAGATAGAACAACAGTTCTCGTAATGGTGTGTTCCAAGGACGGAAACAGTTTAAAGGCAGTATTATATAAATAACACATTGCTTTGAATTGGACAGTTTCTCAGAGCAATTTCTCCTTTTGCCACAATGTTTTCCACTTTTAGTCATATGTTATCCATTCAATTATAGAGATTTTCCAATTTTTGACAAAATATGTTCAAAGTCGTCTGCTGTAGAATTGTCGTAAGAGGGAAAGGGTTAACATTGGATGAATATTTGTTGTGGAGATAAAAATTTGCAAATCAACTTAACTGATTTAGTGTACCATTGACCGTACTGCCCTGAATTGCATTATTAACGCAATAAATATACAGTCGACTACAAGACATTTAAATTTGGTTTTTTCTAATAATAACTCCTCCTCCCATGTGATTTCCGAAAACCTATTAAAAATAGAAGTCGCGGGCTTCTGCCCGGCGACTAATGACTATTTCGCACTCTTTCATACATTGAAAGAGAATCGGCATAAATTGACATAAATCGGCATAAATCGACATAAACGAACAGTTCGAATACAAGCACTGCCAACATTCTTACCAATGTTTGACAAAATTCGATTAAACACGCGGCATTCGTTTTACCACCACTTGGTTTTACGGCTATGTGGAAAAGCAGCCATTCACATTGCAAGACTGTTATGAGGAGAAGGGTGAAAGAAAGCAAGAGAAAGACGGGTAGGTGAACTGGCCTACGTGATATAAACTGAAACAATGTTGAAAACGGCATCCAATCTCAATCAATCAATACATCATGTAAACGTGCTTGTTGACGATCTTTTACTTACCACAAAATAAAACTAAGTGGATTAACGCACAAGTAAACATGTTCATGAAATAACAATTTCCCTAGAAGATAATAGAGTGAGTGTAGTGTGTGTGATAAAAGTGTAATAAAAGTATGTAATGCAACGCAGCAACAGAAAAGCAAGTTTATTTCTCATATAACTTTTAAATACGCCCTGATATAGGATAAGTATACTTACTGTACAAAGACGATAAATGGTGAGAAACCACGTGTCATTATTGAAGTAACGAAATTAATAGTGTAACGTCATCATCCGTTACCCAGGTGAGAAACCACGTGTCATGATTGAAGTAACGAAATTAACAGTGTGTAACCCAGGTGAGAAACCACGGGTCATGATTGAAGTAACGAAATTAACAGTGTGTAGCACAGGTGAGAAACCACGGGTCATGATTGAAGTAACGAAATTAACAGTGTGTAACCCAGGTGAGAAACAACGGGTCATGAATGAAGTAACGAAATTAACAGTGTGTAACACAGGTGAGAAACCACGGGTCATGAATGAAGTAACGAAATTAACAGTGTGTAACCCAGGTGAGAAACCACGGGTCATGAATGAAATAACGAAATTAACAGTGTGTAACCCAGGTGAGAAACCACGGGTCATGAATGAAGTAACGAAATTAACAGTGTGTAACCCAGGTGAGAAACCACGGGTCATGATTGAAGTAACGAAATTAACAGTGAGTAACACAGGTGAGAAACCACGGGTCATGATTGAAGTAACGAAATTAACAGTGTGTAACCCAGGTGAGAAACCACGGGTCATGAATGAAGTAACGAAATTAACAGTGTGTAACCCAGGTGAGAAACCACGGGTCATGATTGAAGTAACGAAATTAACAGTGTGTAACCCAGGTGAGAATCCACGGGTCATGATTGAAGTAACGAAATTAACAGTGTGTAACCCAGGTGAGAATCCACGGGTCATGATTGAAGTAACGAAATTAATAGTGTAACGTCATCATCCGTTACCCAGGTGAGAAACCACGGGTCATGATTGAAGTAACGAAATTAACAGTGTGTAACCCAGGTGAGAAACCACGGGTCATGATTGAAGTAACGAAATTAACAGTGTGTAACCCAGGTGAGAATCCACGGGTCATGATTGAAGTAACGAAATTTACAGTGTAACGTCATCATCCGTTCCTTAGATTAATAAGGAAACATTTTGTGTGTATGGTTTGTTTCGCCGCTTTGATCACTCTATAAGTTATATCGTGGCATTGCATGGATAAGCTACCAGTAATAATGGTCCATTTATCAAGGCACTAGCGAATATGCTCGCCAAATGGCATTAATGCCGAGCGCGAGGGTAAACAACGCCAAACAACAACAACAAGCACTAGCGAATCAGTTGTAATTCTAACCTCAAAATGTTGAGCTTCAATGATGGAAAGCCATTACTAACATTGTTTAAAGTATTTAGTATGCGGCCTGGCCGCGGATCAAACTTGCGACATCCTGCATACGAGGCGGATCTTTTACCACTATACCACCAAGGCGGTCTGATTAGGGACGACAGGACCAGCTATAGGGCATTGGTTGATCTGACTTTGTACTTTTCGTCAATTAATCACAGAATGTATAAGTTAAGATGAGAAAGCCAAAGCGCATTTGCGTCCAGCTGTGATCTAAAATCCAGGTTGACCGGAGTCTACGCTGATCGCCACATCATCATATAACATATAAGTTAAGTTGAGAAAGCCAAAGCGCAATGCGTCCAGCTGTGATCTAAAATCCAGGTTGACCTGATTCTACGCTGACCGCCACATCATCACAGAACATATTAGTTAAGATGATATAGTCATAGATCAATGCGACCAGTGTTGGTCGAGATCCAGTTCGCCAAATAGTCACATCATGTTTAATGTGTTTAAATGGCGTTTTACGCCGCCTTTAACCCTTTTCCCTCATACGACAATTCTGCAGCAGATGACTATGAACGTATTTTGTCAAAACATAGAAAATCTCCATAATTGAATGGATAACCTATGACAAAAAGTGGAAAACATTGTGGCAAAAGGAGAAATTGCACGTTTTGTGCAATTTCTTCTTTTGTCACTATGTTTTCAAAAATAATGATATAACAGATAATTTCGACATAAAGTTGATTTAAAGGTATATATTAACTCTTTCAGCGCCAAACGCAATATTGATGTTTTTGCAAACAATGCTGATTCTCACCTGAAATCAGCATCGTTTGCCTTTTCGTTATCAAAATATTCCAAAACTTTTATTACATGAGAAATGAAGACGCCCGATTTTGAACATGGAAGAGTCTACTTTAAACAATTCGGCGCTGAAAGGGTTAAATTGGTCGATTGGAGTTTAATGCCATTGACTAGAGAGATTCCACTGGTATAACAGTTTACAGAACTTTATGATCTGTATTTTGATGTGACGCTTCTTGGAACAACTGTATTAGCAATTATGCATGTTTAACACATCATTTACATGTCTACAAATCCCATCACCTACATTTTGCAAAGAAACATGCCAAGTCTATTTTACGATGAGATATCTAGATATAAGAAACACATCACGAGGAAGATAACCTTACCATGTGTAATATGATGATATTAATCCTGATCATAAAACTACTGGTTCACTACTACTACTACTACTACTACTACTACTACTACTACTACTACTTCTACTACTACTACTACTACTACTACTACTACTACTACTACTACTACTACTACTACTACTACTACTACTACTACTACTACTACTAGGTGCGGAAAGGACAATAATTGCGCGAAAAATCGTATATGTTTATTTATTAAAACAATTCAAAACAATTGTTTATATTCTAAATGCTCGAAGTTTTTAAAACACTCAAAACGACACATTTTAAATAGCCAATATCAAAGTATACATACGGTAGTCAGTTGACTGGGGGAAATGTTGTGTGGAGTACTGGTGAAGGAAAGCCAGGATACGATCTCCCGGATAGGTATATTTTCACGTTGAGTTAAGCTTAGGATTGCATCTTTTCTGAATTGTGACGGGTCAAATACTTGTTTTGAGGTTTCATCTCCAGCTCATGTAATTTTCTACAAACCTTCAGACATGTAATTGTCGGAATTTCTGGTTCCCGATCTCAATATGTGTTACCGGAAGTCGACTTATATCGATGGAGTCCTGTAAATGCAGGCTCGGGCACCTCAGCCGAAAAAACTCGTCCATTTCCCATACAGATACAAGAAACTCGTCCAACACAATATTTTCCCATACAGATGCAATAACACGTACTGTCTAAAATAAACATCGTTTGTTTATCCCACCACGTGTTTTCTTAATTAAACACATTTAAAAGAAAACACGTCATAGCGATAAACATGTTTTCTTAACCGTTCGGATCATGTTAAGCCATTGAGATAATGTTTATATAGCGGCGCTCTACGAAATCTAACCGTAATACATTTTCTACCAGTGCAGATTCAGATCAGCCAGCGCTCATCTGACTCTTCACTGTTCGCCAATCAGGCACAGAAGGTTACAAGAAACTTCCGTAAAGCAGTTTCCATCTGGATTCTTAGCATTAATGCTCGGGTAAGTCTTTTTACACGCGTGTAATAATTACGTTCACATTGGTTTTCGCAGAAAATATCTCATCATAGCTCTAGATAACGTGCATTTTTCATGTTCTAAAATCTTTATTTGACTTTCAAACCCTATGTTGTGGGTACTCAAAAGAATCGTATCAGTGAGACGATTCTTTTGAGTACCCACAACATAGGATTTGGTTGAGTAATAAGAGAACTATTGTGGGGAAAAGAGCTGTTCACTTCCCTATTATCTAGTCCTATGGCTCATTCCATTATTACCGACAATGATAATAATATTGACAATTTTTCATTAAGCAATGAGGGCCTCCGGCCCGTAATACAAAATGTCCAACAATTGCGGCATACATTATGCATGATATAACACAACAAGAGTCTAACAAGAAGTGTCCATTTATTATATCTCATGTGATTTGAAACCATGGACAGGAAATATCAAAATGCATATATATATATATATATGCATACATACAAATACATATATATTACTTAGTTAACAATAAGTAGTTCAAAGCAGTGTCCATTGAATTCCATGCGATACAACATTATATGGCACTCGATATACACAATGATATTGCGTATCAAAGAACATATAATACCATACATGCATACACATACATATTACACAACTTAACCCATTTCCTCATATAGACGCTTTCTGACGCCTCTGCAGCAGATGTCTTTTTGAAAACATATTGACAAAAAAAGAAATTGCTCAAAACGAGCAATTTCTCCTTTTGTCACAATGTTTTTCCACTTTTAGACATAGGTTAACTAATCAATTATTGAGATTTTCTTTTTTTGACAAAATATGTTCAAAGTCGTCTGCAGCAGAATTGTCGTATGAGGGAAAGGGTTAAACTATACTTGCTCATTTAACATGTAAATGCTGTCTGAATTCTCTTAATTGAATACAGACAATGGTAATAACATATCATACTGCCATAAAATACACACAATGTAATAACATATCCTACTGCCATAATACAGACAATGAAATAAAATATCACACTGCCATAATACAGACAATGTAATAAAATATCATACTGCCATAATACAGACAATGAAATAAAATATCATACTGCCATAATACAGACAATGTAATACAATATCATACTGCCATAATACAGACAATTTAATAAAATATCATACTGCCATAATACTGACGATCAATACATGTATTGCACATTAAAAGCTTTACATACTCCAAAAAACGGAATATCCTCAAATAGGTTTAAACAGAATGACTAGATGATCACATGATTTGCTAGAAAATTAACCCTTCTCTGAGAAATGTTGGAAATGTTACAAGTTGGTATTTCTAAACAGTGTAGGTTCATATCAGTCGGCCAAATCGTCATAACTTAATCGACATGAAATTAAGTGAAGCTTCTAAACAAGTGTGTGTGTGTAAGTTATATTTGAAAAGTGTAGATCTTGATTGGACTACGTGGATGCGCACACTGATCTGGAACGACGCTGTAAACAAGAGCCATTTGGCATGGTCGGGCTTAAATAAGAGTCCCGTCAGACCATGTAACCTGTTTAACCCTTTTCTACTTGCAGAGGCTTTTCGATGCATCTGTAGCTGACGACTTTTGAAACCGATGTGGCAAACAATAGAAAAATGCTGACAAATATCAAACCATTCTTGCAAAAGAGGTAGTTGCTTATAAATAGTTATGTGGTCCTTCACAATGTGTTAACCCTTTCCCACATACAGCAAATCTGCATCAGACGAATTTTTTGAACACATATATACAAAACGTGAAAAATCTCCTTAAATGAGAGTTTAATTATTAAAAATAGTTGAAAAAATTGTGACAAAAGGAGAAATTGCTTCTTTTGAGCAATTTCTTCTTTTGTCACTGGGTTTTTCAAAAGACGTCTGCTGCAGATGCGCAAGAAAGCGTCTATGTGAGGGAAAGGGTTAATTATATTCAATAAATAGCCATGTAGGCCTACTACCGTTGTCAATGTTTATCTGTATGCTTTCGAAGTCGTGTGCTGCATATGTGTGGTATGTTAGATTTAGATATGAGCCGGCCCGCCTATGCCTCTGCGTAATGTATCGACCCAGATCAGTCCGCGTAGACTGATCCGGGCCGACACATTCCGTCTCACATGTCCGGGGGACAGATGTATAGAGCAATGATTCCTGAAAAAGAAAATCCACAGTAGGCGAAAAGTGTATATCCGGGTAAGCCTGCGTGGCATGCTTAGGCTGATCCGGGTCGATACTTTACGCAGAGTCCACAATGTTGGTTTTCTCGCGGGACGGCTCAAATATGAAATGATAAGATGGCAACACTGTTATCGTCAGACCTATTTTAAACTTTAAAACGATGATACACGATATACCATTCGCTTTAATGAACTGTCCGTCAGCTTATCAGACAACGTCCGATTTCAAATGACTAATTTGTTTTAAAAAAAATACAAGTCTTCATAAGGTCGATTAATTGATTGATTGGGGTTTAACGCCATTTTTAACATTTTCTCAGTCATATCACGGCGGCCAGTTCACCTACTCATGTGTTTCCTGGTTTTCTCACACCAGTACTCCACACAACAATCTTCCAAAGAAACTGGCTGCTTTTCCACATAGACTTAGCCCATTGGTGAAAGACAAATGACGCATGTCGAATTGACTTTTGTCAAATGTCGGAAAGAAAGTTGGCCGAGCCGAGATTCTAACTCACAACCCCTGATTGGAGAAGCCCGCGTCGTTACCGACTGAGCTACCGGGGCTCGGCTCATAAGGTCGATAACGACCTAAAAGAAGTGAAGTAACGGCTGCCCTCCTTTGCACTCAGGATTGTGGGTAAACATTTTGACAAACTGGCTTGTGTCATGCTAAATGGGTCAGTAGAAGTGGTAACCTACCCAGGAAGCGCGATGATATAACTAAAACATTGTTGAAAGCTGCGTAAAACACCAATTAATCAATCATTAGGTCGAAGACGTAATCGAAATATTTCTCAGAGCATGACTTAATGATGACATATGTGTATTTGTAATCAACATCGTGTTGTGAAGGTGTGTCTTGTTCCGGTCATATTTCTTGATGACATCACACTAAACGACTTCCGGTCTGCTGTTCCAAAACCGCACAGTCGCTTTAAAACGGAAATAGCTTCTCTCCGAAATCGAAGGTCCATAAAGCTATAAATGATAGGATTTGCCACATTATTTATCAAGTATATCCGGAGAATAAGGTCACTGATAATGGACTCAAAATGGTCCATGCCATCCCAATAACTCTCGTCTAATGCCGTGAGAATACAAAGAATTATAAAAGGGAGATAACTTATAGCAAACACTGCTGTGATCGCCGACATCATTAGAGTTATCTTCCGTGTATGTTTCTCTTTATTTTGCACATGGCGGACCATGCCGGATGATGGCTTGGTCGTAACGGTTTGTCGAGAACGGCCTTTAGATGTCGATTTTCCCCTTGTCGCTGCGGATCCGTTATTCTCAGAAAGTTTACGTTTTTCTTTGACAGCCAACGGCACACTTTCGTCATTATGTTTCGAATCTGTTTTGACACAATCATCTTCCCGAGAAATTTCGTTTTCAGAATCTTCTTCTTCGAACTCCTGTTGTTTCAAACAGTTACAACACCCTGCTTTCGCTTCATTGAGATTTATTTTGCCATCACTTCTATCCTGTCTGTATATCTTTTTACAAATAAATCCGTAAATTACTACTAAAAACAAAAGCGACACTATAAATATGAGAATGTTCATACCCATAAAGGCAATGGCAAACATGGATTCGACAAGGTCATCGTTTATGAAACATTCTACGCCGTATACACCTTGAATCTCCGTTATAACTGTGCTATTACCATAGAGAACGGCATTTGGAATCGACAAAAAAATGGCGACGGCAACAGCAATGAAACAAGCACGCCTGTCTCCGAAATCATTAATCTGTTTCTTTAAAGGTCGGCAAACTTTAAGAAATCGGTCCAAACCAACAACTAGAAGGACGAATATCGAACTGTTTGTACATGCCCCGATGAGAAAACTTAGTATCTTACATGTGGAGGTGGAGTCATAGACCAGTAACATAGTTAAATCCAGAACATGGTACGGGATTCCAATTAAACAGACAGAAAGGTCCGCCATTGCTAACGCAAGGATATACGTTCGTGCACTAGAGCGTTTGAATTTCGTTTTATATATAACTAAAACTAAAACATTTCCGACTATCCCTATCACCATCACTGCAACACAAAATATCAGTACGCCGAGGTATTTCGCCGTTTCGGCAGCGTTCAGTTCTTCTATCGTTACATTCGTTGATATAGGTATTTCCGTAACG
Source organism: Serripes groenlandicus (assembly GCA_031761405.1). Classification (NCBI taxonomy): domain Eukaryota; kingdom Metazoa; phylum Mollusca; class Bivalvia; order Cardiida; family Cardiidae; genus Serripes; species Serripes groenlandicus. Next base: position 46,191,147 of record JASEVX010000013.1, read on the forward strand.
TTTGGTGAAGCGTTACCGTAAGTCACGCTGACGTTCGTCGCCATTTTGATTTCTGAATGGATTCTTTAATTAGCCTGCAATTTTACTTCTTTGTTTTATTCCGGGTGATGTGTAAAAACATATATCACAAGTCACTTATGTGTAAAACTTTTTCTGGTTTAATTTCTGTAATTATCTTTCGAACAATTGTTATCTCCCATAGATGCCAAATTCGCTGTTTGACTTGGTTTAATTATTGCTGCAATGAAGTGTTGTGTGCAGGGAATATTTTCCCATTTTCCAGTTTAAGGTATCTTTACGTTTAACATAACACAAAAATATAACATTAAATTCGAGTGTTTTCCATGTATAAACGCTTCATGGAAAATACACGGTATTCGAGATACGTAGAAGATCCGTGATGCATGTTTATTTGTTCAAGTAGTTTCGGTTAAGTGATTCAATTGTGTGTTTCAATACGGCATACCAGTTTCCTTCCTGAAAAGAAAAAAAGTGAGATTTACATTCAACCCTTTCAATCATACAACATATCAGCCGTAAACGAGTTTAAAAACATCTAGACTAAAACATGGAAAATCTCAAACTGTGCAAATGAAAGTATAACAATTGAACCGAGTTCATAACATTATGATCAATATTTCCTTTTGCCATAATGTTTTTGAAAATCGTCTGCTGCACAGGCGCAAATATGCGCCTCTAAGAGAGAGAGGGTTAACACTTTCCTGTCGTAAAGGATTTATTCATAACAAAAATCTCAATTTACATTTTTGTTATAGATATAAAAATGGATTGTGAAAATGGCATGATTTCCTCAAAGATATCTCTTAACAATTTACCAACTTTTCTCGCCTATGTAGAATATGACTCGTTTAAAACATTCTGGCAAAAAGGAGAACATTCTCATAATGAGCAATATGCCCTTTTATCACGATGTCTTTAACTGTAGTAAAAGAAACACATTCATTTAAAGAGATCGTGCATATGTTTTCACCCAGATGTTTTCAATGCTGTTTGCTAAGCGTACGTTATCGTAAATATTACACGTGAGGACGCACCTGTCTATGCATCCAAGCTTCAAATAGATACTGCTTAACGAAAAAAAAAACAAAAAAAACTTCTAAATATAATTGTCGACCAGTGCAATCCAGATCGGACTGCGCCATTGCTTTGGCTCATGTGGTTATACTAAGCAGATACATTGCGATCAGTTTTCGCAGAGCGCGACTCAAAAGTAAATTATTATTTTTTTCTATTTTCGCCAACATTTAAATAAAGTATTCCAAATGCAACATACAAGTGGTACACACTCAACACAACAACAACATGTCGGGTTACCGAGGGTGGGAAAGTACTGACATCAAGTAGCTAACTGCAGATTGCATTTGGGCATGGATTTACCGATCTCAAAAGTCTAACAATAACTCTTTATGATATCACTTTGTTATGTCCATATCGAGGGCTTGGCGTGAAACGGTGGTAACTAAAAACCTATTTTGAAAACCCTGGTTTAGGGGAAATTTTGACCCCTTTGTAAACAATGCAAATTTAGGTGCCATTGCTCAGAACGAGCAATGGCACCTAAATTTCCATTGTTTACCAAGTAAAATGATTTAACGTTTATAAAGACTTTATGGCGAGGTGATTAACCTTGGTAAAAAAATACCAATTCCCAGTTTAAGATACAACCGTTTCACACTAAGCTCTCGATATATTGAATAATATACATGTAGGAGTTGAACTGCAAAAGACTCTACACACAGTATATTGGTCTGTCGACATACTAAAGTATTACAACAATTACTTAATTTAGAGCATCCTGTTCAGAACTCCTACTGGTTTACAATGGTTTTAAGCTGTTTTCGTTTATGCAATTAACACATATTCATGACATAACAAATCAAATGAAGGTCTCTACCTTACAATGAGAAATAAAGTCCAATTCTAAAATCATAGCAGAAATAAAATACTGTGTAATCTACATTTTCTACGCATGATA
>JASEVX010000013.1:46198142-46311351 GCA_031761405.1 Serripes groenlandicus
CCTCATTAAACAACTTTAAGCAGCAGCTTCTGGAAATAAGAGAAATAACTTGAAAAGTGATTTACATGATATATTTGATTTGTCTTTGGGAAAATGCATAACTTCGTTTTTTTCTGAACAGTGTAGGTTCAAATCAGCCTGCATATGTGCTCTGTCTTATCATAATCCCCACAAGTTGACTGAAGCTTCTAATAAGCATATGCAAGTACATGTAATATTCTACTCCTATAACATAAGACTCCGTTGACAAGCACTCGAGCTTGTGAGAGGTCATATATTATTCAGACTTTAGATTTTAGATTTTAATCAGACTGCAAATCATGCCGAATGAACAGACCAATCTCGTCTAGAGCGGATTTCAGTGCAGACTACGACAGTCTGCCCCTCGTGTATTCAGAACATGTGTACACATCTATTTATAAATTATTCAAGCGCTTTTTTTTAAATTGAGTAAACGGTGTAAATGTTAATATCTATCTGTCTGACTCGGTATTTTCCGGATAAATAAATACGGAGAATGCCGGAAAGTATGATCATACTAATGAAAAATGCACCGCATATAAAGCTGTTTACACCATGTATAAATTAGTATGGACCGAACATATTGCCAAATGCATTGCGTACTATGATTTTTTATTAACACATACATAATTATTCACCAAGTGTAAAGATACGTGCAGGCACTTCATATATTAAAACATACATCACATCTATTGACCAACATACAACGTATAAATGTAAAACTACTGCATACTCAAACAAATACACCACATATAATGTCATTTGTACTGCATAGTATTTAGTTTGTATTGCACATGGCGTTGTTTGTACAACGTATAATGGTTATTCTACTGTTTAAACACTATTTTGCACTGCATATTATTCAATAATCACCACACATAATAGAAAAGGCACTGCATATCATGAATAATATACCACGTCAAATGAAATATGTACCTCGTATACGTGAAAATGTACTGCGTATAATACGATACAACATACTAAGACAGTAAAGGCGTTCCATAGAACACCCTGAATTGAGACGAATGGGTTATTTATTATACCTGCTTACACTTTTTTAACGATTGTACGGTCGATATCCGTTGAAATGCGTTCGATCGCGAAAGTTGGCTTACAAAACAGTTCCAATATGTTGTGCACAACATAACGAAATTAGATTGATGCAGATCTCAACAAAATTCACTATGCACAGCTGCGTTTAGTGTAAACCAAAACTCAGGAAGAATGTAATCATGTAAACAAAAAAAGAAAAAAAATGTCTTTAGTACCGTTATATCAGAAAGGGGTCTCGCTAATAAAAGATTACCCTGGCCGACACATTCCGTCTCAGTCTATATAGAGGTATAGAGTAATGATTCCCGAAACAGAAAATCCACCGGAGGCAAACAGTGTTTGTCTTGATTCGCCTGCGCGGCATGCTTAGGCTGATCAGGATCGTTACTTTACGCAGAGACCATACTGTTGGTTTTCTCGCGGAACGGCTCATATCAATATATCTGCGTAATGTATCGACCAGATCAGCCTGCGCTGTCCGCGCAGACTGATCCGGCCGACACATTCCGTCTAAGGGGGGATAGATAGAGTAGTGATTCCTGAAACAGAAAATCCACAGGAGGTGAAACGTGTCTGTCCGGGTTAGCCGGCGCGGCATGCTTAGGCTGATCCGGATCGATACTTTACGCAGAGACCACAATGTTGGTTTTCTCGCGGGACGGCTCATATCTCTTTTGCCATTTATAGAGTCAGTATGTATATGGGAAAAGGTAGACTTTGGCATTTCTGAACAGTGTAGGTTCGGATCAGACATTACATCTACTCCGTTTTATTCGAATCTACATAAGTAAACATTGATTGATTGATTGGGATCTTTTGAGCAATTTCTCCTTATGTCACAATGTTTTCAAAACGCCGTTTTTAACAATTTCTCAGTTATATCACGGCGGCCAGTTCACCTACTCATGCATTTCCTGGTTTTCTCACACCAGTACTCCACACAACAATCTTCCGAAGCAACTGGCTGCTTTTCCACATAGACTTAGCCAAATGACACATGTCGCATTGACTTTTGTCAATCCTCGGAAAGAAAGTTGGTCAAGCCGGGATTCGAACTCACAACCCCTGGATTGCCAGCCCGCGTCGCTACCGACTAAGCTACCGGGGCTCGGCTCACATGCATAAGTTACCAGACGCTTCTTACAAGCTTGTGTAAACAGAATGAGAACAGAATGTAAACATAATGCAAACAGAATGTAAACAGAATGTAAACAGAATGAGAACAGAATGTAAACATAATGCAAACAGAATGTAAACAGAATGTAAACAGAATGACAACAGGGGAGATCTTGATCAGATTATACAGATTCGCAGGCTGTTCTGGTTCTACACTGTTCCCAAAATCCAACTCGTACCTTTTCACATGGAGGGCTCATTTAAGAGTTATCTGGAGAAAAAAAGACATTATCATCTGAATAGTTATTGATTGATTGGGGTTTAACACCGTTTTCAATTATTCAGTCATATTACGGCGACCAGTTCACCTACTCATGCGTGTCATGGATTTCCCACACCAGTATAACACACAACATACTTTTCAAGCAACTGGCTGCTTTTCCACATAGACTGTTAAACAGCCCATTGGTGAAGGACGAATGCCGCAGGTCACAGTGACTTTTGTCAAACGTCGGAAAGAATGTTGGCCGAGCTGAGATTCGAACTCACAACCCCTGGATCGACAGCCCGCGTCGCTGAGCTACCGGGGCTCGGCATCTGAATAGTTAGAAACTTGATTTAAATACAGAGTTTACTAAAAAAGATTTTGTTAAAAAATAAGATTTACATATCATAAGTAGTTTTTCAATTTCCCTCTCAATCTGGTACGGTTTAGGACGAACGAAAATTCAGCAATAGACACCAACATATGTTACGTTATTTAGCCACTGTGAACGCCTAAAGGTCGCCGGTTCGATCCCCTGGTCGGGTCATAACAAAGACTTTAACACTGGTAGTAATGGTAAAACTGGTAGTAATGGTAGTAATGGTAAAACTGGTAGTAATGGTAAAACATTTAGTAATGGTAGTAATGATAAAACTGGTAGTAAAACTGGTCGCCGTTATTTAACTGAATTAACGTTGATAGCGGCGTATAACTCCGATCGATAAATCTTTAACCCTTTCCCTCATACGACAATTCTGCAGCAGACGACTTTGAACATATTTTATCAAAAAATAGAAAATCTCTTTAATTAAATGGATAACCTATGACTAAAAGTGGAAAACATTGTGGCAAAAGGAGAAATTGCTCGTTTTGAGCAATTTCTTCTTTTGTCACTATGTTTTCAAAAAGCCGTCTGCTGCAAAGGGGTCAGAAAGCGTCTATATGAGAGAAAGGGTTAAGTAGAAAACTTTCGAAAAACAAAATAATTTGTGTGTAAGGTGTTTTACTTTGCTTTTAACATTTTATGCAGTTATGTCACGGTGTGTTTTTTGTAAGTTACCAGTACAGTACTACTGGTCCATTTATCCTGAAACCAGCGAGTCAGTCGTAATGCTAACCCCTCAAACCTGACACCAGCGAGTTAGTCGTAATGCTAACCCCTCAAACCTGACACCAGCGAGTTAGTCGTAATGCTAACCCCTCAAACATGACACCAGCGAGTCAGTCGTAATGCTAACCCCTCAAACCTGACACCAGCGAGTCAGTCGTAATGCTAACCCCTCAAACCTGACACCAGCGAGTCAGTCGTAATGCTAACCCCTCAAACCTGACACCAGCGAGTCAGTCGTAATGCTAACCCCTCAAACCTGACACCAGCGAGTCAGTCGTAATGCTAACCCCTCAAACCTGACACCAGCGAGTCAGTCGTAATGCTAACCCCGCAAACCTGACACCAGCGAGTCAGTCGTAATGCTAACCCCTCAAACCTGACACCAGCGAGTCAGTCGTAATGCTAACCCCTCAAACCTGACACCAGCGAGTCAGTCGTAATGCTAACCCCGCAACCCTGAACGCAAAGAAGGGAAAGCAATTGCTCACATTTTTTTTTCATATGAGCCGTCCCACGAGAAAACAAACATTATAATACTCTGCGTTGCGTATCGACCCAGATCAGTCTGCACAGTTCGCACAGGCTGATCCGGCCCGCCACATTCCGCCTCAGGGGTATAGAGGTACAGAGTAATGTATCCAGAAAACCGAAAATCAACAGGAGAAGAGAAAGTGTCTGCGCGTTATGCTCAAGCTGATCCGGATCGATGCTTTTTACGCGGAGTCCACAATGTTGGTTTTTCTCGCGGGACGGCTCATATATGGTATGACGCGGTCGGGGGTTAGAACCCACGACCACCAGCACCCGAGGCGAAACGCTCATAGGTAATTAGCAAGATAAAATCACCACCAAAATGAAAGTACATTCGTAACATACTCTTCCTTTGACTAATCGATGCTTTACGCAGAGTCCACAATGTTTGGGTTTTCTCGCGGGACGGCTCATATATGGTTTGACGCGGTCGGAGGTTAGAACCAACGACCACCAGCACCGAGGCGAAACGCTCATAGGTAATATTAGCAAGATAAAATCACCACCAAAATGAAAAAGTACATTCGTAACATACTATTGCGACATGCGTCATTCGTCTTCCACCAATGGGCTAAGTCTATGTGGAAAAGCAGCCAGTTGCTTGGGAAGATTGTTGTGTGGAGTACTGGTGTGAGAAAACCAGGAAACACATGAGTAGGTGAACTGGCCGCCGTGATATGACTGAGAAATTGTTAAAAACGGCGTTAAACCCATATCAATCAATCAATCAATCAATCGTAACGTACTCTTCCTTTGACTGCCGGGGTAGGTATACAGAGAGGTATGTTATCTGCCAACACACCGTTATTCTGTTATTGATGGAATTCCCTCATACGACAATTCTGCCGCAGACGACTTTGAACATATCTTGCCAAAAAATAGAAAATCTCTTTTTTAATTGAATGGAAAACCTACGACTAAAAGTGGAAAACATTGTGGCAAAAGGAGAAATTGCTCGTTTTGAGCAATTTCATTTATTGTCACTATGTTTTTCAAAAAGCCGTCTGCTGCAGAGACGTCAGAAAGCGTCTATATGAAGGAAAGGGCTAAGGAATTCCGTTTCCAATTCCCAGCTGATGATATCACACACAAATAAAAACCGAGATTCAATCTAAACCCAGAGGGCTTGAATAGGAGGAGAATTCTAGTCTTTTCAAACATATATTTCTCTCGTGACTCAACCAAACTCTATGTTGTGGGTACCCAAGATAATCTTCTCACTGAGACGACTCTTTTGAGTACCCACAACATCGGGTTTGAATGTCAAATAAGTGTATTGGGAATTCGAAACACTTGAACTTTATCTGGAGCTTTGTAATTACCTAGCCGAGCCCCGGTAGCTCAGTCGGTAGCGGCGCGGGCTGTCAATCCAGGTGTTGTGAGTTCGAATCCCAGCTCTGCCAATATTCTTTCCGACGTTTGACAAAAGTCACTGTGAAAATGCGTCATTCGTCTTTCACCAATGGGTTGTTTTAACAGTCTATGTGGAAAAGCTTGGAAAGTATGTTCGTTCTGTGGTGTACTGGTGTGGGAAAACCAGGAAACGCATTAGTAGGTGAACTGGTCGCCGTGATATGACTGAAACATTGTTGAAAAAAGCGTTAAACCCCAATCAATCAATTGTAATAACCTGCTAGACGTGACTTTAACCCTCCCTTGCCCATTCTCCTACTACATCACCGAGGCGGTCGTCACGGTGCATGATACAAAGTTCATCGACATAGACCTACAAACAAACCTTCAAACGGTGGGTACTTTCAACAGTTACTTTTCGGCATAATGGTTTTCACACAGCTTTATTTAATTGATTGTTAGGAATTTAATGCCGTTTTCAACGGTAGTTTAGTTTTATCACTGTGGCCAGCTCAATTAATGTGTCTTTCCTGGTTTTCTCTCATCAGTTTCTCCACACAACAATTTCCAAGCGACTGGCTACCGTCTCACATAGATTTGACGGATATAACAGTATACAGAACTTTCTGATCCGTATTTTGATGTGGCGCTTCTTGGAACACCTGCATTGTCAATGATGCATGTTTAACACATCGTTTACATTTATAAAAAAACCTAACCACCAACACTTTGCAACAACGCATGCTTAGTCTGCTTGACGATGAGATATCGAGATATAAGAACCACACCACGAGGAAAATTAATCCTCCGAGGTGTAAAACAAGTGTATGATTATATGACACTACTACTAAAATTTACCACTACTAAAACTACCAGTACTAAAACTAACAATACTAAAACAACCTCTACTAAAACTACCAATACTGAAACTACCACGTTTAAAACTACAAATACTAAAACTACCAATACTAAACTTACCATTACTTAAACTACCATTACTAAAACTACCAATGGTAATACTACCACTATTAAAACTACCACTACAAAAAGTACTACTACTTAAACTACCAATAATAAAACTACCACTATTAAAACTAAAACTACAAAAATTACCACTACTTAAACTACCAATAATAAAACTGCCACTATTAAAACTACAAATAATAAAACTACCAATACTAGCCTTACCATTACAAAAAAAAACATTACTAAAAATACCAATACTAAAACTACCGTTACTAAAAATACCATGACTAAATTTACCACTATTAAAACTACCATTTTTAAAACTACCATTACTAAACTTACCATTACCTAAACTACCATTACTAAATTTTCCACTATGAAAACTACCACTATTAAAACTACCAATACTAAAACTACCAATTTTAAAACTACCATTACTAAAACTACCATTACAAAAGATACCAATACTAAAACTACCATTACAAAAGATACCAATACTAAAACTACCATTACAAAAGATACCAATAATAAAACTACCAATACTAAAACTACCATTACAAAAGATACCAATACTGAAACTACCAATACTAAAACTACCATTACAAAAGATACCAATACTAAAACTACCATTACTAAAACTACCATTACAAAAGATACCAATACTAAAACTACCAATATTAAAACTACCACTATTAAAACTACCACAATTAAAACTACCAATACTAAAACTTCCATAAAAGCTTCTATCAACTTTTATGGATTTGAAAAAAACGGAGCAGATGTATAGGCTGATCCGAACCTACACTGTTCAGAAATGCCAACGTGTACCTTTTCCCATACACTGACTCTAATAGCAAAAGAGATATTGCGTTTGAATTAGATCCTGATTTTATTAGCGAGACCCCTTTCTATACCGGTACTAAAAATATACTTTTGGTTTTCACAAAAACCTGTGCATAGTGAATTTTGTTGAGAACTTCGTTATGCTGTGCAAAACAGTAAGGAATTATTTTGTAAGCCGACATTCGCGATCGAGCACATTTCAACGGATATCGACCGTACAGCCGACTTAAAAGTGTAAGCACGGTAAAGTATGTAGTTCAATGTTTTAAATAAATACTAAAAATATAAGATTAGCATCTGTGTTTAACTTCGATTTACACAGCTAATGTTAAAAACATGCATATGCAAGAAATATAAACACTTATTATGGTTTGAATTCAGAAAGTGTATTATTTCGAATTTTGATCGGAATTCGGTAATTTTCGTGGAATTACCGGAGACACATGCATGCGTTGTTTCTGTTTCTCTATGTCAAGTTTTCATGTAACCCGACTTTCAATACTTTGAGGACTTTGATTTTGTTAATTGAAAGCGATGCTCCTAATGTATGTATGCCAATATTAGATAAAACAAATCTGCCTACATCAATGCATTCAGTCCGCAATGGACAAGAGCAAAAGTTTGTGATAAGTGTATGAAGACCGTCTGTGACTCCCTTACGCAGTGAATAGTGCAGAGCAAGATCAGTTTGCGCGGATGCGCGGATGCACAGGTTCATCTGGCTCTACACTGGCCGCAAATACCCTGCATTCAATTGCTTACTGTTGAGCACGACTCAAACATTTGATTAACTTGGACAGCATCGTTATTTAGATAAGTCGTGCGACTATGTGGAATAAAGGTAGATCATGCGGAAACGGCAATTTTCGTATGAGGTCGTTAGAGGTCGTAAGAGATCTGTATTGTCCGTTGGATTGCCAGCCATTTTATCCGGAAATGGCCGACAAGTCCTCGAATATTGGCGATCTTATTCGACTTCTGACGGAAATCGCCGAGTCTTGACACTGTTAATAAATAACCCATTCGACTCAATCTGGAATGTTCTATGATATGTTCATAATCGTAATTACTGCTTCGTGGGTTAAACATCGCTCGTCAATACTTGATGAACTATCGTGGATGAATCCATGCTTCTTGAAGTTCCCCTTGAGAGCGACGTCTTTGGACTGTTCACTCTTAAACCGATGAACTACCAAAGCCAGCAAGGGGTTTACTGCAAATCACGGATCACGAAAGTTAATAAAGTATACTTCATAACAACACTTTGTTATGGCCTTATTTTGAAATAATATTGGCATGAAAGCTCAATATTGTAATCACAGAATGGGGGTCTATATCATGTACTTATTTATTAAGAGGTCGTGGAATAGTTAACACAGTCCTTGATGCACGTCATATCAAAATCAAAAGAAGGCCGCTGTATACCAATGATAACTATAGTGAGAGTCCAATATTCTAATCCCAAAGCAAAACAACTCATCTGTTTCTACATTTTCTTGTTATTTTAATCAAAACAAAAACGAAAATTGGTGGCATCATTGTCTTGCCTTGTTTGAAATGAATAATATCATGGTTTTAAATTAATACATTCAATTGTTAACAAACAAAAATCAAAATACTGAAAGTACTAAAATGCGGTGGATGTTGACCTAATGACCTAGTGACCTTCTTTTTGACCCAACATGACCCATGTTAGAACTTGACCTAGATATCATCAAGAAAAACATTCTGATAAAGTTTCAACATGCTCAAGCTAAAGATGCAGTATCCAGAGTGTTAACAAGATTGTCCTTCAATTTGGCCTAGTAACCTAGTTTTAAACCCGGCATGACCCATTCTCAAACTTGACCTAGATATCATTTAAATATAATTATGACCAATTTTTAAGCTGCTGTAGCCAAAAAAGATGCTTCTACAGAGTTAACAAGATTTTCCTCCTACTACTACTACTTCTACTACTACTACTACTACTACTACTACTACTACTGCTACTGCCACTGCTACAACTACGACTACTACTACTACTACTACTACTACTACTACTTCTACTACTACTACTACTAAAAATAATAATAATAATAATAATAATAATATTTTCTACTTATTATGATTATAATTATTATTATTATCATTATTATTATTATTATTATTATTACTATTATTATTATTATAGTGATCAACAGGGATATTCCTGCATAGTTTGTACGAATGCACAGACAGCTCCATCCGGACTATACTTGCAATATTTTCGGAGGTCGGATGTTGTCGTGTCGTGGTGCATATGTAACGAGCATGTTAGCTTTGTAGAACATACAACCTACGTTAATTAAAAAGTGGCGCACACATGCGTTTTACGTACTTTGATTATTTAAACATATGTTATAAGCGTCACGGTGGTACGAAACGATAAATATCATTCGATACCGGTTGCATTATCAGAAAAAAACAGAACAGAACAGAACACCACACAACCTTTATTATCTTAAACCACAACTATGGTACACGAGAAAAACAATAAAACAGTAAACATGTTTTTGTCACGAGACATGATGGAGTGAGGGAGATATAGGGAGAGAGAGAGAGATGGACAGAGAGAGAGAAAGAGAGAGAGCGAGAGAGAGAGAGAGAGAGAGAGAGAGAGAGAGAGAGAGAGAGAGAGAGAGAGAGAGAGAGAGAGAGAGAGAGAGAGAGAGAGAGAGAGAGAGAGAGAGAGAGAGAGAGAGAGAGAGAGAGAGAGGGGGGGAGATGGAGCAAGAGAGAGTGAGAAAAAGAGAAAGAGAAGAGAGAGAGAGAGAGAGAGAGAGAGAGAGAGAGAGAGAGAGAGAGAGAGAGAGAGAGAGAGAGAGAGAAGGGGAGAGGGAGGGGGATTGTAATTCTGGAAGATACCGCATAGAATTGAAGAGTCGACATCTGTAATTGTGTTGTTTGTGGGAAAGGTTAACCCTTTCCCTCATATAGACTCTTTCTGACGCCTCTGCAGCAGACGGCTTTTTGAAAACATAGTGACAAAAGAAGAAATTGCACAAAACGTGCAATTTCTCCTTTTGCCACAATGTTTTCCACTTTTTGTCATAGGTTATCCATTCAATTATGGAGATTTTCTATTTTTTGACAAAAAACGTTCAAAGTTGTCTGCTGCAGAATTGTCGTATGAGGGAAAGGGTTAAATGAGTGTATCATAATCTACAGAGCTTCACAGTAGCTTCTAGGTTACACTACATAACATAAATTCCTTCTTTGTTTCCATGTAAATCGACCAGTTTCAGCCCTCAATTGTCATACTTTCAAAGCGTTTCGCATGGATAATTGACCTTGCTTCACATTGGAGATCCTAATTTAACACCTCCAACTATAGAATTCCGACCACCATCAATATAACACCGCAGAGCTGTGCTTTTCTTTCTTTCTATAACTTATTCATTAACTCAACAGAGTTCTGGCCATACCATTACCGGCCGACCTGGCTCTATACTGGTGACACACGCATTACACAACCGGCTCCAGCGGTCAAATCATTCACGTTCCTGTCGGTTATTGTGATACTTATTCTAATTATCGTTATGGTAATCAATCAACTTCCACAAGAGGGTTTCTGCGCTGCCAACGGCAATTAAAGGCTTTTGCAAACAATTCATAGTCGGATGAGACAGCTCATAGCGAGCTGTATCTCCTGAAAGCTGCGTTGTTCCTTTTGTGAAATTCGGCAGTGAAAGAGACTAATTCTGGTTATCGTAATGGTAATCAATCAACTTTCAACGGAGGCTTGGTGATTAACATAGTTAAATAATTGTTTTTTATTTGAGACAATGCATTCTATCTCTAACGTAGCAGCATGGTGGCTTTGTCCAATAGCAGCAGTCCACAATCAACTGCTCTCTATAGCTAACGTTACAGCATGGTCTTTGACGCCAGTTCACTTATTCGTGATTCCTGGGTAAGTTAACAAGTTAAATGCTTGGAAATGTACCTTGTGCAATGGCATTCCACCGGGACCACCTCGAGTGAGGTAAATGAATGTGATAAAAATATAACTTTTCGTACATTTACATGGTGAAACGGTATAAGTTGGCTTTTGTCAGAAGTGTAAACCCGGATACACAATGTTCACAAAATACTTACAAAATCTTGTTAAAAGCTTCTGTCAACTTGTGTAGGTTCTGATGAGACGAAGATGACGAAAAGGTTGGTCTGAACCATAGCTTTTTATAAGTGCTAGCTAGTACCTTTTCTAATGGACGGGCTAAACTTTGATTACTGCATAATTGTGTGCTTCACGAAATGATATACCAGTACATAAAGGTCGGGATAATTAGCTTGTCGCAGCATTGGCGTTTTCGAACTCGAGAGATTTGACAGGACAAAAACTATAAGCTGAGAGTATCCTCTCTTAGATAGTTCGACCTATACAAAACCTACACAAATGATTAAATAAAGGATTGTATTTTAACACAGAAGTACAGTTAACAAATGTTCTCGACTGACATTTCAGTCGCTGCTGGGAGCTTGTCAATTGTCTTCGACTTTTGACTTACCAGTGTGTTTTCTAACTTTGAAATACTCTGTCTAGGAATTGTATGTCAAGAGAACACCACGACACCACAAAAAAAAAACCCCATAATTTCTCTTGCAACACAGACAAGACCAAAATGGTTTTGAATCGACGCTAAAAACGGGCCCCAAGATCGGCGGGTTCATATTGTATGATAAGGGAACACGATGATATACTACAATATTTTAGTTTTTTTGTGTTCATCACTTTTGCTTGTCTGTGATTGGTTGAAATATTTTGTTCATAACCTCATGAATAAGAAAAATTAACATTGGCGACGTGCTGTATTATGGAAAATAAAGTTGTAAAATACTATTATGTTTTATTACTCACTGAAATACCGATATTAATGCTAAAATATAAGGAATGGAGCGGGTTTTTTTTCGTTTTCATGGGGGTATGAACAAAAAAACCTGATCACACATTCTATGAAACCGCTTCGCGATTTCATAGAGAGTGATCAGGTTTCTTTGTTCATACCCCCATGAAAACAAAAAAAAAGCTCTCCATTCCTTAAAACAATCTTCAAAAACCAACCGTAAGGTATTTTCGACCGGTGTAGATCATAATCATCCAGAGCATCCGCGAGGTTTATTCTGCCAGTGTTTCAAAACAACAAAATCCCTCGGCTATTCTGCCAGTATTTCAACCTAAAAGAACAAGAATATTCTGCTAGTTGTTTAACCTAAAAAAAAAAAAAGTATCTCAGTCGGCTATTCTGTCTGTTTTTCAACCTAAAAGAACAAGTATCTCAGTCGGCTATTCTGTCTGTTTTTCAACCTAAAAAAACAAGTATCTCAGTCGGCTATTCTGTCTGTTTTTCAACCTAAAAAAACAAGTATCTCAGTCGGCTATTCTGTCTGTTTTTCAACATAAAAGAACAAGAACCTCCCTCGACTATTCTGCCAGTATTAACACAATATCCCTCCGTTATTCTGCCAGTTTTTCAACCTAAAAGATCAAGAATCTCACTCGGCTATTATGCCAGCTTTTCAACCTAAACGAACAAGAAAATCCCTCGACTATTCTGCAAGCTTTTCAACCAAAGAGAACAATAATCTCCCTCGACTATTCTGCCAGTTTTTCAACCTAAAGGAACAAGAATCTCACTCGGTTATTCTGCCAGTTTTCAACCAAACATAACGAGAATCTCACTCGACTTTCTTGCCAGTTTTCCTACCAAAGAGATCATAAATCTCACTGTGATATTCCACTAATGTGATAACCGTTCTAATTACAGCATATTACTAATTCACCCTGGAATGGAAACATTTTTCCTAATTAATGAAATCTGCGCCATGCTGATTGACACTTATAAACTGGATTGTTAACACTTTACAATAAGCAGACTGTTTTCGTTCGCTTCTGCAGTAGACGATTTTTGAAAACAATGTCGCAAAAGGCAAACTTCCTCATGATGAGCAATTTCTCCTTTTGCCATAAAGTGTTCAACTTCATCCAATATTTCTCCTTTCAGTTTTAGAGGGTTTCCATATATTTACTTTATGTTTTCGTCGTCTGCTTCATGTTTAGTGAAGGAGTTAATAACATATACTTTATGTTTTCGCCGTCTGCTTCAGATTTGATGAATTGGTTAATAACATTTACTTATTCCGTAATGCTGTAATCGTCACCGCATTTATGAACAATAGACTCCACGATCAACATTCACTTTCATCGAGTCCAATGTTGGTCTACATTGGTGTTGAGACTCATTTATCGTATTTAAGCAAAGTTTTTACGCCGTTTTCAACAATTTTCAACAATTCTACCACTGCGCTTCATGGGTAAATAACCATTACTTCTGGACGTTTAGCATTATAGCAACGAGCCAGTCGCAATGCTAATCCCACCACAATCCTGAATGCGAAGGAGGGAAGGCCATGTATACAGTGTTTAAAGTATCTGTTATGCCGCGACCGGAGATCTAACTCGAGACCTCTAATTCCCGAGGAGGGACGGGGGGGGGGGATGGTGGCGCTCTACTACTACTTCGCCGAGACGGTGGGTGGTGGTGAAGCAGGGCGTAGGAATTTAGAGGATTGAGGGTTAACAGTCATTAACCCTTTCCCTCATGCAGACGATTTCTGACGCCCTCTACAGCAGACGGCTTTTTGAAAACATAGTGACAAAATAAGAAATTGCTCAAAACGAGCAATTTCTCCTTTTGTCACAATGTTTTCCACTTTTAGTCATAGGTTATCCATTCAATTATAGAGATTTTTCTATTTTTTGACAAAATATGTTCAAAGTCGTCTGCTGCAGAATTGTCGTATGAGGGAAAGGGTTAATTCATACTACATTCTGCCATAAACCCTGTCCCTCATACAATAAATCAGCTGCATACGACTTTGAAAACATAAAGGCAGAAATAGGGGAAATCTCTATGGATGAATGTATGAATACTGAATAGAGTTGAAAGCATTGTGACAAAAGGGAAAATTCCTCGTGATGAGTAATTCCCCCTTTTGTCACAGTGTTTTCAGAGGTCCTCTGCTGCCGAGGCGCCAGAATGCGTCTGTGTATAGACTAGGGTTAATTAATTACATGTAAATATGGGGGTGGTTATATTCTACGCCTACTCGAAGCATGGTAAAAAAGACTTCTATAAATCGTTATAGCACAGTTGTGTCATGTCACGATAGTTCAGTCGTTTACGCGCGTTTGCGCGAGGGCGAGGGTTCGATCCCCTACCGGTTCATACCAAATATTTTAAAAAACGGTAGTAATGGTTTTCTCTCATTGGCGCTCAGGAATTTGAGGTTAAATTTGAGGTTAAATTTGAGGTTAAATTTGAGGTTAAATTTGAGGTTATCATTACGACTGATTCGCCGGTGTCGGGATAACTGGGCCAGTAGAACTGGTAACTTACCCAGAAAACGTCGAGATACAATTGAAAACAATTTGCAAGGGGCTTAAACACAATACAAAGAAACAAATTAATCGTTGATCATCAATCCGGGTCATTGATCCTTTCCGATTATTGACGTAAAGATCATCAATCCGGGTCATTGATCCAGTCAGATTATTGATGTAAAAATTATCAATCCGGGTCAATGATCCGTTCCGATTATTGACGTAAAGATCATCAATCCGGGACTTTCCGATTATTGACGTAAAGATCATCAATCCGGGTCATTGATCCATTCCGATTATTGACGTAAAGATCATCAATCCGGGTCATTGATACTTTCCGATTATTGACGTAAAGATCATCAATCCGGGTCATTGATCCTTTCCGATTATTGACGTTAAGATCATCAATCCGGGTCATTGATCCTTTCCGATTATTGACGTAAAGATCATCAATCCGGGTGATTGATCCTTTCCGATTATTGACGTAAAGATCATCAATCCGGGTCATTGATCCTTTCCGATTATTGACGTAAAGATCATCAATCCGGGTCATTGATCCTTTCCGATTATTGACGTAAAGATCATCAATCCGGGTCATTGATCCTTTCCAATTATTGACGTAAAGATCATCAATCCGGGTCATTGATCCAGTCCGATTATTGACGTAAAGATCATCAATCCGGGTCATTGATCCTTTCCGATTATTGACATAAAGATCATCAATCGGGGTCATTGATCCTTTCCGATTATTGACGTAAAGATCATCAATCCGGGTCATTGATCCTTTCCGATTATTGACGTAAAGATCATCAATCCGGGTCATTGATCCTTTCCGATTATTGATGTAAAGATCATCAATCCGGGTCATTGATCCTTTCCGATTATTGACGTAAAGATCATCAATCCGGGTCATTGATCCTTTCCGATTATTGACGTAAAGATCATCAATCCGGGTCATTGATACTTTCCGATTATTGATGTAAAGATCATCAATCCGGGTCATTGATACTTTCCGATTATTGACGTAAAAATCATCAATCCGGGTCATTGATCCTTTCCGATTAGTGATGTAATGATCACCAATCCGGGTCATTGATCCTTTCCGATTATTGACGTAAAGATCATCAATCCGGGTCATTGATTCTTTTCCGATTATTGACGTATAAATCATCAATCCGGGTCATTGATCGTTTCCGATTATTGATGTAAAGATTATCAATCCGGGTCATTGATCCTTTCCGATTATTGACGTAAAGATCATCAATCCGGGTCATTGATCCTTTCCGATTATTGACGTAAATGTCATCAATCCGGGTCATTGATCGTTTCCGATTATTGGGTCAGTGATCATTTACGATTATTGATGTAAAGATCATCAATCCGGGTCATTGATCGTTTCCGATTATTGACGTAAAGATCATCAATCCTGGTCATTGATTCTTTCCGATTATTGACGTAAAGATCATCAATCCTGGTCATTGATCCTTTCCGATTATTGACGTAAAGATCATCAATCCGGGTCATTGATCGTTTCCGATTATTGATGTAAAGATCATCAATCCGGGTCATTGATCGTTTCCGATTAATGATGTAAAGATTATCAATCCGGGTCATTGATCCTTTCCGATAATTGACGTAAAGGTCATCAATCCGGGTCATTGATCGTTTCCGATTATTGGTGTAAAGATCATCAATCCGGTTCATTGATCGTTTCCGATTATTGATGTAAAGATCATCAATCCAGGTCATTGATCGTTTCCGATTATTGACGTAAAGATCATCAATCCTGGTCATTGATCGTTTCCGAGTATTGACGTAAAGATCATCAATCCTGGTCATTGATACTTTCCGATTATTAACGTAAAGATCATCAATCCGAAAATGACGTTTCATCTCAATTCAATACAAACTAGTTAAGCCTTTCCCACCTGCAGACGCCTTTTGACGCAATAGTAGCAGACGACTAATTTCATAATGAGCAAGTTCTCCTTTGGTCACAATGTTTTCAGCTTTATTTAATAGTGTGTTTGTCACTATGTTTTCAAACGGTCGTCTGCTGTAGATCTGTTGTAAGTGGGAAAGGTTTAAGTCTCAAAATCATTCATTGTTTTTTTCATAAACCATTTACCTTAGATTATATTCTTTCTATTGGTCTGCTTTGTAAAAGTGTAATGGTATAAAGATATAGATTATATTCTTTCTATTGGTCTGCTTTGTAAAAGTGTAATGGTAAAAAAGATACACATGGAACATTCGAATTTGGAAACAAATATGGAAATTGAAGACTTCGCCAGTTTAAAGCATGTTTTTGTTTTTGGCCTGGGGCTTTAGCCCCTGTTCATAGTAGTAATACCATTTTTTTCGGAGTTGGCAGCCTGCCAATTGCTGTTAGCACCAAACAACAACACATGAGAAACTGCGCGAGGAAAATAGTTCATCATGGATTCAACAAAACTGCATTTAAAAGGTAAGGATCTCCCCCATAAATATCATTTTAATGTTGTTGGAATATCAGTAAAAAAGGCGTGAGTACTCCAATATAAGTTTAAGAAATGTTTTAGAAATTAATGCGCCGAGAGGTCAAATATGGACGCTTGTTAACATTATTAACATTCGCGAACAGGAACGGAATAAAGAAAGAAGTCACGTGAAAAATACATTGGCGGATTAACCGGGGGCGTAGGGACCGGCCCGTGCGTCGACAAATTAATGGTAAACAAAGAAAAGGCGTGGCAAATGTAGTGGCGGATTTGGCCCCGGGCCCGACTCCCCCCACCCCAAGAAAGAAGTCACGTGAAATATACAGTGGCGGATTAACCGGGGGCCGTAGTGTCCGTGCGTCGAAAAATCCAACCTTCCAGCAGCCCCCAGGCCGTCAGCACTGCAGTGCTTTTATTGTCATAACGGATTCAAAAGTCATATGCTACATAACTTGAGCTTAACATAATATAAAGAGAAATCCCAAGACGGAACTCTCATAAACGAGTATTAATTACTAGTTAATATACTTAATGAATTTCTTTACAAAACTAACGTTAGCGTTAAGTGAAAATGAATACTCCTCTCCAAGGTATACAGACCCGTTTTCAATAATCAATAACACATTCAATATAGAGATTGTCAATATTATATATATAGTTGTTCTCAAAGTCGGCTGCTGCAGATAGTTTGAAGGAAATGGCAACATACCATGAACTCGCGATGCCTCGAAAATGGAAAAAACACATTTTCATTACAAGAACGAATCTGTCTTTTGAAAACAGCGTAGAAATAGGTCTGATTCCTCACACGAGTAATCAGAACTGTTTCTGCTCTGTTATCTTGATATGCTTTAATTCCTGACTCGCTTTGCATAAAAGAAAATAACTTAAATTTCTAAATTATGTATACAACTTCATGGATTAAAACTTTACATTGTGTACGATTACTTTGTATGATGAGCATACTGTTTAGCTTGTTGTTAAACGTATTTAACTGATCCCTGGACAATCAGGAAAAGTTGTTCATTTTGAAAAAAACAGAGGGCGGCACAACTTCCTGAAAGCTGGGCATGACAATATACGGAGGTATTCAGCATAGCTGAATCCCCCGCATAACCAGACTAAAATACCTCGCTGTACATAAATTGGATCCGACAACATTGCATAAAATGTCGTCTCGAATTGACTATATTCTCGTTTTTGTGTCCAATGGTATCGCACGATAATGATATTGCACGATACTTCAAACGCTCCATTCTTTATAATCATAACACTCGACAATAACCTCTTCTGTCTTTCTTGTTTAACGTTACGGGTTATCTCCCATGTTGTATACCTAACGATTTTATAGGCGTCAGTTTGATTGGCTGCAAAGGTCAATCTGAGCTTATCTGTCCGAAACAGTCATCAGATCTGTTTACGAGCTATCGAAGTTTAGCTCTGGTTTTAAATGAGATTGCATCTGGGTCTATTCTTTATGCAAACGGAGAGTGAATACTCAGGTGTGATAGTACGTATACACATGCTCATCTGAATATTCACCCAGTATGCAATAGTCGACAGACGCGGCTCAAATGTAATTGAGTGGCAAGCACTAAGTGTTAAATGGCGTAAAACAGTTATTAGATTTCAACCACTGAGTAGTGCTGTTTAATACTTAATATTTCTGAACATTTTAAATAGGCCCTTAAAACACATCACATATAGATTTCTGAAAACAGTTTTACAGTTTCATAATTAACAATTTCTCATTTTGCAACAATGTTTGCAAAGTTCGTCTGTGCGTACATATGCGTTAGAATACGTCTGCAAGTTGGAAAGGGTTAATGTCTTCTAGGGAATACGCCTCGTGTTAGCGGTCACCTCCGTCAAGCAGCCAACTTGTATTAAGCAGCCAGTTGAAGAAACAACACTTTCTTCTTTATCCGATTTGTATTAAGGAGTCACCTGTGTTCAGCAGCCACAAGTTGACTCTCCCCGCGGTGGCTGATTAAGACAAGTTTGAAATCAAGCCAATCCTCGATAATGGATACTCAATTTAGCGGAGCTGTTCGAAAATACATTTGCGACCAGTGAAGAGCTAGATCAGCCGGCGCACCGGCGCAGTCTGCTCGGAATATGCACGGTTCCTCAATAAGTCGAAAAGACATCTCCGGTTATGAAAAGGTTTTTTAAAGACCCGAAAGTAGTTTTTATCGTGACGTGTCCGAAATTGACCCGACTGAATGAAAACTGAGAATGAAAAGTCCACATAGTCCAGACATGACCTTTATATGCCGGATACTATTCCGGCCAGCTTGAAATGGCAAGGTATTCATGTTTCACTCAATGTCATAACTACTCTAGGACAATGTTCGTGTTCTAATATAAGTATTTAACTCTTGAAATCTAAGTTGTGGGTACTCAAAATCATCGTCTCAGTGAGCTTTTGAGTACCCACAACATTTGATTGTGTTTGGTAGTAAGAGGGATATCGTGAGAAAATACCAGTTTTCTCTCCCTCATCTAGTCGTCTGAGCCGAGCCCCGGTAGCTCAGTCGGTAACGACGCGGGCTGTCAAACCAGGGGTTGTGAGTTCGAATCCCGGCTCGGCCAACTTTCTTTCCGAGGATTGATACAAGTCAATGCGACATGCGTCATTCGTCTTCCACCAATGGGCTAAGTCTATGTGGAAAAGCAGCCAGTTGCTTGGGAAGATTGTTGTGTGGAGTACTGGTGTGAGAAAACCAGGAAATGCATGAGTAGGTGAACTGGCCGCTTGGAAAGTATGTTATGTGGAGAACTGGTGTAAAAAAAACTAGGAAACATATGAGTATGTGAACTGGTCGCTGTGATATGACTAAAACAATTGTTGTTGCAAACGACGTTCAACCATAAATTGTCACACTTTCTAAACGTTTTGCAGGTAAAACACCCACATTCAATGAAAAGAATAACCTATCAGCTTTAACATAATTTAAAGGGTGATGTATTGTGCAAGAAAGAATTCACCCCTTGAAGATGGTTTACCTCATTTTGAACACAATCCGTCTAGCCTAAAACTGTTTTTTGTTTACATTATCTACTTTCACTTTCACACAAGGTCTAAACACCAACATGATCAAACCAAACATTTCCAGTGCATCCTTTACATATTAACAATGAAAGCAGACTCATTGACATATATTCACTGCATTCTGGTTAAGGTATGCATTTCTATGCAAACACCATTATTTATTTTTTTGCTGTAGATCAGCATGGCCGCGAATGAATTTTGTGTAATTTTACCTAAACAGACAATTTTTCTTTTTTGCCTATAGAAGAATAGGATAGTATAATTATTTTGACCATTACCCAAACTATTAAGTTACCTTTAACCCTTTCTCATATGCAGCAGACGACTTTTGAAAACATTGTGACAAAATTAGCAATTGCTGAAAACGAGCAATTTCTCCTTTTGCCATAATGTGTTCACCTCTATCTTATTCAATAGGTTTACATTCATTTATGGATATTTCTATATTTTTGTCTTGATGTTTTCAAAGTCGTCTATAAATGGATATTTCCATATTTTTGTCTTGATGTTTTCAAAGTCGTCTATAAATGGATATTTCCATATTTTTGTCTTGATGTTTACAAAGTCGTCTGCTGCATAATTGTTTAATGCGGAAAAGGTTTAACCCTTTCCCACATACAGCAAATCTGCAGCAGACGACTTTGAAAGCAAATTTACAAAACCCCTGAAAATCTCCATTTATAAATGAAAGTATAATTACTGAATAGAGTTTAAAACATTGTGGTAAAAGGATAAAGGGTAAAGGTAGTCAACAAAAATAATGTACTACATACAAGGACAAACAACAGAGGATACATTATTATGAATATCCCGCATGTCCTTCATTGGATTTTGTATCATCACGATATCCATAGTTAACATATTGATCATAGTCGTTACCATTATAATCATAATAATCGCTGTGGGATTTCCCGTAGCTACCATCACGCTCATAACGGCCACCCTGCTTATCAACAACACGGGAATTATACCTCCTAGGATTGTTGTTATTTCTATGAACAATATCACCACTCAAATCTGTGTCGTCTGATTCACACTTATCATTGTCTGTGACTTTACGAAATTGCTTCATATAACTGTTTTTGGACAGCCAGGGTCTACATGTCACACGGCGGGGCCAAAAGCCAGGTTCAGTTAATTTGTTTGATTGTGGCGCTTCAACATTAAGCCTGATAATGACAGACCGTCCATATTTTAGGGGGAACACTCTAATCATAGTGACTTTAAGGCCTCTATTTTTAACATAATTCACAAGTTTGGGTACTTTCACTGATGACTTAAAGCCGCCTAAATGAAACCTTTTCGTCTTTCAATGAAGTCCTCGTCCATATTGTCGTCATCGCGATTTGTATTTGTTTCTATGTATTCTTCACAATTTGTATATGTGTCTATGTTTTCATCACGGTTTGTGTATGAGCCAACTTTTGTTCCATCACAGGTATAATTCATTCAATGTTTCCGTCATGACTTTCAAATAAAGGAGTGTTCCCTTCACTACAAAAAGTAACATCCTTTTTAAACGACACTGTATCCCTTGAGTCACGGTTTGACCGAATAGCTTCCTTTTGTCGCGTAATGTGCACATGTATTCTATTTGGTTGTCTCAACGTCGGTGATCGTTGTGGAGTTATTTTAGCTCGTGTATTCCGGTTACTTCGGGTAGGCTCGTGCACACCCCCGCGTAAACTCGTTTGTGTTTTTGCAGCTGTCACGATTTGGTCAGCAATAACGGGACTAAAAGTATTAGCATGAAATGACTCACGTGCATCGTTGATGGTAATAACGGTTTCCACGTTCTGGCTCGTGCACATTGGGAGTGTCTCCGTTAATTGTGTAGCTCCTGTCAAAACATCACGATATGACAGAATCGACTGCTGATCTTCATCGTTGGCTTTCAAGGATTTTTTTATATCCAGCACTTTTGATTCTATTTTGTTCATTTGTCTATCTACCTTTTTTCCAACATTGAAAATCTTATCATTTATAAGCCGAAGTTCATTGACACTTGAGTCCTTGCTCTGTTTTTCATTATGCACTATTAACTTGATGGAATTCTTAACACTAGTTAACCCAGATGATTTTTCGTCTTCAATCCGTTGGATGTCATTGCTTAAGCCTGTTAATTGCTCTTTTGTTTCCCTACTTACTTGAGATAAGTCCCATCTCAAAGATTTAATGTCTTCGCACAAATGATTTTTAATGCTGTCTTTTTCATGTTTCAACGTAAACAAGTCTGCTTGGCATTGAGTCAGCTGATTCTTCAGTAATTGGATCTCATGGATGCATACGCTTAATTGATTATCTGACCTGGATGAGTTAGACTCTGGTATTAAGAATGACTTAGGCAGGCTTAGGATATCTTTCATATCATCATAGGACTGATTTTCTAGCACGGACACTAATAAATAAATATCAGATGCTAATTTATGAGTATAAGTCTCACCTTTCCTCGTTTTCTTGCGTCGTTTCAACTCTGTATCCACCGGAAATGGATAATTACACAACCCTTTACAGGCATCGAAAACAGTATTCCTAATTTCTTCTAACCTTTCATCACGAGCTTCGGTATTCGAAATAATACGGGACATAAACACGTTTTTTGTTGATTTCCGGAATAGATCCGTTACATTATCTATAAGCGGCCAATTCGCGTTTATCGGTGGAGATTCATACCGACATATATTTTCATACAACTCTTCAACGTTGTCTGGTGTCACAGTAATCCGCTCATGCGTGGAAACAAACAACTGCTTAACACAGGTCTGCGAATCATCAAACTCCGACTCTTCTCCATCCACATAGACAGGCCGCTGAGCTGGGGTTAGCTGTGTAGAAATATCTACACTCTGGCTTAGCAATGGAGTGAGATGAGAATCATTCCTTCCATTTGCCATCGTTAAGGGTTAAAGGTTCACCCTTCAATTCCTTTCTTCAAATGATAAACATGACACAGGTTGAAAACTGCTCACCTCCGACGATTCTTTTGAGTACCCACATCATATGGATAGAGAGTCAATTAAGGATTTAAGAATATGTCAAACACCTCTTATCTAGACGATATATCGAATCGCCAAAAAGTTTTTTTCAACCCTTTAATGCATAACACATTTCTAAAGCAGACGACTTGTTTTATCAGACTTAATTGCTGAAACGGGAACAGAAAACCGCCCAGAGAGTGCTCGGCCGCGCTGAATGTGAGTAGTTTCACCTTTTGTCAAAGTTTTCAAAAGCCGTCAGCTGCAGATGTGTCAACGTTGTGACACGATGTTCGCAACTCTGTTCAATAATTGAACGTTCATTAAGAGAGAGTGTTGCATAGATGCTCTAGATGCAGTCTTCTGCTGCAATGTGCTGTATGTAAGAAACGATTAAATCCGTATTTGAGTCCTTATTGACATCTAAACTCCGTAGAGTGGGTACTCAAAAGAATCGTCTCAATGAGACTATTATTTTATATAATATTTTATATTTTAGATAAATATTATTTATTATGACCCCTGCTTAAAATGTATAGATCTGTAATTTTAATTTCTGATTGTTTTGCAGGTGAACGCTGATTTCAACAATTTTCAGTTATATCACGGCGTTTACTGGGTAAGTTACCAGTACAACTGGTCCATTCATTCTTACACCAGCCAGTCAGTCCTTATGCTAACCCTTCTAATCCTCAGCGCCAAGAAGGCCAGCCCGCCATTAACTATCATTTATAAAGGCTTTTGTGCATGCCCCGACCGGGGATCGAACCCACGACCTCCCGCACGGGCGGAGAGCTCTAGTAAATTGAATCAATGTCCTGTCGTAAGATATCGCTTTATCTAAAAAAAAAAAATATTATTTATTTCATTTGGAAACTTGCTCTTCGTGTAGATAGACATGTCTATTTGGCGAAAAGTTTCTTTTCGACATTTTGGCATATCTTCCTAAGTATTTACGGTCATGCGACAGATAATGCTGGTTAGACATGAAAAGGAGTGTTCTTCTGAAGTAAATACTGCCGAAGCTAATTCCTTATTACGTCTAATCTATACAAAACATACGTATCTTGGATAAAGAGGCGGTGTTAGATATGTATGTATCCATTTTTATTGCAGTGATTACAGATACCAGCTGTGAACGTTAAACGAACTTGTCGTCTCCACTTAGCGCTAAACCATCAAAAAGTTACGTGGAATTTCAGTTCAACGTTAAAAAAACCCTCATGAAAACCAAACATAAGCTTCGCAGCATGAAGTAAACGATCGTATAGATCTGATGACTTTATAGTTCAGGTCATCTCAGATTGATCTTAACCAATCAAATCGTCGCCAACAATTTCGTTAAGTATCAACAGGAGACATAACGCATGAATACATAACCGAGATAGAGAAGTGGCGATGGCCGAGCGCTGGTTGTATTGTACATTGGACACGAAAATGAGAACCTGTTCATGGATATTTAAATGTATAGGGTCAATTTAAGATGACCCTTTATGCGGTGTCGTCATTTCTAATATATATGCACATCTAATATACGCAAAGCGAAGTCTTATATTAAGATAATAATGAGATGGATACTAACACGTCTGTGTATATTGATACTAACACGTGTATATTGATACTAACACGTGTGTATATTGATACTAACACGTGTATATTGATACTAACACGTGTATATTGATACTAACACGTGTGTATATTGATACTAACACGTGTATATTGATACTAACACGTGTATATTTGCCATATAAACAGCGTTACAGTAAAATCAATCTTAAGCTATTTGTGTAAAGCGAAACGGTAAGAATCCGACTGATATTTCATGCTGTTTGATTCAAATATGTATGTCTCCTTTTATAATAATAATAATATAATAATAATAATACTTTATTTAAAGATGGTGACTCATTTAGTCATTGGCTATTTTACAATGAGGCCATCTTGATAGCTATCCTAAAAAAACATACAATGATGAAACAATTAAATCCCCCAATCATCTAAAAGCCCAACAAACAAACCTACCCCCTTAAAAAAAAAAACATCCCCCCAACAAATAACTGTGTACAACTCCCCTTCTTCCTCTTAGTCTTTCATCTTCAGGAACATTTATATAATTCAATATGACTAAAATATCTTTAAAAAATGTTATTGTGAATGGGGTATCTCTAAATTACTCTTGATTATTTTTTTTATGATTATATATACGTATATAAAGGCCAACAGTCGTTCTTATAATCTACGAACATTACGTAAAGATTATGAGCACTGAGACCATTAAAACATGAACATATATTCTCGTTCTACCTTGAGGTATTTAGTGTTTACCTGAAAACAGTTTAACGACCCATAAATATAACATATCTGGTCCTGTTGAAGATAGTTTTAGTACAGACACATTATGCCTATTGTAGGCCTACTACAGACCCTTTATGCCTATTGTCGGACTGCACACACACACACACACACACACACACACACACACACACACACACACACACACACATATATATATATATATATATATATATATATATGAGCCGTTCCACGAGAAAACCAACATTATGGACTCTGCGTAAAGTATCGATGCCGATCAGCCTAAGCATGCCGCGCAGGCTAATCCGGGCAGACACTTTTCGCCTCCTGTGGATTTTCCGTTTCATGAATCATTACTCTATATCTTTATCCCCCTGGGGCGGAATGTGTCGGCTCGGACTAGCCTGCGCGGTCTGCGCAGGAAGCGCAGGTTGGTCTGGGTCGATACATTTCGCAGAACCCATAATGTTGGTGTTCTCGAGTAACGGTTCATATAGGCCTACATTTTGTCAACAGACAATGTCTTCAACAACAAGTGATATATGTTTTTTAATGGATATTTTTTACAAACGAGGAACTTACAGACCGTTTCCCACTTCCAATATCAAATAAGCCGTCTTAACCCTTTTCCACATGCATACTCTTTCTGACGCATTTGCAGCAGACGACTTTTGAACTTATTGTTCTTTCATTTAGAGGAATTTTCCGTAGTTTTGCGTAGATGTTTTCAAAGTCGTCTATTGCAGGTGAGGAAAAGGGTTAATTCAATTAAGAAAAAATATAAAAGATTACGAAAGGCTTCATATAATCGCTAGCACGCTGTACATAATTATACTCGTATCTTATTATCCCTTAACACGTTATTTTAACCCTTTCCCTCATATAGACGCTTTCTGTCGCCTCTGAAGCAGACGGCTTTTTGAAAACATAGTGACAAAAGAAGAAATTGCTCAATATGAGCAATTTCTTCTTTTGCCACAATGTTTTCCACTTTTTGTCATAGGTTCAATTATAGAGATTTTTTTTAATGTATTGACAAAATATGATCAAAGTCGTTTTCTGCAGAATTGTCGTATGAGGGAACGAGTGTGTGTGGGGGGGGGGGGGGGGGAAATAGAGAAAAAGGACTAATTGCTTAAGAAGAGCAAGTCTCCTTTTATCTACTGTGTGCTGTCAATTCTTTACCAACATTGAACTACTAAATTTCCCAATTTTATAAATTTTGAAAAATTCCCAACAATTAATTTAATATCCTTTGTACTAGAATTAAAATATATACCGGCTCTCCTAAGTTCGTGATCACAAAACGACGACGCTTTTTTTGACTAAATGAATCAGAAACTATTTGAGCCGTTCTCCACGAGAAAACCAACAGTATGCTTAATGTATCGATATAGATGAGCCTGTGCAGTACGCGCAGGTTAATCCGGGCCGACACATTCCGTCTCAGGAGGGATATAGGTATAGAGTAATGAGTCCTTAAACAGAAAATCCACCACAGGAGGCGAAGAGTGTCTGTCCGGGTTAGCCTGCGCGGCATGTTTAGGCTGATCCGGGTTGATACGCAAAGTCAACATTGTTAGTTTTCTCGTGGGACGGCTCATTTTAAGACTTGTCAGATAAATGCTAGTACAAAGTTGTTGGAAAAAATAAGAACAATGACGTTATGAAAATAGGATACTCACGAAGTGAGAATGCTCTACGATACAATGGAATTAGCGACCAGCGAAAAAACAAGATCAGTTTCAAGGTTAGTTTCAATGACCCATGTGCTTCATGACTTTCCGAAACCAGTACTCCACACAGCTTTTTTTCCCCATGCAACTGGCTGTTTTTCCACAAAGACTTTTAGCCCATCGTGGCAGAAGAATAACGCCTGTCACAGTGACTTTTGTCAAACGTCGGAAAGAATGCAGGCCGAACTAGAGTTCGAACTTAGAACAAAAACTGAATTGACAGCCCGCGTCGCTACCGACTGAGCTACCGGGGCTCGGCTTTGACAAGATAGAGATTGTCGACACGATGATATGGTGAACCTTAAATGTTCATAAATGCCAACTTGAACATGTCCTCATGCACTTATTCAGCATCAATAGAATAACGTACTAATTGATTTATTGGTTTATGGTTTAACGTCGTATTTAACGATTTTCAAGTCAAATTACGGCGACAATTTCACCACCCCCTGTGTTTCTTGACTTTCTCACACCAGTACTCTACATAAATATTTCCAATGAACTGGCTGCTTTTCCTTTCCACATCTAGACTGTTACTAGAGGAAGACGAATGCCGCGTTTTGCATACTTCGTGAATTTGTATTATAAATGATGTATGCATGCATCGGTGTATGTAACACACGTATGGTACGCCGGTCATGGTAGAGTGCCCTTGGGCATGGCACATTTCCTAGCCTAGTACTGGTTTGTTTACCCAGAGAGCTTTAATAACTGAACTGTCCCCGTGATATAACTGAAATAATGTTGAAAACACGGCGCAAAACCCCCAATAAAACAAACATGTGGTACGCTATAACAATACAAAAACAAGATGTGTTTGTGAAACACTGATGCCCCCGAATGGCAACATCTAGGTCAAAGGTCAAGGTCGCAAGGTCAAAAATGACAGAAAGGTCATGTCACAAGGAATACACATGTGAAATATGGTAGCCGTACCTGTTATGGTTCAAAAGTAGTGGTCAAGGTTAAGCAAAATTTCGACAGACAGACAAAGAGACAGACAGACAGGCCAAAAACTAGATGCCCACCGAATCGGTGATTCCGGGGGCATAAAAAAATGAACTGTATAAATCACTCTAGTTGAAATATTGAATATTTCCTACATACCACAAATCTGCTGAAGACGACTTTTAAAACTTCTAGAAGAAAATAAGGAAAACTTCTTTAACCCTTTCCCTTCATACGACAATTCTGCAGCAGACGACTTTGAACATATTTTGTCAAAACATAGAAAATCTCCATAATTGAACGGATAACCTATGAAAAAAAGTGGAAAACATTGTGGTAAAAGGAGAAATTGCACGTTTTGTGCAATTTCTTCTTTTGTCACTATATTTTCAAAAAGCCGTCTGCTGCAGAGGCGTCAGAAAGCGTCTATATGAGGGAAAGGGTTAACTGTTAGTATACTTAGTGAATGGAGTTGAAAACATTGTGACATTATGAGCACTTTAGTATTTTACCAATATGGTTTATAAGTCGTCTGCTTCAGTTGTGTCAGAATGCGTCGGCAAGTTGGAAAAGGGTCACTCGAATATGATGATGATAATGATGATGATGATGATGATGATGATGATGATGATGATGATGATGATGATGATGATGATGTAAAAGTGGAAAACATTGTTACAAAAGGAGAAATTGCTCGTGTTGAGCAATTTCTTCATTTGTCACTATGTTTTCAAAAAGCCTTCTGCTGCAGAGGCGTCAGAAAGCGTCTATATAATGGAAAGGGTTAAAAAGTGTTTATCACTGTGTCCTTTTACCATAATATGTTCAAACGTTGTCTGTTATACACGCATCAACAGTCGCCTTTACACGATAATGTAATAAACAAAATAAAAAAAACACCACATCTAAAATGGGTTACTATTCTGTCTATGTCACCCAAAGCCATTATATAAAGGACAGATAGAAATACGAGCATTTACTTTAACTCTTTTGTTGTGTGTATGTACAGGTGCCCGGCGCACAAGACCCTTAGACATATTATTTTCATTTTATTTTATCATATTATCATAACAAAAAATAGTTTTAAAAAAAACAAATATATATATATATATAATAATAACATTATATCAATATAATGTTATTAATATATAAAAAAAAAAATCATGATTTTATGATAAAATAATATGTTTAAATGGTCTTGTGCGCCGGGCACCTGTGTGTGTATGTTATCCTATTTTGAAATTGATATGGCTATATTAACTCATGAATACAGTTTTAACTTATACATGTCTTAATTTATGTTTATATTTCCATTTTAATTTTACATTTCATGCTGAATAAAAAAAATATATATATGTATGTATATACTAAAGCACCATAGTTGTTAAAGCGGCCGCCTTGTGAGAGGTATATGACAAGGGTTCGATCTCCGGTCTGGTCATACCAAAGACTTTAAAAATGATAGTTGTGGGGGTCACTCCTTGTCGCCGAGGGTTGCGGGGATAAAATAATAACAACAGATGCATCGATGTAAGGATAAATCCGATCGATAGTACTGATAAGTTGTCAAGGAAATGCCGAGATAGAACTGAAATACTGTTGACAGTGGCGTACCACCATCATTCAAATAAAACCGATTTTTATTAAGGTATGTCTGAACTTTTATAGTGACATGAAAATTGTACATGCTATGTTGAATAAATATATGAGCCGTTCCACGAGAACACCATTCTTATGGACTCTGCGAATGCATCGACCCAGATTAGCCCGCGCAGGCTAATCCGGGCCGACACATTCCGTCTCAGGGGAATAGAGGTATAGAGTTATGATCCCTGAAACAGAAAATCCAACCGAGGTTAAAAGTGTATCTCCGGGTTAGCCTGCGCGGCATGCTTAGGCTGATCTGAGTCGATACATGACACAGAGTCCATAATGTTGATTTCTCGTGGAACAGCTCATATCGATCTGCTAAAACAACGTTATTAATCAACAAGTTTTAGAATCAAGAAACGGAAGAAAGAAAGAAAATGAAACATAATGTAACTTACTTAGTTTAAAGTATCCATTCGTGATATAGGGTCACATATCCGCATTACAAGTACATAAAGTTGTTATCGCTGGATAACCTTTTGATACTTATCCTAACTCTTTACCACCACCAACCACTAGACGTATCCATTTGCCCCGGCTATAGTATACGCATTAGCCCGTACGTGGGAAAAGGAACACTTTATGATTGAATGTTGTTGAAAACATTGTGGCAATAGAAGTTGCTTATCACTCATTATGCATTTGGATAAGTTAGTATAGATGCAAAGGCAGATCTCTATATACACTTGTCGTAAATAGGTTAACCCTTTCCCACATTCAACAAATCTACAGCAGAATTCTTTGAAAACATTTAGTCAAAAATAAGGAAAGAACAATTATTAAATGAAGTTGAAAACATTTTGGCAAAAGAGGAATTGTTCTTCATGAGCAATTTCTCCTTTTTCCACAAATGTTTTCAAAATGCGTTCGCTGCAGCTGTGTCAAAATGCGTCAGCAGGTTGGAAAGGGATAACTTTGGTCGTCTTAGGGCTCAACTTAAAAATGTTATATCAAAACATTTTCATTTATTTTTAATGAACTGTCTCCATGATTTACTCGTAAGAGTGTACGCATTGGGGGCGGGAGACGTAGGTTGATCCCCGACCGGGTCATATCAAATATTCTAAAACGGGTCGTAATGACATACGTCTTTTAAAAATGGGTATCTTTGGAAAATGGGAGGCAACCTATGTATTTATCTGAAATTCCCTTGTCAAAATGTTCTGCCCGGCAAGCCGATCCGAATTGCTTCCCTTTTAACTTGAGACAATCAATAATGGTTATGTTTTCCGTAGAGGACCATTATAGCGTTACGATTAATGTATTGTTCGCAACAAACTAAACGACCTGCCCTGTGTCCAATGATATGTTATGGTAACAAATGGTAACCAATCCATCAATCACAATAACAACTTCTTCACATCTGGTACGAACGAACGCTACAAACCGTGAGCTACCAAACTGCTTCACTAAACGCAAAGCTGTTATAAAGTAAAGTTCATTCCTAAAACTACCAAAAAAGCAATAACAAAGAACGGTCAAGAGGTCACGATAAGGAGGGGTTTACAGCTCTTTTTCCGACAATATCTCTTAATATCCAACCAAACCCTATGTTGTGGGTACTAAAAAGAATCGTCTCATTCAGACGATTCATTTGAGTACCCACAACATAGGGTTAGCGGATAAAAAATAAAATATTGATTTTAGAACAAGCAAAACGCTCCTTATCTAGAGATTTGGCTGAACCCATTTCGTTTTCGAACAGTGAGGTCAAATCAAAGGTCACCCTCTCTCCCACAGTGAATGCTGCTTTTACTCTAAGAAAACAAATTAATGATGTACTGAACTGGCCTTCAACTCTTTCAGTGCCAAATTCCCTAAAGAAGGACATTGCCACTGTGTGGATATGCCTACAAAGCACGGCTTACAAGTACAGCTCTTGTTCTTTCCAGGAGTATCAGGCTGACTGCTGAGATACAGAAGACCAGTGAATCCATGATTGATGTTCACTTTGATAAAAAGAAAAAAAAATCAGGGATTGAAAAACAACTATTTAATTATCTTTGAGTACTCGTTTAATTGAAAGACTTACATTTTACAATGCCATATATCGTTATATAGAAAAGCAAGAGCGCCACAAGCGAATTCACGCCAACGCCTGTCTGCTTTTTTACAAATCGAAAAAGAGGTAAAAATTGCTGGAAAACTATTACGGCTAGATTGATGTGACTTTGTATGGACATGCGTATTGTTTCTAGGAACATGTGTACAAAGTTTACTATCTCTGGTCATCATTTGGTGTCTAACATCACATTAACCCTTTCCCTCATACTGACGCCTAGAGCTGCAGCAGACGAATGTAAAATCATTTTGCCATAAGAAAAAATTGCTTATAATGAGCAATTTCTTCTTTTGCCACAATGTTTTCAAATCTTTTCAATAATCAACATTTCTCATCATATTTCGCATTTTCGATTAGTCGTCTGCTGCAGATTTGTTGTATGACGTAAAGGGGGGTTAACACAATTTCAAAAACAGTGTTCATGGATTTTCTCTCGTTTAAAAATATTTTAGGGTTAAATCATGCATATATATTCTACATTATAGAATCTTTTTTTGTGTTATCTAACTTAATTAAGAAAATTAGTTATGATGAAATAGTGTCCCGTTACATCATAATCAATAAATGAAAATTGCTGTTAATGATTAAATAATTATTATGTATATAAATGAGAAGTGACATGAGCAAGTCAACGAATGGGACATCCCATAGTATTTCTTCAGTCGTTTGTGTTCAAGACGTATCTCTGTTTGGCTTCGACCATTTATTTTACTTATAGTGTCCAATGTTACATCACTTTTTAATCTTGATAAAGTGTGAATTACAAAAGCGTTTTTCTTTTAAAACCGTTCAAGGGATGTTTACATGTATGTTAAGCAAGTGTATGGCAGACAGTTTAAAAACACAAAATCTTAATTTTAATGAAATGTTGGAAATCAAAGGATTTATGATGTAACTAAAAAAAAAAGCAGGATACCAAAACCATGCTCCTATAGCCAAAATCCAACAATATTTTGATTGCAAATCAGTCTTAGGATATTCAAAATTTATCTTAACTATTTAATATATATATATATAAAGCCTCTTGCTCCATCGACACTCTTCTAGCGTAGTTTCTCGTTCTCTCGCGATTCTACTATTTTTGTATTTTTCTATGATATATTTTTGTCGTGAAGGATTTTCAGTCAATATATAAGTTATCAAACCGTTTCCTCCTATTTATGTTCTTGAATTCATTTAAGACGTAATATATACATCACCTAATGAGCATGCATCTGCGAAAAGGAACACGTTGGCTTTTTATGAACAGTTTAGATCCAGATCAGCCCGTATATCCGGACAGTCTGGTCAAGAT
Organism: Serripes groenlandicus; assembly: GCA_031761405.1. NCBI lineage: Eukaryota > Metazoa > Mollusca > Bivalvia > Cardiida > Cardiidae > Serripes > Serripes groenlandicus. The sequence continues at coordinate 46,231,320 of JASEVX010000013.1, forward strand.
CTAGACTGTTCACATATTACATACATAAGCTTGTCAACTTGTGTAGATTCTGATAATACTGACTTGATGTACAGGCTAATTTGAATCAAGGCGTATTTCTTACAGGTTCAAATCTAACTTATCTTTAGTCCTACGATATCAATATAATGACACAATACTACGTATAAATGGAACTACACAATACTACAAGTTACATCTCCTAAACCTTTGGGCCTGATTTGAGATACATGTACTTTCATTTCAGTAACGCAGTTGTTCATTTAACTAATTGTTTACACATTTATTTTTTATTGTAGACGCAACAAAAGGCGAGTCTATCGTAAAACAATTCTAAAAATACATTTCAAGATAGAAACATTTTCGTGAAATATCCGACAAGTTTGGACACGACCGGAGGACTTTAACCCTTTCCCACATATAGGTCTACGCTTTCTGACGCCACTGCAGCAGACGACTTTTGAAATCACTGTGGCAAAAGGAGAATTTGCTCATTATGAGCAATTTCTCCTTTTGCCACAAAGTTCTCAACCTTTTTCAGTCAACCTATAATAATAGATATTTTCCATATTTCTGAGTCACCATTTTTAAGTCGTCTGCTACAGATGTATTGCATGTACAGATGTATTGCATTATGGGTTAACACTCGTAATATTTTCTTCACTACTTCGCGCTCAGGATTGCAGCGATATCATTCCGACTGATGCATCGGTGTCAGGATAGATAATACCGATAAAACTGGTCATGTGACCCGTAAACTCTCGTTATATGAACGAACTATGTTGACAACTACGTAAAATACTATGCACACTAACAGAATAATCAACAATCGCTAATACTGTTCACGCACGTGGAGAATCCGTTATGAATATAAACGAGCTATGTTGAAAACTACGTAAACCACTAAGCACACTAACAGAATAATCAACAAGGCGTTTTATAGGTAAGTTACCAGTACTAATGGTACATTTATTATGCCACCAGCCAGTCCGTCGTTATGCCAACCCTGCAATGCTGAGCGCAAAGGAGGGCAGCCAATACCACCAATTTTAAAAAGATTGGTATTTACCCGCCGGGAATCAAACCCGCGACATTCCGCACCCGAGGCGGACGCTCTACAACTACTCCATCGATGAAGTTTAATAGAGGGTAAACGAAAAAAAAAGGTTTCTTTTATGGAATAATGACCTGATGGCAAAGGAAAACCTTGATCAAAATTCGCTGATCTGGGAATTATCTGCTCGCAAATTCAGCAAGCTTCGTTTTCAGATGACGTTCATCAAACCCATTCATTATAACCAAAAAATATTCGTTTATATAAAAAAATTGAATTATTGGCTCAAATTAAAGACTTGCTGATAAAAGCCTACATCGAGGGCTTGGCGTGAAACGGTTGTAACTTAAAACCTATTTTGAAAACCCTGGTTTAGGGGAAATTTTGACCCCTTTGTAAACAATGCTAATTTAGGTGCCATTGCTCAGAACGAGCAATGGCACCTAAATTTCCATTGATTACCAAGAAAAATGATTTAACGCTTATAAAGACTTTATGGCGAGGTGATTAAACTTGTTAAAAAAATACCAATTTTAGTTACAACCGTTTCACGCCAAGCCCTCGACATGTACGTACTAATCAAAACTCGACAAACGTCTTTTCAATCACGGTTCCTTACTATTGCTCTTCAACAACGTGACCCTCAGGGAGTTATTCCTGTTATAATTCCTCATTTTTCTATACTGCAATAAAATCTGCCCGGACTCGGTCTTAATCATCTCTGCATCTAGTCTATTCCAATCATTCTTCATCTTTTTCAGCCTCTGTCTCTCTATCTCATCCGCTCTTACCTGTCTTTCGTGTTCTTCTCTCTCAATATCTAGTCTCCTTCTCTCCTCCTCCAATCTACTTTTCTGTTCTCTCTCCCTCAACATTCGTCTAACATTCCGTCTTGCAGCATGCTTGCGTACATCGGGAACACAGCTATAATCTATCACAATACTTTCTTGAGGGAACTCTACATCAGCATAAGTCAAACTACTAAACTTATCTACAAGTGCATCGATATTGTTATCTATATTATCTGTTACGTTACTTTTGTCGAAAAAACTATAACTGTTTCTATTACTACATGTATTGATATAACTACTGTTTGTATCACAGCCTCTATTGCTGGTACTCTTGCTTCTACTGTCACTAGAAATACTGCCATCAATACTTAGCTTACTATACAAAGTAGATAAAACATTTACTTCCTGGTTGTTTTTGTTACTGCCTCTATTTCTAGTACTACTGTTTGTATTACTGCCTCTATTGCTGGTACTCTTGTTTCTAATGTCACTAGAAATACTGCCATCAATACTTAGCTTACTATACAAAGTAGATAAAACATTTACTTCCTGGTTGTTTGTATTACTGCCTCTATTTCTAGTACTACTGTTTGTATTACTGCCTCTATTGCTGGTACTCTTGCTTCTAATGTCACTAGAAATACTGCTACCAATACTTAGCTTACTATACAAAGTAGATACAACATTTATTTCCTGGTTGTTTTTGTTTCTGCCTCTATTTCTAGTACTACTGTTTGTATTACTGCCTCTATTGCTGGTACTCTTGCTTCTACTGTCACTAGAAATACGGTCATCAATACTTAGCTTACTATACAAAGTAGATAAAACATTTACTTCCTGGTTGTTTTTGTTACTGCCTCTATTTCTAGTACTACAGTTTGTATTACTGCCTATATTGCTGGTACTCCTGCTTCTACTGTCACTAGAAATACTGCCACCAATACTTAGCTTACTATACAAAGTAGATAAAACGTTTACTTCCTGGTTATTTTTGTTTCTGCCTCTATTTCTAGTACTACTGTTTGTATTACTGCCTCTATTGTTGGTACTCTTGCTTCTACTATCACTAGAAATACTGTCACCACTACTTAGCTTACTATACAAAGTAGATAAAACGTTTACTTCCTGGTTGTTCTTGTTTCTGCCTCTATTTATAGTACTACTGTTTGTATCACTGCCTCTATTGCTGGTACTCTTGCTTCTACTGTCACTAGAAATACTGTCATCAATACTTAGCTTACTATACAAAGTAGATAAAACATTTACTTCCTGGTTATTTTTGTTTCTGCCTCTATTTCTAGTACTACTGTTTGTATCACTGCCTCTATTGCTGGTACCCCTGCTTCTACTGTCACTAGAAATACTGTCATCAATACTTAGCTTACTAAACGAAGTAGATAAAAAGTTTACTTCCTGGTTGCTGATACACCTGCTTCTACTGTGAATAGAAATACTGTCATTAATACTTAGCTTACTAAACGAAGTAGATAAAACGTATACTTCCTGGTTGATCTCGAAGTCCTCATCATCTTGAACACGTCGACCATCTTTGTTTCTGTTGACCCTGTCAGAGGCCTCCTTCTTGGACGTTCTGTATTGGTGGAATGTGGTTCCCGAGAAATCTGTCACTTCTGTAGCACCAATAGGAGAAAAAAACGTATTAGTCACAAATTCTCGAAACTATACAACTATATGTACTCTTTGCATAGACTATGTGTTCAATTATCTGGTTTTACGCTATCATTCATTCTCGATATATGCACCAATCAGAAGCTTTTTATTTTGCACAAAGTCTATCTGGTATATTTATAGTTTCAGGATAATGATATGGCAATAGTTAAGGTGTATGACTAGACGGAAAATCTACAAGTTGTGTCCATTGAATTAAGTAGCAACTTGGACTGATATTTCTGAAATATTCAAATTTTAAATATCCACGAAATAAACATGTACATGTATGTGTAAATATGAACCAAATAAGACATGACAAAATATAGTTTTTCGGATAGAGGCCAATTTGAGATTGAAAAAAAACCTGTTGATATCACTCTGTTTCAAAGTAGATCATCAACCGTGACCTCCAGAGTGACGAAATGCTGATTTTGACGACAATCAAATAATTAAGGTACATTAATCATTCAAGAACAATGGTCAGTAAACTTCGACATTATTTGTAAGCATCGGGAAGCCCCACCGCATGTGCCACATTAACATAGAAATGTCGTAGAAACCAAAGAGAAAGTGATACGAATAAATAATTTGGACATTTACCTGTATCTCCAGTGGAAGAAGGAGAAGTTCCACAAGGAGACTTGAAGAAATGAAAGATATCTTGAGACACACTGTGTAAGAGATAGAGAAATAGAGAAATAGAGAATAGAGTAAGAAGAGTGAAACAAGAAGTTCACCTAACCATGTGTAGATAGAAGGAAAAGATCAGACATTTTAATCGGTTAACTATTATGATATTTTGTGTCATCTGCTTTTAAATAACATAGGAATTGTGAGAAACTGGAAGTGCTACTTTTGATACAAAGGCAAAAACATTGTTGGAAAATGGAAAAAAATTCATTTTAAAAGAAAAGTCTCCATTTTTTACATAAAAAAAGAAGACAGTACTTTCATAACTCGTAGGTTGCCGAAGTCGTCTGAATCTGGTTTGTGTTTAGGCTAATATAGCACACAACTAGCCTTTGAGTATACAGTGAGTATAACAATCAGACTAATATAGCACACAACTAGCCTTTGAATATACAGTGAGTAGTACGATCAGACTAATGTAGCACACTACTATTCTCTGAGTAAACAGTATTACAATCAGACTAATATAGCACCCAACTAGCCTTCGGGTATACAGTATTACGATCAGACTAATGTAGCACCCAACTAGCCTTTGAGTATACAGTGAGTATTACGATCAGACTAATGTAGCACCCAACTAACCTTTGGGTATACAGTATTACGATCAGACTAATGTAGCACCCAACTAGCCTTTGAGTATGCAGTGAGTATTACGATCAGACTAATGTAGCACACGAATATTCTTTGAGTATACAGTATTACGATCAATCAGACTAATGTAACACCCAACTAGCCTTTGAGTATACAGTGAGTATTACGATCAGACTAATGTAGCACACAACTAGCCTTTGAGTATACAGTAAATGAAACGATCAGACTAATGTAGCACCCAACTAGCCTTTGAGTATACAGTGAGTATTACGATCAGACTAATGTAGAACACGACTAGCCTTTGGGTATATAGTATTACGATCAGACTAATGTAGCACACGAATATTCTTTGAGTATACAGTATTACGATCAGACTAATGTAGCACCCAACTAGCCTTTGGGTATACAGTGAGTATTACGATCAGACTGATGTAGCACACGAATATTCTTTGAGTATACAGTATTACGATCAGACTAATGTAACACCCAACTAGCCTTTGAGTATACAGTATTACGATCAGACTAATGTAGCACCCAACTAGCCTTTGAGTATACAGTGAGTATTACGATCAGACTAATATAGCAAACGAATATTCTTTGAGTATACAGTATTACGATCAGACTAATGTAGAACCCAACTAGCCTTTGAGTATACAGTGAGTATTACGATCAGACTAATGTAGCACCCAACTAGCCTTTGGGTATACAGTATTACAATCAGACTAATATAGCACCCAAAGTTCTAGCCTTTTGGTATACAGTTGTACGATCAGACTAATGTAGCACCCAACTAGCCTTTGAGTATACAGTGAGTATTACGATCAGACTAATGTAGCACCCAACTAGCCTTTGGGTATACAGTATTACAATCAGACTAATATAGCACCCAAAGTTCTAGCCTTTGGGTATACAGTATTACAATCAGACTAATATAGCACCCAACTAGCCTTTGGGTATACAGTATTACGATCAGACTAATGTAGCACCCAACTAGCCTTTGAGTATACAGTGAGTATTACGATCAGACTAATGTAGCACCCAACTAGCCTTTGGTTATACAGTATTACAATCAGACTAATATAGCACCCAACTAGCCTTTGGGTATACAGTATTACGATCAGATCTTTTGTAGCACCCAACTAGCCTTTGGGTATACAGTGAGTATTACGAACAGACTAATGTAGCACCCAACTAGCCTTTGGGTATACAGTATTACAATCAGACTAATATAGCACCCAACTAGCCTTTGGGTATACAGTATTACGATCAGACTAATGTAGAACACGACTAGCCTTTGAGTATACAGTGAGTATTACGATCAGACTAATGTAGCACCCAACTAGCCTTTGGGTATACAGTATTACGATAATACTAATGTAGCACCCAACTAGCCTTTGAGTATACAGTGAGTATAACGATCAGACTAATGTAGCACACAACTAGCCTTTGAGTATACAGTGAGTATTACGATCAGACTAATGTAGCACACGAATAGTCTTTGAGTATACAGTGAGTATTACGATCAGACTAATGTAGCACACGACTAGCCTTTAAGTATACAGTGAGTATTACGATCAGACTAATGTAGCACACGAATATTCTTTGAGTATACAGTGAGTATTACGATCAGACTAATGTAGCACACGAATATTCTTTTAGAGCTTTTCCATATTTATACAAGTAAGTTTTCAAAGTCTTCTGCAGAGTTGTTGTATTTAAAGGCACATGAAGCAGGAAAGATGTTAATAAAAAGTAAATAATATTATCTAGAAAACTTACATCCATCCAATTGAAGCCAAGAGAAAGGTCTCTGCCATTATCCTGTAATATAAAACCTAAATTCATTTAATAGTAGATTTGCGGTACCTCAGTCCGGCAAAGCTCTAGAAAAGGGTTATTTTTCATGTTCCAAAATTAATATTTGACACTCAATCCTATGTTGTGGGTACTCAAAAGAATCGTCTCAATGAGACGATTATTTTGAGTAGCCACAACATAGGGTTTGATTGAGTAATAAGAAAGATATTGTGGAGAAAACCCCCAGTTTAATCTACGTTATCGAGTCCTCTGTCAGTCGGTAACAATGTGGTTGTCAGGTAATGTTTTGTGTGTTTGATTCCCGAGTCCGTCTTTACCACGAATGATAAAGGTCATTGCGACTGAAGATGTTCTTCTATCATCAATTGGCTGAAAAATATCTATGTGTCCGTCATTTGGAAAAATGTACAAGTTGGATTTTGTGAACATTAAGATCCAGATCCGCTTGTGCATTCACAGTCTGGTCAAGATACACACTGTTCACACTACTTACACAAGCTAGTTTCTGAAAAGACGAAGCAGATGTATAGACTGATATAAACCTACACTGTTCAGCAAACTTGTACCTTTTCCCATTGACTGTTTCGTATAGGAGAAAAGCCAAACTGACTTGGACGGATGCGTTGTTGAGAACAGATGCTATTAAACCATAAAACACATGTGTTGATGATTTATGTCCTCATTAGATGAATACAATACTGTTCTCAAAAGGGTGGTAAAACTTCAACAAGTCAACTTAGAAATAAGCAAAATAATAACATCCAAACCTAATAATTTTAAGCCCCTTTCCTTTTCGAAAGCCTCGAGTCCTAATGCATTTCCCTAGTGGCTGAACATCAAAACAAATATGCGTAGAATCAAAGGTATGGGTTTATACGTCTAGCTTACTACATTGAAGCAGAAATTGAAAGGTACACGTTGGCGTTTCTGTAAAGCGTAGGTTCAGATCAGCCGGTAAATCTGCTACGTCTTAACAAATCTACACAAGTTGACAGAAGCTTCTAACAAGCATATGCAAGTAATATTTCAAAAATGTATATCTTGATCAGTTTATACGGATCGACAGGCTGATCTGGAACTTATACGTTTTCCCATTGACGGGGTAGTAAACATGTATAGATCTAGACTTTCTACCATTGTCCTCATTTACATGGTTTCTATATAAAACGTGTGACACATGCGTTAGGCTAGTTTGATAAAATAGGGAAAATATGCTTTTTCTCCTGTCACCATAATATCTTGATCTAGCTAATTCTAAATGAAAAAACCTCAATGTCGAAATGCAAGGAACCGAGAAATTAAAGGATTTGAATGAATTCGAAAAAGTTAACCCTTTCCCTAATGCAGAAAAAGTGTTCTGTCTTAGAAGCAGAAACCTTTGAAAGCCTTTACACTAGTGGGAAATGAACCAATTGCTAAAAACGAAAAAAAATATATCCTTTTCCTGGAATGTGTTAACTCTTTATAAATACACTCCCAAATTATTGAAATCCGACATTTTATAATTTTCTATGTTGTTTTAAAAGAAACGAATGTAATATCATCTTGTCTGACAGATACACGGCTGAAATTTGCCGTTTTTTATGCGATGCCTACTACTCAAATATTCAAACTGATAACGTTGTTACATGTAACAACAGTATTACGGTTATACATTAATCAATGTATGACGCCTGTGTTATTATCCAATACTACCTTGTAGACTTGTAAGTGTGTCCTTACTTATGGCACTCGCTTAAGGTTGCTGTGAGCTGGGATCTAACCCGGGACACTTTGATCAATGAGTCCCATTCTCTAACCATGTGACCATGGAGAATCAAAGGAGTGCATTACAAGTTGTGGGAGTAATGCTGCTTGCCGATACTCATTATATTTCACAGACACTGCTAACGCAAACTGTTGAAGACATTGAAGGGAAAAAAAGATTTCGCTCAAGAGGAGTAATTTCTCGTGTTTCAGCATTGTTTTAAATAATTGTACATGTACTGCCTATATATAGAGAGGATCTTACATAAGCACGAATGTAAGATTCTATTTATCACATAACACCATAAAAAGATTGTTTTCAATCTTTAAATCGATCTTTTTTCGTCCTCATATAAACAGTGACCGAAGTTCTAATGCATATTTCCACTGTAAAAAGTCCCTATCAATAACTTTTTGATTTTATACAAAATTAGCAACAAGGCACTTATAACATTTCATTTATCGAGATTTATTCTCTTTATACAATATTTTTAATAAATGCCGAAATTCAGAACAATTGTAAACAATATGCTGTCATTTAAATTGACGTCACACTGGAGTGACGTCACACAGGCATACTCAATGAGTTACACATACATTTTGGCAGAAGGTCAAACATGTATACATGTTTTTTGTACACGCCGTGTTTTTTCCAAATTTGTATTGGGAATCAGTGTCAGATTCAATAATTTGGATTCTCTTTCTCGCTGGTTGGATGTGAGGAGTAGTTTTGATGGATGTGGATTTTAAACTTTCCACCGTGAATTTGCGACGCAAAAATGCTGTTTATTCCACCATGCACTTGCATGTTGAGAGCAGATTCAGATTTAACGGATGACACTGTGTGTACGTTGTTTGGAGGAATTTGAATTTCATTCGGCGACGAAGATGACTGCAGGATAGAGGAAATGTTCATGTGCTGTCTTTCATTCAGGTGACTGTAATTGAGGATACGTTTTTGTGACCCGAAATCTGCATGATTTGATTAGCAGGAACGTTGTTATCTGAAAGCTTTTGAATAAGATATTTTCTGGCACTGTGGTTGGACAGGCGTTTCTCGGTGGAGATTCCAGCGTTTTTTACCATTCTTGACATCATAGTGGATATTTTGTTCACTCCAACTGGATTACGTTTGAACCGGACATCGTTCTCAGAAGGTAGGTGCTTTGTAAAATGGGTGCTCTGGAAGGGAATAACCATGCGGACGTTTAGCCTTGTATTGTTTATATACAGTGATAAGATCTCTTTCTGAATTCTCCAAATTAGCCCATAACTTGGAGGTGACTCTGCGAACATCCCTCGGATTTCTAACCGTTCGCGTCTTGGTCTGGCGTTCATTAGATTCTAAATATTCTCGTCCAATGGAATTCGTCTTCACATCACCCAAACACATATCTCTATGTTCGGAACAACCGCCAAGTCCAAAATGCACCGTATTGTAAAACCATAGGGTTTGCAAAAGAACATCTGGTGTCTGGCTTCCCAGTTGGCCCGTCTGCCACAGCTGCTCAATCTCTTCATCAGTGATGGGGTCTGCACGGTTTGATAAATTACCCCCTCCCCTCGCGTTTCAAGTGTTTTTCTTTGCTTGTCATAACTTCTCTTACTTTGGCAAAGTTAGGACTGGAAGCCAGGTATTCACCATAGTTGAATCCCCGGAGCTGCCGGTCAAAACTTGCCATCATCCCGCGAAGAGAATTGTGTTCGTACTCATCCCCATTCGATTTGCGCACAGCAATGAAAAATCTTGACAGTAGGTTTTTCAGTTCATTGACTGGAATGTCTTGATTTTCTCGGGTTTCGGCAACTTACATGCAGTAATATCTAATATGTACTTCTGGGTATCGATATACAAAGCATACAAATTGAACACCGACCGATTTATAGATTTCATCTTTCAGGCTATCATTGAATTTCAATAATTAATGTTATCACCGATAATAATTTGTTATTAGAAAGTTTCAAACTCAACATTCCTTTTTAATAATTCATCTATCAACGGATTGTGAAAGAGTTGATACAATTTCTCTTCTCAGTGGTTATATGCCAAACGAATGTGAAAGCCTACTTAATTCGTTTAATAAAATGAATAAATAAGTGACCGTTCGATCTTAGTTCTAAACAAGTTTTACGAAACAATATATAGCTTATCAAATAGGAAATTCTTCTACAAATGTTATTACACAAAATGTAGGAGGTAGAATATATATTTTTTCGGAAATATAATTAAGTTTCACAGAGTAGTATTGCCATTAAAGTTCCATTGATTTCCATAATTTTAAAATTTCTTTACCCCACCCATCGGATTTCCATTGAAGTAAACTTAACATCAAAATATCACATCTATATCGCATTTTCAAGCGAATTTCACATAAAAACAATCATTTCAATGTAAAAAGAAATAGTTCTTACATCAGAAATAGATGATCAACGTGTTCCATCGCCGCTGTATAAGTCGTCATTATCAAAAATAGTGAGAGCAAAATATCGTGTGTTACGTTTGAAAGTTGCACAGAGTGTAACTAACGACAACGTCATAACGGTAACGGAAGTTGCGCGCGTCACCTATTGTTGACGTCACGTGACATAAATGTTCGATCTATGTTCACTCTTCTGTAAAAATCAGCTGTTTTTTATGTTTCCCAGAGTAAATAAAATGAGAAATGTGCTAGATATTATTAAACTGATGTTCATGTTCACATTTGAAGGTAATGGAAAACGATTTGGAAAATGATCGAAAGTTTTTTTTTTTTGCCTGTTCTTCTACATATATATATAAATCAATATCGGACAATGGACATTACTTTCCTCACGTTGATGGCGTATATGAGGCTTGGACACAAGAGATGTTCTCCTTATTTGTGGTTATCCTGTTGGTAAATGTGTACATACACATGTATATTTGAGCGGTGATCTCCAAAATACAACCGCAAAGCATTTGCGACCAATAGTACTCAGTACCGTTTGCTGATAGGTCACAGAGGATTTCAAGAAATGTTTTGTAAAGCATCCGTTTACTCGGTTAAAACCGTAGAGATTCATAGACTATAAATATTCACTTGCTTCTTGATTTTGTTATTGTTGTTGTTGTTGTTGTTGGTGGTGGTGGTTTGACGCGCATTTCCTGGTCATGTATACATAAGACTAGAACGTTGTTATCGGAACGTTTTCATTCGTGTCAACCAACCATTTTAATTTTAATTTTAATTTTTTAATTGATAGTTTTTTTAACGAAGTGACCGTTATTCGATTTATAATATGTTGAATGAAAGAGGTGCATAGCTGCATATCTTTAAATACCAACTCAGGGGGATATGTGTTAAAAACTTAAAACTACTCTTTAAATCTTCTAATCCTGAGTGTTGGTAAATAATTTGCAAATACAACAATTCGAATATATCAAATTCAATCCAATAACATTAATAAGTCATTATCATATAAGTTTAGCCTTGTATAAGACATCAAATTTGTTTTTAAAAGAAACGAAATGTCCTGTAATTAATCGTTAGATCAGCCAAAAGTTTAACTAACAGACAAATGAGCTATGATTAAACAGATGTTCATGTTTACAACTGTAACGGAAAACGTTAAGTTGAAATGGAAAGGTCTTGTGAGACTGTGCTTATAAACAGGCTCACCTGAGATTCACGCTTAGTATATATGTATATGCAACTCGACCCTTTCTCACCTTGTTAAGTTTTATTCTGCTCCAAAAGTATTATGAGTCAGTCCATGGGAAAAGGTATATGTTGGCATTTTTGCACAGCGTAGGTTCAGATCAGCCTGTTTAATTGCTACGTCTTATCATAATCTACACACGTAGACAGATATTTCTAACAAGTTATTGCAAGTTATTTGAAATGTGTATATGTTGATCAGACTGTGCGGATGGAAAGACTTTTCTGATAATACACTGTTCACAAAAGCCGACTTGTACGTTTCCCTATATCGGCTCGGTGGTAGAGATTGACAAAGGTCAAAGCGACATGCGTCATTCGTCTTCCACCAACGGGCTAAGTATATGTGGGAAAGCAGCCAGTTGCTTGGGAAGATTGTTGTGTGTACTGGTGTGAGAAAACCAGGAGATGCATGAGTAGGTGAACTTGCCGCCGTGACATAACTGAGAAAGTGTTAAAAACTGCGTTAATCCCCAATCAATCAATCGGTGGTAGAGCGGCCCTCTCGAGTACAAGAGGTCGCGAGTTCGGTCCCCGGCCGGGTCATACCAAAGACTTTCAAAATGGCAGAAATGTCTTTCGCTCCTCGGCGCTCAGGGTTGTGCGGTTATCAATACGAATGACTAGCTGGTTTGAGGATAAATGGGCGAGTAGTACTGGTAACGTACCCACGAAGCGTCGTGATATAAGCGGTGTAAATACCACACAAACAAAACGTTTCCGCATAGACGGGATCATAAACATATCTAGACTTTATTCCAATATCGCCATTTATATGTTTCTATTTTAAAACGCGTGACAGGTGAGTTCGGCTAGTTTGATAAAAGAGTGAAAACCTCAATGTCGAAATACATGCAACCGGAAAATTAAAAGGATTGTTAAGAAATCGAAAACCTTCACTATTTCCGGGAAATTCCCTGACTTGTAAGTGTGCCTTACCCAAATGGCACGCCAGTCTCCTTTAAGGTTGCGTCGAGCTGGGATCTAACCCAGGACACTATGTCCCAAATCTCACAAACATGTAACCATGGAGAATCAGTCCATTAAAAGTTGTGAAAATAACTCGGCTTGCAGATACAAGTCATATTTCGCAGACACTGCTACGCAAAATGTAACTGACTTTTGAAAACATTGAAAGAAAAGAGAATATCGCTTAAGACGAGTAATTTCTCCTTTTCCAGCAATGTTTTCAAATAGTTTGTTTGTATATAAATGTGTTATACCGAAACGTTTAGGAAAGGTTGTAGGCTATATAAACAACACGTCATTATATATTTTATTTATTTGGTCACCAATATACAATACATAATCAACCCTTCACCACATACAGCAAATGTTTAGCAGACGACTTTGAACATTTTTACTCAAAAACGTGGAAATCTCTATAATTGTAGGTATAATTACTGAAGACATTGTAGCAAAAGGAGAAATTGCTCGTTTTGAGCATTTTCTCCTTTTGTCACGATATTTTTAAAAGTCGTCTGCTGCAGTTGCATCAACATGAGTCTATATTTGAGAAAGGGTTAAAAATGTCCGCTGATCGATTTCTACGTTTCATCTTCCAGGCTATCATTGAACTTCATTAATTAACATTACATATTGATCATCAAGATGTGAATTTGTAATTAAAATGACTCAAAATCAACCTTCTTCTTGTTTAGTAAGTCAGTAATCAACGAATTGTGAAAGAGTTAATATTATCTCTCTTCTCAGTAATTATTTTCCAAACGAATGTATCTATTTAACAAAATAAATTCCAGAGTCAATTGATATGTTTGGGGGAAATTTCAATTCAGTTTCCCAGAGTTTTGCAATTAAGGTTCCATTACATCATTTCAAAAGTTCTTTACGCCACCCATCGTATTTTCATTGAAGTAAACTTAACGTCAAATATTCACATTTATTGCCTTTTCAAGTGAGTTAAACATAAAAACAATCATGATCAACGTGTTCCATCGCCGCTGTATAAGTCATCATTGTCAAAAATAGTGAGAGCAAAATATCGTTTGTAAAGTTTGAAAGTTGCACAGAGTGTAACTAACGACAACGTCATAACGGAAACGGAAGTTGCGTGAGTCACTTATTGTTGACGTCACGTGACCTAAATTCCGATCCCAGTTCACTCTGCAGTCAGAATCAGCTGTTTTATTTGTTTCCAAGAATAAACAAAGTGCTAGATTTCATTAAACTGATGTTCATGTTAACAACTGTAATGGAAATTGTTTTGGAATAGGATTGAAAGTTTGACAGTTTTTCTATATATACATGTAGGCTAAATAATTGACTTGTTTTGAACGGTTAGTTCTTTGTTAATGCTTGAGAAAAACGTTTAAGTTGGTAAGAAAAGAAAAAAAGATTGGTATCATATGTAATTTATATCAGAACGTATCAACTTATTTAGGAACTGACATACGTCTGGAATAACAAATGTTGTTTCTTACGCACTGGTATTCATATTAATACGTTTTATAATACTATACGCGTTGTTCTTACATCTTATAACATAACGAATTATAAAGAAGTCAAACTTTACACACATAAAATATGTATTCACAACGTTTCGGCCATTACGTATTATAAATAGTTCAGATTGTTCGTAGTAGAGTCAATTAAACCTGATTCACGACGTGTATGGCAACTTGGAGAAAAGAAGTGTATTATCCTTGGTGAACGTGTTCCATCGCCGCTGTATAAGTCATCATTGTCAAAAATAGTGAGAGCAAAATATAACGGAAACGGAAGTTGCGTGAGTCACTTATTGTTGACGTCACGTGACCTAAATTCCGACCCCAGTTCACTCTGCTGTCAGAATCAGCTATTTTATTTGTTTCCAAGGATAAACACATTGACAAGTTGTTTCTTACACACTGGTATTCATATTAATACGTTTACAATACGCATTGTTCTTACATCTTATAATATAAAGAAGTCAAACTTAAACATAAAATATGTATTCACAACGTTTCGGCCATTACGTATTATAAATAGTTCAAATTGTTCGTAGTAGAGTCAATTAAACCTGATTCACGCCGTGTATGGTAACTTGGAGAAAAGAGGTGTTCTCCTTGTCTTAGATTAACCTTTGTTATGTGTATGCATATCTGTATATTTGAGCGGCTAAGCATTTGGAAGCTATGTAGATATAGATCAGCCAGCGCTCACGCATAGTCTGATCTGGCCCTGAACTCAGTTCTGTTCGTTGATTTGTCATCGAAAGTTTCAAGAAAAAAGTGTAAAGCATTGTGTACGATCCTTACAATGTAGCATATGTGCGCATGCAGATTTTCTTCACACCCGAAATAATTAGTTAAAATTTGTTTTCACCGAACTCCGGTTTTTTTAAAAATCGTTTTCGTCATGTTTGCATTATATCGCAATCATGTCAATGCACATTTAAGCCGTGCTCCTTGAACAATCACCCTAAGCGAAACCATGGTAAGTGTTAGCAGTATTCATGTTACCTGATCCAAAATAATTTCAGAGTTGTAATTTGCTGAGCATACCGAGTCCCAGACTCATTTAATTTAGTCACGACTGATTGAAATGTGTTTTTTTATTTCTTATAGAAAAACATTTGTGTATGGACCCATTGAAAGAAAGTTCTAAATGTGTTGCTGTCTGATATGGTTCTACACTTATCGCAAATGCTTTTCCTTTGTTATGCAGAGTCCCGCTAGTTTATAATAATTGGCAAATCTACAAAGTCGGTGAGGAAATGATGTTTTATCTACAATTCAGAGAATGTTTTTCGAACGTCTTACTTGATACACATACTGACTTGAACGTGGCAGCCGATTTCTAATGTTTTTCAGTGCACGGTATATTTCTACTTTTATAATGAGGTCAATGTTGAATTATTTGTACAATGTATTTAAAATAAGCTACATCTTTCTTTTCGATCCCTGAAAATCTGTTTATATATTGAATGTTATTTCGAAACTTATTAGATAAAATAGTGTTTTAACCCTTTCCCTCATATACTTATAGACGCTTTCTGACGCCTCTGCAGCAGACGGCTTTTTGAAAACATAGTGACAAAAGAAGACATTGCACAAAACGTGCAAGTTCTCCTTTTGCCACCATGTTTTCCACTTTTTGTCATAGGTTATCCATTAAATTATGGAGAGTTTCTATTTTTTGACAAATTACGTTCAAAGTCGTCTGCTGCAGAATTGCCGTATGAGGGAAAGGGTTAACCAACGTCAAACTTGGTACGTTAACGTACAAACAGCATTCTGCGACCGCACAATGAGGATTTACAGTTCATTTACAAAACAATCAATTCGCAATCACAAGCACATGCATATCACATCAAAAACGTATTGTATAAATTACGCGTCTAAGTATTTATTTAACCCTTTCCCACATACATCAAATACGCCAACCCCCGCACCCGAGGCAGATTCTTTACCACAACACAACATGGATGAAGTAATAATGTTTGAAAAATATCCCGGGAACAGAACATATGCCGACCAATGTAGGGGAAACAACTTTCTGGGATATTTAAATGGATGCACCTCTAAAGCCTAAATAGGTAGGTTCCATGGTGTAATGGTTAGCACTCAGGACTCTGTGTTCAAACAGGGACCGTATATATTGTCCCTGGTTCAAATCACGGTGGTACCTTTTTTTTTTATTCAGGTAAAAACCCTCAGATTCGTATTTATTAAAATTGTGTTTTGATTTGATATCATGAAGGTTCTATGGTGTAATGGTTAGCACTCAGGACTCTGAATCCTGCGATCCGAGTTCAAATCTCGGTAGAACCTATTTACTTTTTTTATTCATTTTAATAAGGTTAATAACTTTCAGATTAGTATTTATTAAAATTGTGTTCTAGTTTGATAACATGAAGGTTCTATGGTGTAATGGTTAGCACTCAGGACTTTGAATCCTGCGATCCGAGTTCAAATCTCGGTAGAACCTATTTCTTTTTATTCATTTAAATACGGTTAATAACTTTCACATTCGTATTTATTAAAATTGTGTTCTAATTTGATAACATGAAGGTTCTATGGTGTAATGGTTAGCACTCAGGACTCTGAATCCTGCGATCCGAGTTCAAATCTCGGTAGAACCTATTATTTTTTTTATTCATTTAAATACGGTTAATAACTTTCAGATTCGTATCTATTAAAAGTTTGTTCTATATTCATCATTTGAAGGTTCCATGGAATAATGGTTAGCACTCAGGACTTTGAATCCTCCGATCCGAGTTCAAATCTCGGTGGAACCTATTTTCTTAAATCCATTATGTCCGAAGAATCTCTTTATCAGCTTGTCTGATTTCAAGATAATTTGGTAGCAATTTCTTTAGGTGACCCTTTACATAAAATATTCAGGCCATATAGATTAGATGATAAACTTTGCCCCCACGCGGCATATATAAGTGGGTAAAACGACTCTTCTCTTCTGAATCTGACTAAAACAAAATGTTCTTAATGTGACAAACTACAAAAATGATTGGTTGCAAAACATGTTTTCCAGTGTTGGACATCATTGTTATTTTCGTATTATATTACTTGTTTTAGTTGATATTCCGCAGTTTATTTAGAATGCCATGTTACAAATGTCCTTTTCTAAATGATAGGACGAAGACAATTTATTGTATTAAAAAAACATTATAAAAAGGATATGCCCTGATTTAAGTTGAGAGAACTTGTGGCAATATATATATATCGTCTTACTTTAGTAGTACTGTATGTTTGTAATTTATGCATGTATATTGTTAATAAAATATGTTAACGGTAATAATAATATGTTGTTTTGTTAACAGTGCTTATATCTTGTCGTCTCTTTAAAAGTGTCTGTGATCTGCTTTTGAAATTGGACAATTTCAGAGGTGCAAGTCTCCTTTTGTCACGATGTTTTCAAAAGTCGTCTGCTGCAGATGCGTCAAAATGCGTCTATATGTGAGAAAGGGTTAACAATGTCCGCTGACCGATTTCTACGTTTCATCTTCCAGGCTATAATTGAACTTCAATAATTAACATTACATATCATCAAGATGTGAATTTGTAATTAAAATGACTCAAAATCAACCTTCTTCTTTTTTAGTAAGTCAGTAATCAACGAATTGTGAAAGAGTTCATATTATCTCTCTTCTCAGTAATTATTTTCCAAACGAATGTATCTATTTAACAAAATATTTTACTAAACCGTAGATCTATAGCTTATCAAACACGATTTTGTTCTATTCGTTGTAATTGGCACGAAAAAAGCGAGAGGAAATTGATATGTGTTCTTATTTGATAACATGAAGGTTCTATGGTGTAATGGTTAGCACCAGGGACCGTGTATAACACTCAGGACTCTGAATCCTGCGATCCGATTTCAAATCTCGGTAGAACCTATTTTTTTGGTATTCATTTAAATACGGTTAATTACTTTCAGATTCGTATTTATTAAAATTGTGTTCTGAGCTGTCAACATGAAGGTTCTATGGTGTAATGGTTAGCACTCAGGACTCTGAATCCTGCGATCCGAGTTCAAATCTCGGTAGAACCTAGGTTTTTTTTTTATTCATTTAAATACGGTTAATAACTTTCAGATTCGTATTTATTAAAATTGTGTTTTGATTTGATATCATGAAGGTTCTATGGTGTAATGGTTAGCACTCAGGACTCTGAATCCTGCGATCCGAGTTCAAATCTCGGTAGAACCTATTTTGTTTTTATTCATCTAAATACGGTTAATAACTTTCAGAATCGTATCTATTAAAAGTTTGTTCTATATTCATTATATGAAGGTTCCATGGTGTAATGGTTAGCACTCAGGACTTTGAATCCTGCGATCCGAGTTCAAATCTCGGTGGAACCTACTTTTTTAAATCATTATGTCTGACTGACGAATCTCTTTATCTGCTTGTCTGATTTCAAGATAATTTGGTAGCAATTTCTTAAGGTGACCCTTTACATAAATTATTCAGGCCATATAGATTAGATGATAAACTTTGCCCCCACGCGGCATATATAAGTGGGTAAAACGATTCTTCTCTTCTGAATCTGACTAAAACAAAGTGTTCTTAATGCGACAAACTACAAAAATGATTGGTTGCAAAACATGTTTTCCAGTGTTGGACAGTGGACATCATTGTTATTTTCGTATTATATTACTTGTTTTAGTTGATATTCCGCAGTTTATTTAGAATGCCATGTTACAAATGTCCTTTTCTAAATGATAGGACGAGACAATTTATTGTATTAAAAAAACATTACAAAAAGGATATGCCCTGATTTAAGTTGAGAGAACTTGTGGCAATACATATATATATATATATTGTCTTACTTTAGTAGTACTGTATGTTTGTAATGTATGCATGTATATTGTTAATAAAATATGTTAAAGGTAATAATAATATGTTGTTTTGTTAACAGTGCTTATATCTTGTCGTCTCTTTAGAAATGTCTGTGATCTGCTTTTGAAATTGGACAATTACTTTCAGAGGTGCAAGTCTCCTTTTGTCACGATGTTTTCAAAAGTCGTCTGCTGCAAATGCGTCTATATGTGAGAAAGGGTTAACAATGTCCGCTGACCGATTTCTACGTTTCATCTTCCAGGCTATACTTGAACTTCAATAATTAACATTACATATCATCAAGATGTGAATTTGTAATTAAAATGACTCAAAATCAACCTTCTTCTTGTTTAGTAAGTCAGTAATCAACGAATTGTGAAAGAGTTGATATTATCTCTCTTCTCAGTAATTATTTTCCAAACGAATGTATCTATTTATCAAAATATTTAACGAAACCGTAGATCTATAGCTTATCAAACACGATTTTGTTCTATTCGTTGTAATTGGCACGAAAAAAGCGAGAGGAAATTGATATGTGTTCTTACTTGATAACATGAAGGTTCTATGGTGTAATGGTTAGCACTCAGGACTCTGAATCCTGCGATCCGAGTTCAAATCTCGGTAGAACCTATTTTTTTTTTTATTAATTTAAATACGGTTATTACTTTCAGAATCGTATCTATTAAAAGTGTGTTCTATATTCATTATATGAAGGTTCCATGGGAGAAATTTCAATTCAGTTTCCCAGAGTTTTGCAATTAAAGTTCCAAATTACATCATTTCAAAAGTTCTTTACCCCACCCATCGTATTTTCATTGATGTAAACTTAACGTCAAATATTCACATTTATCGCCTTTTCAAATGAGTTAAACATAAAAACAATCATAACATTTTAAAAAGAAGTAGTTCTTACATCAGAAAAAGATGATCAACATGTTCCATCGCCGCTGTATAAGTCATCACTGTCAAAAATAGTGAGAGCAAAATATCGTGTGTAAAGTTTGAAAGTTGCACAGAGTGTAACTAACGACAACGTCATAACGGAAACGGAAGTTGCGTGAGTTGTTTATTGCTGACGTCACGTGACCTAAATTCCGACACCAGTTCACTCAATCGGAACACCTCGACTATTATCCTAATAGAAGTATGACGGAATTAGTCGAGGATGTCCGATTGCAGTTCACTCTGCTGTCAGAATCAGCTGTTTTATTTGTTTCCAAGAATAAACAAATTGACAAATGTGCTAGATTTCATTAAACTGATGTTCATGTTAAACACCTGTAATGTAAATTGTTTTGGAATAGGATTGAAAGTTTGACAGTTTTTCTATATATACATGTAGGCTAAATAATTTACTTGTTTTAAACGGTTAGTTCTTTGTTAATTCTTGAGAAAAAAGTTTAAGTTGGTAAGAAAATAAAAAAAGATTGGTATCATATCTAATTTATATCAGAACGTATCAACTTATTTAGGAACTGACATACGTTGGGAATAACAAATGTTGTTTCTTACACACTGGTATTCATATTAATACGTTTACTATACGCATTGTTCTTACATCTTATAATATAAAGGTAATAATAATATGTTTTTTTGTTAACAGTGCCTAAATCTTGTCGTCCCTATAGAAATGTTTGTGATCTGCTTTTGAAATTGGACAATTTCTTTCAGAGGAGAAAAATATTGTGTTTCTATTGGTTGCAACATAGACTAATTAGTACACATACGCAGTGTATTTATACGTCTCTCATTACAAACAGAATTATGCTTGGAATTGTAAACGTTTTACAATTTTGAAACAAGACGGTCTAATGCTCATTCATTATCAAAAGTGTCTTTGATAGCTGTCCCACAATTTTCAGTGGATAAAAAAATAAGGACGCTTACAAACGGTGGACTAGGACTACGAACAGTGAGTGCCAACAATACATGTAGGCTATCTCGCCCCGAGCACTTCGTTTCCGGCAAGTTCCCACCTGCAGACGAATTTTGACGCACCTGTAGCAATATACTTTGGAAAACACTGCGTGGCATAACGAGAAATTGATCATAATTGTTCAGTGGGACGATTCTTTGAGAACCCCCAACATAGGGCTCACATTCATTCAATAATAATGTTTTCATTAATATAGATTTTCCATATTTTTGCCATATTGTTTAAGTCATCTGTTGCAGATTTATTGTAGTTGTGCAGACCGGCAGAGATATATAAATAAATGTATTTGAGCCGTTCCACGAGAAAACTAACATACACATTAGCGCAGGCTAATCCGAGCTGACACATTCCGTCTCAGTGGGGATAGAGGTTTAGAGTAATGATTCCTGAAACAAACAGAAATTCCACAGGAGGCAAAACCCGGATTAACCTGCGTGGCTTGCTTAGGCTGAACTGTACATCTTCATTGTGCTTAGGCTGATCTGGGTCGCAGAGTCCATAATGTTGGTTTTCTCGTGGAACGGCTCATTTATATGTCAATGAGACGGATCAGATGTTTTAAAACACATAGAAGCAAGCCAGGTGATGCAGCTTTGATACCTTTAGTCACTCCTTATACTCTACTCAAGGTTGTGAGTTCGAATCCCGGCTCGTCCAACTTTCTTTCCGACGATTGACAAAAGTCAATGCGACATGCGTCATTCGTCTTTCACCAATGGGTTAAGTCTATGTGGAAAAGCAGCCAGTTGCTTGGGAAGATTGATGTGTGGAGTACTGGTGTGAGAAAACCAGGAAATGCATGAGTAGGTGAACTGGCCGCCGTGATATAACTGAGAATTTTTTAAAAACGGCGTTAAACCCCAATCAATCAATCAATACTCTACTCAACACCTGGGACGACTTATAAGTATTAGTTGTTCCAGTCAACACCTAGGATGTCTCCAAATGCGCGAGGGGATTTTGAGTGTCTCCCAATCAATATGACATTTCTGCAGTCACATCAAGAGATTAAGGATGAAAAAAATAATAACGGTTACTTTAACCCTTTCCCTCATATAGACGCTTTCTGACGCCTCTGTAGCAGACGGCTTTTTGAAAACATAGTGACAAAAGAAGAAATTGCACAAAACGTGCAATTTCTCCTTTTGTCACAATGTTTTCCACTACTTAAGTCATAGGTTATCCATTCAATTATGGAGATTTTTTATGTTTTGACAAAATACGTTCAAAGTCGTATGAGGGAAAGGGTTAAAGCTAGTAATATAATAATTCATTCGTAATTACATCAAGTGGAAACCGACCGCTACTACATTTACACAATATTGTGACAGACCGCGGTAAACTATTCACTACTAGGTACCGGTCCCGGCAAATAGTATACCTCGCAATTTAGAATTATTCTGTTAAATGAACCGGTGACGGAAAACTAACATTTCAAAAGCTTTAAAATGCCTTCTTTTTGGAGAGAGCTTGTTGTGGTGCCACACCAAAATTCAATGAGTAAAATTTTACTGTGTGTAGGCCTAGATATAGGATATGTTTTATTGATACTCGCAGTGGTTTGATTCTGTTTATATATAATATCAGAAGTTATCGCCCTTTTCACAACTCTCCACAAGAACAATGGCGGCAAACAAGGTAAATAAATAACTTTTAATTTATTTCTGACTAAAATGTGACATAATTAGTTACGATTACCTGTTTTTCGTCCACCTATTCCATGAACCATATATAAAGGGTCTAGAAAATTATAAGCATGTCGCATGACAAACCTTTGATTATTGTTTAAGGTTAGGAAGAGAGTTGTTAGGCAGAAATGCAAGAATCAGCATATTTTTCATTTAAAATGTTAACCCTCTCCCACACATTGACCCGTTTGCTGCGGTTTATTAAGGAAAGCATTGTTGCAAAAGAAGAAATTGCTCATAATTTTCAGTTTCTACTTTTGCTACAATGTTGTCAACTAAAACAATAATTCCAGAGGACTAGATATGGGGAGTAAACTGGTCTTTTTCCCACAATATCTCTCATAACTGAACCAAACCCTATGTTGTGGGTACTCAAAAGAATTGTCGCAGTAAATTGGTTTTATCTGTTATTATAACTCGTCCAAACCCTATATTT
Organism: Serripes groenlandicus; assembly: GCA_031761405.1. Classification (NCBI taxonomy): domain Eukaryota; kingdom Metazoa; phylum Mollusca; class Bivalvia; order Cardiida; family Cardiidae; genus Serripes; species Serripes groenlandicus. Next base: position 46,254,715 of record JASEVX010000013.1, read on the forward strand.
TGAGTACTCATTGTCAAATTAGGACTTTAGAACGAGGGAAATGCCGTTTAATCTAGAGCTTTGTTTCTAATTTTTCAACTGTTTCAGTTATTATGTGGGAAAGGGTCCCTTTCCCTCATACGGCAATTCTGCAGCAGACGACTTTGAACGTATTTTGTCAAAAAATAGAAAATCTCCACAATTGAATGGATAACCATGACAAAAAAGTGGAAGACATTGTGGCAAAAGGAAAAATTGCATGTTTTGTGCAATTTCTTCTTTTGTCACTATGTTTTCAAAAAGCTGTCTGCTGCAGAGGGGTCAGAAAGCGTCTATATGAGGGAAAGGGTTAACTAAGGTCTAGATGGGAATTGAGATGGATAACTTCATAAGAATGTCTTTTATATTACAGAACCAAATGCAATATTATGGGTTACTCATAAAACATTGTTGTGCCAATTACAAACAGCCTATCTCTATGTTGATGCCGGTTATAATGACCTCATAGAAGTCATTTTTACAAGTTGTAATTTACAAGTTGTACGGATCTATGCAAATAAACTAATAATTGTCATCTGTTAAAGCATATATTCCACTTTAAAAGATGTTAAATCCATGAAATAATGATGACAGGTACAACAATCAACTTGCCCTTCATAAAGTACTTCCAATGAAAAAAATCCTTAATTTACAGGACATCATTTGTGACGAGTCAAACTTTCCTTTCCTCCCATTTTTGACATTTGCCTTTTTGGTATTTAGTCATCCTTTGCATTACAATGATGTCATCATTACACATCAGATGTAACAGGTTATGTTTGGACTCATTTTAAAAATAGAAAATGAGTGAAATTACACTTAAATTATCACATTTCAGATTGGTCGGAAAATTTCTCCTAGACACACATCACTGTCATATTCTTATCAGAAAATTGTAAAAATTTAACCCCCCTTTAACCCAATCCCTTATATAGACGCTTTCTGATGCCTCTGCAGCAGACAGCTTTTTGAAAACATAGTGACAAAAGAAGACATTGCTTAAAACAAGCAATTCCTTTTGCCACAATGTTTTTCACTTTTAGTCATAGGTTATCCATTCAATTATATAGATTTTCTATGTTTTGACAAAATATGTTCAAAGTCGTCTGCTGCAGAATTGTCGTATGAGGGAAAGGGTTAATAACACGATATATTATGTCTCATTCGGCCAAATATTATAACTGGAACTCTGAAAAAGACGTTTTGCAGCAGACAAAAGATCTTGCTAAACTTTCAAAGATATTATAGAAAATCACTTGATTTGGATGAATAATGAGTGAAAAGAATTGAAAAATGCTGGCAAAAGGAGAAATTGCTAATTAAGAGTACTATTTCTCCTTTTGTCACAATGTTTCAAAAGTCATCTTCAAAAGGGAAATGAGACGATATCCTTATATCTTATCCTCATAAGGTATGTCCGAATTAGTCACATGTATGTTATAACTTCAACTGTTCATGTGTTTCATTGTAAGCAGTGATTTACAGCTCACAAGACGAGTCATGTCACTCTTGCTTACTGATTCGATAAATGTAAACATCTGTTAATGTTTTTATTATTTTTATTTCAGGAAGCCATTGCTATAGTCCTGGACATTGGTCCAGGAATGAACCAGGCGCCTCCGGGCGTAACAACCCCTCTTCAAACTGCACTTGAAGCGATAACCATGATACTTCAACGGAAGGTAAGGACATGGGAACATGATATATGCCCCATTATCTAGACTTATGTATCAGATATCTAGGTTCAATCCCAAACCTGGTCATAACAAAGACTTGAAAAATGGTATTAATGGCTTTCCCTCCTTGGCACTAAGGGTTATGGGCATTACAGCTGACTCCCTGTCTTCAGAATAAATGGACCACTAGTACTGGTAATTTACGTAGGTCATGCTGTGACATAAATGAAAAATTGTTGAAAGTGGCATGAAACACCATATAAATAGACTAGATGAGGACGCGTATTCTGGTCTTTTTAGATCACCTGAGCCAAAGGCTCAAGGTGAGCTATTCTGATCACTTTTTGTCCGTCGTCCGTCGTCCGTCCGGTGTTAACTTTTAGCTTTAAACATCATCTCCTCCCAAACTCCAAGGACAATTTCCGTGAAACATCACAGTCCTACTGTTCCTCTCGTTGGCCTCTTTCAAAATTGTTCAAAGATTTAAATTCCATTGAGAACTTTGGTTGCTGCGGCATCAGAAAGGGGACAAAATGTCCAAACTTTAAAAATCTTCTCCTCCGAATCTGCCTGTCAGATTCAAATATAATTTGGTAGAAATGTTCCTTGGGTGACCCTCTATAAAAATTGTTCAAGCATCAGAAAAGGGGCAAAATGACAAAATTTGAAAATTCCATTTTTATGAAAGTGCTTGTCTGATTTTAAGAAAATATAATACGAATCTTACTGTAATGATCCTCTATTTAATTTGTTTAAGCCGTTTTGATTGGTTACACAATCATATCAACCAGGCGTCATCACAAAAAGGGTAAATTGAACTTTTAGCTACAAATGACAACCAACTCCTACCATTCCAATAGACCAATTTCCACAAAACATCACAAGAATGTTCCTTTGGTGGTCCTCTTTCAAAATTGTTCAAAGATTTAAATTCCATTGATAACTTTGGTTGCTGCGGCATCAGAAAGTGAGAAAAATACCCAAATTTTAAAATCCTTTTCCTCCATAATCTACTTGTGCGATTGCAAGATAATTTGGTAGAAATGTTCCTTAAGTGACCCTCTAAATAAACTGTTGAAGCCATATTGATTTCGTTGAAAAACAGGGCAGCAAGGCGGCATCAGGAAAGGTGCAAAATGACAAAAACTTTATAATTCCATTCTTATTAAAGTTCTTGTTAGATTTCAAGATATAAATGGCCTTTACTGATAAGCTGTTTCTTGAGAAGTGTCCACTCCTTTGCAGTTTCATTTGCACTCCCTGATAAAATTTTCCCAGATATTTGCAGTTAAATATTTGCTACTAATTTACTATCAATTAGGTGATCGATTTAGGGCCATCTTGGCCCTCTTGTCCCATATATGTTACCTTTATGACTCGACAAAACCCAATGTTGTGGGTACTCAAAAGAATCGCTCACTGAGACCATCATTTTGTGTACCCACAACATTGGGTTTGAGTGACAAATAAGGGTTTTGAAATTTGAAAGACTCACCTTATCTAGAGCTTTGATTTCTATCTTCCGCCAATGTTTTCAAGACTGCTTCGGTTGTTTAGTGTTTGAAAGACTCACCTTATCTAGAGCTTTGATTTCTATCTTCCGACAATGTTTTCAAGACTGCTTCGGTTGTTTAGTGTTTAGAGCATCCATCTTGAGACCAGGATTCCAAAAGAGAATTCAAATGAAAGTAATGTCTTCATTCTTTGAAGCTTAACCCTTTCCCTCATATAGACACGTTATGTCGCCTCTGCAGCAGACGGCTTTTTGAAAACATAGTGACAAAAGAAGAAATTGCTCAAAACGAGCAATTTATCCTTTTGCCACCAGGGCCTTTTTACCTTATATAAGTGACGCCGTTAAACGGTGTCTTCCCAATTGGAAAAAAATATTTCCCAAAATCTTTAAAAAAAAAAAAAAAAAAAAAGTGTTTTTTTTTTTAAGTGAAGTGAAGTGGATGGAATACACTATTAACAGATATATTTGTCTTGTTTAAGGATATATGATTGTTTAATTGCATTATATAAACCAAAATGTCTTAAGTTATTGTAAAAAGGACTATTTATATAGCCACATGTTATATGTCTAATTTTTCCCAATTTGGCAAAAAATCGCGCTTAAATTTCCCAAAATGAAAGGCTAAGGCCTCTTTCCAATTTCTGGAAAAAAGGCCCTGGCCACAATGTTTTCCACTTTTAGTCATAGGTTATCCATTCAATTCTAGAGATTTTCCATTTTTTGACAAAATATGTTCAAAGTCGTCTGCTGCAGTATTGTCGTATGAGGGAAAGGGTGACAGTAACGGACCCGGATAGCATTACGGCGGATGCACTGGTGTCAGTATAAGTTTACTCCTTATATGATAATTCTGCAGCAGACGACTTTGAACATATTTTGTCATATAATAAAAAATCTCTATAATTGAATGGATAACGGTCATAACCTATGACTAAAAGTGGAAAACATTGTGGCTAAAGGAGAAATTGCTCGTTTTGAGCAATTTCTTCTTTTTGTCACTCTGTCTGCTGCAGAGGTGTCAGAAAGCATCTATATGAGGGAAAGGGTTAAAGACCGGTTTACTCCCCATCATCAAGAATTCTGATACAAGCAATGTTTTCAGAGGAAGTTATTAACCGTATTTAAATGAATGAAAAAAGTGTTCTGTATCAGATAAAGGGTCAACATGCTTTTTTTTCTCTTTGTAGATGTTTGCAGAATCGAAAGATGAGGTTTCACTTATTTTGGTCGGAACCACGGACACAGAAAATCCTCTGGCAGACGGAGAATGCTATGAAAACATTTCCATTGCGAACCCTCTGGGAATTGTTGATTTTGATTTTCTACAGTATGTTCAAAATGATGTTCAACCCAGTAACACATCGGGTGACTGTATCCTTTTTTTTTTAGCTGCTTATACTTGGTATTATAGTGTTTATAGATGATCTAACCCTGTTAATCCATTTCATTTGTAGTCATTTTTACGCGTCTGTAGCAGACAACTTCTTTAAACAATGTGGCAAAAGGATAAATTGCTCACGATGAGTAATTTCTCCTTTTGCCATAATGTTTTCAGATTTGTTCAATATTGAAATATAATTTATATGATAATATGTTTATCTAGACATTTTGGAAGTCGTCTGCTGTAGACTTGTTGTATGTGGGAAACGAATAAATCCTTCCTATATTCAAGATACCTGCAGCAGAAGACTTATGAAAATATGACGGACGAATATGGATAATGTCTATTAACCCTTTTCCACATACAACAAAGCTGCAGTTGACGACTTTGAAAGCATACCCGGAAAAAAAATGAAACTCCCTTCAAAAGAAAGTGCAATAATTGAGTTGAAAACATGGTGACAAAAGGAGAAATTGCTCGTTTTGAGCAATTTCTTCTTTTGCCGACATGTCTTCAAAAAGCTGTCTGTTTCAGAGGCGTCAGAAAGTGTCTATTTGTGGGAAAGGGTTAATTGAAATTAAGTTATTGAAAAGACTTCAATGGATATTTGAGGAATTCCTGATTTGAGCAAATTCTCCTTTTGCAAATTGATTTCAAAATTTATCCTTAAGCCCTGTGTTGTGGGTAAAATAAATAATTGTCTCAATGAGATGATTCTTTCATCTTTTCACAGCAGGGTTTTGAGGTCAGGTTAGGAATTGAGAACATGAAAAAGATCCGTTTATCTACTGCCCTGGCATCTTTAGTAAACAATGGAATGTTTGGAATTCAGCGCCTGGTACAATTTGACAGAGAGTTAAAAACCTTGTTGCAATAGGTGAAACTACTTATAATGAGGCTGAGCAATTTCTCCTTTTGCAACAAAGTTTTCTGCTTTTTCTCAAAAGTCACACCAGGTATTTATTTGTAAACAAGAAGCAAATTGTTTCAACTTGATTTAAATAGAAAATAACCAGAACCATTCAAACAAAATTTTTAGTTTCCCTTAACACTTTCAGTTCTCGATGGAATTGTTGTAGCTATGGACCATCTTGTCAATGCAGTTCAGTAAGTATTAACACTTTCCAACTTTAAAGACAATTTTTTGCAGGGGACAACTTTTGTTAACATATTGAGTCATTAATCCTTTTGCCACAATGTTTTTATTTTTAACTCTACCTAATTATATTAGTCGTTGCCTGAAGATTTGTTGTAAAAAAGAAAGGGTTAAAGACCTTGAAGCTACCTAAGTATGTTAGTCGTTGCCTGAAGATTTGTTGTAAAAAAGAAAGGGTTAAAGACCTTGAAGCTACTGATACTTGGCTGAGTGGTTCGTGTCGGGATTAGGATTGGGACGTCCCACGTTCGATCCCCAGTTGTGTCATGATGGTCATGGTGGAGTGCCCTTGTGCTAGGCACTGTTTCTACTAGTACTGGTATGATTACCTGGGGATCTGTGAACTGTTACCGTGATATAACTGTAATAATGTTGAAAATGGTGTATAACCCCAATAAAACCAATAAAACAAACTGAATTTTGAAAAATGCCTTTGGTGACCCTCTATCAGGATTGTTCAAATTATTCGGATCTGTTGAAATAATGGCCCCCTGGGGATGAGGCCCATTTATTACTATTGAAGTTCTATTAATTCAGGTGACAAGCGATATAGGGCCATTATTATTTGTTTACTAAAGTCTTCACTATTTGCATGTCTTGCATGTCTTGATCAAGTTTGTGCAAGAAGATCTGTTCTGCCATTTGCGGGTCTTTTTTATTTTTCAGGGGTAAAAAGGGGATTGGATTTAAGAGATTAATCCTTATGTCGAATCTTGGAGGCGAATTCGGTGATGACCAGGTAGACGCCATTGTTTCTAGTATTAAGAACTCGGACACAGAGCTTAATGTCATGTAAGTATCAGAGGTCCAGATAAGGAGGGTGTTTTCAGCTCTTTTCCCCACAATATCTCTCTTATTATCCAACTAATCCCTATGATGTGTGGTGCTCAAATGAATTGTCTCACTGAGACGATTCTTTTGAGTACCCACAACATAGGGTTTAAGGGTCAGATAATGATTTTAGAACATGCAAAGCGTCGCTGATCTAGAGCTCTGAAGTATATTAACCATTGGTCAACGAGATAAGCATCATTTAACCACCAACAATGGCTAGACTAACAGTCTATGTGAGAAAGATGTATGAAGTAGTGTCGAGATATTTCTATTTTTTGAGTCGTCATATTTAAGAATAAGGGTAAGACTTTTGTTTCCACCAACTACATTTAAAATCAAAAACAATTGTCTGGATCTAGAATATTAATCAATTGACCAATTAATTCATCCAAGTCATTTCAATGAGACACAAAAGTTCAGTCTGTAATTATGGCGACAGCTATTGATCTAGGGGCCGTAAGTTTGAATCCTGGCTTTAGCTGTTCATTCTTTCCCATGACTGACAAGTCATTGTTGACTAGTGTCATATATCTTTTGATGGACTGACGGTCAATTTGGGAAGGTAGCATGTTGCATGGGAAGAATGTTTTTTGGAGTACTGGTGCAAGAGCACCAGTAATCATGGTAAGGCCGAATCGATATGGTTTTATATATACTTATTGGCCGGATTGCTCTAGCAATTCTGGTCTATAGATTGGCGATGTCCGTCTGTCTGTCCGTCAACATTTTGGTTAAAGTTTCAGGTTGAGGCAAAATCTCAGCACTGGAAAGGGTTACAAACTTTGCCTGAAGGTAACCAGTAACAAGTTCTATTGATTTCTATGGTTACTTTGAACTTGACCTTGGTTTGTCGATTTTCAAGGTCAAATTGCCGACAATCCGGCCTTACCGTCTTCAGCGGTTTCTTGTTCTATAAAGAAAGGATTGAACAATAGCGGTATAACTGAAATACCGTTAAACTCTAATCAATCGTTCATTAACAGTGGCCCAGAGCTTGATGATGATGATGATGATGAAGATGGTGGTGGGGATAAAGGGGCTAGAGGATCAGATAACGGTGACGCCAAGCCTAAAACTTCTCAACAAAGAGCAGGAGAGGCAATGATAAGGCATATCTTATCTGAAGTCAACGGAGAATGTTATTCATTCAGGTAAGTTCTAGGTTGTTACGTTGTCATCATCATTTATTGGCATTCAACATGCAAATGCAATATTTGTAGCGTTTGCACACAATATTGGTGTTCTGGATTATTGTTACCCTGCTGCTTGGGCACAAACACTAAATTTTAATTCTTTATCAAATTATACTACAATCATCCAGATTTGTAAGGACGATTATACAACTGTTTTCCCCAACAATAACTTTCTTATCATCCAACCAAATCCTTTGATGTGGGTACTCAAAAGAATCCTCTCATTGATAGGAATTAACCCTTTCCCTCATATAGACGCTTTCTGACGACGACTGCAGCAGACGGCTTTATGAAAACATGGTGACAAGAGAAGAAATTGCACAAAACGTGCAATTTCTCCTTTTGCCACAATGTTTTCCAATTTTTGTCATAGGTTATCCATTCAATTATGGAGATTTTCTATTTTTTGACAAAATACGTTCAAAGTCGTCTGCTGCAGAATTGCCGTATGAGGGAAAGGGTTAAGAGTCAAATACGGATTTTAGAACATGAAATATACACACCTTCTCTAGAGCTCTATACAATTGTCAATATTTTAGTTTTTTTTGTGTTCATCACTTTTGCTTGTCTGTGATTGGCTGAAATATTTTGTACATAACCTCATGAATAAAAAGAATTAACATTGGCGACGGTATCACACATTCTATGAAACCGCTTCGTGATTTCATAGAGAGTGATCAGGTTTTTTTGTTCATACCCCCATGAAAACGAAAAAAAAGCTCTCCATTCCTTAAGTATCTTACATAATATTGTTTTATTCACATATTTTTGAAGAAGACAACTTCTTATCCTTTCCCTTTTGAAAACATTACGGCAAAAGGAGAAATTGCTCATAATGCTTATCAATTCTATTTATTAATTAAACTCTCAGTTATGGAGATTTTTCAAGCTTTTTCTAATGTTTTCAAAGTTGCCTGCTGCAGATTTGTTGTATGTTCGAAAGGTTAATGATATCGGGTAAACTTTTTTCCATTTAAATTCCATGATTTTTAACCCTTTCCCTCATACGACAATTCTGCAGCAGACGACTTTGAACACATTTTGTCTAATAATAGAAAATCTATATATAATTGAATGGATAACCTATGACTTAAAGTGGAAAACATTGTGTCAAAAGGAGAAATTTCTCGTTTTGAGCAATTTCTTCTTTTGTCACTATGTTTTCAAAAAGCCGTCTGCTGCAGAGGCGTCAGAAAGCATCTATATGAGGGAAAGGGTTAAACAGAAAATTTGAAAGGGCTCTATAGCTGTATAGAAATGTTATCAATACCAAAATACAATATTTATAAATTAGACCACCTTCGCAATATAATATCAACTAAACAGTTAAATCTCATTGAAATTGTTGTATAATTTAAACTTAATTTCGAACATAAACTGAGCCCTACAACATGTTCATTTATTTTAATTCTTTCCTTCCTTTTTTATAATGAAAATAACAAACTACTCATGTTTTAAAATTATATTATGATCAGCGCCCTTGTGTCAATGATGCATAACAATATGCAAATCGGAAGCAATATGCCTTTAGGAAATAAATTAAATGACACATTTAAAATTGTCAAGGACGAAATAATTTTGTACGAAAGACCCGATTCTTTCTTATTCGCAGAGGTGTCGTTCTTGAAACTCTTTGTATAGGCAGAGAGTGTTCGTTCAAAGTATTTTTACTTTTAAAACCAGTTTTATCTCGGTTTGTTCTTTTCTTCATTTGTTCCGAACCAAATAAACATTTTAAATCGCCCATGATTTACTATTTGTAAGTGAGTGTAAAGAGCAGCTCTCTGTAAAGGAGATTGATCTACGCAGTTGGTATTCGCAAGTCACGCGATCAACAGTTTTAGCTTAGAAACAGTTCATATTTTAGATATACATTGATAAACATTATAAAATGCCTTCTTCACAAATCAAGACATCTCTTTGAACATGAAAATAACATTCAGTTAGTTAAAATTGCCATTAAAAGGAGAATATTCGACGACGTCATTTTCATCAAGCAAGCAGGTGCGCGTATGTAAACAAATTAGACTGCGACGTAAAGGTTTGTAGTTATCGCCTTTTGAGTACATGTACTGTAAAATAAAGTATACCAGTCTAGCTAATAGGGACTGTTTTGTCTTCGTAAATAAAACAAAAAAACATAAATGCGAGTCAAAATAAAGAAACTGAAAATACCTAAAACATCGGAATATAAATTTCATTTTAGATGTGTCATTACTTAGTGTTTTTAAACAAACACAATTGTAATATGTTCAAGACATCTAAATGTGTTTTTTTCTTATAATAATCCCCCCTCCCATGTGATTTCCGAAAACCTATTAAAAATAGAAGTCGCGGGCTTCTGCCCGGCGACTAATAATGGTAGTAGTTAAACTTTCGTTAACCCTTTCCCACTTGCAGACGCATTTTGACGCAATAGCAGCAGAAGACTTTTGAAAATATTGTGGCCAAAGGTAAAATTGCTCATGATTAGCAATTTCACCTTTGCCTATACAGTGTTTTCAACTTTATTTAACAACTAAGCTTTTTTTAATGGAGATTTTTCAGTCTATTGTCACTATGTTTTCGAAGTCATCTGCTGCAGATTTCTTGTATTTAGAAAAGGGTTAAGTGTAACTACCCAACTACCAACGCTATTGACAATTGTTATGTTTATGTCTTTCAGTGAGGCACTGCCTGCTTTGTCATACTTTCAATCAAGACAGGTTCGCCCCACGGCCTGGAAGTGCCCATTAGATATTGGACCTGATTTCAAAATTCCTATCAATGGTTTTGCGAAGGTTGGTAACGAAGTCATGGAATAAATTATTTCAACCATGTCACATGACAATCGACCTTCAGATATTTTGGTATTGACCCTTTCCCACATACTACAAACTTGCAGCAGACGATTTTTAAAACTTCTTGTAAAAGATCTGCAAAGTCTCTATAGATGAAAGTGTGATTATTTAAAAGAGTTGAAAACACTGTGACAAAAAAGAGAAATTGCTCATCATGAGCAATTTCTTCTTTTGCCACAGTGTTTTCAAAAGTCGTCTGCTGCGGAGAATGTGTCTGTATCTGGGGATTTTTTCACCAGGGTTTTGTCTAGGTCTCATTTTCAAATGGAATATTTGAAGATGTTGTGCCATTTTCAGCTTGTCAGTTTTTCAAAGAAAAAAGTTGGGGTATTGTGATACCCTTGGTGTTGTCGTCACAAAACTTTAGCCTTACCTCATAACTAAACAGTTCAACATTTTCTAATGAAACTTGGTACACATGTTCCTAGGAACAATGTGTGTGTCTATACCAAGTCACATAACATTGGCTTTAATAATTATTCAGTAATTCCCCTTTTTCAACTTTAAAAAAACCCGGAAAGTGTTTGTATTCGCTTTCCGGCGCTCTTGTTGTATTGGTATGATAGGAAGATTCATCAAATTTTAACCCTTTCCCACTTGCCAACACATTTTGATTCATCTGAAAACATTGTGGCAGATGGAGTTATTGCCCATGATTGTTTCTATTAACCCTTTCCCTCATATAGATGTTTTCTGACTCCTCTGCAACAGACAGCTTTTTCAAAACATGGCAAGAAAAGAAGAAATTGCTAAAAACGAGCAATTTCTCCTTTTGTCACCATGTTTTCAACTGTATTATATTTTTGTACTTTCATTTAAAGGGAGTTTCCAAAAAAAAATTGGGTATGTCAACAAAGTCGTCTGCTCCAGAGTTGCTGTATGTGGGAAAGGTTTAAGTCATCCTTTCATTGATTTAGAATTTCCATATTTTTGCTGGTATGTTTTCAAAGTGATCTGCTGCAGAGTTGTTGTATGTGGGAAAGGTTTAAGTCATCCTTTCATTAATTTAGAATTTCCATATTTTTTCAAAGTGATCTGCTGCATGTTTATTGTATGTGAATACGCCTTGTTATGTAGAGCTCTCACTTCAGGTGAAAGACTTTAAACTGAAGCAATCCTGGAAGAGAGTTTACGCCAAAGATCCAAGTATGGAGGTCGGAACCTTGAGAACCTTTCACAAAAACGACGAGGAAGAAACTGAAGTGGAGAAGGAGGACATGGTTGAAGGTTGGTTGAATATTCAGATATTGTATACGCTGATGAATTCAGATGACTAGATAAGAGGGAGTGAACAGGTCTTTTCCCCACAATATCTCTGTTATTACTCAACCAAATCCTATGTTGTGGGTACGCAAAAGAATCGTCTCTGAGTAGATTCTTGTGAGTACCCACAACATAGGATTTGAATGTCAAATAAGGATTTTAGAACATGAAATATACCCCTTATCTAGAGCTTTGGAAGAAACCAGTTGCAATAATTCAGTGGATTAAGCGTTAACCCTTTCCCACATACGACAACTCTGCAGCAGACTTCTTTGAAATCGTACCCGAAAAATTGAAAACTCCCTTTAAATGAAAGTACAATAATTGAATAGAGTTGAAAACATGGTGATAAAAGGAGAAATTGCGAGTTTTTGTAATTTTATTGCTTGATTCTCAACTTCTATGCTTTGTGTCCACAAAAAGAGTGGCTCAGTAAAAATATTCATTTTTATGAAACTTAATACATTTGTTCACTAGCATCGCATCACCTCTGTATAAAACTATGCTTTCAAGCTACTAGATTTCAAAGTATTTTTTCAGATTTTTTCAATGCCATCTATTAAAAGAAAAATCATATTTTGTTTTAGTTGACATGTCACAAGCTGGATTGAAAGAGAAATCTATGGTGAATTTTTATTACATTTTAGGTCATCGCTATGGCAACACTTTGGTTCCAATGACTGCTGATGATAAAGACAACATGAAGTACAAAGCTGAAAAATGCTTCAAGGTTTTGGGATTTTCAAAAGCGGACAATGTAAGAAAATAATAGTTTTTCAGTCATCCCAAAGTCGACCCATTTCCACATGTAGACACACTTTGGCGCATCTGCAGCAGGCTTTTTGGCAAGAGGAGAAAATGCTCATCATAAAAGAAATTTTCCGTATTGCTGCAATGCTTTCAACTCTATTCAATAAATCATACCTTCATTTTTAAAATTTAAGATCTGTATTTTCTGCCCAATATTTCAATTGTCCGCTGCAGAATTTTTATCTGAATTATGGTTCTTTTAGATAAGGCTTGTTATTAGGTCCGACCGCTCTAGATAAGGGCATTTTCATGTTCTTAAATCCTTATTTGAAACTCAAACCCTATGTTGTGGGTAATCAAAACAGTGGACTCACTAAGACGATTCATTTGAGTACCCACCAGAGGTCCATATAAGGAGGGGTATTCAGCTCTTTTTCCCGCAATTTCTCTCTTATTATTAACCCTTTCCCTCATATAGACGCTTTCTGACGCCTCTTCAGCAGACGGCTTTTTGAAAACATAGTGACAAAAGAAGAAATTGCTCAAAACGAGCAATTTCTCCTTTTGCCACAATGTTTTCCACTTTTAGTCATAGGTTATCCATTAAATTATAGAGATTTTCTATGTTTCGACAAAATATGTTGAAAGTCGTCTGCTGCAGAATTGTTGTATGAGGGAAAGGGTTAAAGCAAACCCTATGTTGTGGGTACTCAAAAGAAACATCTCAGTGAGAGGATTCTTTTGAGTACTCCCAACATAGGGTTAGAGGTTCAAATAAGGTTTTTAGAACATGCGAAACGCCCCTCATCTAGAGCTCTGCCCACAATATAGGGTTTGGTCGAGTAATAAGAGAGATAATTAATGTGAGAGAACACTTTAAATACTCCCCCCTTATATTATCCTTTGAGGACAACTTGTCTCCTTTGCTATAGAATGCAAGGACTTGGCCACTCTTATTATTATGTCTCCTCCCTCCGGAGGAGACATATTGCTTTTGCCTGCGCCGTCTGTCTGTCTGTCCGTCTGTCTGTCTGTCTGTCTGTCAGGGCGTCCACATTTCTTGTCCGGCCTTTATCTCACAACCCCTTGGCCACATTTCTATGAAACTTCACAGGAGTCATTGGTACAACGTCTAGTTGCGCATATTACGAGGGCGTTTAATTTGACCTACTTTTGGATGAGTTATTGCCCTTTCTTAAAATTGCCATTTCATTCTTGTCCGGCCTTCATCTCACAACCCCTTTGCCACATTTCTATGAAACTTCACAGGAGTCATCGGTACAACGTCTAGTTGTGCATATTACGAGGGCGTTTAATTTGACCTACTTTTGGATGAGTTATTGCCCTTTTTTTAAAATTGCCATTTCATTCTTGTCCAGGGCGTCCACATTTCTTGTCCGGCCTTTATCTCACAACCCCTTGGCCACATTTCTATGAAACTTCACAGGAGTCATCGGTACAACGTCTAGTTGCGCATATTACGAGGGCGTTTAATTTGACCTACTTTTGGATGAGTTATTGCCCTTTCTTAAAATTGCCATTTCATTCTTGTCCGGCCTTCATCTCACAACCCCTTTGCCACATTTCTATGAAACTTCACAGGAGTCATCGGTACAACGTCTAGTTGTGCATATTACGAGGGCGTTTAATTTGACCTACTTTTGGATGAGTTATTGCCCTTTTTTTAAAATTGCCATTTCATTCTTGTCCAGGGCGTCCACATTTCTTGTCCGGCCTTTATCTCACAACCCCTTGGCCACATTTCTATGAAACTTCACAGGAGTCATCGGTACAACGTCTTGTTGTGCATATTACGAGGGCGTTTAATTTGACCTACTTTTGGATGAGTTATTGCCCTTTCTTAAAATTGCCATTTCATTCTTGTCCGGCCTTCATCTCACAACCCCTTTGCCACATTTCTATGAAACTTCACAGGAGTCATCGGTACAACGTCTAGTTGTGCATATTTTAGAGGGCGTTTAATTTGACTTACTTTTGGATGAGTTATTGCCCTTTTTTTAAAATTGCCATTTCATTCTTGTCCAGTCTTCATCTCACAACCCCTTTGCCACATTTCTATGAAACTTCACAGGAGTCATCGGTACAACGTCTAGTTGCGCATATTACTAGGGCGTTTAATTTGACCTAATTTTGGTTGAGTTATTGCCCTTTTTTTAAAATTGCCATTTCATTCTTGTCCGGCCTTCATCTCACAACCCCTTTGCCACATTTCTATGAAACTTCACAGGAGTCATCGGTACAATGTGTTGTTGCGCATATTACGAGGGCGTTTAATTTGACCTACTTTTGGATGAGTTATTGCCCTTTTTTTAAATTGCCATTTCATTCTTGTCCGGCCTTCATCTCACAACCCCTTGGCCACATTTCTATGAAACTTCACAGGAGTCATCGGTACAACGTCTAGTTGCGCATATTACGAGGGCGTTTAATTTGACCTAATTTTGGTCGAGTTATTGCCCTTTATTTAAAATTGCCATTTCATTCTTGTCCGGCCTTCATCTCACAACCCCTTTGCCACATTTCTATGAAACTTCACAGGAGTCATCGGTACAATGTCTTGTTGCGCGTATTACGAGGGCGTTTAATTTGACCTACTTTTGGATGAGTTATTGCCCTTTTTTAAAATAAATCACTAACTGACAAAATACAGTCAGCCAGACAAATACCCCTTGGGGGAGACATATGTTTTTCCCAAAAACAACCTCTAGTTTATTCTTGATATAAAAAAGTGTGTAATCTTGCGTGAGTAGTTTTTTTTTTGTCTGACTATTTTCAACTCTTTTAACCCTTTCCTTCATATGACAAATCTGCAGCAGATGACTTAAAAAACATCAAGAAAAAAAAAGAAGGAAAATCTCTATAAATTATTAAGGCGAGTTGAAATCATGACAAAAGTAGAAGTTGCTCATTAATAGCAATTTTAAAATCCTCTTGCCACAATTATTCAAAAGTCCCCTGCTTCATATACATCTAAATGTATCTATATGAAGGAAAGGGTGCCGGTGGACACCAATGTGATATCAGGTAATGGTTTATGTTTCAGATAAAGAGATATGAGATGATGGGTGATGGAGTGATGGCTGTTGTTGCAGAAAAAGGGGACGAAGTAAGTTAACAAAATGTGGTTGGTATAGATCATTCAGTCCAAGATGTTTCAGATTTGATCGATGGTCAAGGTCATTGTCCATTGCCCTTTGGGAAAGCACATATTTAGCATCGAAAAAAAGTCAAGGTATTGTGATACCCTTTGCGTCGTGGTCACACAACTTTAACCTTGCCTCATAACTAAAACAGCATTCAATATTTTCAAATAAAACTTGGTACACATGTTCCTAGGAACAATAAGCATGTCTGTACCAAGTCACACACAACTCTGGCTTTAATCATTTTTTTACGACTCCAAAAAAAAGCAGACAAACGTTTAGGTTCGCTTGCAGCGTTCTTGTTTAAGTCAAGTAATGAAGTATTGTCTGTGTAAATTGAACTGTTACATTATGAATACAAAGCAAGGTTATTAAGCAAAAAAACATATGATATAGTGAGCTGACCTGTAATGTATTCATCATACAATAGTTGAATGTAACTTGTAACCCTTTCCCTCATTTAACAAATATGCAGCAGACGACTTTGAAAACGTCTCGGCAAAAGCAAAGAAAATCTCTTTAAATGAAAGAACAATAATTGAATAGAGTTGAAAACATGGTGACAAACGGAGAAATTGCTCATTTTGGTCAATTTCTTCTTTTGTTGCCTATGTTTGCAAAAAGCTGTCCGAAAATCATCCTTGTAAAAATATGAAAAAAGCTCTGCGAGTGAAAATATAATGATTGAAGAGTTGATAACATTGTGGCAGAAGAAGAAATTGCACATGAGCAATAACTCCTTTTGTCAGAATGTTTTCAAAAGTCAGAAATTGTCCGCATGTGTTAAGGGGTAAAAAAATGGTCAACCGGGGAATCATGGATATGTGTGCAGCAGGCAACTGAAAATGTCTATGCAAATACTTGAATGATTTCTAAATAGTGCTTTCATTCGTACACACAACAGTGAGGCTGTGTCCCAACCGCAACCGCAACATCTAATGAGGGGATAATAGTAAAACTTTCCCATAAGCAACAAATCTGCAGCATTCAGCTATGAAAATAAATTGGCATACATATGTAACATCTCGATAAATGAAAGTATTATTTATAGAATAGAGTCGAAAACTTTGAAACAAAAAGGAGAAATTGCTCCTTTTTACGATTTACTTCTTTTGCCACAATGTTTTCTGCTGCATATGCATCGAAATGTATAGGTTAAGAATCCCTTAATGGTGTCTCTGTCTTTCTGTATATTGCTTATTTATTGGCTGGAAACACATGTCAGACCCGTAACTCTTGGAATACATTTGTTTATTTAGGTAGCGGAGGTTGCGCTTTCGGCTGTGATAAATGCTATGTATGAGACGAATATGTGTGCCATAGTGCGTCGAGTGTATAGTGCAAGTTCCAGTCCGCGAATCGGCTGTTTAATTCCACATATAAAGGCATCCTATGAGGTATGGTGACTATTGATCTCGATTGCTTAACTTTCTGTACCTTGATTTAAACCTAGCCCACATACAAGAAATCTGAACCAGACGACTTTGAACATATTTTGTCAAAAAATGGAAAATCTCTATAATTGAATGGATAACCAATTACCAAAAGTGGAAAACATTGTGGCAAAAGGAGAAATTTTTCATCATGAGCAATTTCTTCTTCTGTCACATTGTTTTCAAAAAGCTGTATCCTTATGAGGCGTCAGAAAGCTTCTAAATGTGGGAAAGGGTGAAACCTAGCGCGCCTCTGTGATGTAGTCGTAGAGCGTCCGCCTCAGGTGCAGGAGGTTGCAGATTAATCTCCAGCAGGGTCATACCTCGGACTGTAACAAATTGAAGTAATAGCTTTCTCTCCTTGACGCTTAGTTTATTTGGGTAAATGTTACAACTGACTGGCTGGTGTCTAGATAAATGGACCAGTAGTACTGTTAACTAACCCAGGGAGACAGTGGTGCAGTGGTAGAGTATTGGCTTCTCTTACCAAAGGCCACGGGTTCAAATTCCGTGATGAGTGTATTGTTCCTTTCAGTAGGAATTTTTCCACACAAATGGTTTGAATACTGGTTAAGTCTCCAGGAAGCAGACATCAAGTGTGACTACTATAAGCTAAAAGCTAAAAGCTCTTTTCCTAATCAATGTAAAATAAATAAGTTTAAATTAAATAACCCAGGAAACTGTGATATAGAAACTGATGAATTGTTTTTTTTTATACAAGATTGTAAACATTTGATGGAAAAAGAGAGATTTACATGATTTTGATATTTAATATATAGTTAAAAATATCACCGGAAAATGAAGAATAACGATAATCAAAATAGTTAGCCCCTGGTATTTACACCTTATCCAATACTGTTCAAGTTTTTGCTTTATAATAATACATGTACTTGACTTTTAAAATGGTAGGAATGGCTCTCCCTCCATGGCACTCAGGAAGGATTGTGGGGTTAGAATTACAACTGACTTGCTGGTGTCAGTGTCTGAATAAATAGACCAGTTGAACTGATAACTTATTAACTCTTTCCCTCATACGACACTGTTTTCAAAAAGCCGTCTGCTGCAGAGGCGTCAGAAAGCGTCTATATGAGGGAAAGGGTTAAGGAAATGTAGAGATATAACTGAAATTTGTTGAAAGCGGTATGTATACAACATCATACAATAAATCAAACAAATTCGCTTTATAATCAATACTTCAATACGTTTTTCAGTGCTTATTCTGGTTTGAGTTACCTTTCATGGAGGATGTACGCCAGTTCACATTCGGCTCGCTTCCCATTAAAGACGACAGTCCGGCAGCCAATAAGAAGTTTAAACCATCTGGTAATGCACATAGTCTAAGTATTATTTTACCCATAGTAATCACCTCGCCATAAAGTCTTTATCGCAAGATGGCTAAAATTCAACAAAGACAATGATATCAATACAGATCACTTTACTGTGATATATTACAAATAAATTCAAATAATATCTTCAATATATAGTCACTTCAGCAGTTTGTACTACACACCTCAATTATGGCAGTATGGTCTCAACTTAGTGGAGGAAAACACCGGAGGGGGAGACTAAGCCTACTTTCGCAGCAACCAAACGCACAACAAACCAGCATGTCATAAGGTCCATCTCTTATGACAAAAGTAACGCTCCTTGACAGTCCCACGTCTAAACATGCGGGACTGCTGACATGAGGTCCATCTCTCATGCCAGACTTGACGCCCTAGAAAGTCCCTCGTTTAAACAAGATGGACTACTGATATGAGGTCCAACTCCCATATCAGATTTGAAACACCAAACAAGACCCAGCAGTCTCAAAACAATGCAGGGTGTATAAGCAATGTAGGGTACCTCCTAGCCTCCCTCCCCGGAATTTTCCGCCGCACCAGAAGAGACAAAAGATGATGAAGACTGAAATCTGAAAAAGATTGAAAGCAAAAGGAGAATTAAGGTTATACATGAATACATGAGAAAATATTAATAAAAGAGGCATCAGCCCCAATTTGAAATCATGACCATCTATGAGAAAATAACGGATTTGGGTGGGAGGGTGGGAAATTTAAATCTAGAGTGATTTTTATGCACGCTGCGGAAAATTTTCTGCAAAAGTAACCTTCACCTTGTAAGCGGTGCTAACATAAAATACAACTTCCGGTTACATATAAACAACGAAACATGACAGTACCAATTTTATCTCTGCGATAAATTTGGCTATTGTAATCAATATCCGTTATTATCGCAAGATGGCTAAAATTCAACAAAGACAATGATATCAATACAGATCACTTTACTGTGATATATTACAAATAAATTCAAATAATATCTTCAATATATAGTCACTTCAGCAGTTTGTACTACACACCTCAATTATGGCAGTATGGTCTCAACTTAGTGGAGGAAAACACCGGAGGGGGAGACTAAGCCTACTTTCGCAGCAACCAAACGCACAACAAACCAGCATGTCATAAGGTCCATCTCTTATGACAAAAGTAACGCTCCTTGACAGTCCCACGTCTAAACATGCGGGACTGCTGACATGAGGTCCATCTCTCATGCCAGACTTGACGCCCTAGAAAGTCCCTCGTTTAAACAAGATGGACTACTGATATGAGGTCCAACTCCCATATCAGATTTGAAACACCAAACAAGACCCAGCAGTCTCAAAACAATGCAGGGTGTATAAGCAATGTAGGGTACCTCCTAGCCTCCCTCCCCGGAATTTTCCGCCACACGAATAGCATATTCGCCCCAAAATTCCGCTCAATGAACCAGCAATGTTTCCAATGTATCTCGGAAGCCGAGCATAAACATGTCGGTTCCTATATCAGACAAATGTATTCCATCAGTGAAATAAAAGCCTGGTGTATCGGTCTTCAGATCCTCATGGGGCATAAAAATACCCCCTATCCGCCCAATGAATCGCCTCAGCCGACCATTCAAATGCTTTCGCTTCTTTTCAATTTTAGCTTTCGGAAGGCTTGTACGCGACCATACCATTCTTGGAAGTAATGCAGAAAAAACAATTTTGCTATTAGGAAACATTGTATGCAAGTCTGTTAGATCATTCTTAATACTGTATTCAAGGAGGCATCCATTTATATCACCCAGGTCGTTGGAGCCTAAGTGAATGAATATAGTTTTTGGGGCTGTATGATGTAGTGCCAGATACTGTAATTTATGTCTAAAATCTTTCCACTTCATGCCCCGAGAGCCAAACCAAGCCATTTGGAAACCTGCCACCCCCAGATTCGTCGTGATGTTGCGCTTTATGGCCCTTTGTTCCAACCAGTATATGTAGCTGTCACCAATAAGCCAAACATCTGCAATTCAAACTTAGCCACACTTAGTAAAGTGTAGAATATACATGAAATGTCAAAACATACACAGTAAACTTGAAGTACCAGTAAACATAGTGATGTGAAAATTTAAAGGCGAATGTATTTTGTGAAGGCATTTGAAGACCATCTGCCTAATTTTTTAATTGTTTGATTATCAACATCTTTTGATGCTAGCCAGCTTGCAGCCCCTATTCTAAAAGAATGTGTGCGAAAGAAACTATTGGATTTATTCAATTTTTTCAAAGTTTTGGACAGAACTGCCCCAAATTGATAATGTGTCATTGGTAAACCATCAGCATGGCAAAACAGGTATCTAGACCCTTGTGATCTCATTGACAAATATTTTTTTAAAAGATAAATTGGGCAAACTCTGGTGTCGACGGCCTCTAATTTAACAATTTGGACTTGTCCATTTTGATTTGATTTTGATTTTCTTAGTTTTATAGTAGCACATTGTTTATGTAGTATCAAGTCTGAAATGAAAATGGGCCTTTCGCTCATATCCCTAGTAGTAAAAGTAAGCTCCCCTACGCGAAAAAGGCCAAAAAAGGCAACAGAGTAGGCGGTCTGAAACAGTATAGTTTCGTATTCGTTAAAACATACAGAATGGATGTGGTCATGGATTTCAACCAACAGTTTAAACATTATTGGTTGACGCCTATCAGCGGACGGTTTCAATCTCTGGAATCCCTTCAATCTACTAGTAATTGTAAAGCACCGAGTTGGGTCTGCTAGTTTGCTAAGCTTGTGAAAATAGCTTATAGCTGATATATAAGTTGCTGCGGTTTTATAAGCATAACCGCTATCAAATACAAAGGCTAAAAACATCTCTACATGGTACATAAAATTGAGCAATCCAATTATGGACTGCATAGTTTTTAATGTAATGCTTTTCTTATTGAGAATTTCCTCAATCAATGTAACTATTTGTTTTATTTTGTCTGTGGGAATTCTGACCTGTAATAGCATCGAGTCAAGCTCTAAACCCAGGAAAACTAAGACAGTGGTTGGCCATACTGTTTTATCGTTAGCAATTGGCACGCCTAAACAATTGCACATGTCAAAATATGTATTCATTGTCTGTAAACAATGGTCAGTGCCTACCCTACCACCAAATATGAAGTCATCCAAGTAATGTTCTAATTCAGCTTGGTTGCATTTTTGTTTGATTATCCATTCCAAGATGCTTGAAAATGTTTCAAATAATGCACAACTAATACTGCATCCAAATGGAAAGGCCTTATCAAAGTAATACTTTCCTTCAAATTTGAAACCCAACAAACAAAAATGTTTTGGTGATACCGGCATTAACCTAAATGCTGACTTTATATCAGCTTTTCCAAGCAGTGCGCCTTTTCCCAAGCGTTGTACCATTTGTACAGCTGTATCGAATCTGGTATAGTGAACAGAGCAAAGTTCAGGATCAATATGATCGTTTACTGAATCACCAGCTGGATAAGAAAGATGATGTATCAAGCGGAACTTGCCAGGTTCCTTCTTAGGGACAAGACCTAAAGGCGAAATTCGAAAATCATCCATGGGTGGTGAATTAAATGGGCCATCAACCCGACCTTCTTGTATTTCTTTATCAATTATTTCTTGAACTTGTGGTTTATTCTCTAATGCAGATTTTAAGTTGTTGCATGTATAACACTTCCTATCCCCATCATATTCTAGAGAGAAACCAAATTGAAAACCTTTTAACAATTTATTTTTAACTTCCTGGTTTGGGTAATTAATAATAAGTTTGTTCAAAATTGCTACATCAACAGGAGAATTACTCAGCTTGAATTTTCTCTGCAAGTTATGTTCTTTTATTCGAGCGAAAAAAGCATTTAAATTCAGGGTGCTCCTTGCCACAACCTAGACATTTGTGCGCAAATTTACAATTTTTATAAAAACACCCTTTAGGGTTATTAAAATCAAGGCAAATGCCCCTTGGTCTTTGAAAAGTAGCATGTGATGTCGTCTTATTTGATGTAGACAGAGTGTTAGAGGGATTGCCCAAGCTTTGCTGCTGAAAGGACATGCATCTGAGCCAAAGATCCGAGTTAATTTTACCCCAAGGCTGTAAATTGTTTGCTTGACGCATTCGAAAGTTTTCGTCATAAGCACACCAAGCCAAATTTGTGCATTTACTTTCAGCGTCTCTGATGATGCTCATATATTGTAACAATTCTTGGGCCGCTACAGGTTTCTTTTTCAAATAAATTGCCATAAATATGACAAAGGCGTCAGTCCATTCACGAATAGATCGGACTTTTCGGCCTGGCTTTTGCTTTGCAACAATCTGGCCTTGTTCATTTACGCAGAGTTGTTGCTCAGCAATACTATCCTGTGCCCCTGTCTTTAACAAAGAGGCAAAGTTAATATATTCCCCGAGCCATATTTTCCTAACCAAATCGGTGGGCACATGCATAGTCAGGTCGTCATCTGCACATGAAATAGCGCCCTCGGGCAGAGAGAACAGGAGAGATTCCGGCGACGATTGACTTGGTCCACTTGGGGAATTATGTTGTGATTGTTGACGTAACAACGACGAGAATACATTACCGTCAGGATTATTTCTCTCAAACCCCACGTTACCTGACTCTGGACCCGAATCTGTAGACAGACGAACAACTTCGGTCTCTCTCGAATCCACCGTTTCCGAATCCACAGCAACGGCTGTTGCATTTACACCTCGTCTAGAGTACGGAGCTCTGGCGGTCCCCCTCGATCGTTGTCTGCCTCTACCTCTTGGCATAATACCGAATTAATTTAAATCTAGAGTGATTTTTATGCACGCTGCGGAAAATTTTCTGCAAAAGTAACCTTCACCTTGTAAGCGGTGCTAACATAAAATACAACTTCCGGTTACATATAAACAACGAAACATGACAGTACCAATTTTATCTCTGCGATAAATTTGGCTATTGTAATCAATATCCGTTATTATTTTTTTCTTGGTAAACAATGGAAATTGAGGTGCCATTGCTCGTTCTGAGCAATGGCATCTCAATTTGCATTGTTTACAAAGGTGTCAAAATTGGCCCTAAACCAGGGTTTTCAAAATAGGTTTTTAGTTACAACCGTTTCACGCCAAGTCCTCGATACATGTATCCTATGTAATTCTCATCCAAGATGCATAGTTAACTCCTCTTTTCCACATACATGCACATCTGCAGAAGACGACTTTGAATAAATTTAGTCAAAAATTGTGGAAAATATAAATGAAAGAACCGTTATTGAATGAAGTTGAAAAAAACATTGTGGCAAAAGGAGAAATTGCTCACTTTTGCCAAAATGTTTACAAACGTCCTCTGCTGAAGAGTACCCACAGCATAGGGATTGATTTGGTAATGAAATGAATTTAGTCTGAAAAAGAACAATTTATTCCTCTTTATCTAGGCCTCTGTTACATGCAGACACATTTTGACCCATCTGATCTGCAGCAGATGACTTTTGAAAACATTCGTGAAAAGGGAAATTTCTCCCAATGTTCAATTTCTTCTTTTGCCGCAATGTTTTCAACTTTATTCAATAATTTTAATTAAGATTGTTTACATATATTTGTCTAAATGTTTTAAAAAAATGTCTGCTGTATGAGGGAAAGGGTGAAAATCAATTTTGCGCAACGGAGATGCAATTGCCAGCCAAATTTTATGCTTATCATGTTGTCTGGTTGTGAGTGTGCGGGTCCGTCCGTCCGTCCTTTTTCTATTACTAATCTGTATTAGCTGCTTGCTGCAATCCATTGAAACTTAATTGAGAGCTTTAGAAGTAGGAAGTGATGCACACATTTGCAGCTTATTAAGGTGCATCTTTGTTTTTAGCTCGACTTTTGAAAAACCGAGAGCTATTGTCATGACCCTTGCGTCGTCGGCGGCGGCGGCGTAGTCGTCCGGTTGAGGTTTTTTGTTTAGCTCAGCTTTTTTTCTGTTTTCTATCAGTCGAGCGTCTGTGCCGTACCTGGTGCTCTTGTTTGTTAATTGGAGCTTAGGTATATGATCTATATTAGGATATGACACATTTGTTATTGTTATAATATTACCACTAACTGTTGTCAGGACAAACTTAATGTTACACTTGTAACTAACCAAAAATAGCCACGTTAGAAATTATATATTGTTGAAAACAGCGTAAAACATGCAAATCCATAAATTTCAGTTGACCAGTTAGCGGCCATGGATGATCTCATTACTAGCATGGATCTAAGTAGTGCTGCAGAGTGAGTTGATTTTAATTCCATTTTACCTGGAAGAGTTTTAACCCTTTCAATGCTGAATTTTTAAAATGGACTTGTCCAGCTTTGCATTTCAAAGAGGTCGTTACCAATTTAAGGTATATCTAGATAAAAGTTGAGTGGGGCAGCAAACAGTATAGAGCCTGGTCAGAGTGGGGCAGGCTTCACAACGTTGGTTCCAGAAGTCAAAGGGTTTAATGTCTCTGCAGCAGATAACTTTGAAACAAATTAACTTAACTCTTTTGAATAAACAGACGCTCTCTGGCGTCTTTGCAGCAGACGACTTTTGAAACCAAAAAGACAAAAGAAGAAATTGTTCAACTATATTCAGTAATCAACATTTCTTATATAGAGATATCTCACGTTCTTTCCATATTGTTTTTAAAGTTGTCTGCAAGGGTTTAAAAACCTTTTGTTATGATATTAAAAACATGAAGAAAATGACCTTTGACAGGAGCGAAATCATCTAAAAGTAGGAAAATAATATCCTAAATGATTTGGTTATAGCTCAATAAAAACATGAAGAAAATGACCTTTGACAGGAGCGAAATCATCTAAAAGTAGGAAAACAATATCCTAAATTATTCGGTTATAGCTCAAATTTGCAAAACCCTACAAATTGATGATTTGCTTACTTCTAAGCTGTTCTAACATACAACAAATATGCAGCATACGGTTTTGAAATCATCTTGGTAAAAAAGTGGAACATCTCATTCTCTATTTATAAGTGAAAGTATTATCACTATACCCCCACATACATAGTATATGGGGGCTATATAAGAGTCACGCTTGTCGGTCCGTTGGTCAGTGGACATTTCTTGTGAACACTATTTCTCAGTAACCCTTGGTCAGAATTCAATAGAACTTCACAGAATGATTGATACCAAGCCTAATTGTGCATATTGTCAATGTGTTGCACTGGAATTATTTTTAAATGAGTTATGGCCCCTTGAATTTCTCATACATATGTATATTGTCAGGCACCAGCTGGAGGTATTCATCACCTTCAGTAATATTTCTAGTTTAAAAAGAGTCGAAAAAAATTGCCCGCAATGAGCACTTTCGCCTTTCACAACAATGTTTTCAACCCTATACAATAATGATTTTTTCTTTTAAAGATGTATTTTCATATTTTTGCCTAGATATGTACAAAGTCATCTGCTGCAGATTTGTTGTATCTGGGAAAGGGTTAAATTTGTTAATATATTCAGAGCTCTAGATAAGAAGAGTATTTCACATTCCCAAATCCTAACATGACCTGCAAACCCTATGTTGTGGGTACTCAAAAGAATCGTCTCAGTGAGGTGATTCTTTTGAGTACTAACAACATAGGATTTAAATGAGTCATTAGAGAGATATTTTTACGGGAAATACCAGTTTACTCCTCCTTATCTACTCCTCTGAATTATTTATATTCTACAGAGATGAAGAAGGCGAGACTAGTGAAGTATTGAAGCCCAAATTGACATTTAATCCACATTTTCAACGACTTTATCAGGTGTGTACTTCAATCCTTACCCACTGAAAGACAATTGCCCAGTGGTAGAGCGTTGGCCTCTTGTACCAAAGGTATCTGGTTTGAGATCCGTGATGACCAAATTCTGCCTTTGGGATTTTTACACACGGCGCGAGTACTGGTTATGTCTTCAGGAAGCAGACATCAAGTGTGATTAATATATTAAAGCTTAAAGGTTGTTTCGCAATTGATGTATAATGAATAAAATTAAACTAAACTAATCCTTTTCCACATACGACATATCTGCAGCGGACAACTTTGAAGAGACCTGGGAAAAAGCATAGATGGAAAATGTCAATAAATGAAATTATTATGACTGAAAAATAGTTTTAAATTTGCTCATTATTCTAATACTGATAGAAATAGAATTTACTTAAGTCCCTCATTGTAGTTAAACAACCACCTTGACTAATTTCTATTTTTTACCACACTGTTTTTAACTCTGTACAATAATTATACCCCCTTCGAAGAAGAGGGGGTATATAGGAGTCACTGTGTCGGGCAGTCTGTCTGTCGGTCGGTCAGCCGGAAGCCATATTTTGTCCATCCTATTTCTTACAAACCACTGGGTGGAATTCAATAAAATGTTACCTGAAGCTTCTATACCAAGAGGAGATGTGCATATCCTAAAGGGGTTACAATTGCATGTTATTTTATGGCCCTTTTACTTATTAAGTTATGGTGTAGGTCAAGGTGCTGTTTAGGGGGTATTTATCATCTTCAGTAATAGTTCTAGTTATAATTATATGTGTTCTTTCGTTTATAGAAATTGTTCCTATTATTGCCATAATATTTTCAAAGTCATCAGCTGCGGATTTGTTGTTAGCAGGCAAAGGTTAAATTGTCAATATAGTTGTTATCTCCTACCAAATGATAAGTTGGTTTGGCGACGTCTGATCACTTTTGATGTTTTAGGTGATGTACTGTTAAGAGCTTTCCATATTGAGAGCAGGTCCATGTTTCTATCCCAGGTCCGGTCTTACTACTTTAAACACGGTTGAAGTGGCTTCCCTCCTTTGGCACTCACGGTTACAGAGATAGCATTACGACTGATTCACTGGTGTCAGGATAAGCTTTGATATGACTGAAATACTTTGGAAGGAGGTGTTAAACACCATACAAACAAACTAACAACATTAACCCTTTCCCTCATTCAGATGCATTTTGACACCACCGCAGTAGTCTATAGGACTGTAACGATAGATCAAACTATCAAAATATTGCAATAGTGACGAGGACGATAGTACTGCATCGGTTGTAAAACTGAATATCGATAACTATCAGCAATAGTGTTTTGAACTATCGATAGTTAATGTACATGCACAAAGGTCTGCACTGAAATCTAAATATTCAGATATGCTTATATTTCTAAGAGCATAGGCCATGTTATTTGTCTGCTGTGAACAAGTTATGTTGTCTGAAAAGTGAAAAGTGTTCTTTTTAGTTGGATAATAAGTTATTTTTTAGAGCGAGGTAGCTCTAATAAAGTTCTCCTTTTGATACTTTTATTTCCTTGTAATTATACCCCGTTCGATGAAGAGGGGGTATATAGGAGTCACTGTGTCAGGCTGTCTGTCTGTCTGTCTGTCGGTCGGTCGGAAGCCATATTTTCTCCGGCCTATTTCTTACAAACAACTGGGTGGAATTCAATAAAATTTACAAGAAGCTTCTATACCAAGAGGAGATGTGCATATCCTAAAGGGGTTACAATTGCATGTTATTTACAGAGTTATGGCCCTTTTACTTATCAAGTTATGGTGTAGGTAAAGGTGCTGTTTAGGTTTTTTTTTTATCATCTTCAGTGATAGTTCTAGTTAGTCTTAAGTATGCATCGCAATATTAGTTGTGCAATAGTAAAACTACTGCAATGGTACTTTCTGAAATATCAATACTCTCGCAATAGTGATTTTTGGGCTCAATAGTCACCGTCTAGCACTAGACGACTTTTTAAAACATTGTGACCAAAGGAGAAATTGCTCATAATTGCCACTTTGTTTTCAACTTTATTCATCTATTTATTATTCTAGTTATACCCCCCACAAACAAGTTTTGGGGGGTATATAGGAATCACCCTGTCCGTCTGTCTGTCTGTCCATATGTCTTGTAAGCGCCACTTCTCCTTAACGGCTGGACTGATTCTCATGAAACTTTACACTGTTGCAGTACACAACATGAGGATGTGCATGAAGTAAGATTATCCCTGTCCGTCTGTCCATCTGTCTGTGTCCGTCTGTCTGTCCATATGTCTTGTAAGTGCAACTCATCCTTAACGACTAGACCGATTCTGATGAAACTTTACACAGTTGCAGTACACAACCTGAGGATGTGCATAAAGTTAGATTATCCCGGTCGGAAATATATCTGTCCGTCTGTCTGTCCATATGTCTTGTAAGCGCGGGACGGGGGTATCCTTTTGTGAGTTCACATTTTCGACAATATGTTTTCAATTTTGTCTGCTGCAGATTTGTTGTATACATGTGGGAAAAGGGTTAACTATGTCAAGGACTGTGTCTGCGTCTATTACAGTGCCTTCAACATCGGGCTTTGAATCCCGACGAACCATTACCAGAGTTGTCTCCTGTTATAGCGGAATATTTAAAGCCTCCGCAAGAAATCATCACCGCATGCGAAGACAAGATGGAGGCTATCAAGAAGAAATATAAATTGGAAGTGGTGAAGAAGAAAGAGGAGAGGACTGGTGAAAATATGTTTAAGGATAAGTAAGATGGATTAAATTTCAAACAGAGCCTTAAACACTTTGAATTTCCCACATTCAACAATTCTGCAGAAGACGACTTTGAGAACATGCAGACAAAAATATGGAATACATAATAAAAAATTAATATATTTTTTTGGCAATAGGAGAAAATGCTCATTATGAGATTTCTACTTTTGCCACAATGTTTTCAAAAGGTGTCTGCTTCAAGGCGTCACAAAGCGTCCGTATGTGGGAAAGGGTAAAACACCTTTCAAGAAGCGAAATTGCTCATAATTATCGCTTTCTACTTTTGCTGTATTGTTTTCAACTTGTTTTCATTTTTGGATATTTTCAAAGAATTTTTTCTTATATCTTTTTAAACATTTCCCTCATACCATAATTCTGCAGTAGACGACTTTGAACACATTTTGTCAGAAGAAGGAAATCTCTATACTTGAATGGATAACCTATGACTAAAAGTGGAAAACATTGTGGCAAAAGGAGAAATTGCTCATTTTGAGCAATTTCTTCTTTTGTCACTATGTTTTTAAAAAGCCGTCTGCTGCATAGACATCAGAAAGCGTCTATATGAGGGAAAGGGTTAATTAAAGTAGCCTGCTGCAGATTTGCTTCGTGTATGTGGGAAAGGGTTAACAATTGTAGTGGCTTCCCTCCCTTGCTTGCCTGATTGCTTGGATAGCATGGAGACCGATGCATTAGTGTCAGGATAAGAATTACTGTCTCGGTGTTTATTTTTCCCAGAAACATTGTAATATAACCCTTTTCCACATACAACAATACTGCAGCAGACGACTTTGAATACATCTGGATCCCAAACTTTAAAACTCTGAAAACGTTCTCAGTGCTCAAAAATGGAACTCCATGCTCTACTTTAAATTTGGGGTACGAATTTACTTCTGACCAATCAGATACTTGAGCATAAATTCTGAGTTCAGATTAAATTTTTGTAGTTTTGAAAAATGGCTCTCAATGACAAGATCTGAAAATATGACTATGAAATGATGTTTTGTTACAAATAAACTTACATGTTATTCATGTATTTTAGTGATGCAGAAAACGGGGAACCAGCAGCCAAAAAGGTCAAGATCGATGATAACCTTGACGGTGGTATGGAAGACATTGCAAGGTCAAAAGTCACTGAGGTAACTGTAAGAATGAATAATAAAACCACGATTGACCACTTGACCAGATGCAGTCAACTGCTGATTAAAATGCCTTTTAGACAGACGATGCTTGAAACATGGGAGAAGGGAGAATTTCTCCACAATGTTCTCAAACCTCCCTCTTAACCAATTATACTTCCTTATGTCTAGATATTTCAAACTTTTTTTTTAAACAGATGTTTGTAAAGCTGACAACTTTATAACCTTTTCCCACATACATGATGTATATGCAGCAGCCGAATTTTGAAAACATGATAACAAAAGAAAATATATTGCAAAAGATGAGCAATTTCTCCTTTTCCCACAATGTTACCAATTTTTATGCCCCCGGAATCACCGATTCGGTGGGCATCTAGTTTTTGGCCTGTCTGTCTGCACGTCTGTCTGCACGTCTGTCTGTCTGCACGAAAAAAACTTTAACCTTGACCACTACTTTTGAACCATAACAGGTACGGCTACCATATTTCACATGTGTATTCCTTGTAACATGACCTTTCTGTCAGTACCAACATTTTTGACCTGGCGACCTTGACCTTTGACCTAGATGTTGCCATTTTAGGGCATCAGTGTTTCACAAACACATCTTGTTTATTTTTTATTTATTCTTTCATTTATAGATATTTTTCCATAGTTTTGCCAAGATGTTTTCAAAGTTGTCTGGGGGGAAATGGGTAAAACATCTTATCAGGTAACGGATATCCCAGGTTATCTTCATTGATTTGGTGCTCATAAGCACCAGTCATACTGAAAGCTGTTCTTGTTCCAAATTATATTTTGCTATTGACCCTTTCCCTCATATAAACGCTTTCGGACGCCTCTGCAGCAGACGGCTTTTTGAAAACATAGTGACAAAAGAAGAAATTGCACAAAACGTGCAATTTCTCCTTTTGCCACAATGTTTTCCACTTTTAGTCATAGGTTATCCATTCAATTATTGAGATTTTCTATTTTTTGACAAAATATGTTCAAAGTCGTCTGCTGCAGAATTGTCATATGAGGGAAAGGGTTAGTTTAAACTTATTTATTTTAAATCGATTGCGAAACAAGCTTTAAGCTTATATTAATCACGCTCGATGTCTGCTTCCTGGATACTTAACCAGTACTCGCGCCGATTGTGTGGAAAAGTCCCAAAGTCAGGACCCGCTCATCACGGGACTCGAACCAGGGACCTTTGATGTGAGAGGCCGACGCTCTACCTCTGCACCACTGTCTTCCACGAAAAGGGAAAAGGAAAGGGTTAATCCTGACTATCAAGATAAAAGTGTTGAGTCGGGCAGTATAGAGCCTGATCAGACAGTGCAGATGAACATCTCGATTTGCCGCAATGTTTTTAACTTAATTAACCCTTTCCCACATACAACAATTCTGCAGCAGATGACTTTGAACATATTTTGACAAACAATGGAAATCGCTATAATTGAATGGATAACCTACGACTAAAAGTGGAAAACATTGTGGCAAAAGAAGAAATTGCACGTTTTGTGCAATTTCTTCTTTTGTCACTATGTTTTCAAAAAGCCGTCTGCTGCAGAGGCATCAGAAAGTGTCTATATGAGGGAAAGGGTTAAATAATTCTTCTTTCTTTATAGAAAGTTTCCATATGTTTTACTAAATGTTTTCAAAGTTGTCTGCTGCAGATTTGTTGTATGTAGGAAAGCGTTAACAATTTCACATATGCAGGCACATTTTGAAGCTCATTCAGCTAACAGTATTCAAAAACATTGTGGCAAAATCAGGTATTTCTCTTGATGATTTGCAACAATGTTTTCCAACTCTTTTCAATAATTATTTTTTCATTTATAAAGATTTTTTAAAATTCGCCCACCTTGTGACATTTTCAAAGTCGTAAGCAGCAGATTTGACGTACATGTTATTGGGAAAGGGTGAAAAAGGTTGAACTCAAAATTCCATTTCTTGTTCAACAGGTTGGTTCTACTACCCCAGTTGAAGATTTTATATCAATCATAGGCAGCAAAGAGGAAGACAAATTTGAAGAAGGTATCATATTTTAAGCTTGTAATGGAGATATATATATAGAGAATCAATCAGCTCTGGACAATGGAGGAATCCGCTGTGGTCGAGTGGTTAGCGTCGGGGATTTCGAAACCGGGTGTCCCGGGTTCGATCCCCAGTCGCGTCACTACGGTCATGGTGGAGTGCCCTTGGGCAAGGCACATTTTCTAGCACTGGTTTGTTTACCCAGTGATCATGAATAATTAAATTTAATTGCGCGCTAAATGACCTTAGCTGTCGATGCGCCATAAAACAATATACATTCATTCATTCTGGACAATGGAACTCTTTCCTGTTCTAAAATTCTTATTTGACCCCGACCCCGAAACCAACGTTTGATATCGGTACTCAAAAGAATGGTAATGATTTCATAATGGATGATTCTAAAAATATCTTATCACTCAACCTTTTCCCACATACAGATACTTTCTAAAGCCTCCGTAGCAAAATACTTTTGAAAACATTGTGACAAAAGGAGAAATTTCTCCTTTTTGTCGAATGTTTACAGTTTTCAACTCTTCTGAATGAAATGATTCTTTTGAGTACCGAGTACCAACAACATAGGGTTTTGAGATAAGATAAGGATTTTAGAACAAAAATCTACATCGCCTAATTTATAGAGTAATAATTATGTCTCCCCTTCTTCGAAAGGGGGGACATGCTGTATTTGTAGTTATTCTTATTCTTATTACGATTCCCCAACAGAGTTGGGAATCGTATTGTTTTTCTATTGTTTTTAGCTCACCTATGCACGAAGTGCAAGGTGAGCTATTGGGATCACATTTTGTCCGTCGTCTATCGTGCGTCGTGCTTCGTGCGTCGTGCTTCGTGCGTCGTCAACATTTGAGCTTGTTAACACTCTACAGGCTACATTTTGCATCCAATCTTCATGAAAGTTTATCAGAACGTTCATCTCCATAAAATCTTGGACAAGTTCGAAACTGGGCCATATGAGGTCAAAAACGAGGTCACTAGGTCAAATTGAAGCGAAATCTTGTTAACACTCTAGAGGCCACATTTTCAACTTGAGCATGTTTAAACTTTATCAGAATGTTTGTCTTAATGATATGTAGGTCAAGTTCGAACATGGGTCACGTCGGGTCAAGAAGTAGGTCACTAGGCCAAATTGAAGGAAAATATTGTTAACACTCCAGAGGCCGCAATTTTTGCTTAAGCAGTTGAAATTTTGTCAGAATGTTTGTCTTAAAAATATCTAGGTCAAGTTCGAATATGGGTTATGCCGGGTCAAAAACTAGGTCACTAGATCAAATTGAAGGAAAATCTTGTTAACACTTTGGATGCCGCATTTTTTGCTTCAGCAACTTGAAATTTGGTCAGAATGTTTGTCTTAAAGATATCTAGGTCAAGTTCAAATATGGGTCATATTGGGTCAGAAACTAGGTCACTAGGCCAAATTGAGGGACAATCTTGTTAACTCTGTAGAAGCTGCATATTTTGCTTCAGCAACTTGAAATTTGTTCAGAATGTTGAGCTGAATGATATCTAGGCCAAGTTCGAATATGGGTCATGCCGGGTCAAAAACTAGATCACTAGGCCAAATTGAAGGAAAATCTTGTTAACACTTTGGATGCCTCATTATTTGCTTCAGCAGCTTGAAATTTTGTCAGAATGTTTGTCTTAAAGATATCTAGGTCAAGTTTAAATATGGGCCATATTGGATTAGAAACTAGGTCACAAGGCCAAATTAAGGGAAAATCTTGTTAACTCTGTAAAAGCCGCATGTTTTGCTTCAGTGGCTTGAAATTTGTTCAGAATGTTGAGCTGAATGATATTTAGGCCAAGTTCGAATATGGGTCATGCCGGGTCAAAAACTAGGTCACTAGATCAAATTGAAGGAAAATCTTGTGAACACTTTGGATGCCACATTTTTTGCTTCAGCAGCTTGAAATTTGGTCAGAATGTTTGTCTGAATTATATCTAGATCATGTTCGAATATGGGTCATATTGGATCAGAAACTAGGTCAATAAAGGAAAATATTGTTCAAACTCCGGAGGCCGCATTTTTACTTTGAGCAAGTTGAAACTTTGTCAGTATGTTGTCTTAATGATATCTAGTCCATGTAGGAATATGGGTCATATCAGGTAAAAAAATATAGATCACTAGGCAAAATGAAGGAAAATATTGTTAACAGTGTGGAGGATGCATTCAGAATAATTGTCTTGATGTGTTTTGCATTGCAGTACATTGTATAATTAAGGTGAGCGATCCAGGGCCATCATGGCCCTCTTGTTTATTACGATTCCCCAACAGAGTTGGGAATCGTATTGTTTTTCTATTGTTTTTACGATTCCCCAACAGAGTTGGGAATCGTATTGTTTTTCTATTGTTTTTTATTATTATTATTCTCTTTCAGCTATCCAAATTTTTGTCCAGAGCAATACTCATAAACTACTTGATGGAATTGATCGAAACTTGCAACATAGATATATGGCAATGTGAACTTGTGTAGTTTTCAAGAATGATAACTCTGAGCCACTTTTTTGCAAAGTTATCTCCCCTTTTTCAATATTTTAATCAATTTTTGTCAGAGCGATATCTTGTGAACGAATGGTTAGATATTATTGAAACTTGGAACATAGATAGATGGCACTGTGCAGTTGTACAACATGCAATCATTATAACTCTGGGCCACTTTTTTGCAAAGTTATCTCCCCTTTTTCATTTTTTTAATAATTGGGTGATTTGAACTTGTATAACTCGATAACGAAAAGACATAGAGACTTGAAACTTAGTACGAATGTTCCCAATCAAGTGACCTACTTTCTCCTGTGTATTTGAGCTTGACCGAATACTCGTTTCTGATTGGTCAATTTTTCGGACTTGTATAACTCGAAAATGACTAGTGATAGACTTGAAATTTAGTACATGTCATTCTAATCAAGTAGTACTACTTTATCAAGTGTATTAGCGCATGACCGAATACTCGTTTCTGATTGGTCGATTTTTCGGACTTGTATAACTCAAAAACGACAAGTGATAGAGACTTGAAACTTAGTACATGTGTTTCTTATCAAGTAGTTCTACTTTTGCATGTGTATTAGCGCATGACCGAATACTCGTTTCTGATTGGTCGATTTTTCGGACATGTATAACTCAAAAACGACAAGTGATAGAGACTTGAAACTTAGTACAAGTGTTCCCAATCAAGTGATACTACTTTCTCATGTGTATTTGCGCATGACCGAATACTCGCTTCTGATTGGTCGATTTTTCGGACTTGTATAACTCAAAAACGACAAGTGATCGAGACTTGAAACTTAGTACATGTGTTTCTAATCAAGTAGTACTACTTTCTCAAGTGTATTAGTGCATGACCGAATACTCGTGTCTGTTATCTCCCCTTGTTAAATAAAATGGCAAGGGAATCGTTCGTAACTGTTGCTACAGTTACAATCTCTAGTTTCTTCTTATTATTATTATTCTCTTTCAGCTATCCAAATTTTTGTCCAGAGCAATACTCATAAACTACTTGATGGAATTGATTGAAACTTCCAACATAGATAGATGGCAATGTGAACTTGTGTAGTTTTCAAGAATGATAACTCTGAGCCACTGTTTTGCAAAGTTATCTCCCCTTTTTCAATATTTTAATCAATTTTTGTCAGAGCGATATCTTGTGAACGAATGGTCAGATATTATTGAAACTTGGAACATAGATAGATGGCACTGTGCAGTTGTACAACATGCAAGAATTATAACTCTGGGCCACTTTTTTGCAAAGTTATCTCCCCTTTTTCATTTTTTTTATAATTGGGTGATTTGAACCTGTATAACTCGATAACGATAGAGACTTGAAACTTAGTACAAATGTTCCCAATCAAGTGACCTACTTTCTCATGTGTAATTGAGCTTGACCGAATACTCGTTTCTGATTGGTCGATTTTTCGGACTTGTATAACTCGAAAATGACTAGTGATAGAGACTTGAAACTTAGTACATGTGATTCTAATCAAGTAGTACTACTTTCTCAAGTGTATTAGCGCATGACCGAATACTCGTTTCTGATTGGTCGATTTTTCGGACATGTATAACTCAAAAACGACAAGTGATCGAGACTTGAAACTTAGTACATGTGTTTCTAATCAAGTAGTACTACTTTCTCAAGTGTATTAGTGCATGACCGAATACTCGTGTCTGTTATCTCCCCTTGTTAAATAAAATGGCAAGGGAATCGTTCGTAACTGTTGCTACAGTTACAATCTCTAGTTTCTTCTTATTATTATTATTCTCTTTCAGCTATCCAAATTTTTGTCCAGAGCAATACTCATAAACTACTTGATGGAATTGATTGAAACTTCCAACGTAGATAGATGGCAATGTGAACTTGTGTAGTTTTAAGAATGATAACTCTGAGCCACTGTTTTGCAAAGTTATCTCCCCTTTTTCAATATTTTAATCAATTTTTGTCAGAGCGATATCTTGTGAACGAATGGTCAGATATTATTGAAACTTGGAACATAGATAGATGGCACTGTGCAGTTGTACAACATGCAAGAATTATAACTCTGGGCCACTTTTTTGCAAAGTTATCTCCCCTTTTTCATTTTTTTTATAATTGGATGATTTGAACCTGTATAACTCGATAACGATAGAGACTTGAAACTTAGTACAAATGTTCCCAATCAAGTGACCTACTTTCTCATGTGTATTTGAGCTTGACCGAATACTCGTTTTTGATTGGTCGATTTTTCGGACTTGTATAACTCGAAAATGACTAGTGATAGAGACTTGAAACTTAGTACATGTGATTCTAATCAAGTAGTACTACTTTCTCAAGTGTATTAGCGCATGACCGAATACTCGTTTCTGATTGGTCGATTTTTCGGACATGTATAACTCAAAAACGACAAGTGATAGAGACTTGAAACTTAGTACAAGTGTTCGCAATCAAGTGATACTACTTTCTCATGTGTATTTGAGCATGACCGAATACTCGCTTCTGATTGGTCGATTTTTCGGACTTGTATAACTCAAAAACGACAAGTGATAGAGACTTGAAACTTAGTACATCTCTTTCTAATCAAGTAGACCTACTTTCCCAAGTGTATTAGCGCATGACCAAATACTCGTTTCTGATTGGTCGATTTTTCGAACTTGTATAACTCAAAAACGACAAGTGATAGAGACTTGAAACTTAGTACACGTGTTTCTAATCAAGTGGTACTACTTTCTCAAGTGTATTAGCGCATGACCGAATACTCGTTTCTGATTGGTCAATTTTTCGGACTTGTATAACTCAAAAACGACAAGTGATAGAGACTTGAAACTTAGTACATGTGTTCCCAATCAAGTAGTTCATCTTTCGCAAGAGTATTAGCGCATGACCAAATACTCGTTTCTGTTATCTCCCCTTGTTAAATAAAATGGCAAGGGAATCGTTCGTAACTGTTGCTACAGTTACAATCTCTAGTTATTATGTCTCCCCCTGTATACAGGGGAGATATATTGTTTTTGTCCTGGGCGTCTGTCTGTCTGTCTGTCCTTCTGTCTGTCTCTCTGTCTGTCTGTCTGTCCGAAATCGTGTCCGCTCCATATCTCCAAGACGGCTTGAAGGATTTTCATGAAACTTGGCTCACATGTTCACCTCATCAAGGCGACGTGCAGAACCCGCGTCTCGACAATATAGGGTCAAGGTCACGCTTGAAGGTCAAAGGTTTGAGGCTTTATTTCGTGTCCGCTCCATATCTCCCAGACGGCTTGAAGGATTTTCATGAAACTTGGGTCACATGTTCACCTCATCAAGGCGACGTGCAGAACCCGCGTCTCGACAATATAGGGTCAAGGTCAAGGTCACACTTGAAGGTCAAAGGTTTGAGGCTTTATTTCGTGTCCGCTCCATATCTCCGAGACGGCTTGAAGGATTTTCATGAAACTTGGGTCACATGTTCACCTCATCAAGGCGACGTGCAGAACCTGCGTCTCGACAATATAGGGTCAAGGTCAAGGTCACGCTTGAATGTCAAAGGTTTGAGGCTTTATTTCGTGTCCGCTCCATATCTCCCAGACGGCTTGAAGGATTTTCATGAAACTTGGGTCACATGTTTACCTCATCAAGGCGACGTGCAGAACCCGCGTCTCGACAATATAGGGTCAATGTCAAGGTCACGCTTGAAGGTCAAATGTTTGAGGCTTTATTTCGTGTCCGCTCCATATCTGTCCCAAATTTATAGGTTGGAATGTTTTGAGAGATTTTGACAGATATTTGAGGGGAGACATCTGTTT
The DNA here is from genome assembly GCA_031761405.1 of Serripes groenlandicus. NCBI lineage: Eukaryota > Metazoa > Mollusca > Bivalvia > Cardiida > Cardiidae > Serripes > Serripes groenlandicus. The sequence goes on from JASEVX010000013.1 coordinate 46,293,151, forward strand.
TTTGCAAAAACAATTCTAGTTATTATTATTCTTTATTCTCCTATCCAAAAATTTTGTCCAGAGCAATACTCATAAACTACTTGATGGAATTGATCGAAACTTGCAACATAGATAGATGGCAATGTGAACTTGTGTAGTTTTCAAGAATGATAACTCTGAGCCACTTTTTTGCAAAGTTATCTCCCCTTTTTCAATATTTTATCCAAAATTTTTGTCCAGAGCAATACTCATAAACTACTTGATGGAATTGATCGAAACTTGCAACATAGATAGATGGCAATGTGAACTTGTGTAGTTTTCAAGAATGATAACTCTGAGCCACTTTTTTGCAAAGTTATCTCCCCTTTTTCAATATTTTAATCAATTTTTGTCAGAGCGATATCTTGTAAACGAAAGGTCAGATATTATTGAAACTTGGAACATAGATAGATGGCACAGTGCAGTTGTACAACATGCAAGAATTATAACTCTGGGCCACTATTTTGCAAAGTTATCTCCCCTTTTTCATTTTTTTAATAATTGGGTGATTTGAACTTGTATAACTCGATAACGAAAAGAGATAGACACTTGAAACTTAGTACAAATGTTCCCAATCAAGTGACCTACTTTCTCATGTGTATTTGAGCTTGACCGAATACTCGTTTCTGATTGGTCGATTTTTCGGACTTGTATAACTCGAAAATGACTAGTGATAGAGACTTGAAACTTAGTACATGTGATTCTAATCAAGTAGTACTACTTTCTCAAGTGTATTAGCGCATGACCGAATACTCGTTTCTGATTGGTCGATTTTTCTGACTTGTATAACTCAAAAACGACAAGTGATAGAGACTTGAAACTTAGTACATGTGTTTCTTATCAAGTAGTTCTACTTTTGCATGTGTATTAGCGCATGGCCGAATACTCGTTTCTGATTGGTCGATTTTTCGGACTTGTATAACTCAAAAACGACAAGTGATAGAGACTTGAAACTTAGTACATGTGTTTCTTATCAAAAGTAGTACTATTTTTGCATGTGTATTAGCGCATGACCGAATACTCGTTTCTGATTGGTCGATTTTTCGGACTTGTATAACTCAAAAACGACAAGTGATAGAGACTTGAAACTTAGTACATGTGTCCCTAATCAAGTAGTAGTACTTTCGCAAATGTATTAGCGCATTACCGAATACTCTGGGCCATTGTGTTATCTGCCCTTGTTCAATAAAATGGCAAGGGAATCGTTCGTAACTGTTGCTACAGTTCCAATCTCTAGTTACGATTCCCCAACAGAGTTGGGAATCGTATTGTTTTTCTATTGTTTTTAGCTCGCCAGTACGAAGTACATGAGAGCTTATGTGTTACCCCCACCGTCGGCACCGTCGGCGTCGGCGGTGGCGTAGACACCTAGGTTTAAGGTTTGTGTTTAAGGTTTTCATTTGGGTTTTAAGGGTTTATACCTTTAGGAACCATTTGTCATCCATCTACGCACACCACTACACCCGTCCTGACCCTGGGTCAAGGTGAAGGTAATTTCTACTTGGTTCTACTTGGTTCAGTTACAAGGTTTAAGGTTTGCGTTTAACGTTTAACATATCACTCTGCATTCACTATTATGACATTGATTGCTTTCATATTTAGTTTATACATTTAGGAACTATTGGTCATCCATCTACGCACACCACTACACCCGTTCTGACCCTGGGTCAAGGTCAAGGTCATTTCTACTTGGTTCAGTTACAAGGTTTAAGGTTTGCGTTTAACGTTTAACATATCACTCTGCATTCACTATTATGACATTGATTGCTTTCATATTTAGTTTATACATTTAGGAACTATTGGTCATCCATCTACGCACACCACTACACCCGTTCTGACCCTGGGTCAAGGTCAAGGTCATTTCTACTTGGTTCAGTTACAAGGTTTAAGGTTTGCGTTTAACGTTTAACATATCACTCTGCAGTCACTATTATGACATTGATTGCTTTCATATTTAGTTTATACATTTAGGAACTATTGGTCATCCATCTGCGCACACCACTACACCCGTCCTGCACCTGGGTCAAGGTCAAGGTCATTTCTACTTGGTTCAGTTACAAGGTTTAAGGTTTGCGTTTAACGTTTAACATATCACTCTGCATTCACTATTATGACATTGATTGCTTTCATATTTAGTTTATACATTTAGGAACTATTGGTCCATCTACGCACCCCACTACACCTGTCCTGACCCTGGGTCAAGGTCAAGTTATATCAGAGTTATTGCCCCTTTTCTGTCAAAAAATCTAACTTTTTCGTCACGTTTTCAAATAACTTTTTTTCTACTCGAAGGATTAGATTGAAACTTCTGACAAATGTTTATATCAATGTGTGTGATTGGTTCACAAAAGGGGGATAATCCAAATAATTTTATATCAGAGTTATTAACCCTTTTCTGTCAAAAAATTAAATTTTCAAATAACTTTTTTTCTACCCGAAGGATTGGATTGAAACTTCTGACAAATGTTACTTTTTTTTTTATTCGACGTCTGTCTGTCTATTTTTTTTTTTATCCGGCGTCTGTCTGTCTGTCTGTCCGTCACACTTTTTTCGTCACGTTTTCAAATAACTTTTGTTCTACTCTAAGGATTAGATTGAAACTTCTGACAAATGTTTTTATCAATGTGTGTGATTGGTTCACAAAAGGGCGATAATCCAAATAATTTTATATTAGAGTTATTGCCCCTTTTCTGTCAAAAATTTAAATTTTCAAATAACTTTTTTTCTACTCAAAGGATTGGATTGAAACTTCTGACAAATGTTTATATCAATGTGTATGATGGGTTCACAAAAAGGGGGATAATCCAAATATTTTTATATCAGAGTTATTGGCCCTTTTCTGTCAAAAATTTAATCTACTCAAAGGATTGGATTGAAACTTCTGACAAATGTGTATATCAATGTGTATGATGGGTTCACGAAAGGGGGATAATCCAAATATTTTTATATCAGAGTTATTGCCCCTTTTCTGTCAAATATTCAAATTACTTTTTTTCTGCTCAAAGGATTGGATTGAAACTTCTGACAAATGTTTATATCAATTTTTGTGATGGGTTCACAAAAGGGGGATAATCCAAATATTTTTTATATCAGAGTTATTGCCCCTTTTCTATCAAAAATTAAAATGTTCTGACAAGGCGCCGGCAGGTGACACACGTGCTCCGGGGAGCACTCCATTCTAGTTGAACTTAGAATTTTTGTCAAAAGTATTGAAAAGGTGTATTATCTTGCAATAGGTGATACTGTGCGACTTTACCTAATACTTTAACTGTTCTGAAGTAGGCCCTGATATACGATGGCCCTGATAGGCGAGCTGTATTGTCCTCCGACAACTCTTGTTTATTATTATTATTATTCTTTATTCTCCTATCCAAAAATTTTGTCCAGAGCAATACTCATAAACTACTTGATGGAATTGATCGAAACTTGCAACATAGATAGATGGCAATGTGAACTTGTGTAGTTTTCAAGAATGATAACTCTGAGCCACTTTTGTGCAAAGTTATCTCCCCTTTTTCAATATTTTATCCAAATTTTTTGTCCAGAGCAATACTCATAAACTACTTGATGGAATTGATCGAAACTTGCAACATAGATAGATGGCAATGTGAACTTGTGTAGTTTTCAAGAATGATAACTCTGAGCCACTTTTTTGCAAAGTTATCTCCCCTTTTTCAATATTTTAATCAATTTTTGTCAGAGCGATATCTTGTGAACGAATGGTCAGATATTATTGAAACTTGGAACATAGATAGATGGCACTGTGCAGTTGTACAACATGCAAGAATTATAACTCTGGGCCACTTTTTTGCAAAGTTATCTCCCCTTTTTCATTTTTTTAATAATTGGGTGATTTGAACTTGTATAACTCGATAACGAAAAGAGATAGAGACTTGAAATTTAGTACAAATGTTCCCAATCAAGTGACCTACTTTCACATGTGTATTTGAGCTTGACCAAATACTCGTTTCTGATTGGTCGATTTTTCGGACTTGTATAACTCGAAAATGACTAGTGATAGAGACTTGAAACTTAGTACATGTGATTCTAATCAAGTAGTACTACTTTCTCAAGTGTATTAGCGCATGACCGAATACTCGTTTCTGATTGGTCGATTTTTCTGACTTGTATAACTCAAAAACGACAAGTGATAGAGACTTGAAACTTAGTACATGTGTTTCTTATCAAGTAGTTCTACTTTCGCAAGTGTATTAGCGCATGACCGAATACTCGTTTCTGATTGGTCGATTTTTCGGACTTGTATAACTCAAAAACGACAAGTGATAGAGACTTGAAACTTAGTACATGTGTTTCTTATCAAGTAGTACTATTTTTGCATGTGTATTAGCGCATGACCGAATACTCGTTTCTGATTGGTCGATTTTTCGGACTTGTATAACTCAAAAACGACAAGTGATAGAGACTTGAAACTTAGTACATGTGTCCCTAATCAAGTAGTAGTACTTTCGCAAGTGTATTAGCGCATTACCGAATACTCTGGGCCATTGTGTTATCTGCCCTTGTTCAATAAAATGGCAAGGGAATCGTTCGTAACTGTTGCTACAGTTACAATCTCTAGTTCTTCTTCTTCTTCTTATTATTATTATTATTATTATTTTCTTTCTCCTATCCAAATTTTTGTCCAGAGCAATACTCATAAACTACTTGATGGAATTGATGGAAACTTGCAACATAGATAGATGGCAATGTGAACTTGTGTAGTTTTCAAGAATGATAACTCTGAGCCACTTTTGTGCAAAGTTATCTCCCCTTTTTCAATATTTTAATCAATTTTTGTCAGAGCGATATCTTGTGAACGAATGGTCAGATATTATTGAAACTTGGAACATAGATAGATGGCACTGTGCAGTTGTACAACATGCAAGAATTATAACTCTGGGCCACTTTTTTGCAAAGTTATCTCCCCTTTTTCATTTTTTTAATAATTGGGTGATTTGAACTTGTATAACTCGATAACGAAAAGAGATAGAGACTTGAAACTTAGTACAAATGTTCCCAATCAAGTGACCTACTTTCTCATGTGTATTTGAGCTTGACAGAATACTCGTTTCTGGTTGGTCGATTTTTCTGACTTGTATAACTCGAAAATGACTAGTGATAGAGACTTGAAACTTAATACATGTGATTCTAATCAAGTAGAACTACTTTCTCAAGTGTATTAGCGCCTGACCGAATACTCGTTTCTGATTGGTCGATTTTTCTGACTTGTATAACTCAAAAACGACAAGTGATAGAGACTTGAAACTTAGTACATGTGTTTCTTATCAAGTAGTTCTACTTTTGCATGTGTATTAGCGCATGACCGAATACTCGTTTCTGATTGGTCGATTTTTCGGACTTGTATAACTCAAAAACGACAAGTGATAGAGACTTGAAACTTAGTACATGTGTTTCTTATCAAGTAGTACTACTTTTGCATGTGTATTAGCGCATGACCGAATACTCGTTTCTGATTGGTCGATTTTTCGGACTTGTATAACTCAAAAACGACAAGTGATAGAGACTTGAAACTTAGTACATGTGTCCCTAATCAAGTAGTAGTACTTTCGCAAGTGTATTAGCGCATTACCGAATACTCTGGGCCATTGTGTTATCTGCCCTTGTTCAATAAAATGGCAAGGGAATCGTTCGTAACTGTTGCTACAGTTACAATCTCTAGTTATTCTTCTTATTATTATTATTTTCTTTCTCCTATCCAAATTTTTGTCCAGAGCAATACTCATAAACTACTTCATGGAATTGATCGAAACTTGCAACATAGATAGATGGCAATGTGAACTTGTGTAGTTTTCAAGAATGATAACTCTGAGCCACTTTTTTGCAAAGTTATCTCCCCTTTTTCAGTATTTTAATCAATTTTTGTCAGAGCCATATCTTGTGAACGAATGGTCAGATATTATTGAAACTTGGAACATAGATAGATGGCACTGTGCAGTTGTACAACATGCAAGAATTATAACTCTGGGCCACTTTTTTGCAAAGTTATCTCCCCTTTTTCATTTTTTTTAATAATTGGGTGATTTGAACTTGTATAACTCGATAACGAAAAGAGATAGAGACTTGAAACTTAGTACAAATGTTCCCAATCAAGTGACTTACTTTCTCATGTGTATTTGAGCTTGACCGAATACTCGTTTCTGATTGGTCGATTTTTCGGACTTGTATAACTCGAAAATGACTAGTGATAGAGACTTGAAACTTAGTACATGTGATTCTAATCAAGTAGTACTACTTTCTCAAGTGTATTAGCGCATGACCGAATACTCGTTTCTGATTGGTCGATTTTTCTGACTTGTATAACTCAAAAACGACAAGTGATAGAAACTTGAAACTTAGTGCATGTGTTTCTTATCAAGTAGTTCTACTTTTGCATGTGTATTAGCGCATGACCGAATACTCGTTTCTGATTGGTCGATTTTTCGGACTTGTATAACTCAAAAGCGACAAGTGATAGAGACTTGAAACTTAGTACATGTGTTTCTTATCAAGTAGTACTATTTTTGCATGTGTAATAGCGCATGACCGAATACTCGTTTCTGATTGGTCGATTTTTCGGACTTGTATAACTCAAAAACGACAAGTGATAGAGACTTGAAACTTAGTACATGTGTCCCTAATCAAGTAGTAGTACTTTCGCAAGTGTATTTGCGCATTACCGAATACTCTGGGCCATTGTGTTATCTGCCCTTGTTCAATAAAATGGCAAGGGAATCGTTCGTAACTGTTGCTACAGTTACAATCTCTAGTTATTATTACGATTCCCCAACAGAGTTGGGAATCGTATTGTTTTTCTATTGTTTTTTATTATTATTATTATTATTTTCTTTCTCCTATCCAAATTTTTGTCCAGAGCAATACTCATAAACTACTTGATGGAATTGATCGAAACTTGCAACATAGATAGATGGCAATGTGAACTTGTGTAGTTTTTAAGAATGATAACTCTGAGCCACTTTTTTGTAAAGTTATCTCCCCTTTTTCAATATTTTAATCAATTTTTGTCAGAGCGATATCTTGTGAACGAATCGTCAGATATTATTGAAACTTGGAACATAGATAGATGGCACTGTGCAGTTGTACAACATGCAAGAATTATAACTCTGGGCCACTTTTTTGCAAAGTTATCTCCCCTTTTTCATTTTTTTTAATAATTGGGTGATTTGAACTTGTATAACTCGATAACGAAAAGAGATAGAGACTTGAAACTTAGTACAAATGTTCCCAATCAAGTGACCTACTTTCTCATGTGTATTTGAGCTTGACCGAATACTCGTTTCTGATTGGTCGATTTTTCGGACTTGTATAACTCGAAAATGACTAGTGATAGAGACTTGAAACTTAGTACATGTGATTCTAATCAAGTAGTACTACTTTCTCAAGTGTATTAGCGCATGACCGAATACTCGTTTCTGATTGGTCGATTTTTCTGACTTGTATAACTCAAAAACGACAAGTGATAGAGACTTGAAACTTAGTACATGTGTTTCTTATCAAGTAGTTCTACTTTTGCATGTGTATTAGCGCATGACCGAATACTCGTTTCTGATTGGTCGATTTTTCGGACTTGTATAACTCAAAAACGACAAGTGATAGAGACTTGAAACTTAGTACATGTGTTTCTTATCAAGTAGTACTATTTTTGCATGTGTATTAGCGCATGACCGAATACTCGTTTCTGATTGGTCGATTTTTCCGACTTGTATAACTCAAAAACGACAAGTGATAGAGACTTGAAACTTAGTACATGTGTCCTTAATCAAGTAGTAGTACTTTCGCAATTGTATTAGCGCATTACCGAATACTCTGGGCCATTGTGTAATCTGCCCTTGTTCAATAAAATGGCAAGGGAATCGTTCGTAACTGTTGCTACAGTTACAATCTCTAGTTACGATTCCCCAACAGAGTTTAGAATCGTATTGTTTTTCTGTTGTTTTTTATTATTATTATTCTCTTTCAGCTATCCAAATTTTTGTCCAGAGCAATACTCATAAACTACTTGATGGAATTGATCGAAACTTGCAACATAGATAGATGACAATGTGAACTTGTGTAGTTTTCAAGAATGATAACTCTGAGCCACTTTTTTGCAAAGTTATCTCCCCTTTTTCAATATTTTAATCAATTTTTGTCAGAGCTATATCTTGTGAACGAATGGTCAGATATTATTGAAACTTGGAACATAGATAGATGGCACTGTGCAGTTGTACAACATGCAAGAATTATAATTCTGGGCCACTTTTTTGCAAAGTTATCTCCCCCTTTTCATTTTTTTAATAATTGGGTGATTTGAGCTTGTATAACTCAAAAACGACAAGTGATAGAGACTTGAAATTTAGTACAAATGTTCCCAATCAAGTGATACTACTTTCTCATGTTTATTTGAGCATGACCGAATACTCTCTTCTGATTGGTCGATTTTTCGGACTTGTATAACTCACAAACGACTAGTGATAGAGACTTGAAACTTAGTACATGTGTTTCTAATCAAGTAGTACTACTTTCTCAAGTGAATTAGCGCATGACCGAATACTCGTTTCTGATTGGTAGATTTTTCGGACATGTATAACTCAAAAAGCACAAGTGATAGAGACTTGAAACTTAGTACAAGTGTTCCCACTCAAGTGATATTACTTTCTCATGTGTATTTGCACATGACCGATTACTCGCTTCTGATTGGTCGATTTTTCGGACTTGTATAACTCAAAAACGACAAGTGATAGTGACTTGAAACTTAGTACGTGTGTTTCTAATCAAGTAGTTCTACTTTCTCAAGTGTATTAGCGCATGACCGAATACTCGCTTCTGATTGGTCGATTTTTCGGAATTGTATAACTCAAAAACGACAAGTGATAGAGACTTGAAACTTAGTACATGTGTTCCTAATCAAGTAGTACTACTTTTGCAAGTGTATTAGCGCATGACCAAATACTCGTTTCTGTTATCTCCCATTGTTAAATAAAATGGCAAGGGAATCGTTCGTAACTGTTGCTACAGTTACAATCTCTAGTTATTATTATTATTATTATTCTTTATTCTCCTATCCAAAAATTTTGTCCAGAGCAATACTCATAAACTACTTGATGGAATTGATCGAAACTTGCAACATAGATAGATGGCAATGTGAACTTGTGTAGTTTTCAAGAATGATAACTCTGAGCCACTTTTTTGCAAAGTTATCTCCCCTTTTTCAATATTTTAATCAATTTTTGTCAGAGCCATATCTTGTGAACGAATGGTCAGATATTATTGAAACTTGGAACATAGATAGATGGCACTGTGCAGTTGTACAACATGCAAGAATTATAACTCTGGGCCACTTTTTTGCAAAGTTATCTCCCTTTTTCATTTTTTTAATAATTGGGTGATTTGAACTTGTATAACTCGATAACGAAAAGAGATAGAGACTTGAAACTTAGTACAAATGTTCCCAATCAAGTGACCTACTTTCTCATGTGTATTTGAGCTTGACCGAATACTCGTTTCTGATTGGTCGATTTTTCGTACTTGTATAACTCGAAAATGACTAGTGATAGAGACTTGAAACTTAGTACATGTGATTCTAATCAAGTAGTACTACTTTCTCAAGTGTATTAGCGCATGACCGAATACTCGTTTCTGATTGGTCGATTTTTCGGACTTGTATAACTCAAAAACGACAAGTGATAGAGACTTGAAACTTAGTACATGTGTTTCTTATCAAGTAGTTCTACTTTTGCATGTGTATTAGCGCATGACCGAATACTCGTTTCTGATTGGTCGATTTTTCGGACTTGTATAACTCAAAAACGACAAGTGATAGAGACTTGAAACTTAGTACATGTGTTTCTTATCAAGTAGTACTACTTTTGCATGTGTATTAGCGCATGACCGAATACTCGTTTCTGATTGGTCGATTTTTCGGACTTGTATAACTCAAAAACGACAAGTGATAGAGACTTGAAACTTAGTACATGTGTCCCTAATCAAGTAGTAGTACTTTCGCAAGTGTATTAGCGCATTACCGAATACTCTGGGCCATTGTGTTATCTGCCCTTGTTCAATAAAATGGCAAGGGAATCGTTCGTAACTGTTGCTACAGTTACAATCTCTAGTTCTTATTCTTATTATTATTCTTCTTCTTCTTAACTTTTGTTTGTCCAGAGCAGAACTCGGAAACTACTTGAAGTAATTGATTGAAACTTGGAACATAGATAGATGGCAATGTGAAGTTGTGCACCTTGCAAGAATTATAACTCTGGGCCACTTTGTTGCAAAGTTATCTGCCCTTGTTCAATATTTTAATAGTGTAAACTTTGTCCAGAGCAGAACTCAGAAACTACTTGAAGGAATTTATTGAAACTTGGAACATAGATAGATGGAAATGTGAAGTTGTGCACCTTGCAATAATTATGAGTTATCTCCCCCTTCTTCAATATTTTAATAGTGTAAACTTTGTCCAGAGCAGAACTCAGAAACTACTTGAAGGAATTTATTGAAACTTGGAACATAGATAGATGGCAATGTGAAGTTGTGCACCTTGCAATAATTATAACTCTGGGCTACTTCGTTGCAAAGTTATCTCCCCCTTTTCAATATTTTAATAGTCATTGACAAACTGCAATGGGGAGACATATGTTTTTTCATAAAAACAACCTTTCTAGTTTATTAATGTATCAGTATTATTTTTTGTTTAATTATTTGTAATTATTATACCCCCAAAAAACAAAGTTTTGGGGGGGTATATAGGAGTCACTGTGTCGGGCTGTATATCTGTCTGTCTGTCGGTCGGTCAGAAGCCATATTTTGTCCAGCCTATTTCATACAAACCAGTGGGTGGAATTCAATAAAATTTTACATGAAGCTTCTATACCAAGAGGAGATGTGCATATCCTAAAGGGGTTACAACATGGCCCTTTTACTTATTAAGTAAGCCATATTTTGTCTGGCCTATTTCTTACAAACCACTGGGTGGAATTCAATAAAATTACATGAAGCTTCTATACCAAGGGGAGATGTGCATATCCTAAAGGGGTTACAATTGCATGTTATTTTACAGAGTTATGGCCCTTTTACTTATTAAGTAAGCCATATTTTGTCCGACCTATTTCTTACAAACCACTGGGTGGAATTCAATAAAATTTTATATGAAGCTTCTATACCAAGAGGAGATGTGCATATCATAAAGGTCTTACAATTGCATGTAAGTTATGGCCCTTTTGTTGGTCGGTCGGAAGCCATATTTTGAATCAAGGTGCTGTTTTGGGGGTATTTATCATCTTCAATGATAGTTCTAGTTATACCCCCAAAAAACAAAGTTTTGGGGGGGTATATAGGAGTCACTGTGTCGGTCGGTCGGTCGGAAGCCATATTTTGTCCGGACCATATCTTAACAATGCAACATAGGATTTGAACGAAACTTCATAGGATGATACAACACGTTGAGAGGAAGTGCGGTGTACAGGAACCATAACTCTATTTTATCTAAATACAAAGTTATTGCCCTTTGTTACTTTTTCTTATTCGTAGAGTCTTGTCCGGAGCATAACTTTAAAACTAATTGTTGGAATTTAATAAAACTTCATAGGATGATACAACACATTGAGAGGAAGTGCAGTGTATAGGAACCATAACTCTTATTTAATCTAAAGAAAGAGTTATTGCCCTTTGTTACTTTTTCTTGTCCGGAGAATTACTTAATAACTAACAGATGGAATCTAATAAAACTGCATACAATGGTAGAGCATAATCAGAGGAAGTGCAGTGTACAAGAACCATAACTCTAATTTACATAATTACAGAGTTATTGCCCTTTGTTACTTTTTCTTATTCGTAGAGTCTTGTCCAGAGCATAACTTTAAAACTGATTCTTGGAATTTATTAAAACTTCATAGGATGATACAACACATTGAGAGGAAGTGCAGTGTACAGGAACCATAACTCTATTTAATCTAAATACCGAGTTATTGCCCTTTGTTACTTTTTCTTGTCCGGAGAATTACTTAATAACTAACAGATGGGATCTAATAAAACTGCATACAATGGTAGAGCATAATCAGAGGAAGTGCAGTGTACAAGAACCATAACTCTAATTTACATAATTACAGAGTTATTGCCCTTTGTTACTTTTTCTTATTCGTAGAGTCTTGTCCAGAGCATAACTTTAAAACAAATTGTTGGAATTTAATAAAACTTCATAGGATGATACAACACATTGAGAGGAAGTGCAGTGTACAGAAACCATAACTCTATTTAATCTAAATACAGAGTTATTGCCCTTTGTTACTTTTTCTTGTTTACAGAGTTATGGCCCTTTTGTTGGTCGGTCGTAAGCCATTTTTGAGTCAAGGTGCTGTTTTGGGGGTATTTATCATCTTCAGTGATATTTCTAGTTTTTTATTGTTGTATTATTATAATTTCTTCTTCTTATTATTATTTTTTTATATATTTCTAATGCTATATAGTCTTAATTATTGCAAACTGAGCTGTTTTAATGCTGTGGAAAAAGGTGAAATTACTAAGCAATTTTCTGTTTATAAACAATATAGAACTCTTTTATCAAAATAAACTTTCATAAGTCCAATAGATACATATTTTTCCTTTATTGTCAAATTTGAGGACTCTTCAAAAGAATGCATATTAAATTTGGTTGTAAGTCTTAGGAACAGGAAAGGATTGTCTCAAAGAGATTATTCTTTTGGGTACCCACAACATACAGACTCGAAAGATTTTCTAGGGCAAACACCAGTTTAACCCCCCTCATCTCAGGCTCAGCCAATTTTCCCATAATCACATGCATTCTATTCTATTTCAACAGCTTGTGGACAAATGAGCAAGAGAATACAACAGATTGTGTTGGATTCATTTGGCGATCAGTTCTATGAGAAAGCAGTAGATTGCTTGAAGTGTTTACGGGAACAATGTATTAAGGTATTTATGAGTTTTTTAGTTGCTCAGTTAAAATATGGCTACTGAAATAACCGCCTCATTGATAGTGGTAGATTGTCTGCCTCAGGTGAGCAGGGCTCTCACGAGGGGGCGATTTGGGCGAAGTGGTCGCCTAAAAGTTTCTGACTTCGCCCATTCACTCGATCAAAGCGAAGTCGACTTCGCCCAAAATCTCAGTCAAAGCGAAGTTGACTTCTCCGACAATTTTGTCCTAGCATCGGACACTGTTAAAATGATCACGGTCACGCACCATGTCGAATCGATGTAGGCCTATACAGTTCTCGATATACACAGTTGCGTAATCAGTTATTTGACAACTGAGAGTGTATATATCCATTAAAAGCTGAACAATCGAATCATTTAACATACACAATGACGTAGAACCAATCAAAATCGTGCCCTTTAGTGCAATTTGCATAATCAAAGTACCGATTGTCATATCAAATATTATGACACCCCCTGATAAAACATTAAATACGTATCCGATGTAAATGAGATGGAAGTCGAATTATGTTTTAACCCTTTCAATAGTATAAATAATATTGTGAATCTATTCATGGTTTAATGAGATAATCGTCTTCAATAATTGAGAAAATGAGATTTTTTAGATATTTTTTTAGGGGTTTCATAATAAATGCTGTAGCATGGGGGTGTCATACTATTTGGAATTAACCAATCAAAAGATAATACCTCAATTCTACTTGTAAAGAGTGTGTATGTTTAGCCGATACAAATAATTTACGTTGTTTATGACACTTACGACAGACTTCTTTACAAAATGCCTGAAACCTTTACACGGCGAGTAAAATGTAGCTTCATTAATTATATTTCGGCGACTTTAGAACACAATGTTCGGATCGCAAACCCGATACAAATAATTTACATTGTTTATGACACTTACGTCAGACTTCTTTACAAAATGCCTGAAACCTTTACACGGCGAGTAACATGTAGCTTCATTAATTATATTTCGGCGACTTTAGAACACAATGTTTGGATCGCAAACCCGATACAAATAATTTACATTGTTTATGACACTTACGACCGACTTCTTTATAAAACTTCATGTGATAATTAAAATAAAATAATAAAACATTCATCTTTGTTTAAGCAGGGTCTTTCAAATAAAGACCCTGGTTTAAGTAAATGTGTTCTATCCCATACGACACGTAACGACACACAAGAAATATCACTTCTCCCTTAAGTCTCCCCACTTCTCCCTAAAGTCTCCCCACTTCGCCCTAAATTGCCCGGAGGGAGAAGTCACTTCTCCCTAAAATTTAAGCCTAGTGAGAGCCCTGGGTGAGTGTTCAATCCCCGGCCGGGTCATACTCAAGACATTAAAAAATGGAAGTAATGACTGCCCTCCTTGGCACTAAGGGTTGCAGGGTTTGCATTATGACTGAATGGCTGGTGTCAGGATAAATGGACTAGTAGTACTGGTAACTAACCAAGGAAAAGCCACTATATTCTTTAAAAAACTTTGAAAGCGGCGTTTAATTCCAAGCAAAGAATCAATCAATCTTATTTGATTAATTGATATAAGTAAGCATACACACATAAGTGGAACAAGCCTGCAATTGGATCATATTTTTTATTAATTTGAAAACTTGAGATCTTGTCAAAAAAAAAAAAAAAAAAATCCATTCTTTTTTTATAGTGGTTTTCAATGTTTTCAACTAGATGTTTTCAAAGTTGCCTGCTTTAGATTTGTTGCATTTTGGATAGGTTTAAATATTTAACTCTTTCCCTCTGCAACATGAAAACATAGTGACAAAAGAAAAAATGGCTCAAAACGAGCCATTTCTCCTTTTGCCACAATAGTTTCAACTTTTAGTCATAGGTTATCCATTCAATTATAGAGATTTTCTATTTTTTGATAAAATATTTTCAAAGTCGTCTGCTGCAGAATTGTTGAATGTGGGAAAGGGTTAAATATGAAATGGGACCCTTTGCCTGGGCTCTGACATGTATAGTACATTAAAGCAGAAAGCCTTTTGTCTCAACTTGAATATGTATGTATGTTATTTTCAATGTTTTAGTATTTTATTTTTTCCAGAAGCTGGAACCAAAATTGTACAACAGTTTTCTCAGAGATTTCAAGGAAACGCTTATCTCAAAAGCTAGAAGAGATTTTTTCGAAAAATTGGCCACAGGTATGTTTGAATGGTGTTTTAACCCTTTCCCTCATATAGACGCTTTACGACGCCTATGCAGCAGACGACTTTTTGAAAACATAGTGACAAAAGAAAATTGCTCAAAACAAGCAATTTCTCCTTTTGTCACAATGTTTTCCACTTTTAGTCATATGTTATCCATTCAATTTTAGAGATTTTCTATTTTTTGACAAAATATGTTCAAAGTCGTCTGCTGCAGAATTATCATATGAGGGAAAGGGTTAAGCTCCTTCCAACAATGTTCCTTAGTAAATAACCAGATCTTCTATTCCATTTATTCTAACACCATTGAGTCAGTTGTAATGCTTAACCCACCATCCTAAGCGCTAAGGAGGAAAGTCATCAAAGTCGCTCATGACCCGGCCTGGGATCGATTCTGTGACCCTTTTGCACCTGAGGTGGATGTTCTACCACTACACTACCAATGCAAGGTGGAACTGGCCTCAGGTATGATAAATATACTCATTTCCTGAGTTATGGGCAACTCAAACAAGATAGGCTGAAAAAGTTGTATGAAGGTCCGACTGTGATTACGCTTTTAACCCTCTCCAAGATATAACAAATCTGCAGCAGACAACTTTGAAGCATGTAGGCAAAACATGTGAAAAATCTCTAAATGAAAGTTTAGTAATGGAAAAGAGTTCAAAACATTTTGGAAATATTTATTTGCTTCAGATGCGTCTACAATTGTGACATGTTTAACAAATCAGACTTCTTGTCCTTATGGTGTTTGTTTCAGCATTTCATGGGTAAATTACACATGCTACAGGTTCATTTAGCGAGTCAGTCGTAATGCTAACACAACAATCCAGAGTATGAAGTAGGAAAAGCCATTACTGCATTTATTAAAAGTCTTTTATATGACCCGGTCTGGGTTTGAACATGTGACCAACTGCGCAAGAGATGGAATCTCTATCACTACAGCACCGAGGCGTTCAGCAAACTCCTTGATTATGATAAGGATCATGGCTGGAGGGTTGTTGTAGGGGATGTATAGGTTCTTTATGTCCATTCTTTGACAACATTCATTTAGAAAACCTTCACAGAGAAAACTTAAACACAACAACAGAGAAAAACTAACAAACATTCACAGAATGGCAAAGTTAAACCCTTTTAAACTTGATTCATCAACAGCAGAGATTCTTTGAAATCATTGTGGCAAAAGGAGAAATTACTAATAATGTTTTCAACTCTTATTCAATAAATATACTGTCATAAAAATAAATTTCAATACTTTTGAAATGATGTACAAAATCGTCTGCTGCAGATGACAAAATATCAACAAATAAAGTATAATTATTGAATAGAGAAAAAACATTGAGACAAAAGGAACTTCTTCTTTTGACACCAATGTTTTTCAAAAGTATTTTGCTGCAGAGGCGTCCAAAAGTACTACATGCGAGAAAGAGTAATAGGGTCGATCATTCTGTCACTGAATTATGTCTTTCAGAAAAACAAGGTCTTATAACAAAGCTTGAGTGCGAGGATGGAGTACGGGAAGAAGAGGCGAAACTATTTGTAGCAGGCGAGGAATCGCAGAAAGAAGAAACGCAGGTCGACGAAGAAGATTCAGATGATTTGGTACGTGATTTAACCCTTTCTCAAAAATATATAAGGCCTTTAACCCTTTCCCTCATATAGACGCTTTATGACGCCACTGCAGCGGACGGCTTTTTGAAAACATAGTGACAAAAGAAGAAATTGCTCAAAACGAGCAATTTCATCTTTTGACACAATGTTTTCGACTTTTAGTCATAGGTTATCCATTCAATTATAGAGATTTTCTATTTTTTGACAAAATAAGTTCAAAGTCGTCTGCTGCCGAATTGTCGTATGAGGGAAAGGGTTAAACCTTTCCAACATGCATTAAATCTGCAGCAGGCAACTTTGGAAATCACTAATCACTAACTTTTCCCTTTTGCCACAATGTTTTAAAAAGTCGTCTGCTGCAGAGGCGTCTGCATGTGGGAAAGGATTAACACTGTGTCAATAATTTACTTCAAAATGGCAGATGTTGCAATTTCCTTCTCAGAAGCTTTCAATGCAAACAAAGCTTTAACTCTTTCCAACCTATAACAAATTTGCAGCAGACGACTTTGAAAACCTTTATACATAAACGTGAAAATTCCCCATAAATGGGAGTTTAATTATTAAAAAGAGTTGAAAATATTGTGGCAAGAGGAGAAATTGCTTGTTTTGAGTAATTTCTTCTTTTGCCACAATGTTTTCAAAAGTCGTCTGCTACAGATGCGTCAAAATGAGCTGCAAGTTGGAAAGGGTCAAACCTTTCCAACATACATCAAATCTTCAGCAGACGACTTGGAAAATATCTTGAAAACAAAGAAAATCCCTTTAAAAAAAGTAACATTATGGAATAAGAATTGAACACATTGTGACAAAAGTAAAAATTGCTCATGATAAGCAATTTCTCCTTTTTATCAAAATGTTTTCGGAAGTGTTCTTTTGCAGATGTGTCAACATTTAAAGTTGGAAAGAGTCAACTTTTCCAACATGATGACATATATCTACAGCAGGGGATTTTTGAAAAATATTGTGGCAAAAGGTGAAATCTGCTTTTACCAAAATGTTAGTGGCTGTTCAATAATTATGCTTTCATTTATAGATTTTGCATAGTTTTGACAAGTTGTTGTCAGAGCTGTCCACAGAAGATTTGATGAATTTGAGAAAGGATTAGAAATTGATTTGCTTAAAAATATTTATGTCTTGTAAAGGGGGGAATATAATCATTCAACCTTTTCCTGTTTTAGACATTATTTTGATGTTTCGACAGTCAAACACCTTTAACCCACCTTTTCCCACATACAGCAAATCTACAGCAGACAATTTGAAAGCATGTTCGCAAAAACACGGTATTTCTCTGTAGATGAAAGTATAATTAATAAAAAGAAACGTTGAAAAATGCTTGTTTTGAGCAATTTCTCCTTTTGTCACAATGTTTTCAAAAGTCGTCTGCTGCAGAGAGGTCAGATAGGGATTATATGTGGGAAAGGCTTAAGATCCTTAAAATGAGAGAAGAAATTGAGCATTTTTGTTCTTTTTT
>JASEVX010000013.1:46311551-46545756 GCA_031761405.1 Serripes groenlandicus
TAGAGCAATAATCAGAGAAGTGCAGTGTACAAGAACATAACTCTAATTTACATAATTACAGAGTTATTGCCCTTTGTTACTTTCTTCTTATTGCTAGAGTCTTGTCCAGAGCATACTTTTAAAAACTGATTCTTGGAATTTATTAAAACTCAATAGGATGATTACAACACATGGAGGGAAGTGCAGTGTACAGAACCATACTACTCATTTAATCTAATATACGCGATTATTGCCCTTGTTTACTTTTTCTTGTCGGTAGAATTACATAATTACTACAGTGGATCTAATAAAACTGCATACATGGTAGAGCATAATCCAGAGGAAGTGCAGTGTACAGAACCATAACTCTAATTTATACATAATTACGAGTTATTGCCCTTTGTACTTTTTCTTATTCGTAGAGTCTTGTCCAGGGAGCAATCACTTTAAAACAAATTGTTGGAATTTAATAAAACTTCATAGGATTGATACAACACAATTGAGAGGAAGTGCAGTGTACAGAAACCATAACTCTATTTAATCTAAATACAGATTTATTGCCCTTTGTTTACTTTTTCTTGTTTCAGAGTTATGCCCCTTATGTTGGTCGGGTCTGTAAGCCATTTTTTAGTCAAGGTGCTGTTTTGGGGGTATTTATGCTCTTCAGTGATATTTCTAGTTTTTATTGTTGTATTATTATAATTCTTCTTCATATTATTATTTTTTTATATATTTCCTAATGCAATATAGTCTTAATTATTGCAAACTGAGCTGTTTTAATTCCTGTGGAAAAAAGGTTGAAATTACTAAGCAATTTTACTGTTAAAAATCAATATAGAACGACCTTTTTATCAAATAAACTTGCATAAGTCCAAATATATACATATTTTTCCTTATTGTCAAATTTGAGGACTCTCAAAAGAATGCATATTAAAATTTGGTTGTAAGGTCTTTAGGAACAGGAAGAGATTGAGTCTCAATAGATTATTCTTTTGGGTACCACACAATTACAGACTCGAAGATTATTCTAGGGCAAACACAGTTTAACCCCCCACATCTCAGCTCGCAATTTTCCCATAATCACATTAGTCATCTATTCTATTTCAACAAGCTAGTGGACAATTGAGCAAGAGAATACAACAGATTGTGTTGGATTCATTTGGCGATCAGTTCTATGAGAAACAGTAGGATTGCTTGGATGTGTTTACGGGAACAATGTATTAAGGTATTTATGAGTTTTTAGTTGCTCAGTTAAATATGGCTACTGAAATACCGCCTCAATTGATAGTGGTAGATGTCTTGCCTCAGGTGGAGCAAGGGCTCTCACGAGGGGGCGATTTGGCGAAGTGTCGCCTAAAAGTTTCTGAACTCGCCCATTCACTCGATCAAAAGCGAAGAGCGACTCGCCAAAATCTCAGTCAAAGCGAAGTTGACTTCTCATCGACAATTTTGTCCTAGCATCGGACACTGTTAAAATGATCACGGTCCACGCACCATGTCGAATCGATGTAGGCCTATACAGTTCTCGATATACACAGTTGCGTATTCAGTTATTTGACAACTTGAGAGTGTATAAATCCATTAAAAGCTGAACAATCGAATCATTTACATACCACAATGACGAGAACCAATCAAAATCGTGCCCTTTAGTGCAATTTGCATAATCAAAAGTACCGATTGTCATATCAAATATTTGACACCCATGATAAAACATTAAAACGTATCCGATGTATGAGATGGGAAGTCGAATTATGTTTTAACCCTTTCAAATAGTATAAAATAATATTGCAGACGAATATATCATGGTTTAATGAATAATCGTCTTCAATAATTGAGAAAAAAGCGAGTTTTATAGATATTTTTTTAGGGGGTTCATAATAAATGCTGTAGCAATGGGGGTGTCATACTATTTTGGGAATTAACCCAATCAAAAAGATAATACTTACCTCAATTCTACTTGTAAAGAGTGTGTATGTTTAGGCCGATACAAATAATTTACGTTGTTTATGGACATTACGACAGACCTTCTTTACAAAATGCTTGAAACCTTTACACGGCGAGTAAAATTAGCTTAATTAATAATATTTCGGCGACTTTAGAACACAATGTTCGGATCGCAAACCCGATACAAATAATTATACATTGTTATGACACATACGTCAGACTTCTTTACAAATGCCTGAACCTTTACATACGGCGAGTAACATGTAGCTTCATAACTTATTTTCGGCGACTTTAGAACACAATGTTTGGATCGCAAACCCGATACAAATAATTTACATTGTTTATGACACTTACGACTACCGACTTCTTATTAAACTTCATGTGATAATTAAAAATAAAATAATAAAATCATTCATCTTGTTTAAGCAGGGTCTTTCAATAAAAGACCCTTGGTTTAAGTAATGTGTTCTATCCATACGACACGTACGACACACAAGAAATATCACTTCTCCTTAAGTCTCCCCACTTCACCCTAAAGTCTCCCACTTCGCCCTAAATTGCCCGGAGGAGAAGTCACTTCTCCCTAAAATTGAAGCCTAGTGAGAGCCTGGGTGATGTCAATCCCGGCCGGGTCATACTCAAGGACAATTAAAAAATGGAAGTAATTGGACTGCCCTCCTTGGCACTAAGGGTTGCAGGGTTTGCATTATGCTGAATGGCTGGAGTCAGGATAAATGGACTAGTAGTAATGGTAACTAACCAAGAAAAGCCACTATATTCTTTAAAAAAACTTGAAAGCTGGCGTTTAATTCCAAGCAAAGAATCATCAATCTATTATGATTAATTGATAATAAGTAAGCATACACACATAGTTGGACAAGCCTGCAATTAGGTTAATATTTTTTATTAATTTGAAACTTGAGATCTGTCAAAAAAAAAAAAAAAAACAAATTCCATAGTCTATTTTTTAGTAGGTTTTCAATGTTTTCAAACTAGGAGTTTTCAAAGTTTGCCTGCTTTAGATTTGTGCATTTTGATAGGTTTAAATATTTAACTCTTTCCCTCTGCAACAATGGGGAAAACATAGTGACAAAAGAAAAAATGGCTCAAAACGGAGCCATTTCTCCTTTTGCCACAATAGTTTCAACTTTTAGTCATAAAAAAGGTTATCATTCAATTATAGAGATTTTCGATTTTTTGATAAAATAGTTTCAAAGTCGTCTGCTGCAGAATTGTTGAATTGTGGGAAAGGGTTAATATGAAAATGGACCCTTTGCCTGGGCTCTGACATGTATAGTACAATAAAAGCAGAAAGCCTTTTGTATCAACTTGAATATGTATGTATGTTAGTATTCCAATGTTTTAGTATTTTATTTTTTCCAGAAGCTGGAACCAAAATTGTACAACAGTTTTCTCAGAGATTCAAGAACGCTTATCTCAAAGCTAGAGAGATTTTTCGAAAAAATGGCCACAGGTATGTTTGAATGTGTTTTAACACCTTTCCCTCATATAGACGCTTTACGGACGCCTATTGCAGCAAGACGACTTTTTGAAAACATAGTGACAAAAGAATAATTGCTCAAAACAAGCAAATTCTCCTTTTGTCACAATGTTTCCACTTTTAGTCAATGTTAATCCATCTCTAATTTTAGAGATTTTCTATTTTTTGACAAAATATGTCAAAGTCGTCTGCTGCAGAATATCATATGAGGGAAAGGGTTAGCTCCTTCAACATGTTCCTTAGTAAAATAACCCAATCTCTATTCCATTTATTCTAACACCATTGAGTCAGTTGTATGCTAACCACCATCCTAAGCGCTAAGGAGGAAAGTCATCAAGTCGCTCATAGACCCGGCTGGGATCGATTCTGTGACCCTTTTTGCACCTGAGGTGGATGTTCTACACTAGACACTACCAATGCAAGGTGAACTGGCCATCAGGTATGATAAATATACTCATTCCTGAGTTATGGGCACTCAACAAGATAGGCTGAAAAAGTTGTATGAAGGTCCGACATGTGATTACGCTTTTAACCCTCTCCAAGATATAAAAATCATGCAGCAGACAACTTTGAAGCATGTAGGCAAAACATGGGTGAAAAATCTCTAAATGAAGTTTAGTAATGGAAAAGAGTTCAAAACATTTTGGAATATTTATTTGCTTCAGATGCGTCTACTATTGTGACATGTTTAAAAACAAATCAGACTTCTTGTCACTTATGGTGTTTGTTCACAGCCATTTCAATGGGTAAATTACACATGCTACAGGTTCATTTAGCGAGTCAGTCGTCAAGCTAACACAAAATCCCAGAGTATGAAGTAGAAAAGCCATACTGCATTTATTAAAAGTTTTTATATGACCCGGTCTGGGGGGGGGTTTGACATGTGACCAACAGCGCAAGAGATGGAATCTCTACACTACAGCACCGCGCGTTCAGCAAACTCCTTGATTATGATATAGGATCATGGCTGGAGGGTTGTTGTAGGGGATGTATAGGTTCTTTATGTCCATTCTTTGACAACATTCATTTAGAAAACCTTCACAGAGAAAACCTAAAAACACAACTACAGAGAAAAACACACAAACATTCACAGAATGGCAAAGTTAAACCCTTTTAAACTTGATTCATCAACAGCAGAGATTCTTTGAAACATTTGTGGCAAAAGGAGAAATTCTACTAATAATGTTTTCAACTCTTATTCAATAAATATACTGTCATAAAAATAAATTTCAATACTTTTGAATGATGTACAAAATCGTCTGCTGCAGATGACAAAATATCAACAAATAAAAGTATAATTATTGAATAGAGAAAAAACATTCAGACAAAAGGAAGAACTTCTTCTTTTGACACCAATGTTTTTTCAAAAGTATTTTGCTGCAGAGGCTCCAAAAGTACTACATGCGAGAAAGAGTAATAGGGTCGATCATTCTGTCACTGAATTATGTCTTTCAGAAAAACAAGGTCTTATAACAAAGCTTGAGTGCGTGGATGGAGTACGGGGAAGAAGAGGCGAAACTATTTGTAGCAGGCGAGGATCAGCAGAAAGAAGAAACGCAGGTCGACGAAGAAGATTCAGATGATTTGGTACGTGATTTAACCCTTTCTCAAAAATATATAAGGCCTTTAACACCTTTCCCTCATATAGACGCTTTATGACGCCACTGCAGCGGACGGCTTTTTGAAAACATAGTGACAAAAGAAGAAATTGCTCAAAACGAGCAATTTCATCTTTTGACACAATGTTTTCGACTTTTAGGTCATAGGTTATCCATTCAATTATAGAGATTTCTATTTTTGACAAAATAAGTTCAAAGTCGTCTGCTGCCGAATTGTCGTATGAGGAAAGGGTTAAACCTTTCCAACATGCATTAAATCTGCAGCTGGCAACTTTGGAAATCACTAATCACTAACTTTTCCCTTTGCCACAATGTTTTAAAAAGTCGTCTGCTGCAGAGGCGTCCTGCATGTGGGAAAGGATTAACACTGTGTCAATAATTTACTTCAAAATGGCAGATGTTGCAATTTCCTTCCTCAGAAGCTTTCAATGCAAACAAGCTTTAACTCTTTCCAACCTATTACAAATTTGCAGCAGACGACTTTGAAAACCTTTATACATAAACGTGAAAATTCCCCATAAATGGGAGTTTAATTATTAAAAAGAGTTGAAAATATTGTGGCAAGAGGAGAAATTGCTTGTTTTGAGTAATTTCTTCTTTTGCCACAATGTTTTCAAAAGTCGTCTGCTACAGTGCGTCAAATGAGCTGCAAGTTGGAAAGGGTCAAACTTTCCAACATACATCAAATCTTCAGCAGACGACTTGGAAAATATCTTGAAAACAAAGAAAATCCCTTTAAAAAAAGTAACATTATGGAATAAGAATTGAACACATGGTGACAAAAGTAAAAATTGCTCATGATAAGCAATTTCTCCTTTTTATCAAAATGTTTTCGGAAGTGTTCTTTTGCAGATGTGTCACATTTAAGTTGGAAAGAGTCAACTTTTCCAACATGATGACGATATATCTACAGCAGGGGATTTTTGAAAAATATTGGTGGCAAAAAGGTGAAATCTGCTTTTTACCAAAATGTTAGTGGCTGGTTCAATAATTATGCTTTCATTTATAGATTTTGCATAGTTTTGACAAGTTGTTGTCAGAGCTGTCCACAGAAGATTTGATGATTTGAGAAAGGATTAGAAATTGATTTGCTTAAAAATATTTATGTCTTGTAAAGGGGGGAATATAATCATTCAACCTTTTCCTGTTTTAGACATTATTTTGAGTGTTTCGACAGTCAAACACCTTTAACCCACCTTTTCCCACATACAGCAAATCTACAGCAGACAATTTGAAAGCATGTTCGCAAAAACACGGTATTTCTCTGTAGATGAAAGTAAATTAATAAAAAGGAAACGTTGAAAAATGCTTGTTTGAGCAATTTCTCCTTTTGTCACAATGTTTTCAAAAGTCGTCTGCTGCAGAGAGGTCAGATAGGGATTATATGTGGGAAAGGCTTAAGATCCTTAAAATGAGAGAAGAAATTGAGCATTTTTGTTCTTTTTTCGGCATTGTATACTCCTTAACCCTTTCCCACATATAGACACTTTCTGATGCCTCTGCAGTAGATGACTTTTGAAAACATTGCGACAAAAGTAGAAATTACTCAAAACAAGCAATTTCTTCTTTTGCCACAATTTTTTCAACTCTTTTCAGTAATTACACCACCATTTATAAAGCTTTTCCTTGTTTTTGCTTAGATGTTTTCAAAGTCGTCTGCTGCAGATTTATTGTATGTTGGAAAGGGTTAATTTGAAAAAAACTGTCAAACCTGTGCTAAAAACCACCTTTGTATAGCAATTCCCTGTTTTTTTGTAACCACACTTTTAGTTTTCTAAAAGTTACTAATTTTCTGCATTAATGACCCTGCAATAAAAGTCCACCTGTGAACAAAAACCAGATTGTTGCCTTCCCATGTGTGGTCTTTATACACAGGTTCAACTGTACACAATACTTTATATTTTATAAATGTGGTTTTTCCCCACTCATGTTTTCAAAGCATCAGTCTTGGTACCGGTATATTTATTGCATAGGGAAAATGTTACATTAATTTCCTTTATTTTTACATTACAGCTTGGAGAGTTGTGAAGCATCAAATATGAAGATTGTATTGCTGGTGGTCTACAGAACTATTTGTGATGAGACAAACTCTAGTTAATTAATTGAATGATGGTGGAATGTTAAATAAATCATGAACAAACTTTGGTCAGATTCACATCATAACTCTAGATAAGGGGCATTGTTCATGTTCTAAAATCCTTATTTGACATTCAAACCCTATATTGTGGATACTCAAAAGAATCGTCTCAGTGAGTAACCACAACATAGGATTTTGTTGATTAATAAGAGAAATATTGTTGGGAAAAGACCTCTTCACTCCCTCTTATCTAGTCCTTTGCCACATGTGCAGGGTTTTCTCTTAGCTTTGAAACTTGAGGGTCATTGTGACCCCCATGTCATCAAAGTTGAGGGTCATATTATAAATATTGGGGGTCCGAATTAGAACTTTATTATCAAGTGATTGATATAAAAAACATTAAAAAACAAGTTTGTTCTTTGTTTTTATTATCCCTTTAATATTAATAATGTCAATTTGTGAAATAAAATTGTGTACATTACCGATAATGTTATCGATAAAGCTTAAACCAGTCATTCAGAGTTAAATATAGTCCAAATAATTTAGACTTTCGGTTTCTCATTAATTGGTCAACCAAAGTCTAAATCCATAGCATGTTTCAGACAGACTCGATTCACGTTATTATGCCGTTTATATCATTGACAGCTATCGCAACGATAAAAAAAACCATATCTATAATTATTATTATATTAATTTGAGACTAAAATGTATGCAGCTTACCTCTTTACCACTTTAATCTATCAAAATTCAATTCACAACGGCGAAAAATCTGTAACAAATTTGTTTCCGGTTAAATAAACTAGACAAAATCGGTAAAACAAAATAAACGAAATATCGCCCAAACTTGTTTGAATTTATAAGATATATAACTATTTTGTTAAATATCCATTTTGGTGGACTTTAACAACAATACCCACAATACCGTATTCGGTTATCCTCAGTTCAAATCGACCACATTGTGAGTTATTAAACGTCAGGCCTCTAAGAGGTGGATTAAAAGGAGATTAAAACACATAAAAACGTGAGTCAGACCGTTTGTGTTTACATTATACGATAGATAAATGGTCAAATGTTGTCCCATATGTGTATTTTGGTGTGACAAACATTACGTAGGCCAGATTCGACCCTGGAAGCGTCGGATTTTTTTTCGCATGTTTTGGTACAGGATAAGTACTAAGTTAAATATAGATTTTTGGAAAACCGAGATTATAGAAAAATAGAATGGACTTCGATTTACCGACATTGCGTCCATAGGGACTCACAGATGTTATTTTGGGGGGTCATTTGAGTTGAAAATGTGTCAATAACGCAGGATTTGTGCGTGATGGAAAACCCTGCATGTGTATTATTTCCCTCATTTAAAGCCTTTTGACACATGTATGCAGACACAATTCGACATACAGACAGCAGGTGACTATTGAATACATAATGACAAAAGGAGTAATGCTCATGACCAGCAATCTCTCCTTTTGCCAAAACGCTTTCAACTCTAATAAATGATTAAATTTAAAAATAACACTTTCATTTGTTTTAAAGGTCATCTGTTTGTTGAAAGGTCAACGTTACGTGTTAACCCTTTCCCACATACAGCAAATCTGCAGTAGAAGACTCATGCATAACCTCAAGAAATTAAATTAAATCTCTTAAATCTGATCATGTTTACCCCCATGATCATATAAAATTCCACTCCAGACACCCAGTTTCATCATTTATCAAGCAATTTGACTGTATCCCATCCCGTAAAGTACCATAGAGTGCTTCAATATTTGCGGCGGACACAAAATTGACTTTTAATATTTTCCACCCGAAGTCTCTTCTTAGGAATATGTTTTTTCTATTTATTTACAAAGTATGATATCAAATGAATACACAAAAGCAAATATTAGGTCAATTAAGCAGTGAATATCAAAGAAAATTTAATTTTTCTATACCACCCAAACCTAGGTTTTTAGGCTGAATCGGCCAAGGCTCATTCATATGCGAAATACATAGGTGCTTTGCAAAGGAAAATTAGAAAGAACATCACATATTTAGGTTTAACTGTGTCAAATGTTCATAGATTTGATCAAACTTAATATTGATTCACTATAATCAGACTTTTTAGACAACCAGTATCATCATTTTCAACCAGTTTGACTGTATCTAAACATTTTTGCAGATGACACAAAATTGACCTTTCCTTTTTAGCTCCACTGGCTGAAAGCCAGTCGAGCTTATGTCATGGCGAATTGTCCGTCGTGCGTGCGTTAA
Organism: Serripes groenlandicus; assembly: GCA_031761405.1. Lineage (NCBI taxonomy): Eukaryota > Metazoa > Mollusca > Bivalvia > Cardiida > Cardiidae > Serripes > Serripes groenlandicus. The sequence continues at coordinate 46,320,922 of JASEVX010000013.1, forward strand.
CCCTAACCACTTGGCCAATTTGGTTGAAACTTTATAGGAAGCATCCTCTCAATGTCCTCTCTTAAATTCCTTCAAATTGTTTTGATCCATCCATAATTCTGGTTTCCATGGCAACCAAAAGAAAAAAATAGTGAAAACTTAAAAAATCTTCTTCTCCGATTTTCAAATAATTTTGTAGAAATGTTCCTTGGGTGACCCTTTATTAGATTCCTTCAAGAAATGTTGATTGGTTGAAAAACATGGCCGCCAGGGGACGGGGCAATTTTGCATTATATAGCTAAAGTGAAAACTTAAAAAATCTTCTTCTCCAAAAGTGTTCAGCCGATTTACAAATAACTTTGTAGAAATGTTCATTGGGTGACCCTCTATCAGATTCCTTCAAGCCATGTTGATTGGTCGAAAAAATGGCCGCCAGAGGGCGGGGCTATTTTGCCTTATATAACCATAGTGAAAACTTTAAAAATCTTCTCCTCCGAAAGTGTCTGGCTGATGTTCAAATACTTTTGTAGAAATGTTCATTGGATGACCCTCTATCAGATTCCTTCAAGCCATGTTGATTGGTAAAAAGACATGGCCGCCAGAGGGCAGGGCTATTTTGCCTTATATGGCTAAAGAGAAAACTTAAAAAAAATTCTCCTCCGTAAGTGTCTGGCTGATATTCAAATAATTTTGTAGAAATGTTCCTAGGCTGACCCTCTATCAGATTCCTTCAAGCCATGTTGATTAGTTGAAAAATATGGCCGCCAGGGGTTGGGGCTATTTTGCCTTATAATGGCTATAGTGAAACTTAAAATATCCTCTCCTCCGAAAGTGTCAGGCCGATTTTCAAATAATTTTGCAGAAACATTTCTTGGGTCACACTCTACGAGATTCCATAAAGCCATGATGGTTGGTAAAAAAACATGACCACCGGGGGGCAGGGCTGTTTGGAGATTTGATTTTTGCCTTATGGCCGTGGAGCGATACTGGCCCTCTTGGGCCTTTTGTTCTATTTATTTACAAAGTATGATATAAAATGAAAACACAAAAGCAAATATTAGGTCAATTAAGCAGTGAATATCAAAGAAAATTTACTTTTGTTCTATACCACCCAAACCTAGGTTTGTCAGCTGAATCGGCCAATGTTTATGCGTTTGCGCAATACATAGGTCTTTGCAAAGGAAAATTAGAAAAAAAAACATCACATAATTAGGTTTTACCGTGTCAAATGTTCAATGAATTGATCAAACTTAGTATTGATATACTATGAGCCTAAATTCAACTCCAGACACCCAGTTTCATCATTTGTCAAGCAATTTGACTGTATCCCACCCCGTAAAGTACCCTAGAGTGCTTCAATATTTGCAGCTGACACAAAATTGACTTTTAATATTTTCCACCAATGTCATATATTCAATGCATTCTGTTGATTGTATACACTCATTTCTATGCAAACAAGTTTTTCTTTTATGGACTACTGTAGATCAGCCTGGCCTGCGGATGTATTTAGCGTAATTTGAACTTCTAAGATTCTAAGAAAGCTTTAACATAAATTTAGAATTTAAGTCATGAAACGTGAAAGTAAAGGTGTTCTTGTTGTTGGGTTCAGTAGTTTTAGCATTAGGATAGTGTATCTATGGAATTCGCTCCCACATACAAGTGTAACGGCACCAAGTATAAACGTCTTTAAAAGTAGACTTAACAAATATACGTATGTAAAGTTTGACTTCTTTATAATTCTTTATATTATAAGATGTAAGAACAATGCGTATAGTAAACGTATTAATATAAATACCAGTGTGTAAGAAACAACATTTGTTATTCCCAACGTATGTCAGTTCCTAAATAAGTTGATACGTTCTGATATAAATTAGATATGATACCAATATTTTTTTATTTTCTTACCAACTTAAACGTTTTTCTTAAGCATTAACAAAACAAAGAACTAACCGTTGAAAACAAGTCAATTATTTAGCCTACATGTATATATTTAGAAAAACTGGCAAAGTTTCAATCCTATTCCAAAACAATTTCCATTACAGTTGTTAACATGAACATCAGTTTAATGAAATCTAGCACATTTGTCAATGTGTTTATTCTTTGAAACAAATAAAACAGCTGATTCTGACAGCAGAGTGAACTGGGGTCGGAATTTAGATCACGTGACGTCAACAATAAGTGACTCACGCAACTTCCGTTTCCGTTATGACGTTGTCGTTAGTTACACTCTGTGCAACTTTCAAACTTTACACACTATATTTTGCTCTCACTATTTTTGACAATGATGACTTATACAGCGGCGATGGAACACGTTGATCATCTATTTCTGATGTAAGAACTTCTTCTTTTTAAAATGTTATGATTGTTTTTATGTTTAACTCATTTGAAAAGGCGATAAATGTGAATATTTGACGTTAAGTTTACTTCAATGAAAAAGCGATGGGTGGGGTAAAGAACTTTTGAAGTGATGTAATGGAACCTTAATTGCAAAACTCTGGGAAACTGAATTGAAATTTCCCCCAAACATATCAATTGACTCTCGCTTTTCTCGTGCTAATTACAATTAATAGAAGAAATTCGTGTTTGATAAGCTATAGATCTACGGTTTCGTTAAACTTCTGTAGAACTAAGTTCACAGGATTTTTTGTTAAATAGATGCATTCGTTTGGAAAATAATTACTGAGAACAGGGTCTTTCAAATAGTACTATTTGAAAGACCCTGCTGAGAAGAGAGATAATATAAACTCTTTCACAATTCGTTGATTACTGACTTACTAAAAAAGAAGAAGGTTGATTTTGAGTCATTTTAATTACAAATTCACATCTTGATGATATGTAATGTTAATTATTGAAGTTCAATGATAGCCTGGAAGATGAAAGGTAGAAATCGGTCAGCGGACATTGTTAAACCTCTCTCACATAAAGACGCATTTTGACGCATCTGCAGCAGACGACTTTTAAAAACATCGTGACAAAAGGAGAAATTGCTCCTCTGAAAGTAATTGTCCAATTTCAAAAGCAGATCACAGACATTTCTATAGAGACGACAAGATATAGGCACTGTTTACAAAACAACATATTATTATTACCTTTAACATATTGTATTAACAATATACATGCATAAATTACAAACGCATAAATTACAAACATACATTACTACTAAAGTAATACAATATATATATATATTGCCACAAGTTCTCTCAACTTAAACCAGGGCTGCGCATATCCTTTTTATAATGTTTTTTAATACAATAAATTGTCTTCGTCCTATTATTTAGAAAAGGACATTTATAACATGGCATTCTAAATAAACTGCGGAATATCAACTAAAACAAGTAATATAATACGAAAATAACGATGATGTCCAACACTGGAAAACATATTTTGCAACAAATCATTTTTGTAGTTTGTCACATTAAGAACATTTTGTTTTAGTCACATTAAGAAGAGAAGAATCGTTTTACCCACATGTATATGCCGCGTAGGGGCAAAGTTTGTCATCTAATCTATATAGCCTGAATAATTTATGTAAATGGTCACCTAAAGAAATTGCTACCAAATTATCTTGAAATCAGACAAGCAGATAAAGAGATTCGTCGGACAAAGTAGGTTCCACCGAGATTTGAACTCGGATCGCAGGATTCAAAGTCCTGAGTGCTAACCATTACACCATGGAACCTTCATATAAAGAATATAGAACACACTTTTAATAGATACGATTCTGAAAGTAATAACCGTATTTAAATGAATACAAAAAAAAAAATAGGTTCTACCGAGATTTGAACTCGGATCGCAGGATTCAGAGTCCTGAGTGCTAACCATTACACCATAGAACCTTCTGAAGTTCATGTAATCAAATTAGAACACAATTTTAATAAATACGAATCTGAGAGTCATTAACTGTATTTAAATGAATAAAACAAAAATAGGTTCCAACGGGAATTGAACTCGGATCGCTGGATTCAGATTCCTGAATGCTAACCATTACTCCATGGAACCTCCTACTTTAGCTGTAGAGGAGCATTCATTTAAATATCCCAGAAAGTTGTTTCCCCTACATTGGTAGGCATATGTTCTGTTCCCGGGATATTTTTCAAACATTATTACTTCATCCATGTTGTTTTGTGGTTAAGAATCTGCCTCGGGTGTGGGGGTTGGCGGTTTCGAACCCCTGCCAGTTTATACCAAAAGACTTTTAAAATGGTAGTAATAACTAGTAATTTCTTTCCTATGAAATCTATGCCACCGGTAAAGGGCCATGCAAACCGGCGCTCTATATTGCTCAACCCAGTTTTATCTTGATATTGCTAGAATTGATTATGGACTCAGCCTAATGCAAAGCGGATGAAGTCATTTTATCAAATCGGTGATGTCGCACAAATCCTTCACGAGTGCCACTCTGCACTATATCCGCGTGAATCAGGTTTAATTGACTCTACTACGAACAATCTGAACTATTTATAATACGTAATGGCCGAAACGTTGTGAATACATATTTTATGTTTAAGTTTGACTTCTTTATATTATAAGATGTAAGAACAATTCGTATAGTAAACGTATTAATACGAAAAAAAAACATGAATGGGTTTTTTCGCTTATAGATAACAGGTGTGAGATTTTTTTTTTTTTTTTTCAATAATTGTCGTCTAGTCAATCATTATTAATTCTAAATCGATGTTTAAGCTAATAAAAGAACTGCGTAATCTCGTGTGAACAGACAATTTTAAGAAAAAGCGAAAAATGCGTGGAACTGAGAATGAAATATTTTGTTCCAGTTTGTCAAAATAGCCGACTAGTACCGTACTAATCAAGGTGATCTAGACGTACGCCATTTATAGCCGGTCTCACTATTAAGCGACAAGAAGCGTCAAGAAGCGACAAGAATCGACAAGAAGCGTCAGGAGGTTTATTATAACAAAAAGTCAGCGACAGGAAGAAACTACTGATTAACTATACTCCAATTAATCTAAATCCGTTTAGTTTTTCAAAATCCATTCGATAGTACTGGAATAAATCAACTTTGTTTACGATATTCGCCAGCGACAAGAGATCGTCGCCATTTTGTTTCATTGACAAGGGAAGTAACTCCTCACTAAACAAGCGACAAGAAGCGTCATGGTGTTTATTTTAACAAAAAGTCAGCGACAGGAAGAATCTACTGATTAAATATACTTCAATTAATCTAAATCCGTTTATAGCAAAGCGCTTTACAGACACAACGAAAAATTGCCGTTTGAAATCTTAAATTTTACTGTATCCCGAATAATGACGACTTAAGACGTATCTGGTGAAATATTTAAATAGAAACAACTCCAATGTATCGTCTAAAGTGTTGGTAAGTAGGCCTAACATTATATTGTAGAGATGTCGGCAGTTTTCGCGAAAATCTTCAATCATGACTGTCGGGCAACAAATTCTTCGAACTGACAAATATTCAAACACATTCTCATTTTCAACCATCTGATTACTTTTACAACCTGGACTACACTACATTTATATTTTTTACATTACAGTTGGGAATTATGCAATAAGATATAGTGAAAGAGAGTGGGATACATTTTAATTTTAATGGTACTGTGGCAAATATACAGTGTAGCGAATCCGACTTGTTATAGTTATCCAAAGTTGTGTCCCTTTGTTTAATTAGGGGTTTACCTAAAATACGCAATGTAGATTTTTGGGCGAAATGGGCGAAATGTAGAGGAAAATACGCAATGTAGATCAAATATGATATTAGAAGTTGATTATTGTTAAATTTATTATTATTTTCATAAGATAAATGTATTACGAATTATATTTTAATTTAAAATTTTGTAAAAAGTGTATCTTGATAATGAAATATCAATTATTTCTATCGCATTGAATATTGGCGAAATGGGGATAATTAAAAGCATACTTTCAAGTTATTTTTTATTTATTAATAAAGGTTTTATATATTTATATGTTTCATTCAATTAATAATTTGTAAAACTATTGTCTATTATGCACATGAAGGTTATTTGATAGCTTGGCGAAATGGAGAAATGTTATGGCGAAATGGAGACATTTATCGGCGAAATGGAGATTTTGCCTAGGCGAAATGGAGATTATTGCATCAGCGGAACGAAGATGACATGATATATAACAATATATATAATATTTGTTTCAAGTGAAAGTTCTTGGTTAGTTGTCTATATATATAATAGGTCGGCAAAAGGGAGAAATGTGTCGGCGAAATGAAGATCCCAAGTAATGTTTGAATATTAAATAATTATACATTGTAACTCTATAACATTTCCATTAAACTTTGTCAATTGATCGTCAAGGCGAAAATCTCCATTTCGCCAAGCAGAAATCTACATTTCGCCTAAGCAAATTCTCCATTTCGCAAGATATTATTTTCATTTGGCAACTTTTTTCTGTCAACATAATTATAAAATGACAATAAACAAGTTTTCGATAAGCAGACTTGTCAAGTTTTGTAAGTTTAAAGCAGAGGACTCTATTTCGCGTGAGAGAATATCTCGATTTCGCCAGGGAAAATCTCCATTTCGCCAAGGCAGAAAATCAACATTTCACCAAGGCAGAAATCAACATTTCGCCAAGGCAGAAATCTCCATTTCGCCAGTGTCATTCTCTGCTTTGTTGACCTAAAATTCTACTTGCATCTGTCAAATGACTTAGTTTCTGAAATAACAATGAATAACATTAAACAAACCCATTGATATCTTCATTAAATCACAACTCGAAGTCCATTTCGCCCTAAAATGGCCATGCATAGTCTATATAGAATATGGTTAAATGAAAAAAAGAGAGAAAATCAAATAACTAACAATACAAAGTATGAACAAAATTGGAATTTTAATACTCAAATATATATACAATAATCATACAATATACGAAAACATAATTTTAAATTGACAAATACGGCCTAAACATCATATTTGATCTACATTGCGTCTTTTCCTCTACATTTCGCCCATTTCGCCCAAAAATCTACATTGCGTATTTTAGGTAAACCGTTTAATTAGATCCATTTGTATAAACAACAAAAAGGAAAAAAATTAATTCTGGTTAGTACGGGTTTAAATATCCTATAAACTAAAGCCTCAAGATTTTTTAGAATCAGATACATGCATATATGGTCATTGCTCACAATGCATACCCAGCCTGTTGTTTATTTTCTTTATAATTTACCCTTTCCCACATACAATAAAGATGCAGCAGACGACTTTGAAGTTATCAAGTCCGAAAGATCTAGATTCAGCTAACCAGGGACACTGTAATATAGTGTCCCTGAGCTAACCAAGTGTTCAAAATAGCTAAATTAGTTATCGCTTGAGTCTACAGCAGTACAAAAACCAAATGAAAAGTATTTGTAGACAAAGACCATGGCTGTATTCATATTAAACTAACTAACCGAACACTAGGTCATGTGCTATTAAAAGCTATTATTAAACTGGTTGATCCAGTTAACAAAATCTTAGTGTAAATACTGGTGTATTGCTATTGCGATAGAGAGGGAGACCCGTGTTATCGTCAAGCTTTTTTATAAATTGTCTATTAGTAATATATCTATTTACATTTGAAACTTATTTTCAACAATTGAGTATATGATGGGTAAATCAACAATTTCTCTCATGTCACATTATTTATGTATTAAAATCCATCAAGGGGCTTGTGAATTGTTCCCAACTTCACATGTAATCACATGAGTGTGGTATTTCAATGGTTAGATATTAATATTTTTCTGATTATGTAAGATATGATTTAACATTGTGTAATCACACAGGAAACTTGTTATACTTGTGCCAAAATGACAAACATTGGTTTCTAGCTATGTTTTTATTTATATTTCAGGTATATTCAGGCCACTTAATTTGTGTTCGACCAAGCAAGAAAAACTAATTTCCTGTCCCTGATATGGGTTATTTTAAATAGTAGACAACACCAGCAAGAAGACCTCTTGTAAGACGGCCAATTGAACTCAATGTCCCTGTACAGCTCGATACAGAAAAAGATAAAGGCGTTAATTCCCATCATGGAATGCGATACTGAGTCAAACCTGTCCTACACAGGCTACATTGGACCTCGTTTAGTGACCACTTATATATACACATTACTAAGTAAGAATTCAGAAATTTCTAAATTAGTTTTTGCTGGGTGATAAAATCATGGCTGTGAGAGGTTAAATTACTATAGCCGGTGATTTTTGTGCTAACATTCTAGATTTCATGAAGGGAAGGAAACAACTTTCATAAGCAGAGACAATAGAAACTTGATGGATCTGACAGCTACTGTCGGAGCATATTCACGTAGTGCTGGCAAATTTGTGATTAAAAAACTCTGAAAACAGAGCTTGGCATAATAGTCATGGGAAAGAATAAATACTATTCTTTTAAGGACAGCAGTATTCAGAGAATCAATGATTGAAGAGGACACTTTAGATCAGATAATTCTGATTAACACTGAAAGTGTTTCGTTTTTAGCAAGGGGCTCTTTAGAGCCAATTGCTATAGTAGCTAATTTTCGAAACGACGCATCATTTTGAGACTGGAATCTAGACAGGCGTTTTACGATATCGGCATGGAATTACTTCACATCTGTCTTTCTACATCAGCTCTCCGTTTCTGAACACCATCTCGACTTCATATAGATGTATTGGTGGTTGCAGATCGTACATAATGTCAATGAAAGTGGATGATTTGTGGAATATTTTGTTAAAAATGAAATGACTGTTGCCAGCTAATTTCCATGTTGGTCATCTTGAACTGCCAATAGTTCCTGTCTAAAAATCAAAATGCGGTAACTTGTTGACATATGAAGCCGAAAATTGATTTGATTCGACATCACTAACCCAAAAGGAATAACTCGAAAGAATTTTTATGTTAAAACATATGAATTACATGATTAATAATTAAAATGTATTTCTACGCTTTCAACATACTTGATCGCGCGTAAAGTTCATTGGTAATTCCTAAATATTGTAAATCGAATGGAGTAAAGGTAACTTTTCGATTCCGACTCAAAAACAAATTAAGATAAATGAGTTCCAATGATAACATATATACTCAAACATTCAAATTATTTAAATGATAATAAAATAAACAGATGACAAAATATAACATATATACGATACATGTGCAAGTGAGCCTAGGCGTCGTAATTTCCAAAAATCCTTTCGAATAAAATGTATTATCAGCGGAAACGTTAATCTGGAATCTAAGTACTAGAGTATTTCATTTTAGATTCCTAGGTAAATACATCAAATGTTCAACCAAAATTAACCTGAACAACCTCAGCAGACGGAATAAGATTTTGTCTTATAAATTGCCGATATCAGTGGTGCAATTGTCATTTAACACCGCTGCAATAAACTCTTTCATAATGTTTGGATTTAAAATGAATTCAAAAGCAATGCATTTAAAACTATTCACCTATGCGGTGTGAAACACTAAGAAATGATTAAATCGTGTGTATGATGTTTTACGTCGCTTTTAACAATATTTCAGTCATTGCACGCTGAAGAAAATGTAGATAACACGGGATTTTATTTCTGCTTTGAAAGTAAAATTGGACTCTCAATATAATTATCATTGTTAGGTTATTGTGATTTTGATATGAAATGTATATGTGTTAATTGCATTCAAAAAAGACACGACTAAAATCCATTGTAAACCAGGAGGTGTGCTAAGCAGAAACTATCCAGATAGCAGAGATGCGCATGTGTATGCCAACTTTTAGTATATCGATAGACCATCATAGTGTGTTTACAGTGTTTTGCTTTACTCCTTTATCATTTAATATATGGATATAAAGTGCTAACTAACAATTAAATTGCTAGTGTAAAGTGTTCAAGTTAGACTTTTGGGATCGGTAAATCCATGTCCAAATGTTATCTGCAGTTAGCCCCTTGCTGTGAGCACTTGCAGTGCTTTGATTTATTCATGGACTCGTAATCATATGAAATAAATCCAATCATAGCTGTTATCATTTAACGCATGAAGCAAATAAACTGAAAAATAAGCAAATTCTTAAAAAATTGTAGCATATCTATTAGCGTTTTCTCACATAAATCAGACTACAGCAGACCTATTTGAAAACAACTCTGCAAAAACCTGTGCAACATCTATCAAAGGCCATGTAATAATTGTATACAATAGAAAACATTGTGACAAAAAGAGAAATTACTTGTCAGGATTTTCTCATTTTACAATAATGTTATTTAAAGTTATAACTTCATCATTTTAAGTCATCTGCATGTGGGACAGGGTTAAACACTTATACATGCTTGAACATATAGCTTTGGGGAAAAACATTTTATATTGTGACAAATGATAAATATAATTTAATAATAAGAAATTCATCATTATCAGCATGTTCTCCTTTTCCAACAATTTTCGAGAAAAAATTGGAATGCATCTCCTAATATAATATCTGTCTATAGAAAACTTTTTAAGGATGGAAGAATTTTTTCTAATAGGAGAAATTTCTCCTTCCCTACAATTATTCAAGAAGTTGTCTGCTACTCTTCCACAGCCAAGCATTACAAGTTTTGAGCATTTTAATTTAACCTGTTACCTTAACCCTTTCCCTCATATAGACGCTTTCTGACGCCTCTGCAGCAGACGGCTTTTTGAAAACATAGTGACAAAAGAAGAAATTGCACAAAACGTGCAATTTCTCCTTTTGCCACAATGTTTTCCACTTTTTGTCATATAAGGTTATCCATTCAATTATGAAGATTTTCCACGTTTTGACAAAATACTTTCGAAGTCGTCTGCTGCAGAATTGTCGTATGAGGGAAAGGGTTAAAGTAAATTGTGTACATGTAAATTATTTTTAGATTCTTTCTTAGTTACACTTTCCCACATACAGACGCTACATCAGAAGTAGTCGGTTAGTGGTAAAGGGTTAAACATTTTCTACATTTAGATGCTTTCTGACGCCTCTGCAGCAGACACATTTTGAAAACATTTTTGCAAATGGAGAAATTGCTCAAAATTGGCAATTTCTCCTTTTGCCACAATGTTTTCATCTCTATTAAATTAATTGAGATTTTCAGTATTTTTAGCCCACCTATGCATGAAGTGCAAGGTGAGCTTTTGTGATCGCTCACCGTCCGTTTTCCTACAAATGACTTCTCCTCCTAAACCAATTAACCGAATTCAAAATAATTTTACAGGAATGTTCCTTGGGTGGATCTCTTTCAAACTTGTTCAAAGAATTCTATTCCATGCAGAACTTTGGTTGCCACGGCAACAAAAAAGGGAAAATTAACCAAAACTTAAAAAAAAATTCTTGTCTGAAAGTAGAAGGCCGATGCCTTTGGTATTTGGTATGTAGTATCATCTAGTGAACCTCTACCAAGATTGTTCAAATTATAACCCAGGGGTCAAAAATGACCCCCTTCCCGGGGGGGGGGGGGGGGGGAGGGTCACTTGTTTTTCATAGACTCATATAGGGAAAAAACTTTAAAAATCTTCTTGTCTACGAATAGAGGGCCCAGGCCTTTACTATTTGGTATGTAGCATCATCTGGTTGGCCTCTACTAAGATTATTCAAATTATAGCCCTGGGGTAAAAAATGACCCCATCCCGGGGGTCACTTGTTTTGTATAGACTCATAAAGGGGAAAAACTTAAAAAATCTTCTTGTCTAAAAGTAGAGGGCCCAGGCCTTTGATATTGGGTATGTAGCATCATCTAGTGGACCTCTATCAAGATTGTTCAAATTATAGCCCTAGGGTCAAAATGACCCCTCCCCTGGGGTCTATTGTTTTCCCGGGGGTCACTTGTTTGACATAGATAGGGGAAAAACTTTAAAAATCTTCTTGTCTCAAACTAGAAGGCCCAGGCTTTTGATATTTGGTATATAGCATCATAACATATAGTGGACCTCTACCTAGATTGTTCAAATTATAGCCCTTGGGTCAAAATTTACCCCTCCCCAGGGGTCACTTGTTTTACATAGACTCATATAGGGAAAACCCTTAAAAAGTCCTCTTGTCTAAAAGATATTTGGTATGTAGCATCATCTAGTGAACCTCTACCAAGCTTGTTCAAATAATAGCCCTGGGGTCAAAAATGATCTCTCTCCGGGGGTCACTTGTTTTACATAGACTCATTTAGGGGAAAAACTTCTTTTCTAAAAGTAGAGGGCCCTGGCCTTTGATATTTGGTATGTAGCATAATCTAGTGGACCTGTACCAAGATTGTTCAAATTATAGCCATGGGGTAAAAAATGACCCCTCCCTCTGGTCACTTGTTTTACATAGATAGGGAAAAAACTTTAAAAATCTTCTTGTCTAAAAGATATTTGGTTATACTGTATGTAGCATCATCTAGTGCACCTCTACCAAGATTGTTCAAATTATAGCACTGGGGTCAAAAATGAGCCCTCCCCGGTGGTCACTTGTTTTTCATAGACTCATATAGGGGGAAAAACACTGAAAACTTTTTAAGTTTGATTAAATCAGGTGAGCAATATAGGACCATTATGGTCCTCTTGTTAATTATACATGTACATACATACCATATAGTACTTTCTCTTTACTTAACCCTTTCCAACCTGGAACAAATCTGCAGCAAACCACTTTGAAAACATTTTGGTTTTATTTTGGAAAATGTATTAATAGGAAAGTGTAATTATTTGATAGAGTAAACAAATTGTGACAAAGGGGGAAATTGTTCATCATGAACAATGTGTCCTTTTGTCACAATGTTTTTCAAAATGTTCTTATGCAGAGGTGGCAGAAAGCATCTAAATGTCGAAAAGGATTAATCCTTAACCACTTACAGACTACTTCTGATGTATCCAATAAAATGAACACATAAATTTCTCATGATGAATATTTTTTATTTTCCAACTAAGATTTGAATTAAATCTCAGAATTGCAATTTTTTATATTAAGATTTATCATGCTTTACTCAAGACTATGATCATTTTTAAGAAATCACCTTCAAATTCCTTTTATGTGAAAATGGGTTAATAAATGCTTCTCTTATGCCATTTTGTGTGTAAAATATTTTCTTTCACAATATCTACAACAATTAAAGTTAAGATTTGAGCTTTAATGTTACACTTTTACTTTTCAGCTCACTTGTGCACGAAGTGCTCAATGTGAGCAATTGTGATCACATTTTGTCCTGCGCCTGCCCATCGTCAACAATTGCCTTGTTAACACTCTACAGGCTACGTTTTGCATCAGATCTTCATGAAAGTATATTAGAACATTTATCTCTATCAGATCTTTGACAAGTTAGAATATGGGTCATATTGGGTCAGAAAACTAGGTCGCTAGGCCAAATTGAAAGGAAATCGTGTTAACACTTTGGATGCTGCATTTTTAACTTGAGCATGTTCAAACCTTTTCAGATGATTGTCTTGATGATATGTAGTCCCTTTTTCAAATATTGGTCATGTCTTTTTAAAAACTAGGTCACTAGGACAAATTGAAGGAAAATTGAGTTAACACTGTAGAAGCCGAATTTTGATTCAGCATCTTCAAATTTTGCCAAGGTCGAATATGAGTCATGCCTGATAAAAAACTAGGTCACTAGGCCAAATTGAAGGAAAAAGTTGTTAAAACTCTGGAGGCCGCATTTCTACTATGAGCAAATTGAAACTTTTTCAAAAGGATTGTCTTGATGATATCTAGATCCATGTTCGAATATGGGTCATATCAGGTAAAACAAAAAATAAAAAATAGGTCACTAGGCCAAATACAGGAACATCTTGTTAACACTGGAGGTTGCATTTTAAATATTTGTCAGAATAATTGTCTTGATGTGTTTTGCATTAGAAATCATTCAGGTGAGCGATCTAGGGCCATAATGGCCCTCTTGTTTAAAGATCAATTTCAAACCAAAGGCTCAATGTGTTCCATTGTTATCACTCACTGTACGGCGTACGTCAAACGGTCAAATATTCTCTGAAACTGCTGATGCGATATTAACCAAACTTGACATGAATGTTACTTTGGTGACCCTCAATAAGAATTGTTATACAATTTATATTCTACCTATAAATTGGTTTGCTGCGATTTCAGAATGAGGTGGAAATTGCAAAACTTTAAAAATTGTTCTCCTGTGAATCCGCTTCTTCGAATTCCAAGATGTTCTATGGGTGACCCTCTACAAAATGGTTCAAGACATATTGATTGGGTGAAAAGGGTAGTCTCTTAGTGGCATCAGAAAAGGGCTGGAATAATCGTCTGTTTTAGGGATAGAATTAAAGTGCTTACCTGGTAGCGTCTATAAATAAGCAGTTAAATGTGTTAGGGATAAGTACCTTATTTCTTCTAGTTAGTTGTAGTATTTGTACGGTCGACTTTCGGCTTCGCGTCCAAGTGTAAGAATGACCCGAGCCCTCCCCCGCAACGCGCGCATCTCGCGGTGACGTCACTCGGTATTCCGGACATACCCGACTCGAGCCGATCGCACTACACTCTTCCCCATTTTCTCTTTTGGCAGATACCACGTCGCTCCAGGTGATCACCCTATTGTGGGTGACACCAACTCGATGGCATCCCTTTGGAAGGCGGATGATCACCCTAGTGTGGGTGACACCCCCTTATACTCCTGCCTCTATACAGGCATCCCATACAGCCTCCGCGCATTCTCCTCTGTAATACGCAGAAGCTCTTCCCAGGTTTCGTGCCGCACATGGCTGATCACACGCGCGGTAGAGCCTACTTGTGGCGGGGTTGAAGTCTGCTTTCCAAAGCCGAAGAAAGGGGCATCCGTTTCTATTAGAAGCCTCTTTGGATCCAAGCTCCGTAGAGCTTCAGCCTGGTTATCCCGGAAACTCGCGACCAACCCAGTAAACCCAAAGCAGATGTTTGGGAACGCTCGGATCCATGCGTCCCTTGTGGCTTCACTACCACTGAAGCAGAGCAGGTGAATAGTCTGCTCCCTTGGCACAACTCCCTTCAGGTGGTAAAGGAGTTCCAACATCTCCGTCTTGTCATCGCGGCTATGAAGCACCAGCACTTTTTCTGGTGTCAGACACTCTACTGCGCGATCCAAAACGGTATGTTGGATGTCCCAAGTGGCTGGATCCGTCTTATGATGATCTAAACCCACTTCTCCAAGGGCGACAACCTTCCAGGCGTAGGCATTCCTGGAACTTGGTCCAGTCCTGCTCATCGACATTCTTTGCCAGCTTTGGATGGATTCCGATAGCCACCCCTACCCCCTCCGAAACAAGCGTGGCAACTTCATCTTGGTCTGGATAACTGGGGGGATCGCAAAAGACTGCAATTCCCCCAGTCACCAAAACCTCATCCCCGGTCTCTGGTGCCACGACTTTAAGGGCCTCTTTATAGGTGAGATGACCTCCAAGCCTGTTCCGGAGGCGGTCCAGGTGGAAATGGCTATCAAAGGCCCTTGGTCTGTCCTGCAGTGGTACAGAGATAGCGGGAAAGTTATCCCGTAACTCTGCCTGCGTCCGTCTGTCCAGGCATCCCATCACCACCAAGAAGATGCGCCAGTGTATGAGGAGGGCTGGCGAGTTCATGGGGTCAACCGTGAAGACATCTGGCTTGTCATTGCCCATCACACTACAGAGATCCTCTGCTGCCCTGACGAATTGCCTGGAGTACTGCAGACAGCCTTTTGTGACCATCTGCAGATCATTAATGAATTTTGTCAGCTTCCCTGTGTCCAGACAACTCACTATTTGGTTGGTTACCAGGAGTAGCAGGTTCAATCTCGATCTGGTGATCTCTGTAGTGGGTCCGCGTCGGTTATCCAGGACTCCCGGGAGGTGCACACTGAACGCATGTGACCACGAAACTTTTTCCCCACAGCCAGGAATAGGGCAAAGCGATGTGTCCACCCCCTTCCTTGCCATCCATGGTTCCTCGAACCTCTTCTTCTGGACTGGTTGTCCAACCGGAGACCTATCTTCCCATGATCGTCTTCTACCCTTGTTAGATGGTTTCTGAATAGCCCTATCACTCCTGTTCTGGCGTCTATTCGTATCCCCAGAGTGATGAACATGCCTCCTGTCTCTCGACTCTTTCCGGATGTCAGATGTCCCTCTATCCACTCTATCCATGGCTTTCTCCCATATCCACCACAACCCTATCGATCGTCTTTCCCTCCATGAGCCGGATGTCTCTAGACTGGCTGGCTTGCTGGGAGCTCGATGGCCGGGATCGGCGAGAGACCTTTGTGATCTTCTCGTCGATCCACTGTTGGCTATGGAACTGCATCTGATCCGCATCCCCAGCAACCAACTGTAGCCATCGTCTCTGTCCCTGGTCCTTAGCAATCTTTACTTGTCCCAAAAGTAAGGGGATCTGTTTTTCCGCCAACTGTTCACCCAAGAGAATTGTCTTTACCAGGTCTCTGGACGCTAATAGATGCCCGTCCTTAGTGGCCTGGCGGATCTCTTTGGTGGAAGTCATAGTTGTCTGAAAACAAAAAAAACGATAACAGCCGTCTGTCATACCTGTTAATTGCGGCAGATATCACACCAGAATTTGTCTATATCCAGTGCATCCGAAGCAGTGACATTGACGCATGAGGCATGGAACCATTCATCGCATCCATCACACTGTATCATAAATCTGCCCTGCCATGGTTTTCTACATTTGCAGTAAGTGATTTTATCTGTTCCACCCACCTCATTCTCATGAGTTGGGTTTACTAACCACTTTTCTATCCATGCCGGGACAATTCTGTCTCGACACCTTTTCAATCGGTCATGGTTAGTCACGAACATCGACTTTCGAAGTTTTACCCTGTATAAGGACGCCGATATCTTTTGAACAACCACAGCAGGGCCTTTCCACGGAGGGGATAATTTCTTACATTGCCCCTTCTTTGATGCAGAGTCGAGTAGATATACCAGATCCCCCGACTTGTATGAATTCTCTAAAATCCGTACATCATAGTCCCGCTTCATTCTCTTCAATGAAGTTTTCAATGTATCCCTAGCCGCATTGTACGCTGCTTGAATATTTTTCATCAAAGTAGCCACATATTCCTCTGTTGTTATAGGTTGAGCAGCTCTACTTGGGAACATTAAATATGCTGGTGAGTTCACTTCTCTACCAAGCATCAATTTGTTGGGCGAGAACCCGGTGCTTCTATTTACTGCACTCCTTATTGCCCCCGCAATTTGTGCCTCTGGTGAATGATCAGGCAAATCATACCCTGGGACACCTGGCAAGTCTGATATGGCTCTTTCCATATCTCTTTCTCCCAATTTATTCATTGTCAGATGATGGATGACTGATAAGCCAGCCTCACCCCCTGAGTTTGCTGAATCTATGCCGTTGTCAACCTGGGTCCCCACCATTCTCTGATTTGTCTTGAGATGGCGGGGTCTAAAATCTATCATAGCTGCCATATCCTCGGGTATATCCTCCCGCAGAATGGCTTCCAACATAGGGCGTGTAATATCAACACCCGCCTCCCTCAGTTTAATAATGCGTGATGCTAGCTCAGGACCAATACCTCTGATAACACGCAGATCTCTAGCATCACAGGAGTTGACCAAGATAATAATATCAGTTTCCTCTTCAGTGGGGTATGACATTGTGTATTGTATGAATTATCAACCACAAAAATAGGAATGACACAATGAGCACTGACTACTGAGTATCACAATAAAAAAAAACTCTGGAATTTATTTCAAAGTTTTTTGCAAAAGCCAACAAAACTAAAAAAAAAAATATATTAATATTCTCAGATTTCTCAGAATCAAATCAAAACCAAATTTTCCTCTTTCCCTCTGACTTCTTATAGCCAGCCTGAATCAACAATAGGCTACAAACAGAAACAATGACAGAGTACTGGCAAAAAGTAGGCCTGAAAATGATATCCGAAAAACCAGCAATGGCGCCAGTCTATAATGGCGGACACTTTTCCCCACGTCGATAATGTTTTCTTTCCCGTCTCACAGCTAATTTCGGCTATGACACGTTTGCAATGGGACGTTAAACACCGCTGCCACCAATAAAGTGCTTACCTGGTAGCGTCTATAAATAAGCAGTTAAATGTGTTAGGGATAAGTACCTTATTTCTTCTAGTTAGTTGTAGTATTTGTACGGTCGACTTTCGGCTTCGCGTCCAAGTGTAAGAATGACCCGAGGTGCCCTCCCCCGCAACGCGCGCATCTCGCGGTGACGTCACTCGGTATTCCGGACATACCCGACTCGAGCCGATCGTACTACATAATTAAGCAGAAATGTTACCCCCTACAATATTTGTTCCAGCCTTTCAGACCGGTTTTAAAAGGTAGTCGCCAGGTGACATCAGAAAAGGGCTGAAAAGAAGAAATTACCCAACGACCCCCGTCTAGTCAAATACTTTTAAAAATCAACTGTAATTGCCAAATTATGCTGTTTAATTTTAAGTGTTTTTTCGTAAATAGGTAGCACCTATAGATATATTATGAATACCAGTGTGTAAGAAACAACATTTGTTATTCCCAACGTATGTCAATTCCTAAATAAGTTGATACGTTCTGATATAAATTACATATGATATATATACCAATCTTTTTTTCTTTTCTTACGAACTTAAACGTTTTTCTCAAGCATTAACAAAGAACTAACCGTTCAAAACAAGTCAATTATTTAGCCTACATGTATATATATAGAAAAACTGGCAAACTTTCAATCCTATTCCAAAACAATTTCCATTACAGTTGTTTAACATGAACATCAGTTTAATGAAATCTAGCACATTTGTCAATTTGTTTATTCTTGGAAACAAATAAAACAGCTGATTCTGACAGCAGAGTGAACTGGGGTCGGAATTTAGGTCACGTGACGTCAACAATAAGTGACTCACACAACTCCCGTTTCCGTTATGACGTTGTCGTTAGTTACACTCTGTGCAACTTTCAAACTTTACACACGATATTTTGCTGTCACTATTTTTGACAATGATGACTTATACAGCGGCGATGGAACACGTTGATCATCTATTTCTGATGTAAGAACTACTTCTTTTTAAAATGTTATGATTGTTTTTATGTTTAACTCATTTGAAAAGACGATAAATGTGAATATTTGACGTCAATGAAAATACGATGGGTGGGGTAAAGTACTTTTGAAATGATGTAATGGAACCATTTGCAAAATTCTGGGAAAGTGAATTAAAATTTCCCCCAAACATATCAATTGACTCTCGCTTTTTTCGTGCCAATTACAATTATTAGAAGAAATTCGTGTTTGATAAGCTATAGATCTACGGTTTCGTTAAACTTCTGTAGAACTAAGTTCACAGGAATTTATTTTGTTAAATAGATACATTATTGAATAATTACTGAGAAGAGAGATAATATCAACTCCTTCACAATTCGTTGATTACTAAAAAAAAAAAAGGTTGATTTCGAGTCATTTTAATTACAAATTCACATCTTGATGATATGTAATGTTAATTATTGAAGTTCAATGGTAGCCTGGAAGAAGAAACGTAGAAAACGGTCAGCGGTTAACCCTTTCTCACATATAGACGCATTTTGAAGTATCTGCAGCAGAGGACTTTTGAAAACATACTGACAAAAGGAGAAATTGCTCAAGACGAGCAATTTCTCCTTTTGCAACAATGTTTTCAACTTTTTTCAGTAATTATACCTACAATTATAGAGATTTTCCATGTTTTTTTCTATTTATTTACAAAGTATGATATAAAATGAATACAGCAAATATTAGGTCAATTAAGCAGTGAATATCAAAGAAAATTTAATTGTGTTCTATACCACCCAAACCTAGGTTTTTCAGCTGAATCGGCCAAGGTTTATGCGTTCGCGCAATACATAGGTCTTTGCAAAGGAAAATTGGAAAAAACATCACATATTTAGGTTTTACAAACTATTGAAAACATTGCTGGAAAAGGAGAAATTACTAGTCTCAAGCGATATTCTCTTTTTTTTCAATGTTTTCAAAAGTTCAGTTACATTTTGCGTAGCAGTGTCTGCGAAATATGACTTGTATCTGCAAGCCTAGTTATCTTCACAACTTCTAATGGATTGATTCTCCATGGTTACATGTTTGTGAGATTTGGGACATAGTGTCCTGGGTTAGATCCCAGCTCGATGCAACCTTTAAGGACACTCGAGTGCCACTTGGGTAAGGCACACTTACACGTCAGGAAATTTCCCGGAAATAGTGAAGGTTTTCGATTTCTTAACAATCCTTTAATTTTCCGTTTCCATGTATTTCGTCATTTAGGTTTTCACTCTTTTATCAAACAAGCCGAACTCACCTGTCACGCGTTTTAAAATAGAAACATATAAATGGCGATATTGGAATAAAGTCTAGATATGTTTATGATCCCGTCCATGCTGAAACGTTTTGTTGATTGTTCGTGTGGTATTTACATCGCTTATATCACGAGGCTTCGTGGGTACTACGTTACCAGTACTACTCGCCCATTTCTCCTCACACCAGCTAGTCATTCGTATTGATAACCACACAACCCTGATCGCCGAGGAGCGAAAGACATTACTGCCATTTTGAAAGTCTTTGGTATGACCCGGCCGGGGACCGAACTCGCGACCTCTTGTACTCAAGGGGGCCGCTCTACCACCGAGCCGATCTAGGGAAACGTACAAGTCGGCTTTTGTGAACAGTGTATTATCAGAATAGCCTTTCCATCCGCACAGTCTGATCAAACTATAGACATTTCAAATAACTTGTTAGAAACATCTGTCCACTTGTGGAGATTATGATAAGACGTAGCAATTAAACAGGCTGATCTGAACCTACGCTGTACAGAAATGCAAACATATACCTTTTCCCATGGACTGACTCATAATACTTTTGGAGCAGAATAAAACTTAACCAGGTGAGAAAGGGGGTAAAAAAGAACGTTTGAAATTATTGATATCAATTCACCTTTAATTGACCCACTCTTGGAAACTGAATTAAATTAAATAACATCTTTAGTTTCTTTCAATGTGTCCATTCATGAAGAACACAAAATGGTCCAACAATAAACAAAAACCCACACATTTCGATGAGTCCTGACTAAATTAAATGAATCTCGGACTCCGGATGCACGGCAAACAAAAACATTGCAAACATGTTGGCATGATTAAGATATCATTGCAAACATGACGAAAACATTACATTACAAGAGAGCAATGATGGCCCTGGATCGAGGAAAAGACAAGACAACATTCTGACACAGTTTCAACTTGCTCAAAGTTGTTTCTGACCCAATATGACCCATATTTGAACTTGACCTAGATATAATTCAGACAATTATTCTGACCAAATTTCAAGCTGCTGAAGCATAAATTGCGGCCTCTGGAGTGTTAACAAGATTTTCCTTTAATTTGACATAGTGACCTATTTTTTGACCCGACATGACCAATGTTCAAACTTGATCTACCTATCATCAAGACAAACAATCTGATAAAGTTTCAACATGCTCAAGTTGAAAATGTGGCCTCCAGAGTGTTAACAAGATTTCCCTTCAATTCGACCTAGTGACCTAGTTTTTGACTTCATATGGCCCAGTTTCGAACTTGTCCAAAATGTTATGAAGATGAATGTTCTGATAAACTTTCATGAATATTGGATGCAAAATGTAGCACGTAGAGTGTTAACAAGCTCAAATGTTGACGACGTACGACGCACAGCGGACGGACGCCGGACAAAATGTG
The DNA here is from genome assembly GCA_031761405.1 of Serripes groenlandicus. Taxonomy (NCBI): domain Eukaryota; kingdom Metazoa; phylum Mollusca; class Bivalvia; order Cardiida; family Cardiidae; genus Serripes; species Serripes groenlandicus. The sequence goes on from JASEVX010000013.1 coordinate 46,342,512, forward strand.
ATCACAATAGCTCACCTTGCACTTCGTGCATAGGTGAGCTAAACAGAGGCCTCATTGGGCCAGTATCGCTCCACTGCATTAGGCAACAATTTAATCACTTTAGCCATAAGAGGCAAAGCAGCCACGCCTCATGGCCGCCATGTTTTACGACAAATCAACATGGCTTGAACGAATCTCGTAGAAGGTCATCCAATGAACATTTCTAAAAAAATATTTGAAAATCGGCCAGATAAGTTTGGACAACAATATTTTTGTTTACATCAAAGCTAAATAAGGGCAAAAAGCTAAGTGTCGTGTTTGCTCTTTTTACCCAGGTACTAAGAGCCTTATGCAGTTGTAAAACAAACATCTCCGTATATCTCCAAACGCACTTATGTACAACATAAATAATTCCATATGCTTTTACTTTTACCAATGTTTTTAACAAATTTAAAATTATATTGATTTCAAAAACGACTTTTTACATTCCATATATTCCAACCACAACCTCTCGGAAAAGACCTACTGATATTGCACACAACCTTTAATTATGTAAATGTTTATTGGCTATATAAGTATGTAATATTTAATGCTAAATAAAGATTATGTTATGCTATTATGTTATGATAGCCTGAAAGAGGAAATGCAGAAATCGCGGCACAAATACATTGTACCATCTTAGACCTACATATACATAATAAATTATTTGAAAACAATACTCGGATAGGAGAGTATATCCATTTTTCCTTCAACATTTTCAAAAAGTTCAGATACATTTTTGCTTTAACAGTGTCTGTGAAATATGAGTTGTATCGGCAAGCAGCATTACTTCCACAACTTCTAATGCACTCCTTTGATTCTCCGTGGTTACATGTTTAGCGGTGGGATTTTGTACAAAGTGTCGTGGGTTAGATCCCAACTCGCGGCAACCTTTAGGGAGAGCAATAACAAACCGACATTATAGTTCTGGATATTAATAAATTAACACATGATGATATTAAAATCGTTCGCTTTTAAAACAACATAGGGAAAAGGGAAATTTCAAATTTGGGAGTGTAGCTTTAATAAAGAATTTACACATTACAGGGAAAGGAGAAATTGTTCGTTTTGGCGTTTTTGATAGAGCCATGTAATCTTTCGGTTCCTTGCATTTCGACATTGAGGTATGTCATTTAAAAGCAGATACAACCAGATAATGTAATAACAGGAGAAAAATGCGTATTTTCCTGCTTCAAGTTACCAAACTAGCCGAACTCATGTGTCACTCGATTTAAATACAAAGTTCTATGTAATTGTTTTTAAAAAGAACCATGTAAATGTTTTAAATAGAAACATGTAAATGTTTTAAATAGAACCATGTAAATGTCGACAGTGGTAAACAGTAAAGATACATGTTTATTGTCCATGGGGAAACGTTTGTTTGACTGTTTGTGTGTATTGTGTTTTACGCTGGTTTAAAACAAAAGTCGGTTATATCACGGCGTTTCATGGGTAAGTTACCAGTACTACTGGTCATTTTTTCCTGACACCAGCGAGTCAGTCGTAATGCTTACCGCACAGTCCTAAGTGCCAAGGAGGGTAAGCCATTACTACCATTGTTAAAGTCTGTGGTATGACAGGTCGGGATAAAAGACCGCGATATCCCGCACTCGAGACGGACGCTTTACCAAAACACAACCATGGCGATCTTGGGAAAAGTACAACAGCCTTTCCATCCGCACAGTCTGATCAAGATGTACACATTTAAAATTATTTGCAATTACTTGTTGGAAATCTCTCTCATCGTGTGTATAATATAAATATAAGACGAAGCAATTAAAAAGGCTGATCTGAACTTACGCGATACAGAAATGCCAACATATACCTTTTCCCATAGACTAAATCATATATAAACCTTTGGATCAGAATAAAACTTAACCAGGTCAGAAAGGGTCGAGTTGCATATGAGAGTGAACTCTAATCGGAAAGACACTGGTCGCGAAAGCTTTGCTGACTTTTCTCGGAGATATTCGCTTAAATATATGTGTATGCATATACATTTATTAAGGATTACCAAAAACAAAGGGAACATCTTTTATCTCAAAGCAGAGTATATGGCATCAACGTAAATCAGTATTCATTGACTACGAAGAATCTACATGTATGATATGAAATAACAGTGTGTAAAATAAACGTATTTATATATGAACGATTAATTACCTTTTAATGTCGTTTCGGCCTAAAGTATATAAAATTACCAGTGTGTAGGGAACAACATTTATTATTCCAAACGTATGTTAGTTACTAAATAAGTTGATACGTCTTGATATTAATTTGATACAATACCATCATTTTTGCCGACTTAGCATGAGAAAAGAAGTGACCATTGTCCGATATTGCAGATAGCATTTCAGCACAAGTCAATGACATATATGTATGTAGAAAAACTGGCAACAAACTAATTTTCAACCCTGTTCCAAAACTTTTTCCAATGAATATGAGCATCAGTTTAAATAATGATATCTAGCACATTTGTTATTTTGTTTACTCTGGGACGCAAATTAAATAGCTGATTTTGACAACAGAGTGAACTCAGGTCGGAATTTAGGTCACGTGACGTCAACAATAGTCACGCGACGTCAACAGTAGGTGACGCACGCAACTTCCGTTAACGTTATGACGTTGTCGTTAGTTACACTATGTGCAACTAATTTTCAACCCTGTTCCAAAACTTTTTCCAATGAATATGAGCATCAGTTAAAATAATGATATCTAGCACATTTGTTATTTTGTTTACTCTGGGACGCAAATTAAATAGCTGATTTTGACAACAGAGTGAACTCAGGTCGGAATTTAGGTCACGTGACGTCAACAATAGTCACGCGACGTCAACAGTAGGTGACGCACGCAACTTCCGTTAACGTTATGACGTTGTCGTTAGTTACACTATGTGCAACTAATTTTCAACCCTGTTCCAAAACTTTTTCCAATGAATATGAGCATCAGTTTAAATAATGATATCTAGCACATTTGTTATTTTGTTTACTCTGGGACGCAAATTAAATAGCTGATTTTGACAACAGAGTGAACTCAGGTCGGAATTTAGGTCACGTGACGTCAACAATAGTCACGCGACGTCAACAGTAGGTGACGCACGCAACTTCCGTTAACGTTATGACGTTGTCGTTAGTTACACTATGTGCAACTTTCAAACGTAACACACGATATTTTGCTCTCACTATTTTTGACGATGACGACGTATATAGCGGCGATGGAACACGTTGATCATCTATTTCTAATGTAAGAAACTTTTTAAAATGAAATGATTGTTTATATGTGAAATTCGCTTGAAAATGAGATATATGTGATATTTTGACGTTAAGTTTACTTCAATGAAAATCCGATGGGTGGGTCAAAGACAATTGGAAATGATGAAAATCAATGGAACTTTAATGGCAAAATATTAGGAAACTGAATTCAATTTTCGAAAAAATATATATTTAGCCTTCTATGTTGTGTATTAATTTCATTTGATAATCATAATCTATATTGTTTCGTAATACTTCTTTAGCACTTAGTTCACAGGGTCATTTAAATATTTTGTTAAACGAATTTAGTAGGCATTCACATTCGTTTGGAATATAACCACTGAGAGAAATGATACCAACTCTTTCACAATCCGTTGATAACTGAATTACTATATGTTGAGTGAAACTTCCTAATTAATAACAAATTATTATCGGTGATAACATTAATTTTTGAAATTCAATGATAGCCTGAAAGATGAAATGTATGTATACATCGGTTGGTGTTCAATTTGTATGCATTGTATATCGATACCCAGATGTACATAGATGTATTACTGCATGTATATGAAAAACATATAGGCAGGAACGTAGATACGAAAGCGGCAAATTTCAACCGTTTATCTGTCAGACAAGATGATATTACATTCGTTTATTTTTAAACAACATAGGAAATTATAAAATGTCGGTTTTCAATCATTTGGGAGTGTTACTTTAATAAAGAGTTAACATATTCCAGGTAAAGGATTTTTTTCTTTTCGTTTTTAGCAATTGGTCCATTTCCCACTAGTGTAAAGGCTTTCAAAGGTTTCTGCTTCTAAGACATAACACTTCTTCTGAATTAGGGAAAGGGTTAACTTTTTCGAATTCATTCAAATCCTTTAATTTCTCGGTAACTTGCATTTCGACATTGAGGTTTTTCATTTAGAATTAGCTAGATCAAGATATTATGGTGACAGGAGAAAAAACATATTTTCCCTTTTTTATCAAACTAGCCTAACGCATGTGTCACACGTTTTATATAGAAACCATGTAAATGAGGACAATGGTAAAATGTCTAGATATATACATGTTTACTACCCCGTCAAAGGGAAAACGTACAAGTTCCAGATCAGCCTGTCGATCCGCATAAACTGATCAAGATATACATTTTTGAAATATTACTTGCATATGCTTGCTAGAAGCTTCTGTCAACTTTTGTATATTTGTTAAGACGTAGCAGATTTACCGGCTGATCTGAACCTACGCTGTACAGAAACGCCAACTTGTACCTTTCAATTTCTGCTTCAATGTAGTAAGCTAAAAGTATAAACCCATATCTTTGATTCTACGCATATTTGTTTTGATGTTCAGCCACTAGGGAAATGCATTAGGACTCGAGGCTTTCGAAAAGGAAAGGGGCTTAAAATAGAGTTTATTATTAAGTTTGGATGTTATTATTTTGCTTGTTTCTAAGTTCGACTTGTTGAAGTTTTACCGCCCTTTGACAGCCGTATTTTATTCATCTAATGAGGACATAAATCACCAACACATGTGTTTTATGGTTTAATAGCATCTGTTCTCAACAACGCATCCGTCCAAGTCAGTTTGGCTTTTCTCCTATATTAGACAGTCAATGGGAAAAGATACAAGTTTGCTGAACAGTGTAGGTTTATATCAGTCTGTACATCTGCTTCGTCTTTTCAGAAACTAGCTTGTGTAAGTAGTGTGAACAGTGTGTATCTTGACCAGACTGTGAATGCACAAGCGGATCTGGATCTTAATGTTCACAAAATCCAACTTGTACATATTTCCCAATGACGGACACATATATATTTTTCAGCCAATTGGTGGTAGAAGAACATCTTTAGTCGCAATGACCTTTGTCATTTGTGGTAAAGACGGGCTCGGGAATCGAACACACAAAACATTACCTGACAACTACATTGTTACCGACTGACAGGGGACTAGATAACGTGGATTAAACTGGGGGTTTTCTCCACAATATCTCTCTTATTACTCAACCAAACCCTATGTTGTGGCTACTCAAAAGAATCGGATATAGGATTGAGTGTCAAATATTAATTTTGGAACATGAAAAATAACCCTTTTCTAGAGCTTTGCCGGACTGAGTTACCGCAAATCTACTATTAAATGAATTTTGGTTTTATATTAAGGATAATGGCAGAGACCTTTCTCTTGGCTTCAATTGGATGGATGTAAGTTTTCTAGATAATATCATGTGCCTTTAAATACAACACATCTGCAGAAGACTTTAAAAACTTACTTGTAGAAATATGGAAAAGCTCTATAAAGAAAATAAAATTATTGAAAAGAGTTGAAAACATTGTGGCAAAAGGAGTCTCCGAGATTCAAATTTCTCATGATGAATTTTTTTTCTTTTACCACAATGTTTTCAACTCTAGCCGCGCAGTCTGATAGAGACTTCCATGTTCGCTTTCGATTAGTACACGCATTTTGTGAGCTGCAGGAGAACGGCTTTGATAAATAACCGATCTCCTACAATGTGATCGTAATACTGTATATTCAAAGAATATTCGTGTGCTACATTAGTCTGATCGTAATACTCACTGTATACTCAAAGAATATTCGTATGCTATATTAGTCTGATCGTAATACTGTATACTCAAAGAATATTCGTGTGCTACATTAGTCTGATCGTAATACTGTATACTCAAAGGTTAGTTGGGTGCTACATTAGTCTGATCGTAATACTCACTGTATACTCAAACAATATTCGTATGCTATATTAGTCTGATCGTAATACTGTATACTCAAAGAATAGTCGTGTGCTTCATTAGTCTGATCGTAATACTGTATACTCAAAGGTTAGTTGGGTGCTACATTAGTCTGATCGTAATACTGTATACTCAAAGAATATTCGTGTGCTATATTAGTCTGATCGTAATACTCACTGTATACTCAAAGAATAGTCGTGTGCTACATTAGTCTGATCGTAATACTCACTGTATACTCTAAGGCTAGTCGTATGCTATATTAGTCTGATCGTAATACTCACTGTATAATCAAAGAATAGTCGTGTGCTATATTAGTCTGATCGTAATACTCACTGTATTCTCAAAGAATATTCGTATGCTATATTAGTCTGATCGTAATACTCACTGTATACTCAAAGAATATTTGTGTGCTACATTAGTCTGATCGTAATACTCACTGTATACTCAAAGGCTAGTTGGGTGCTACATTAGTCTGATCGTAATTCCCACTGTATGCTCAAAGGCTATTCGGGTGCTACATTAGTCTGATCGTTATACTCGCTGTACACTCAAAGGCTAGTTAGGTGCTACATTAGTCTGATCGTAATACTCACTGTATACTCAAAGACTATTCGTGTGCTATATTAGTCTGATCGTAATACTCACTGTATACTCAAAGACTATTCGTGTACTACATTAGTCTGATCGTAATACTCACTGTATACTCAAAGGCTAGTTGGGTGCTATATTAGTCTGATCGTAATACTGTAAAATCAAAGAATATTCGTGTTCTACATTAGTCTGATCGTAATACTCACTGTATACTCAAAGGCTAGTTGGGTGCTACATTAGTCTGATCGTAATACTCACTGTATACTCAAAGGCTAGTTGGGTGCTAAATAAGTCTGATCGTAATACTGTATACTAAAAGAATATTCGTGTTCTACATTAGTCTGATCAATCGTAATACTCACTGTATACTCAAAGGCTAGTTGGGTGCTATATTAGTCTGATCGTAATACTGTATACTAAAATAATATTCGTGTTCTACATTAGTCTGATTGTAATACTCACTGTATACTCAAAGGCTAGTTGGGTGTTATATTAGTCTGATCGTAATACTGTATAATCAAAGAATATTCGTGTTCTACATTAGTCTGATCGTAATACTCACTGTATACTCAAAGGCTAGTTGGGTGCTACATTAGTCTGATCGTAATACTGTATACTAAAAGAATATTCGTGTTCTATATTAGTCTGATCGTAATACTCACTGTATACTCAAAGGCTAGTTGGGTGCTGCATTATTCTTATCGTAATAGTGTATACTCAAAGGCTAATTGGGTGCTATATCAGTCTGATCGTAATACTGTATACTAAAAGACTATTCGTGTTCTACATTAGTCTGATTGTAATACTCACTGTATACTCAAAGGCTAGTTGTGTGCTGCATTAGTCTGATCGTAATACTCACTGTATACTCAAAGGCTAGTTGGGTGCTATATTAGTCTGATCGTAATACTGTATACTAAAAGACTATTCGTGTTCTACATTAGTCTGATTGTAATACTCACTGTATACTCAAAGGCTAGTTGTGTGCTACATTAGTCTGATCGTAATACTCACTGTATACTCAAAGGCTAGTTGGGTGCTACATTAGTCTGATCGTAATACTGTATACCCAAAGGCTAGTTGGGTCGTATATTAGTCTGATTGTAATACTCACTGTATACTCAAAGGCTAGTTGGGTGTTACATTAGTCTGATGGTAATACTCACTGTATACTCAAAGGCTAGTTGGGTGCTGCATTATTCTTATCGTAATACTGTATACTCAAAGGCTAGTTGTGTGCTATATTAGCCTAAACACAAACCAGATTCAGACGACTTCGGCAACATACGAGTTATAAAAGTACTGTCTACTTTTTTAAGTAAAAAATGGAGACTTTTCTTAAAATGAACAATTTTCCATTTTCCAACAATGTTTTTGCCTTTGTATCAAAAGTAGCACTTCCAGTTTCTCACAATTCCTATGTTATAATAATAAAAGCAGATGACACAAAATATAATAATAGTTAACCGATTAAAATGTCTGATCTTTTTCTTCCATCTACACATGGTTAGGTGAACTTCTTGTTTCACCCTTCTTACTCTATTCCTCTATTTCTCTATCTCTTACACAGTGTGTCTCAAGATATCTTTCATTTCTTCAAGTCTCCTTGTGGAACTTCTCCTTCTTCCACTGGAGATACAGGTAAATGTCCAAATTATTTATTCGTATCACTTTCTCTTTGGTTTCTACGACATTTCTATGTTAATGTGGCACATGCGGTGGGGCTTCCCGATGCTTACAAATAATGTCGAAGTTTACTGACCATTGTTCTTGAATGATTAATGTACCTTAATTATTTGAATGTCGTCAAAATCAGCATTTCGTCACTCTGGAGGCCACGGTTGCTGATCTACTTTGAAACAGAGTGATATCAACAGTGTTTTTTTTTCAATCTCAAATTGGCCTCTATCCGAAAAACTATATTTTGTCAGGTCTTATTTGGTTCATACACATGTACATCTTTATTTCGTAGATATTTAAAATTTGAATATTTCAGAAATATCAGTCGAAGTTGCTAATTAATTCAATAGAGACAACTTGTAGATTTTCCGTCTAGTCATACACCTTAACTATTGCCATATCATTATCCTGAAACTATAAATATACCAGATAGACTTTGTGCAAAATAAAAAGCTTCTGATTGGTGCATATATCGAGAATGAATGATAGCGTAAAACCAGATAATTGAACACATAATCTATGCAAAGAGTACATATAGTTGTATAGTTGTATAGTTTCGAGAATGTGTGACCAATACGTCTTTTTCTTTTATTGGTGCTACAGAAGTGACAGATTTCTCGGGAACCACATTCCACCAATACAGAACGTCCAAGAAGGAGGCCTCTGACAGGGTCAACAGAAACAAAGATGGTCGACGTGTTCAAGATGATGAGGACTTCGAGATCAACCAGGAAGTATACGTTTTATCTACTTCGTTTAGTAAGCTATGTATTAATGACAGTATTTCTAGTGACAGTAGAAGCAGGTGTATCAGCAACCAGGAAGTAAACTTCGTTTAGTAAGCTAAGTATTGATGACAGTTTGTCTAGTGACAATAGAAGCAGGGGTACCATCAATAGAGGCAGTGATACAAACAGTAGTACTAGAAATAGAGGCAGAAACAAAAACAACCAGGAAGTAAATGTTTTATCTACTTTGTATAGTAAGCTAAGTATTGGTAGCAGTATTTCTAGTGACAGTAGAAGCAAGAGTACCAACAATAGAGGCAGTAATACAAAAAGTAGTACTAGAAATAGAGGCAGTAACAAAAATAACCAGGAAGTAAATGTTTTATCTACTTTGTATAGTAAGCTAAGTATTGATGACAGTATTTCTAGTGACATTAGAAACAAGAGTACCAGCAATAGAGGCAGTAATACAAACAGTAGTACTAGAAATAGAGGCAGTAACAAAAATAACCAGGAAGTAAATGTGTTATCTACTTTGTATAGTAAGCTAAGTATTGATGACAGTATTTCTAGTGACAGTAGAAGCAAGAGTACGAGCAGTAGAGGCAGTAATACAAACAGTAGTACTAGAAATAGAGGCAGAAACAAAAACAACCAGGAAGTAAATGTTTTATCTACTTTGTATAGTAAGCTAAGTATTGGTAGCAGTATTTCTAGTGATAGTAGAAGCAAGAGTACCAGCAGTAGAGGCAGTAATGCAAACAGTAGTACTAGAAATAGAGGCAGTAACAAAAATAACCAGGAAGTAAATGTTTTATCTACTGTGTATAGTAAGCTAAGTATTGATGACAGTATTTCTAGTGACAGTAGAAGCAAGAGTACCAGCAGTAGAGGCAGTAATACAAACAGTAGTACTAGAAATAGAGGCAGAAACAAAAACAACCAGGAAGTAAACGTTTTTTCTACTTTGTTCAGTAAGCTAAGTATTGATGTAAGTATTTCTAGTGACAGTAGAAGCAACCAGCAATAGAGGCAGTAATACAAACAGTAGTTATATCAATACATGTAGTAATAGAAACAGTTATAGTTTTTTCGACAAAAGTAACGTAACAGATAATATAGATCTATCAATATCGATGCACTTGTAGATAAGTTTAGTAGTTTGACTTATGCTGATGTAGAGTTCCCTCAAGAAAGTCTTGTGATAGATTATAGCTGTGTTCCCGATGTACGCAAGCATGCTGCAAGACGGAATGTTAGACGAATGTTGAGGGAGAGAGAACAGAAAAGTAGATTGGAGGAGGAGAGAAGGAGACTAGATATTGAGAGAGAAGAACACGAACGACAGGTTAGAGCGGAGGAGATAGAGAGACAGAGGCTGAAAAAGATGAAGAATGATTGGAATAGACGAGATGCAGAGATGATTAAGACCGAGTCCGGGCAGATTCTATTGCAGTATAGAAATATGAGGAAATACAACAGGAATAACTCCCTGAGGGTCACGTTGTTGAAGAGCAATAGTAAGAAACCGTGATTGAAAAGACGTTTGTCGAGTTTTGATTAGTACGTACATGTCGAGGGCTTGGCGTGAAACGGTTGTAACTAAAATTGGTATTTTTTTTAACAAGTTTAATCACCTCGCCATAAAGTCTTTATAAGCGTTAAATCATTTTTCTTGGTAATCAATGGAAATTTAGGTGCCATTGCTCGCTCTGAGCAATGGCACCTAAATTTGCATTGTTTACAAAGGGTTCAAAATTGCCCCTAAACCAGGGTTTTCAAAATAGGTTTTAAGTTACAACCGTTTCACGCCAAGCCCTCGATGTAGGCTTTTATCAGCAAGTCTTTAATTTGAGCCAATAATTCAAATTTTTTATATAAACGAATATTTTTTGGTTATGGGTTTGATGAACGTCATCTGAAATCGAAGCTTGCTGAATTTGCGAGCAGATAATTCCCAGATCAGCGAATTTTGATCAAGGTTTTCCTTTGCCATCAGGTCATTATTCCATAAAAGAAACCTTTTCCCGTTTACCCTCTATTAAACTTCATCGATGGAGTAGTTGTAGAGCGTCCGCCTCGGGTGCGGAAGGTCGCGGGTTTGATTCCCGGCGGGTAAATAACAATCTTTTTAAAATTGGTGGTATTGGCTGCCCTCCTTGGCGCTCAGCATTGCAGGGTTGGCATAACGACGGACTGGCTGGTGATAAATGGACCATTAGTACTGGTAACTTACCCATAAAACGCCTTGTTGATTATTCTGTTAGTGTGCTTAGTGGTTTACGTAGTTTTCAACATAGCTCGTTTATATTCATAACGGATTCTCCACGTGCGTGAACAGTATTAGCGATTGTTGATTATTCTGTTAGTGTGCATAGTGTTTTACGTAGTTGTCAACATAGTTCGTTTATATAACGGAGTTTCCGGCGTTGCATGACCAGTTTTAGCGATTGTTGATTATTCTGTTAGTGTGCATAGTATTTTACGTAGTTGTCAACATAGTTCGTTCATATAACGAGAGTTTACGGGTCACGTGACCAGTATTATCGATATTATCTATCCTGACACCGATGCATCAGTCGTAATGCTGCAATCCTGAGCGCGAAGTAGTGAAGAAAATATTACGACTGTTAACCCTTTCCCACATGCAATACATCTGTAGCAGAAATATGGAAAATATATATTATTGTAGGTATATTTACTGAAAAAGGTTGAGAACTTTCATAATGAGCAAATTCTCCTTTTGCCACAGTGATTTCAAAAGTCGTCTGCTGCAGAGGCGTCAGAAAGCGTCTATATGTGGGAAAGTGTTAAAGTCCTCCGGTCGTGTCCAAACTTGTCGGATATTTCACGAAAATGTTTCTATCTTGAAATGTATTTTTAGAATTGTTTTACGATAAACTCGCCTTTTGTTGCGTCTACAATAAAAAAATGTGTAAACAATTAGTTAAATGAACAACTGCGTTACTGAAATGAAAGTACATGTATCTCAAATCAGGCCCAAAGGTTTAGGAGATGTAACTTGTAGTATTGTGTAGTTCCATTTATACGTAGTATTGTGTCATTATATTGATATCGTAGGACTAAAGATAAGTTAGATTTGAACCTGTAAGAAATACGCCTTGATTCAAATTAGCCTGTACATCAAGTCAGTATTATCAGAATCTACACAAGTTGACAAGCTTATGTATGTAATATATATGAACAGTCTAGATCTTGACCAGACTGTCCGGATATACGGGCTGATCTGGATCTAAACTGTTCATAAAAAGCCAACGTGTTCCTTTTCGCAGATGCATGCTCATTAGGTGATGTATATATTACGTCTTAAATGAATTCAAGAACATAAATAGGAGGAAACGGTTTGATAACTTATATATTGACTGAAAATCCTTCACGACAAAAATATATCATAGAAAAATACAAAAATAGTAGAATCGCGAGAGAACGAGAAACTACGCTAGAAGAGTGTCGATGGAGCAAGAGGCTTTATATATATATAATTTTTTTTTTTTAAATCGTTAAGATAAATTTTGAATGGTTAGCACTCAGGACTCTGACGTCGCGCAAGCTAACCCGGCACATCAACGTAACGTCACTTACGTTAACATGACGTTACAATAACTTGATACGTTCGTTGTATACTATTTTACAGAAGAGTCCGTTGTGAATAATCAAATATTAAAAATAAACATATTTCATTTTTTAAAATAATTACTATAATTACATGTATCACAATAGCAACTATATGGATTTTAAAATTCGCCGATGTAGCGAATCATTCAAATGAATAGTTCCGTTGCATAAATCGAGTTCACTGCATATATATACAATACTGCGTGCAGGAACAGTTGCCTTATTTCTTTTAATCAAAATTTGATTTAACAGTGTTTTATCTTTTGCTTGGAAATAGTTCCCATGGATAACTTCATCTCCAGCTTCAAAAAAACCACCCCATTTGTCTTGGTGAGGCTTTCTTAACCGTATCACGCTTGACGAAGCACGCAAAACGTAATATGGGTATAACTCATCTTCTGTTTTTACGGCAATTATATTTCCTGGGTTCACAAGCTGGCTTAATTCGGGGTCCACTAACGATTCGTCTAAATCACTTTCCGTGCTAGATGGCTGTATTGTTTTCAGGCAATTCATCTGTACTTGTCTTTTTGGACCTAAGGTAGGATCGTTTGTACACTGTTCATACTTCGCAATTAAACAGTGTTCACATGAGTAACACGATAACTCACGGACATTTAAAGACCCATCGCACGTGCTCATTACTTGGTGAATCTTTCTGTTTTCTTTTATGGGTTGGAAATATCTATCATCTCGAGCTCTATTGATGGTCTCAACATACCTGAATATACGCTTCGAACACAAGGCTTTGTCTTTCGTTTCAACAAGACACTTATCTGCGAATTCAAAAAAATCTCTTGCATTCTGAATTATTCGCGTCCCGCGTATATCTTCTGTGTCTGCCATCCGCTTTACAAACCCACCAGCAGCGACCTGTGGCCCACGTCCATGGGACGTTTCGAAGTAGTTCCTCACGACCCTTTGCAAGTGAAAGTCTCCGCACGCATGATGTATATCACCTGAAAAGTACACGTACACGAACATTTAATTATGTACTTGAATTAAAGGTACTTAACTCGATTAAGGATAATATAAGAAAAAGGTAAAACACACACAAAAAAATAAAAAAAATATTTGCCCTACCTATACAGTGACAGCTTTTGTATTGGCTGCTACAGCCGTCTGTGAATTCATGCAGTGTGTGGAACTCGTCCGTTGCGGAGTGCAGGTAATCAGTGACTAGCTGTTGTACTTCATGCGTGAAATGGTGGTCGTGACGACTATCTGGACTGATTACGAAAAACTGTATTGTAATTATTACAGGATTTGAGTCAGTACTTTCGATTCCGTCAATTTGAAATGCCGCATGTCTATACAATACTGACACGTGTATTGAAACCTCTATTTTTTGGAAGTAGGCTGCCTGAATTTCCTCTTTGGCGATACATTTATAATTTTCGCTAAAGTCGTGGACAGCAATGCAATGGCCTATTGGTAAACTCGTGACGATATTTTTTAACTGCTTCAACTGCCATTTTGCGCGAAATTCGTGCGCTGGAAATGTTTCGATAAGGTGCTTAAAAAATATGAACATATCTTTTGGGGCAGTTGTTTTCTTCACTAGGATCAGTTTTCTTATATTTGTACCGTCTTTATGCTTAATGGATTGGTATTCATATTTTTCCCATGTGACTTGCCCGACGTCTTCATCTCTTCCGTCTTCTTGTGGCAATATTCTCAGAGTGTCGACTCCACATTCTGTACAGGTACGATTCAAACAACATCTTTTATGTTGGTGTGTGTTGGCTGATTGTTCGCATAAAGTGTCACTAATTAGTTCATTTAGTGACTGATACACTTTGATGTGTGTGTCATTTCCAACGCTTTTGCGAAAAGACATACATGATTTGAACAAAGAGCGGACTTCCACGTGTGTCCGACAACAGCAAGTAGACATGTCTTTTTTGTTTGCTGATCTTACATAATAAGGCTTGCATTTTTCAAATGTACGCTGTCCAATCTTGATGTTTGGGTACGATACTTTAAATTCCTGAAAAACCTCGCTTTGTGTTTTTTCGAGGATCATACATGAATGTGATGAATATTTATTTTTGGCCAATTTCACACGTTTTATGTCATTTTTATTGTTTGTTGTTCGTGTTATACCAGGTCGTAGCCAGAAATCGAATGCTTGTTTCGTTATGCTGTCATCAATGACATCATTTCGAGTTTTTCTTTGTGTGTAGGCGAACACAGACTTTTCATTTTTAAGAATTGAATTGCGAATTCTTTTCCCACCATAAACTAAGCTTCTTTTGACACCTAGTCGTTTTGATAGTTCGGTTGCGCATTTAGTTTGTTGTACCATATCACCATTTATTGCAGCGACTAGAACTTTAACTGTCGCACGTGAGTTGTAATCGCATCTGTTCTTTAACATTTCGAACGCAGAAGACATATCCTTGAAGCATTCTGCCTCTGGCGATGTTTCCGGTGTTGAATTGGATACGTCGTGTATACGTTTGACGGCTGGGGAATAAACCATTCGTTTAGGGTCCGTATATGCTGACAAAATGGCGGCTCTTCTGTCTGGAGTTCTCGGAAGTGCGCTCTTCAGCTTGTTTAGAGACCTGCAATAAAAGTGTTAAATGTAACTCACTTAGATTTGACGAAAATAATTATATATGTGTATGATCAATATTAAAAGCTCTATTTGTTATCATACATGATAATAAACACTCTAGATACGCTGCCTTTAAGTGGCAGTCGGATATAAAAAATCAAATAAAAACTACAGTTATAAAGCAAAACATAGTTATCAAATATGCCTGTGCTACATAAACTACTAACCTGGATTTACACATTCTGTTTTTGAATACATGGTTGTGTGTTGGTGGGGTCGCGCATTGCGCTCTAAGACGTGAATTCTTGGTATAGGTGCGCTGGCGTTCTTTCTTTGCGGATAGCAATGCTCGACGGCGCCTTTGTCTTAATGTAGCTGCGTTGGAAGTTTCCGGAAGTTTTCTTACACTAGTAAAAACAGAAATATAACTTAGGGATTGTATTTAAAAAACATTGATGCATAAAGTCAAATATATATTTAATAATCATTTAGCTGATCTATGTATTAAGAAATATGGCCTACTTGAGATATTACATGTACATCAAGAATAAAGTATTTTTTCAAGATACCTGCTTTTGTACAGCCTTTCTTTACTCTCTGCCCATTGTTTCTTTCGTTTCTCTTTCATTGCCGCCATTTTTTTCTTGATTAAATCTGTTTTCGATACCTGTGAACAATACAGGAACAATAAACAAGTTTAAGACGTCAAAATGACCAAGCGTGACAATTTTTCTCCACACAGATAACGGTCGTAATAAGATATTATATGTCGCTTGTCTTTACTGAAAATAACTGTATCGATAAAAGAGAAAAATAATATTATGTAAATTGAATTATTAGGTTTTAGTTTGACTACATCTTTAAATTTCGGGATACCGATTTTACGAATACTATAATTAAACAACGTTTTTTATAGAAGCGTGACAATTTTTCTCCACACGCCTTTTCCTCATTTTTTTGAAAATTAATAAGTCTTTTTCTGTATAGTTCAGAAAACATTAATAAAAGAAAAATAATATTGTATATTTGAGATTTCAACCCGGTTGGAGTACAATTAATATTAAAAAACTACTTGCCATTTCTGCGTTGTTTGTTTTCCGAAGTCGTTTTTCCAGATTTTACATGATTTATGTACAATTTATTTGTATACATTTGTCAAAAGAAAGTGACAAGTGTTGTTATTCTTTGTTATGACGTTGAATGACGTCATCTCCGGAAACTCGTGCAGTGTTTTCCCGGCAAAAAAAGCACGCGAAGTTTATATATTACAGGTGTGAGTACCAAAAGAGAGCGTTTGACTGTTACATCTTACACAACGTTTTTTCATGATTTTTTTGTTCGTTTTATGCTGTATTTGAAATTCTGTTAAACTAATGATAATATTTTTAATACCATATTGATCTACGTTTTGTACAGCACATAACGATATATCAAACTTTACATTCATTTCTAAAACTGAATTATCAAGGACTGACTTTGTCCTGTTGGTTGGAGCATTTGACGTTGTGCCGGGTTAGCTTGCGCGACGTCTCTGTGTTCAAATCACGGTGGTACCTTTTTTTTTTTATTCAGGTAATAACTCTCAGATTCGTATTTATTAAAATTGTGTTTTGATTTGATATCATGAAGGTTCTATGGTGTAATGGTTAGCACTCAGGACTCTGAATCCTGCGATCCGAGTTCAAATCTCGGTAGAACCTATTTACTTTTTTTATTCATTTTAATACGGTTAATAACTTTCAGATTCGTATCTATTAAAATTGTGTTCTAATTTGATAACATGAAGGTTCTATGGTGTAATGGTTAGCACTCAGGACTTTGAATCCTGCGATCAGAGTTCAAATCTCGGTAGAACCTATTTCTTTTTATTCATTTAAATACGGTTAATAACTTTCACATTCGTATTTATTTAAATTGTGTTCTAATTTGATAACATGAAGGTTCTATGGTGTAATGGTTAGCACTCAGGACTCTGAATCCTGCGATCCGAGTTCAAATCTCGGTAGAACCTATTATTTTTTTTATTCATTTAAATACGGTTAATAACTTTCAGATTCGTATCTATTAAAAGTTTGTTCTATATTCATCATATGAAGGTTCCATGGAATAATGGTTAGCACTCAGGACTTTGAATCCTCCGATCTGAGTTCAAATCTCGGTGGAACTTATTTTTTTAAATCCATTATGTCCGAAGAATCTCTTTATCTGCTTGTCTGATTTCAAGATAATTTGGTAGCAATTTCTTTAGGTGACCCTTTACATAAATTATTCAGGCCATATAGATTAGGTGATAAACTTTGCCCCCATGCGTCATATATAAGTGGGAAAAACGACTCTTCTCTTCTGAATCTGACTAAAACAAAATGTTCTTAATGTGACAAACTACAAAAATGATTGGTTGCAAAACATGTTTTCCAGTGTTGGACATCATTGTTATTTTCGTATTATATTACTTGTTTTAGTTGATATTCCGCAGTTTATTTAGAATGCCATGTTACAAATGTCCTTTTCTAAATGATAGGACGAAGACAATTTGTATTAAAAAAACATTATAAAAAGGATATGCCCTGATTTAAGTTGAGAGAACTTGTGGCAATATATATATATCGTCTTACTTTAGTAGTACTGTATGTTTGTAATTTATGCATGTATATTGTTAATAAAATATGTTAAAGGTAATAATAATATGTTGTTTTGTTAACAGTGCTTATATCTTGTCGTCTCTTTAAAAGTGTCTGTGATCTGCTTTTGAAATTGGACAATTTCAGAGGTGCAAGTCTCCTTTTGTCACGATGTTTTCAAAAGTCGTCTGCTGCAGATGCGTCAAAATGCGTCTATATGTGAGAAAGGGTTAACAATGTCCGCTGACCGATTTCTACGTTTCATCTTCCAGGCTATAATTGAACTTCAATAATTAACATTACATATCATCAAGATGTGAATTTGTAATTAAAATGACTCAAAATCAACCTTCTTCTTTTTTAGTAAGTCAGTAATCAACGAATTGTGAAAGAGTTCATATTATCTCTCTTCTCAGTAATTATTTTCCAAACGAATGTATCTATTTAACAAAATATTTTACTAAACCGTAGATCTATAGCTTATCAAACACGATTTTGTTCTATTCGTTGTAATTGGCACGAAAAAAGCGAGAGGAAATTGATATGTGTTCTTATTTGATAACATGAAGGTTCTATGGTGTAATGGTTAGCACTCAGGACTCTGAATCCTGCGATCCGAGTTCAAATCTCGGTAGAACCTATTTTTTTTGTATTCATTTAAATACGGTTAATTACTTTCAGATTCGTATTATTAAAATTGTGTTCTGATCTGCTAACATGAAGGTTCTATGGTGTAATGGTTAGCACTCAGGACTCTGAATCCTGCGATCCGAGTTCAAATCTCGGTAGAACCTATTTTTTTTTTTTATTCATTTAAATAGTTAACAAGAGAAAGTTGATGCAAGGCATCAATGTCGCCGGAAAAGACTGCATTGATTTATTTATGTATTCTTGACTTTCATTAACCTATACAAACATTAGGAACGTTGAAATGAAAACATTTGCTTATAAATTTTATATTCATACCTATACATTAGGGTATCTATAAAAAAATAACGAAATGTGTACACATTTATCTTGGCTTAAATTTAATTTTGCTGTTGTTACTTATTCAAATAATAATATTCATTCATATAATTTCAATTTTTGTCAATCTTATTCGAATCACAAGGTAAATATCCTGGTATTGCTTTAAAGGGAGGTAATTTGAAGTAAACAAAAGTCTTCAAAAGGAGAAATATATTAGCATTACCGTCTACAGTTTAAATTGTTCTATTGTTTGTGGTTTTAAAAATGTTCTTTCTTATTTCTACATGTACAACGAAATATTGCGGCTTCTCTTTGACGCTTTGCGTCAAACATTCGTCTTGTACTTATCTAAAAAGTGTAAAGAGACGGCTCTCTGCAACGGAGATTGATCTACGCAGTTGGTTTTCGCGAGTCACGCAGGTGCGCGTATGTAAACAAATTAGACTGCGACGTAAAGGTTTGTAGTTATCGCCTTTTGAGTACATGTAGTATATAGTGTAAACATACAGTATACCAGTCTAGCTAATAGGGACCGTTTTGTCTTCGTAAATAAAACAACAAAACATAAATGCGAGTCAAAATAAAGAAACTGAAAATACCTAAAACATCGGAATATTTATTTCATTTTAGATGTGTCATTACTTAGTGTTTTTAAACAAACACAATTGTAATATGTTCAAGACATCTAAATGTGTTTCTTTCTAATAATAATCCCCCCTCCCATGTGATTTCCGAAAAGCTATTAAAAATAGAAGTCGCGGGCTTCTGCCCGGCGACTAATAACTTTCAGATTCGTATTTATTAAAATTGGAAAATGCCGACGCAATAGAATATAGAGCAAATCTGCGGACGCTATGATTTGTTGTAAAAAATGTTTAATTAAAGATGGGCAACTGTGTATAATTTGTTACATATGATCATATCCGGGGTTTTCTTTGTAAATATATAATGTGTTTGATTGCTTTTATCAGTGATATAGAATAAACCAAAAATCGAGATCATGCTGAAATGGAATCTCTTTGTAAAGTGTTTTAACGACTTTCCTCTTTATATCATATCTATAGATATCAATAAAGAGAATTGATGGATTGATTTTCCGACAAGTAAATGTCTTTTGACGCATCTGCAGCGGACGAAATTTGAAAACATTGCAAGAATAGAATATGTTGCTAGTAACTAGCCATAGGTTTTGCTTCAATTATATCCTCTCCTTTACACTCGATTGAAGGGTCATGAGTTCTAGTTATTGTTGGGCCTCTTCATTTTCTACTTTGTAACTTTCAACAGTTTTCCATGTGCCATACTACGAGACAAATGATCCATGCAACATTCTATTCTGTAGGGTACTTGGAAGGGGCAGAACAATTTAAATAACAAATAAACAATAAGTATATATATATATACAACACTTTAAATCTTAATTTATTTCTAGTAATTATATATATATATGCAACTATAATACTAATCTATAACAAATAAGTTAAATGTTTTTTTCTTGCTGTGTAAACAGTAAAAAGCAACATATATTGAAAACATTGTGGGAAAAGGAAAATTTGCTTATTTAAACAATTTCTTAATTCCAATAACCTTTCTTTACCGTCGTATAAACCAAATTTGTATTTGAAGGCTGTTATAAGTAAAAAACTTAAATGTTGCCAATTTAATCACATATCTTATCATTATAATAGCCAAATAATTAACAAAAGTTACAATTAAAGTCCGCATCTGTTGTCGAAATATCCACAGGTGCATTAACACAAGATTTGTGAAACCAATTTGTGCATATATCACATTGTACCATGACGGTATCGACACATCCCGGCAAGTTACAAATACATACATGTATATGATAGGTTTATTGGGAAAAGGGGTTACATTTATAATTTGTTTGGAATGACACTCGTAAACAATGGTAATTAACAGTGTATGGTCACGCATCCTTAATTGATTTGGCAAGCTTAAACACCCTTTAAAGGAAACAGCGGCCAGCTTAGGTGTATACTGTAGAGTAAAATTCGGACGGCACAGGTATTGGTTTTCTCTGGAGCATTTAATCCTTTTATAATGCATGATTTCAATTACTCTTTCATTTGGATAGATGTTTCTTTTTTAGCTCACCTGAGCACGAAGTAAATAACCAACGCTAAATGTCGCAAAATCTTCTAACGTTATATGTCGCATCTGTAACGCCAAATGTCGCAAAAAATTGTACTGCCGCTATATGTCGCAACATCAACGCTAAATGTCGCACTCTTTTATAAGCACTCTTTTGTAGTATTACTGTTTCACAATGTACATATTACAATGTTTCATCTGACTCTGTCCCTTCTTTTTTTAGTTATGGCTCCCGAGGTAGTCATTTTTTGCGACAATTAGCGTCAGCCTTGCGACATATAACGTCAAGTGCGACATATAGTCAAAATATATATGCACTCTCGTACTATCGATATGGATTCGCACTCTTACGATAAGGACTCTCACACAAGCGATATGCACTCTTGTACTACTGATATGGATTCGCTCACTTACGATATTGATTTATACACTAACGATATGGACTCTCACAAAAACTATATGCACTCTCGTTCTAACGATAATGACTCGCACACTAACGATATGGACTCTAGTAATAGTGGTTCATTAGCATAACAGATTGTGAGAAATGATACATTTAAAACGGAAACCGAAACACGTTCATCAAAAGCACCATGTAGAACTACCACAGTTGATTTGGTATATTATTGTTAACCTTGGTTCGAAACAAAATCCTTCGTCGCGATACTCCCTTCAACGGGTGAATAGATTGTTCAAAGACATTGTGAGCAAGACACAACCGCCTCGGTTGTATCTCAACCCTTGCCGGTTCTGTGATATATCTGTGTCGCCTTTTAGTGTTAGAAGAATTATATGAATAGCAGGACCTGGCTGTTGGTTAGTGCAGGCAATCCGTGATGTGTTAACACATTCCTCGCGGGCCAATGCCTGGCTCTACTCTATCTGCGGATAGCCACATTTGGTGGCTAGTATACAATAGATGGAATATGGTATAAACGTTCAAGGTATCAGTTACGGGATGTTAAAGTGCTACATTTATAAACTTTTTTATAAGTAGGTTAAGGAATGGCAACAAAAAGCATGTTACTTATTCCGTGTCAGTTTTTATTCCAGTATTAGCTTATACAGTTTGTGACAAGAGAGACAATTGTATACCAGTTACAATATGTGGCTATCCATAGAACGCATTAACATTTTGAAAACACATGTACACGGACATACACTGTTACATTACGTTATAACATGTACAATTTTCTTTAATTTTACAGTTTTAAAAAACTTAAGAAAATTGTACATGTTATAACGTTATGTCACAGTGTATGTCCGTGTACATGTGTTTACAAAAAAAATGTCTTGGACGTTTATACCATATTCCATCTATTGTATACCAGCCACAAAATGTGGCTATCCGCAGAAAGAGCCAGTCATTGGCCCGCAAGGAATGTATAAACACAAAGCGCAATCTGTTATTCTGATGAACCACTATTACTAGAGTCCATATCGTTAGTGTGCGAGTCATTATCGTTAGTACGAGAGTGCATACAGCTTTTGTGAGAGTCTATATCGTAAGTGTATGAATCAATATCGTTAGTGAGCGAATCCATATCGTTAGTACAAGAGTGCATATCGCTTGTGTGAGAGTCCTTATCGTAAGTGTGCGAATCCATATCGATAGTACGAGAGTGCATATATATCTTGTATATATGTCGTACTTGACGTTATATGTCGCAAGGCTGACGCTAAATGTCGCAAAAAAATGACTACTTCAGGAGCTATAACTAAAAAAAGAAGGGACAGAGTGAGATGAAACATTGTAATTTGTACATTGTGAAAGTAATACTACAAAAGAGTGCTTATAAAGGAGTGAGACATTTAGCGTTGATGTTGCGACATATAGCGTCAGTACCTTGTTTTGCGACATTTGGCGTTACAGATGCGACATATAACGTCAGAAGGTTTTGCGACATTTAGCGTTGGTTGCGACGTTTAGCGTCAGCCTTGTGACATAAAACGTCAAGTGTGACATTTAGCGTTGGTGCGACATTTAACGTTGCTACAGTGTTCCTTGGCCGCCAGGGAGCGGGGCTTTTTTGCCTTATATGGCTGTAGTGTAAACTCAAAAAAATCTTCTCCTCCAAAAGTGTCAGGCCGATTTTCAAATAATTTTGTAGAAATGTTCCTAGGGTGACCCTCTATCAGATTCCTTCCAGCCAAGTTGATTGGTCGAAAAACATGGCCGCCAGCGGTCGGGGCTTTTTTGCCTAATATGGCTATAGTAAAAACTTGAAAAATCTTCTCATCCGAAAGTTTTTGGCCAATTTTCAATCCTTTTTGTAGAAATGTTCATTGGGAGACCATCTATCAGATTCTTCCAAGCCATGTTGATTGGTCGAAAAACATGGCCGCCAGGGGGGCATGGCTATTTGGCCTTATATGGCTATAGTGAAAACTTGAAAAATCTCTTGTTAAGCAGGAAGCTTTTGAGTAAGATTTTAGAAAACCCTTGGTCAATGGTGATTTTTTTTGTAACAAAAATTATTAAATACTTAGATGAGTGAGTCGGGGCCATAATGGTTATCCATTTGTTTTACATGTCTTTTGAAACTTGGACATTAAATATAATATGCACATGTATGTCTCATGATTTATTTTTATAGACAACTAAAATGGCATTTAATTTTAACGGATGCGTCATTTATTCTTTTACCCGAAGTTGTAATATTTATAAACAATGCATAGTTTATAAATCACACATCTATGCACAGGCAAATGTTTGAACAGTTTTATGTACCCAAACAAATGCAGTGCCTTCAGCGCTTTGATTTTTTATTCATTTAAATACGGTTAATAACTTTCAGAATCGTATCTATTAAAAGTTTGTTCTATATTCATTATATGAAGGTTCCATGGTGTAATGGTTAGCACTCAGGACTTTGAATCCTGCGATCCGAGTTCAAATCTCGGTGGAACCTACTTTTTTAAATCATTATGTCTGACTGACGAATCTCTTTATCTGCTTGTCTGATTTCAAGATAATTTGGTAGCAATTTCTTAAGGTGACCCTTTACATAAATTATTCAGGCCATATAGATTAGATGATAAACTTTGCCCCCACGCGGCATATATAAGTGGGTAAAACGATTCTTCTCTTCTGAATCTGACTAAAACAAAATGTTCATAATGTGACAAACTACAAAAATGATTGGTTGCAAAACATGTTGGACAGTGGACATCATTGTTGTTTTCGTATTATATTACTTGTTTTAGTTGATATTCCGCAGTTTATTTAGAATGCCATGTTACAAAATTAATGTCCTTTTCTAAATGATAGGACGAGACAATTTATTGTATTAAAAAAATATTACAAAAAGGATATGCCCTGATTTAAGTTGAGAGAACTTGTGGCAATACATATATATATATATATATATTGTCTTACTTTAGTAGTACTGTATGTATGTAATGTATGCATGTATATTGTTAATAAAATATGTTAAAGGTAATAATAATATGTTGTTTTGTTAACAGTGCTTATATCTTGTCGTCTCTTTAGAAATGTCTGTGATCTGCTTTTGAAATTGGACAATTACTTTCAGAGGTGCAAGTCTCCTTTTGTCACGATGTTTTCAAAAGTCGTCTGCTGCAAATGCGTCTATATGTGAGAAAGGGTTAACAATGTCCGCTGACCGATTGCTACGTTTCATCTTCCAGGCTATACTTGAACTTCAATAATTAACATTACATATCATCAAGATGTGAATTTGTAATTAAAATGACTCAAAATCAACCTTCTTCTTGTTTAGTAAGTCAGTAATCAACGAATTGTGAAAGAGTTCATATTATCTCTCTTCTCAGTAATTATTTTCCAAACGAATGTATCTATTTATCAAAATATTTAACGAAACCGTAGATCTATAGCTTATCAAACACGATTTTTTTTCTATTCGTTGTAATTGGCACGAAAAAAGCGAGAGGAAATTGATATGTGTTCTTACTTGATAACATGAAGATTCTATGGTGTAATGGTTAGCACTCAGGACTCTGAATCCTGCGATCCGATTTCAAATCTCGGTAGAACCTATTTTTTTTTTTTATTAATTTAAATACGGTTATTACTTTCAGAATCGTATCTATTAAAAGTGTGTTCTATATTCATTATATGAAGGTTCCATGGGAGAAATTTCAATTCAGTTTCCCAGAGTTTTGCAATTAAAGTTCCATATTACATCATTTCAAAAGTTCTTACCCCACCCATCGTATTTTCATTGATGTAAACTTAACGTCAAATATTCACATTTATCGCCTTTTCAAATGAGTTAAACATAAAAACAATCATAACATTTTCAAAAGAAGTAGTTCTTACATCAGAAAAAGATGATCAGCAAAATATCGTGTGTAAAGTTTGAAAGTTGCACAGAGTGTAACTAACGACAACGTCATAACGGAAACGGAAGTTGCGTGAGTCGTTTATTGCTGACGTCACGTGACCTAAATTCCGACACCAGTTCACTCTGCTGTCAGAATCAGCTGTTTTATTTGTTTCCAAGAATAAACAAATTGACAAATGTGCTAGATTTCATTAAACTGATGTTCATGTTAAACACCTGTAATGTAAATTGTTTTGGAATAGGATTGAAAGTTTGACAGTTTTTCTATATATACATGTAGGCTAAATAATTTACTTGTTTTGAACGGTTAGTTCTTTGTTAATTCTTGAGAAAAAAGTTTAAGTTGGTAAGAAAATAAAAAAGGATTGGTATCATATCTAATTTATATCAGAACGTATCAACTTATTTAGGAACTGACATACGTTGGGAATAACAAATGTTGTTTCTTACACACTGGTATTCATATTAATACGTTTACTATACGCATTGTTCTTACATCTTATAATATAAAGGTATTAATAATATGTTTTTTTGTTAACAGTGCCTAAATCTTGTCGTCCCTATAGAAATGTTTGTGATCTGCTTTTGAAATTGGACAATTTCTTTCAGAGGAGAAAAATATTGTGTTTCTATTGGTTGCAACATAGACTAATTAGTACACATACGCAGTGTATTTATACGTCTCTCATTACAAACATAATTATACTTGGAATTGTAAACGTTTTACAATTTTGAAACAAGACGGTCTAATGCTCATTCATTATCAAAAGTGTCTTTGATAGCTATCCCACAATTTTCAGTGGATAAAAAAAAAAAGGACGCTTACAAACGGTGGACTAGGACTACGAACAGTGAGTGCCAACAATACATGTAGGCTATCTCGCCCCGAGCACTTCGTTTCCGGCAAGTTCCCACCTGCAGACGAATTATGACGCACCTGTAGCAATATACTTTGGAAAACACTGCGTGGCATAACGAGAAATTGATCATAATTGTTCAGTGGGACGATTCTTTGAGTACCCACAACATAGGGCTCAAATTCATTCAATAATAATGTTTTCATTAATATAGATTTTCCATATTTTTGTTATTTTGTTAATGTCATCTGTTGCAGATTTATTGTAGTTGTGCAGACGGGCAGAGATATATAAATAAATGTATTTGAGCCGTTCCACGAGAAAATCAACATACACATTAACGCAGGCTAATCCGGGCCGACACGTTCCGTCTCAGGGGGATAGAGGTTTAGAGTAATGATTCCTGAAACAGAAATTCCACAGGAGGCGAAACCCGGATTAGCCTGCGTGGCTTGCTTAGGCTGAACTGTACATCTTCATTGTGCTTAGGCTGATCCGGGTCGCAGAGTCCATAATGTTGGTTTTCTCGTGGAACGGCTCATTTATATGTCTCTGAGACGGGTCAGATGTTTTAAAACACATAGAAGCAAGCCAGGTGATGCACTCCTTATACTCTACTCAAGGTTGTGAGTTCGAATCCCGGCTCGGCCAACTTTCTTTCCGACGATTGACAAAAGTCAATGCGACATGCGTCATTCGTCTTTCACCAATGGGTTAAGTCTATGTGGAAAAGCAGCCAGTTGCTTGGGAAGATTGTTGTGTGGAGTACTGGTGTGAGAAAACCAGGAAATGCATGAGTAGGTGAACTGGCCGCCGTGATATAACTGAGAATTTTTTAAAAACGGCGTTAAACCCCCATTCAATCAATCAATACTCTACTCA
Organism: Serripes groenlandicus; assembly: GCA_031761405.1. NCBI lineage: Eukaryota > Metazoa > Mollusca > Bivalvia > Cardiida > Cardiidae > Serripes > Serripes groenlandicus. Next base: position 46,369,483 of record JASEVX010000013.1, read on the forward strand.
ACACCTGGGACGACTTATAAGTATTAGTTGTTCCAGTCAACACCTAGGATGTCTCCAAATGCGCGAGGGGATTTTGAGTGTCTCCCAATCAATATGACATTTCTGCAGTCACATCAAGAGATTAAGAATGAAAAAAATAATAACGGTTACTTTAACCCTTTCCCTCATATAGACGATTTCTGACGCCTCTGCAGCAGACGGCTTTTTGAAAACATAGTGACAAAAGAAGAAATTGCACAAAACGTGCAATTTCTCCTTTTGTCACAATGTTTTCCACTTTTAGTCATAGGTTATCCATTCAGTTATGGAGATTTTCTATGTTTTGACAAAATACGTTCAAAGTCGTATGAGGGAAAGGGTTAAAGCTAGTAATATATAATAATTCATTCGTAATTACATCAAGTGGAAACCGACCGCTACTACATTTACACAATCTTGTGACAGACCGCGGTAAACTATTCACTACTAGGTACCGGTCCCGGCAAATAGTATACCTCGCAATTAAGAATTATTCTGTTTTAAATGAACCGGTGACGGAAAACTAACATTTCAAAAGCTTTAAAAGGCCTTCTTTTTGGAGAGAGCTTGTTGTGGTGCCACACCAAAATTCAATGAGTAGAATTTTACTGTGTGTAGGCCTAGATATAGGATATGTTTTATTGATACTCGCAGTGGTTTGATTCTGTTTTTATATATATCAGAAGTTATCGCCCGTTTCACAACTCTCCACAAGAACAATGGCGGCAAACAAGGTAAATAAATAACTTTTAATTTATTTCTGACTAAAATGTGAAATATCACAAGACTGGTGCGATTGGTGTTTTCATAATTCTGTGAACACACTTCAGGGCATGCCTGAAGAAATAGTAATTTGTAAAAATCTAAGTATACTAGTTTATACTATATGTAAATTCATGTTTGATTGACTGTGTAATTCTTTACATGAATTATTATGGGGAGTGTTGATATAAGCTTGTCATAATGTATTGCAGTCTTTGTTTTACATTTACAATACATTTTCCATACGATAAGCTTTGGTGTTCTCTGAACATCTTTGTTTGAAAGCTTGAAATAGATTATATTAAACTCACTCACTTACATATATTCGACATGAATTATTAACTGTGCTATATTATCTTACCTTTTAATTTCATTTGCAGATAGATTGTTTTTCCCTGGAAGATATCCCAAGTGTTGTTTGTTTGAGATGGAAATGCCACCAAGAAAGTCAATACTCTGTTGTTGAATGTGTTTCTGTTGGAAAGGATCCCCACTTGAAATGCATCTCCTGTAAGAGTACATCATGCAAACATGTAAAGGAATTGTTGGATTTGGAAGCATTTAAATTTAATTCAGATCTCCCTACTGCTTTTACAAAGGCATTTAATGCAATTCCAAAATTGAGGTCTAGGTATGTGCCTGTAAGTGTTTCCAAATCTAAAATTCCATTTACAATATTGTATGAGAAATCCAAGGATGAACAGAAAACATCTGACAGAAATAATGCCAACCTTTCTTTCTATCCAACAACGAGTACTGGTATGTGTGAATGTGGGGCTGAGTGGGGACATATGGAGATTTGCCAAGAAATGCCATTGGTCAAATATCATGAAACTGTCATGGCTAAAGGTATGAATTCATAAACTAATAATGAAAACCTTTAGTGGCCAAAGGCAAAAGAGCTTAAAAAGTTTCGATAGAAACTTATTATGGTCAGGCTCAAAGGTCACACATACTTTCATGCCATTTTTGTTTGTCAAAAACTTTTCATTGGTGATTTGGTCATATTTTAGACTTGACAAGATTTGATGTGAAAAGTATGTATCGGACATTCTATACAGAGAACAATTCCATAAAGTCAGTGTCACTAAGCACAGTTCATGCCTTGTATTGACCATGGATAAAATGGCAAATGAATTTTCCTGTAAGGCTTTAATTTAAAATTTGATGTGGTAGATCTGATTATTAGTTTTAAACCCAGAAAAAGAAGGCTCTGTCAAAACTTTGGCCAGCAAACTAGCAAGTGTGGGATAGGATTAAAACTGCAACCTGCTAAAAAAAATAGGAATTCCTTTTTTGGCCGGATTGCTCTAGCAATTCTGGTCTATAGATTGGCGATGTCCGTCTGTCCGTCAACATTTTGGTTAAATTTTCCGGTTGAGGCAAAATTACAAACTTGAAACTTTTCCTGAAGGTAACCAGTAACAAGTTCTATTGATTTTTATGGTTACTTTGACCTTGACCTTGGTTTGTCGATTTTCAAGATCAAATTGCCGACAATCCGGCCTTACCGTCTTCAGCGGTTTCTTGTTTGTTTGAGAATATGAGTAATCTACCATTTGTGACTTTCTTTCAGGCCAATTTAATTATAAATGCAATGTGTTAAACTACATGTTTGGTCCTTTTAATTTAAACTGATAAAACACCTGGTCTTACCAGGGGTTGTGAGTTCAAATTTGAGTGGGTTTATAATGATACAAGTTAAAAACATGAATTTCAATCAATTAACTGTAATAACAGTAAATGATCATGCAAAGGTTCACGTTTGATGTGAAAAGCGATTTTCAGTATTATATATTAATAGTAATTGTTAAATTTGTTCATCTTGCAAATTGTTCGCTTGGATACTAAACAGAGACGCTACAGGCACCCGCATGTGGTGCTCTTCTTTTAAACAGAATCTGCTTTTATGCCACTTGACCAATTTTAATCAAACTTCACAGCAATATAATTTTGGTGGATGTCTTTCTAATAATCAAGGAATTAAATTCTATGCTGAAATCTTGCATCAGAAAATTAGTAAAATGACAAATTGAACAGTTTAAAGATTTTTATTTAAAGTTATAATCGTCATCGTCATTCAAGAACATTAATTTTAACAGTAACACATTTGAAAGCATGAAGATTATTGAAAATTCAATAAATTAAAAAAAAATCCATTGTCATTTCTTTTCAGTTTACTTTCAAAGGTGTCAAATGTGTGACAAAATAAATGATTATGATGGCTGTCAAGATGGTGTTCTTAATATGGGAAAGTACCTTGTAGATCATGGTGTTTTACGTTCTTACATGAGGCAGTTTCTGATCCAAGGGTAAACATTGATACATGTGTTTGTATAAGGGGTTACTGATACTGCCTTGCTATAGACCTAGCATTTATAGTGACTTGGTAAAGTTTTCGCCTCTGGGACAAGAGGTCCCTGGTCCAACCCTGACCAGGTCATCTTTTCAGCTCTGTTACATGGCGCCCAATGTAAATAACCCGCATTGAGGGGGAGTTTGTAGTATAGAGGTCCATTTCATAGATATATATTATGTAGCTATGTGTTTGTATAAGGGGATACTTATACTGCCTTGCTATAGAGCTATTATAGAGACACGGTAGAATGTTTGCTTCACAGACAAGAGGTCCCAATTTGAGTCCTAGTTGGGTCGGACTCTTTCAGCTGGGTTACACAAGTTAGAATTTATCTTCACTTAAATTATTCTAAACAGAGCATTGCCCTTTTTAGCTCTACTTAATTGAAGAGAAGGCTAGTTATACTACTCACGTTGGTGTTGGTGTCACACCTTGGTTAAGTTTTTTGTACCAATCAATTGTTATTCAAAACCGTTACAGATATTTCTTTGAAACTTATAACACTTATTCAAAATCATCATCATTCACCATCATTACCTCCATAAACAGGCAAGAGTATATGACTGTGTCAAGGTTTTGTAAGAATTGTGACCCTTTTTCTTAGTTTTCAACCCACCTCATTTCTTTTTCAAACAATTAGAGATATTGCTTTGAAACTTTCAAAAGTTGTTCTCCATCATTACCTCCATCAACAGGCAAGAGTACAATGCTCTGTCAATGATTTTTTAGCTCTACTGGCCAAAGGCCAGAAGGGCTTATGTCGTGGCGATGTGTCCGTCGTCCGTGCGTGCGTGCGTCCGTGCGTCCGTGCGTCCGTGCGTCCGTAAACAATTTCTTGTTAACACGATACAGTCTTCACTTTTGATTGTATCTCAACCAAACTTATACAGTAGTTAGATATCCATGAGAGCTCGGTTCCTTTCGAAAACCAGCCAGATCCGCCCATGCATGACTGGATTATGGCCCTTGAAATGGTCAAAATTGCTATAAAAGAGCTTGTTAACACGATACAGTCTTCACGTTTGATTGTATCTCAACCAAACTTATACAGTAGTTAGATATCCATGAGAGCTCGGTTCCTTTCGAAAATCAGCCAGATACGCCCATGCATGACTGGATTATGGCCCTTGAAATGGTCAAAATTGCTATAAAAGAGCTTGTTAACACGATACAGTCTTCACGTTTGATTGTATCTCAACCAAACTTATACAGTAGTTAGATATCCATGAGAGCTCGGTTCCTTTCGAAAATCAGCCAGATACGCCCATGCATGACTGGATTATGGCCCTTGAAATGGTCAAAATTGCTATAAAAGAGCTTGTTAACACGATACAGTCTTCACTTTTAATTGTATCTCAACCAAACTTATACAGTAGTTAGATATTCATGAGAGCTCGGTTCCTTTCGAAAACCAGCCAGATCCGCCCATGCAAGACTGGATTATGGCCCTTGAAATGGTCAAAATTGCTATAAAAGAGCTTGTTAACACGATACAGTCTTCACGTTTGATTGTATCTCAACCAAACTTATACAGTAGTTAGATATCCATGAGAGCTCGGTTCCTTTCGAAAATCAGCCAGATACGCCCATGCATGACTGGATTATGGCCCTTGAAATGGTCAAAATTGCTATAAAAGAGCTTGTTAACACGATACAGTCTTCACTTTTAATTGTATCTCAACCAAACTTATACAGTAGTTAGATATTCATGAGAGCTCGGTTCCTTTCGAAAACCAGCCAGATCCGCCCATGCAAGACTGGATTATGGCCCTTGAAATGGTCAAAATTGCTATAAAAGAGCTTGTTAACACGATACAGACTTCACTTTTGATTGTATCTCAACTTAACTTATACAGTAGTTAGATATCTATGAGAGCTCGGTTCCTTTTGAAAACCAGTCAGATCCGCCCATGCAAGACTGGATTATGGCCCTTGAAATGGTCAAAATTGCTATAAAAGAGCTTGTTAACACGATACAGTCTTCACGTTTGATTTTATCTCAACCAAACTTATACAGTAGTTAGATATCAATGAGAGCTCGGTTCCTTTCGAAAACAAGCCAGATCCGCCCATTCATGACTGGATTATGGCCCTTGAAATGGTCAAAATTGCTATAAAATAACTTTTTAACACGATACAGTCTTCACTTTTGATTGTATCTCAACCAAACTTATACAGTAGTAAGATATCCATGAGAGCTCGGTTCCTTTCCTAAACCAGCCAGATCCGCCCATGCAAGACTGGATTATGGCCCTTGAAATTGTCCAAATTGCTATAATTGAGCATGTGAACACAATAGAGGCTCCATTTACTATCTGATCTTCACCAAACTTAGATAGTAGTTAAATATTGATGAGAGCTTGGTTCCTTTTGAAAACCAGCTAGATCCGCCCATGCAAGACTGGATTATGGCCCATGAAATTGTAAAAATTGCTACAGCTTGTGAACACAAAAGAGCCTCCACTTACTATCCGATCTTCACCATACATACATGCTCTGGATTGAAAATGACCAAAGAACCATACCAGTAGAGCATAGGCCCTCATGGGCCTCTTGTTTAAGAATTATGGCCCTTTCTCGACTTATTATTTTGGTTACGTTATTCGTAACACCCCGTTTTTTACACTTAGATTACTTATTTACCATCATGACCTCAATCAACAGACCAGAGAGCATAACTCTGTGAAGGTTTTTCTTTATTACGGCCCTTTTTCAATTTTAGAATTTTGGTTAAGTTATGCATACCGAATCAATTTTTTTATCAAAACAATTAAAAATATATCTTAAACATTTACAAATTCTTTTATACCATCATAACTCTGCAAACAGCCAAAAGTGCATAATTCAGTGAAGGTTTTCTTAAAAATTATGCCCCTTTAATGGCTTAAAAATATATGATAAAGTACTTGTTTATGTTTTCTCTACCACTCAAAAATGTTTTATTTTATTGGCAAGCATGAAAAAGTTGAGCATGCTCTCAAGTTATAGCTCTTGTTACAATATGGTTTATTATGCTGCTTGACAATGCCATGAATATATTTCATGATTTTGGTTGTTGCTGTATTATAGCAAGCTAATGGTTGTTTAATTAATTTCCATGACAGGATTTCTTTGCTTTGCATGTAAATATTTCATTAAACTATATCTATGATCAAGAAACTTTTTAAATCTTCGTTATATATTGATAGTAAAGGAATTCCATGCCTTCCATCATTTAGACCCTTTCTGGCAACCCTGCATCAAATGACTTTTGAACAAATTGTGACAAATTTTGAAATAAATGAGCAATATATTCTTTTGTCACAAAGTTTTCAAATGTATTCAATAATTGTCTTCCATTTTAAAGGAATTTTTTAAGTTGTGTCTTAATTTTTTCAAAGAAGTTTGCTGCAGATTTACTGTATGCGTGAAAAACCATGTTTGGTAATTAAAACAGTTGTTTTAACTAAAATCAACTTAAAAAACAGATATCATTAACATGATATTACTTGTGAAATGTTCTATAAAATTGAAATTAATCTCTTTCAGAGCAACATTGTCATCATTCTACAAACAACTTGCATGGAATCAGTTAGACAGTGGTAATTCAGAATTCTTAAGCATATTATCATATTATAGGTGCGTTAACTTTTCTTTTACTATTTGTTAATTTACGACTTCAGTTTTGTTTTGGTAAATTATTTGCTACTTTGCTCAACTTGGGTCTGAAATAAAGCTCTTTTGATCTTTGTGCAATGATATCTCTTTGGAATGTTGCAATAAGGATCAGAGCAAATAAACAATATTTTAATAAAATACTACATGAAGTATTACTTATGATTGCCCTATCATCCCGGTAGTTTTCAGTAGCTGACACTTTATCCAACCCCTTCCCCTCTTTACCTTAGCTCAAGGAACAGAGAATGACGGAAACGGACGATTTTGTATTCTAAAAAAACAACCTTCTCTTTGGCATACATATTTTATATTGAAATATTTATTCTAATGTTTTAAACTGTTTATTGTAGTTTTGTTTATTATTTCTTTAAAGGTTTCGTCATTCATGGTACTGTTTTCTTGAACTTATTGACGTTAATTATAAACATGGTTTTACCTGCCCAAAATGTGGTGATTGCCCAGAAACAGTAGTCATGGATGGTGTTACACTGGGTACAAGGAAACTGTTTTTGCCGTGGAAAAAGTTTCTTGGCAAAAAGTACAAGCCAACCCTAGATGGAAGGTACATTATATTAACAATTGTTTGCAATATTAATTCTTCCCCAGTTATGGCAGCTATTCTGATCGTTCTCCGTCCCTCTTTTGTCAATTTTTAGCTTCAAATGATATCTGCTCCTACACCACAGGACCAATTACACCCAAACTTTGCAGGATTATTTTTGTGGTGGTCCTCTTTTTAAAAACATAATCAATCTTGTGAGAGTGTTTGTTCGATTTCAAGATAATTTAGTAGAAATGTTTTTCTACATAATTTGTTCATGCCAATTTCTTTTCTTGAACAAATTGAATTGTAACTTTCCAAGACAGGGGCAGTAAACTACTTGCCTTCCTTGCTGATTTAATTTTTTTTAAAAAACTAAGAAATTTTAAACCTTTCCCTCATACAACAATTCTGCAGCAGACAACTTTGAACATATTTTGTCAAAATATAGAAAATCTCTATAATTGAATGGATAACCTAGCTATGACTATAAGTGGAGAGATTACTCGTTTTAAGCAATTTCTTCTTTTGTCACTATGTTTTCAAAAAGCCGTCTTCTGCAGAGGCGTCAGAAAGCGTCTTTATGAGAGAAAGGGTTAAGAAAATGTGTTACCAGTTACCATGTTCCTCCAAAACATGTTTAAGGATAAGTGATATATGGGTACATGGCCATTTTGTTTTCTGTTTGTTTTTGCTAAACTATTCGAGGGACATTGCATTAATTACAGATATATAAATGCAGTTTAATGTCAATCCAGATCAAAACTTATTTAAAGGTGAAAATGCTAATCAAATGGTTTTGGTAGCCGTTTATAAGCTAGAAATTAACAAATGAAACTAAATAATCATATACATAGTGGTTTTTTTTCAGTTCCCACAACATGAGAGTGTTTGTCAATAACCAAGCTGCAAGAACTCTTCTCATGACATTTTCAAAAAGTGTTGTTAATCAAAATGATTTTGATAAACTTGTTCATCTTTTACAACAGTACCAACCTGCACTTAATATGATTTTCCTGCATTTTAATGAAATCAGGGCTTACACATGTCCTAGTCCATTAAGAGATTTAATGAGGTGTTTAGCTTCAAACTACCCAGTCTGTGGTTTTTTGCACTTTCATGGAAGAGTCTTTGAGGTTCTTGAAGACATGGCCCACAAGCAACTAGTTCCTAATGCTAGCGATATATTTTTATTGGAACAGCAGGTCCCCATTTTAACACGTCTTTTTAAGCATCTGCACTGGGAATTGCCAGAGTACTTACAGCATGTTGTAATTGAACTGGTTTGCAAGGCAAAAGTACCTTATAAAAGGGAATGTCATGACTTACCTCTGTGTGATGAAAGTTGTTCTTGCAGTGGTTATGGATACTTTCCAACACTGAAAAAGAATTGTCATCGTGGTGATTATGTGATGGACAACAGGACAACTAAAATAGATTTAGTTTGCTCAAAAAGGAAAACAACACATCCAAGTCTTCTCCCGGGAATATTTACCATTTCCTGTATTCATGGTTTGTGCTTTACAAGTTTTAACTATATACCCTTCAATATGCTTAAAGGGCCATACAGCTCACATTTATTTTGGATTAATTATGGTCTTTCTCAAATTTCTTAAGTTACTAAATACTGCAAGGACCATATTTTTACCATTTTTGTCAAGTTTTGCTTTTTTTGGTGTACTTTTCTCCTTAACTATACAAGCTTAGCTATGGCTTTATAACTTTATACAGATATTAATAATTTTAAGACGAATATGTACTGCAAGGTAAAAGGCCCATAACACACATATATTCATCATTATAATGGATCTACTTATAACAAGGGTCAAATTTGACCACACTTTCTGGATGAATTATTGGAATCTTCAACTTCATTAATCATACATGTGATGGTTTGCTTGTGGAATTTTATATATATTACACCATTTTTAAGTTTTTAGCTCACCTCAGCACAAAGTGCTCAAGGTGAGTTATTGTGATCGCCTTTTGACCGGCGTCTGGCAACTTTTTCTCCTCAGTAACCAGCGGGTAAATTGGGCTATTTTACCTTATAATGTAAACTTAAAAAATCTTCTTCTTCGAAAGTGTAAGGCCGATTTTCAAATAACTTTGAAGAAATGTTCCTTAAGTGACCCACAATATCAGATTCCTTCAAGCCATGTTGGTTGTTCAAACAGGGCGGGGCTATTCTGGCTTATATGGCTATTGTGAAAACTTAAAAAATATTCTCCTCCGAAAGTGTTCGGCTGATTTTCAAATAATTTTGTAGAAATGTTCCTAGGGTGACCCTCTATTAAATTCCTTCCAGCCATATTGATTGGTCGAAAATTATGGTTCCCAGGGGGAGGGGCTTATATGGCTAAAGTATGAAAAAAAACATAAAATCTAGTGAGCGATCCAAGGCCATCATGGCCCTCTTTTTTAATTCAGCTTCTCTAAAAGAAAAATGAAAGCTAATAACTTTTATGAAATATTTGCATCATTAGCATATTATTGATTATCATTTTGTAGGTATTTGCTATGGATTTGAAATTATGGAAAATGCAGAGAGCCCCAATGTGCCTTTTACTATTCTGAGAACAAGATTTCATACAGGTATGCACTCATAATCAGACGACTTTGAACATATTTTGTCAAAAAAATAGAATATCTCTATAATTGAATGGTTAACCTATGACTAAAAGTGGAAAACATTGTGGCAAAAGGGAGACATTGCTTGTTTTGAGCAATTTCTTCTTTTGTCACTATGTTTTCAAAAAGCCGTCTGCTGCAGAGGCGTCAGAAAGTATCTATATGAGGGAAAGGGTTAACTGATTATTATTAATGTGGATTTAAATGAGCTGGTTGAAATATCTTTTCCATATTTCTTTTTTCTTGGCCCAATGCTTTTTAACTAAGATGGACATTTTATAGTTCACCTGAGCATAGAAGGCAGGGTGACCTAATTGAATTATCTGTGGTCATCATCTGTCTGTTAATTGTTTGTCCTACAAACAACCTTAAAAACCAATTCCAAAATAATCGATACCACAGGAATGTTCTTTTGGTGGTCTTCCTTCAATATGATGGTTTTAATGACATCACTCTAAAAAGTCTATGTCACAATGTGTCGTAAATGAAAAATGCATAAATTAATGTGGATTTAATCCTTATTTCAGCTCCAAGACTTATCATCTATGACAATGCTTGCAATTTGCACAATTATTGTCTAAACAGAGACCCAGTTTTTTTCAAGCATTCATGGTTTGTGGTTGATAGATTCCATTGGTGTAATCATGTTGGTATGTTTATAGTTTAATATTTGAAAAGCTTCACTTCTCAAAGGAGTAACCCAATTATGTAAGAATTAAGCATATATGATTCTTTATTGATCTACAAACACAACAAAAAGATTTTAACTTTTACCTAAAATATTGTTTGAAAAAACTTCATGCTGGAATGTCTGAATTTCAATAAGCTAAATACAACGTTTTGAGAAAATGTTGCATGTCTGCCTTCATTATTACCTCACCTGGCACGAAGTGCCTGTGAGCTTATGTTACGGTGTATTGTCTTTCGTCCATCCGTCTGTCTATGTCTGTTGACTATTTTCATTGAATGACTTCTTAAGAACTGGAGGTCCTAGGGTCATGATATTTGGCCAGTAGGTACCTGGGATAGAGTGATAAAAAGAATTGTCAAATAATTTGCATTGACCTGCTCTAAAGGTGACAAGGGTCATATATATGAAAACCTTTAAACAACTTCCTCAAGAGACGGTACTGCTAATTATTCTTTTAACCATTTCCCACATACAAAATTTCTACAGCAGATGACTGAAATGTCTATTCAAAAATATGTAAAATCTCTTATGATTGAAGGTATAATTGCTGAAAAAAATTGTAAACATTGTGGCAAAAGGAGAAATTGCTAGCTTTGAGCAATTTCTCCTTTTGTCAAAATGCTTTCAAAAGTCGTCCGCTGCATAAATTCATGTACATTATTATAACTGCTCTTCTTTGTTTTTGTTTCAGGATGCCATGCAGGATACAGCTTAAATTCATATTTCCAATTCTCTAATGTAAATACCCAAGTTGCTGAACAAAGAAACGCAACTTTTAAATGTTTAAAAAGTATGCTGTCTTACATGAATTTGGAAAATTTTATCAACCATGTTAAGTTTTTTGTGTGGTTTCGTAGCATGCTTAACTTGGCAAATTTCAAACCAGCTTTACCTGATTCCAATTTGGAATATTTTAAAGTTCTTGGAAAATTCTTAACTACCTACAAAGTTTCAAAAGAAGAAGTCTTTTAACTTTGATCAGATATGTTAAAACAGTCTGTCCATTGTTCTGTTAATGTTCGGACTTTGTAAAAAGACTACATGTGATATCAAATTACATCACCAAAGGCTCCCCAGATTATTTGAAAGAGGTAACATGGCTTAAACTGTTTATAAATTAATGTATACTATAGGAATATTCAATTTTCTTATTCATCATCAAAAGGTGACTATACAAGACTCTATACCTAAAACGGTCTTAACTCACTCATATTCGTTTGTTTGAATTATTTTCTTGTTTTACTTAGAATATAGTTATACAACCCTTCCCAACCGTCACACCTATGACACTAATCAAGTTAAAAAACTCTATCCTGCATATAATGCAAATTATCACCCTTTAAGAAATTCTGGTTAATGTTTTGCATGCAACTACATTAGAGTCCATATCTCAGTAACTTAAATAAGTGGTGAAATAGTCATGTGTGCTGTCCTCCGACAGCTCTTGTTAAAAATGTCAAAAATGTAAAACTATTTCCTATGAAAATGTTTATTCAATTTCAAGACAATTTGGCAAGTCAAAATGTTGCTTTGCCAACATACTATATTTAATGAGCATTTAAGGGCTGCATGGCCCTCTTTTAATTTCATGCACCATTTGTTGTTTTGTCATACACTCATTTCTTGTTTTTTTAAACCCTTTCCAACATACAACAATTCTGCAGCAGACGAATTCGAATAAATGTAGACAAAACATGAACAATCCCCATAAGTAAGAGTTCATTCAAATAGAGTTGAAACATTTTGGCAAAATTTGAATACGCTCGTTTTGAGATTTTCTGCTTTTGTCATGATGATTTTATAAGTGTCAGAGGTGTCAGAAAGCGTCTATATGTGGGAAAGGGTTTAAGTTGTATTTTGAAGAATGTTAATTAGTTATAACATAAATGTAAACGCTAATTTAAATCTATTTACCAGAGTTGTTTTGTTTTTATTTAAACTCTATTGTATTAACCAGGATTGATTGATTGATTGGTGTTTAAAGCCATTTTCAACAATTGTTCAGTCCTATCACGGCGGCAAGTTCACCTGCTCATATGTATGTTTCCTGGTTTACTCACACCAGTACTCCACACAACTTACATTCGAAGCAAAAGGCTGCTTTTCCACATAAACTGTTAGCCCTTGGTGAAATACGGATGACGTCACCGTGACTTTTGTCAATCGTCGGAAAGAATGTTGGCCGAGCTTGGGTTCGAAATCACAACCCGCCTCGCTACTGACTAAGCTACCGCGGCTCAGCTCCAGTTTATTAACCAGGAGGAATCCTGTTGAAGTAGTGTTAGCACCGTTAATTTGGAATCAAGTGTCCCTGGTTCGATCCCCAGTCTCGGCGGTCATGGGTGGAATGCCATTGGGCAAAGGCATATTTCGAAGCTGAGAACTGGTTTGATTATCCAGGGATCTTGGTTAATTGTACCTTTGCTGTGACATATCTGAAATTATAATGTTAACAGCGTAAAAGCTCCAATAAAACAAACAAACAATGTACCAGGTTATCGAAACAGTTGTAATGTGATGAATTTTGATTTAGGAGCAGTTGGATGGGTTTGTGTCGCTTAAAATACCAACATTCTTTAAGGAATATTCACGGCAGACAGTTCAACTCCTTATGTGCTTCCTGGCTTTCTCACACCAGAACTCCACATAATAGTCTTTCCATACAACCGTATAATTTTCCCCATATAATATCCCATTAGTGGAAAATGATTGACATTTGTCGCATTGACGATGTCAATCGTCGGAAAGAATGTTGGCCGGGCTGAGTTTCAAACTCGCAATCCCTGAATCAATTGTTATTCTCTGACATATTCGCTAATATATCAATTGTATCTGCTTTTGATAGATTTAGAAGACTAATGAATAATTATATTTTGACACCCTATATGTATTGCTGTATTAGCAATGAGGCTGCTAAGAGCCGATATATATGGAATTCTAGACCACCGAGCCTGAAGAAGTTTTATATGACAGATTCGCTATTATATGACTTGTATCTGCTTGCAATACATTAAGTAGACTGTTATGAATAAGTATATCTCGACACCCTAACCGCTGACTTACGTTCGGAACGCTCTATAAGCATTGAGGTTGCTAAGTGCCGATATACGGAATTTATCAACCTCAGAGCCTGTAGAAGTTTATATCAATTGTTATTCTCTATGACTGATTCGCTAATATATCAAGTGTATATGCTAGTCATAGAATTAGAAGGCTGTTATGAATAATTATATTTCGACACCCTAACCGTTGACTTAAGTTCTGAACGCTCTATAAGCATTGAGGCTGCTAAGTGCCCGATATACGGATTTTACCAACCTCGGGGTCTGAAGAAGTTTTATATCAATTGTTATTTTCTATGACAGTATCGCTAATACATCACTTGTATCTGTTTGTAATACATTAAGCAGACTGTAATGAATAAGTATATTTCAACACCCTAACCATTGACTAAAGTTCGGAACGCTCTATAAGCATTGAGGCTGCTAAGTGCCGAAATACGGATTGGATCAAGCTCAGAGCGTGAAGGAGACTTATATCAATTATTCTCTATGACAGATTCGCTAATATACAATTGTATCTGCTTTTGATAGATATGGTTAACTATTATGAATAATAATATTTCGACACCCTTACCGTTGACTAAAATTCGAGACGCTCTGTTAGCATTGAGGCTGCTAAGTGCCGATATACGGAATTTACCAACCTCAGGGCCTGAAGGAGACTTCTATGAATGATTCTCTATGACAGATTCGCTAATATTTCAATTGCATCTTCTTTTGATAGATTTAGAAGACTATTATGAATTATTATATTTCGACGCCCTAACCGTTGACTTAAGTTCTGAACGTTCTTTAAGCATCGAGGCTGCTAAGTGCCCGATATACGGATTTTATCAACCTCAGAGCGTGAAGGAGACTTATATCAAGTATTCTCTAAGACAGATTCGCTAATATATCAATTGTATCTGCTTTTGATAGATTTAGAAGGCTGTTATGAATAATTATAGTTCGACACCCTAACCGTTGACTTCAGTTCTGAACGTTCTATAAGCATTTAGGCTGCTAAGTGTCGATATACGGATTTTATCTACCTCAGAGTGAAGGGGACTCATATCAATTATTCTCTATGACATATTTGATAATATATCAATTGTATCTGCGTTGATAGATATGGTAAACTATTATAAATAATAATATGTTGACACCCTAACCGTTGACTTAAGTTTGGAACGCTCTATAAGCATTCAGGCTGCTAAGTGCCGATACGAGGATTTTATCAACCTCAGAGCGTGAAGAAGACTTATATCAATGATTCTCTATTACAGATTCGCTAATATTTCAATTGTATCTGCTTTTGGTAGATTTAGAAGACTATTATGGATAATTATATTTCGACACCCTAACCGTTGACGTCAGTTCTGAACGCTCTATAAGCATTGAGGCTGCTAAGTGCCGATATACGGCATTTACCAACCTCAGGGCCTGAAGGAGACTTATATCAATTATTCTCTAAGATAGATTCGCTAATATATCAATTGTATATGCTTGTCATAGATTTAGAAGGCTGTTATGAATAATTATATTTCGACACTCTAACCGTTGACTTAAGTTCTGAACGTTATATAAGCTTTGAAGCTGGTAAGTGCCGATACGAGGATTTTATCAACCTCAGAGCGTGAAGGAGACTTATATCAATTATTCTCTAAGACAGATTCGCTAATATATCAATTGTATCTGCTTTTGATAGATTTAGAAGACTATTATGAATAATTATAGTTCGACACCCTAACCGTTGACTTCAGTTCTGAACGCTCTATAAGCATTGAGGCTGCTAAGTGCCGATATACGGCATTTACCAACCTCAGGGCCTGAAGGAGGCTTATATCAATTATTCTCTAAGATAGATTCGCTAATATATCAATTGTATATGCTTGTCATAGATTTAGAAGGCTGTTATGAATAATTATAGTTCGACACCCTAACCGTTGACTTCAGTTCTGAACGTTCTATAAGCATTTAGGCTGCTAAGTGTCGATATACGGATTTTATCTACCTCAGAGTGAAGGGGACTCATATCAATTATTCTCTATGACATATTTGATAATATATCAATTGTATCTGCGTTGATAGATATGGTAAACTATTATAAATAATAATATGTCGACACCCTAACCGTTGACTTAAGGTTGGAAATATATCAATTGTATATGCTTGTCATAGATTTAGAAGGCTGTTATGAATAATTATATTTCGACACACTAACCGTTGACTTAATTTCTGAACGTTCTATAACCTTTCAGGCTGGTAAGTGCCGATACGAGGATTGTATCAACCTCAGAGCATGAAGGAGACTTATATCAATTATTTTCTAAGACAGATTCGCTAATATATCAATTGTATCTGCTTTTGATAGATTTAGAAGACTATTATGAATAATTATAGTTCGACACCCTAACCGTTGACTTCAGTTCTGAACGCTCTATAAGCATTGAGGCTGCTAAGTGCCGATATACGGCATTTACCAACCTCAGGGCCTGAAGGAGACTTATATCAATTATTCTCTAAGATAGATTCGCTAATATATCAATTGTATATGCTTGTCATAGATTTAGAAGGCTGTTATGAATAATTATATTTCGACACTCTAACCGTTGACTTAAGTTCTGAACGTTATATGAGCTTTGAAGCTGGTAAGTGCCGATACGAGGATTTTATCAACCTCAGAGCGTGAAGGAGACTTATATCAATTATTCTCTAAGACAGATTCGCTAATATATCAATTGTATCTGCTTTTGATAGATTTAGAAGACTATTATGAATAATTATAGTTCGACACCCTAACCGTTGACTTCAGTTCTGAACGCTCTATAAGCATTGAGGCTGCTAAGTGCCGATATACGGCATTTACCAACCTCAGGGCCTGAAGGAGACTTATATCAATTATTCTCTAAGATAGATTCGCTAATATATCAATTGTATATGCTTGTCATAGATTTAGAAGGCTGTTATGAATAATTATATTTCGACACTCTAACCGTTGACTAAAGTTCTGAACGTTATATGAGCTTTGAAGCTGGTAAGTGCCGATACGAGGATTTTATCAACCTCAGAGCGTGAAGGAGACTTATATCAATTATTCTCTAAGACAGATTCGCTAATATATCAATTGTATCTGCTTTTGATAGATTTAGAAGACTATTATGAATAATTATAGTTCGACACCCTAACCGTTGACTTCAGTTCTGAACGCTCTATAAGCATTGAGGCTGCTAAGTGCCGATATACGGCATTTACCAACCTCAGGGCCTGAAGGAGGCTTATATCAATTATTCTCTAAGATAGATTCGCTAATATATCAATTGTATATGCTTGTCATATATTTAGAAGGCTGTTATGAATAATTATATTTCGACACACTAACCGTTGACCTAATTTCTGAACGTTCTATAAGCTTTCAGACTGGTAAGTGCCGATACGAGGATTGTATCAACCTCAGAGCATGAAGGAGACTTATATCAATTATTTTCTAAGACAGATTCGCTAATATATCAATTGTATCTGCTTTTGATAGATTTAGAAGATTTTATGAATAATTATAGTTCGACACCCTAACCGTTGACTTCAGTTCTGAACGCTCTATAAGCATTGAGGCTGCTAAGTGCCGATATACGGCATTTACCAACCTCAGGGCCTGAATGAGGCTTATATCAATTATTCTCTAAGATAGATTCGCTAATATATCAATTGTATATGCTTGTCATAGATTTAGAAGGCTGTTATGAATAATTATATTTCGACACTCTAACCGTTGACTAAAGTTCTGAACGTTATATGAGCTTTGAAGCTGGTAAGTGCCGATACGAGGATTTTATCAACCTCAGAGCGTGAAGGAGACTTATATCAATTATTCTCTAAGACAGATTCGCTAATATATCAATTGTATCTGCTTTTGATAGATTTAGAAGACTATTATGAATAATTATAGTTCGACACCCTAACCGTTGACTTCAGTTCTGAACGCTCTATAAGCATTGAGGCTGCTAAGTGCCGATATACGGCATTTACCAACCTCAGGGCCTGAAGGAGGCTTATATCAATTATTCTCTAAGATAGATTCGCTAATATATCAATTGTATATGCTTGTCATATATTTAGAAGGCTGTTATGAACAATTATATTTCGACACACTAACCGTTGACCTAATTTCTGAACGTTCTATAAGCTTTCAGACTGGTAAGTGCCGATACGAGGATTGTATCAACCTCAGAGCATGAAGGAGACTTATATCAATTATTTTCTAAGACAGATTCGCTAATATATCAATTGTATCTGCTTTTGATAGATTTAGAAGACTTTTATGAATAATTATAGTTCGACACCCTAACCGTTGACTTCAGTTCTGAACGCTCTATAAGCATTGAGGCTGCTAAGTGCCGATATACGGCATTTACCAACCTCAGGGCCTGAATGAGGCTTATATCAATTATTCTCTAAGATAGATTCGCTAATATATCAATTGTATATGCTTGTCATAGATTTAGAAGGCTGTTATGAATAATTATATTTCGACACTCTAACCGTTGACTAAAGTTCTGAACGTTATATGAGCTTTGAAGCTGGTAAGTGCCGATACGAGGATTTTATCAACCTCAGAGCGTGAAGGAGACTTATATCAATTATTCTCTAAGACAGATTCAATAATATATCAATTGTATATGCTAGTCATAGATTTAGAAGGCTGTTATGAATAATTATATTTCGACCCCCTAACCGTTGACTTAAGTTCTGAACGCTCTATAAGCATAGAGGCTGCTAAGTGCCCGATATACGGATTTTATCAACCTCAGGGCCTGAAGGAGACTTATATCAAGTATTCTCTAAGACAGATTCGCTAATATATCAATTGTATCTGCGTTGATAGATATGGTTAACTTTTATGAATAATAATATTTCGACACCCTTACAGTTGACTAGAATTCGGAACCCTCTGTAAGCATTGAGGCTGCTAAGTGCCCGATATACGGATGTTATCAACCTCAGGGCCTGAAGGAGACTTATATCAATTATTCTCTAAGACAGATTCGCTAATATATCAATTGTATCTGCGTTGATAGATATGGTTAACTGTTATGAATAATACTATTTCGACACCCTTACCGTTGACTGAAATTCGGAACGATATACAGTATTACCAACCTTAGGGCCTGAAGGAGACTTATATCAATGATTCTCTATGACAGATTCGCTAATATTTCAATTGTATCTGCTTTTGATAAATTTAGAAGAATATTATGAATAATTATATTTCGACACCCTAACCGTTGACTTCAGTTCTGAATGTTCTATAAGCATTGGGGCTGCTAAGTGCCCGATACGAGGATTTTATCAACCTCAGAGCGTGAAGGAGACTTATATCAATTATTTTCTATGACATATTTGCTAATATACAATTGTATCTGCGTTGATAGATATGGTTAACTATTATGAATAATAATATTTCTACACCCTAACCGTTGACTTAAGTTCTGAACGTTCTATAAGCATTGAGGCTGCTAAGTGCCGATATACGGATGTTATCAACCTCAGGGCCTGAAGGAGACTTATATCAATTATTCTCTAAGACAGATTCGATAATATATCAATTGTATCTGCTTTTGATAGATTTAGAAGGCTGTTATGAATAATTATATTTCGACCCCCTAACCGTTGACTTAAGTTCTGAACGCTCTATAAGCATTGAGGCTGTAAAGTGCCCGATATACGAATGTTATCAACCTCAGAGCGTGAAGGAGACTTATATCAATTATTCTCTAAGACAGATTCGCTAATATATCAATTGTATCTGCTTTTGATAGATTTAGAAGGCTGTTATGAATAATTATATTTCGACCCCCCTACCCGTTGACTTAAGTTCTGAATGATCTATAAGCATTGAGGCTGCTAAGTGCCCGATATACGGATGTATTCAACCTCAAAGCGTGAAGGAGACTTATATCAATTATTCTCTAAGACAGATTCGATAATATATCAATTGTATATGCTAGTCATAGATTTGGAAGGCTGTTATGAATAATTCTATTTCGACCCCCTAACCGTTGACTTAAGTTCTGAACGCTGTATAAGCATTGAAGCTTCTAAGTGCCGATATATGGATGTATCAACCTCGACCAGAGCGCGATGGAGTCTTATATCAATGAGCCTGTATCAATTGATATTCCATATGACAGAATCACCAATACATCACTTGTATCTGTGTGTAATAGATTTAGCACACTGTAAATGCATGTCAGTTGGCTATGTACGGGAACGATGACGGGAATAATCGCTCTTATGTCATTGCCTTCTTATCCATCCAACATGTTGCCGAGCCAAATTTAAACGTGTTTTCAACGGGATCTCAATGTAAGGACGACGTATATCAGCCGCTTAGGTGATTAAGGGCCGTGACTATCTCGTATTATGAGAAGACTATGCAGAGAATATCTAAATTACGCAATGTATTGTATAGTACACGTATAATGATAGTTTTCTATTTGCGATACATCTGGATCTCCATATGTGTACATCAGTGACATAACCTTTCGGAAACCGTCTGAGCATGTAAAGTATTTTCTGGATACTACTGGTTCCATGACTTTTTCACCATTCGTTCAACCGTCATGCTTTCGTACGTACTATTTCTCGATGTTCTGCCTATATTGTCTTACATATGGCTCATTGGTTTTGCTACATATAGTACATTATGACACCTTTCCTGTGTCGTCGGTTTCACCGATATCTTGTTGAAATTGTCCCATACATTATGGCTTCAAACATGTTTATCAAAAATGTCGGATTGTAAGTGATCACAGTAGCTCACCCGGCGCACCGTGAGTAAGTGAGCTAATAAAAACATAAACATTTAAATCATTTATTATTTTTATTGCACATAGAGCAAATAAAATCGTCATTGGGATTCTTGTCTAACCCTGCACAGGAAAAGTGAAGCCACCGGCCACACACATCACAGCAAATCCACTTCTTTCGCAGACCTGGTTTCATGCAGGACTCCCTGGAGTCACACACCGTTCTTTGGGCCGGTGGTTCCTCTGACAGTCCCAGTAACGCATTTGCTATATCCGCTCTTGTTTTGCCTGGATTTATTTTGAAATCTTGGGGATGTCCACCCTTCGTGAGAATAATGGCGTTCTGGAAAAAACAAATATCATGAGTTAACCCTTTCCTACATACAAGGAATCTGCAGCAGAGGACTTTGAATACATTCAGTCAAAAAAAAGAAAACTCTATAAATGATAGTACATTTATCAAACATAGGTAAAAAACATTATTGGAAAAGAATGAATGGCTCATTTCTCCCTTTGCCGTATTGTTTTCAAAAGTTGTATTCTGAAAACCCACACAAATATGGAAACTCTGCAAATAATGGTATATATTCATCAAAACAAGTTAAAACATTGTGGCAAAAGGATACTTTTTCATTTCTCCTTTAACCACAATAATAAAAAAAATTGTCTGAATGTGGAAAGTGTTAAATTCAATATAAAAGAATTGAATGTGTAGATGTTCAAACTTAAATAAATACTGAAAATACATGAAAACTATTGATCGACTGTTGGATTCGGCTGAACTATATATATGCCTTTACAGAATCAGCATTATACCATATAGCAACAGAAGATTAAAAACAAATGTAATTCTTCATCCCTAATTCAAAGGTTTATTGAATGACTTGATTTTGTTTTACTAACACAGATACTCATGAATTGTCATGATCAAAAGAAGTTCTCTTAGGTGACTGTGCTCTGGTGAGCTAATAATCTAACCATTTCAAATATACAGCTGCCTTATGATGCCTTTTTGTTTTTTAAGCTGTTGTATTTTATTTCGATTTCATAAAACTCTCATACTGTATAATGCTTTGAATACAAAAATGTGTTAGCAATAATAGTTAAAGGGTTAATCAATTCTTACTTACAATCCACAACAACATCATAATGTAAGGAATTGCGACCAAGAAAGTGAATTTCTCTTCCATAAATAAAAACCTAATGCTTTAATACTTAAACCTTCTAGAACACATACAATACATAGATTTTCTATATCATTTACACAGATCATGTTTCAAATCTGAACTGATATTTCATAACCTATGAATTCATTTGGTTAAAAGTTTAATTGACAAGATTGCAATGTTAATATAAATTTTGTATACTAAATTAATACCATTAATACAAAAAGGCCACAACTGCTGCCATCCCTTTGCTGTGCGCTTTTTCTATATCCGTACCTCCATTTTAAAACATCGCCTTCTATCGTCTTGCGTAACGAATTAAATTTTCTGGAACAAAAAATAGCAATACACTAGTAAAAGAAATATAGGTGTCATTATGAATTTTCAGGAACACATTTAGGCAAAACAATTATTCATGGTCTCTGAGAATAGGTTTATCAGAGTCAAATCTTTCCTTACACATGGGTATATCAAAATGTATACTAAACTCAATGCAATGTAGTAATTATTTACACATACGTATATATACCTCCTCAGCTCCTGATCACAAGAGTATGTGCTTATTTTGGCTTATTAGACATAAAATTAAACTCCGAGACAATGCAAACACTTACCTCCACTGATCCATTATAGATATATTGACATTCTCTGAAAGAGAGTCAAGAATACTCATTTCACCCTTCGCAACATCTGCCGCCAGGAGAACCCAGTGGTTCCCCCTGACATTAATGGGCATAAATAGCCAGTCATAGTCACAAAAGTTTACCTGTAAAAAATGAAAATGAATCTGACATAAATTTTTGAAACTAATGAATAATTTAGTAGCAGACGATTTTAAAGTATTAAGGCAAAAATTCAGAACAACTCTATGAATGAAAGTATAATTATTAGTTGAAAAGATAATTAGCTTATTATGTGCAATTTCTTCTTTATCTACATTGTGTTCAAAAGAGCTTGGTAACAGATGTGTCTGCAAAAGGGAACATGTTAATTATGATTAAGACATTAAATTTCAAGTGAATGATATGATCCCTCTGCTGTAAATGAAATAGGTTGTAAGTGCAATTAAATCTGAAACTTTTAAAATCAAGAGACACATGTTGATCTAAAGTGTTAGCTAAATCTGAAAGGTTGGTTTTGAGCAAAATTGCTTATCTGTAATCTGAAATGCAAATGTTGTTTTTTTTCTTTCACAACTGGTTTAGCAATTAAGCTGAAGCACCTATACTGGAAAAATGCATTTTGCAACAACGTGACAACACTTGACTTACCGCTTTATACAGCCAGGCATCAAACCTTTTATTCTCCCATAACACGGCCAAGTAAGATGGGAACACAAAAATTTTATTTCTGTGTTCCTCATTGTTTATAGTCATGAACGCCCGCAAAAAAGCATTCATTACCTATCAGGAGAAATAGAAAAAGTACAAACGTTGTAATTAATTGCAGTACAAATAATATTATTGTTATAAAGATTTTTTTTTTTTATTTATCCGGGTTTTACGCCGCTTTCAACAATAGTTCAGTTATATCACGGCGACAGTTCACGATCCCTGGGTAAACAAACCAGTACTAGGCTAGAAAATATGCCTTGCCCAAGGGCACTCCACCATGACCGTAGTGCCGCGACTGGGGATCGAACCCGGGACACCCGGTTTCGAAATCCCCGACGCTAACCACTCGACCACAGCGGATTCCTTTGTTATAAAGACATGTATTGTGGAATATTAATTGAAAATTCGGGATATTCTTTCTTTAATGTGCACATGATAATCTTTTTTACATCCATACTACTGAATAAGTTACTTTGGAATCGTTCTTTGTTACAGCAGGTAAATTATAATATTATGAGAAACTTCTCCTTTTGCAACAATGTTTTGAACTCTTAAAAATTTACATTTTTCAAATAATATTCGATAAACACAAATATTTCAAAGATAAACTTGTTTTGTCTGTCAAGCTGCAGGATCCCATAAGTGTTTGTTTTATTTCAATTTTTAAAAAATATACAAACTTTTTTAAAAACTATCACAGGAAAAGTAAAATTATTTCCATAAATAATCAATAACTTCGCTAATAAAGCCACACTTATCAATTGAAACAATTACCTTGTCAGTTAGCCATTTCGTTGGCTTCAAGCTGTTGAAGTCAACGTGCTCCAACACTTCACCACTAACGTAATAACGTTTACCCTTTGTGACTTGGGTATTTCCTGCAAATATTGATAGTAAGATTATAATAGATTTTACAAATAGAACCACAGTCAGTTCATACACATTGTAACATACACTTAACATCCAAAGTGGTGAAATAAGATAGGTTAAGGAGGAGGAATTTCATTCTGTGTATATTCAAAATAATATCTTTACAGAGGACATATGTGAAATAGTAGGTAAGGGTTTTAATTAATGAAGCTAAAAGGAGTAACTCTTTCCCACATACAGACACATGCCTCTACAGCAGACGACTTTTGAAAAAAAGAGCATTTTTGCCATTTGCCACAATGTTTTATAATAACACTTACATTTAAAGAGATCTTCCATATTTTTGTAGGTAATTTTTCAAAGTCGTCTGCTGCAAATTTATTATATGTGGGAAAGGGTTAATATTGATTACATATGTTAGTCCTTGGTCCTGTGTGATCTTTAATGAAACTATCAATTAAACTAAACATGTACATGTTAAATACTGATGTAGAATTTTAATGTTTAAAATTGAAAATATCACTTAATGAATTTCTGTATTAAAATTTATCTGTTTATTATTAAAAAATTACAAATCTTTACTTTGATACGAGATATACTTACTTGTCACATTTGTATTCAGGAACTCAGTGTTAATCTGAAACATAATAGAGTTTTAAATATCTTGGTTGAATCATTTATCTGAGACTGATACAGATTACCTATTGACAACATTTCAGTAGTCGACTTTGAAAATGTAATGGCAAGGTAGAAATTCTTCACTTTTTTCAAATCTCTATGAATTCTGGTTACAATTTTCCGGAAGTAAGTAAAAAAATAAATAATAACTTAACTTTGATTGAACTTTTTAAATTTTCATATTTCATTTCTTTATTGCTTTTGTGTGTTTTTAACAAAACAATGAGTAATGCAATGTAAAAAAAATATTGAGTTTAGGATGCCCAGCAAAATGAACCACTGCAATGCGGACAACAATCAAAGTACTGAAAGTATCAAGAAAAACATTCTGATAAAGTTTCAACATGCAGTATCCAGAGTGTTAAGAAGACTTTCTTTCAATTTGGCCTAGTGACCTAGCAAGGATTGCGGCCTCTAAAGTGTTAACAAGCTTTTCCTTCGATATGACCTAGTGACCTACTTTTTGTCGAACTTGACTTATATCATCAAGACAAACATCCTGATAAAGTTTCAACATGCTCAAGTTGAAAATGTAGCCTCTAGTGTTATTAAGATTACCTTTAATTTGACCTAGTGACCTAGTTTTTTACCTCAAATGGCCCAGTTTCAAACTTGTCCAATATTTGATGGAGATGAATGTTCTGATAATCTTTCATGAAGATCCAATACAAAATGTAGCCTGTAGAGGTTTAACAAGGGAAAATGTTGACGATACACGACAGCCGTATTTCTGTATTTTTCATTGCAGGGATTTTCTCAAAAGGTTTCTGAGCTACCCGCTTCCAAGCTACTCCTTTTCCATATAGTTAAAATAAACTTTTAAGATCGTTATGTCTAACTTAAGTTTCTAAATTATGTATACAACTTCATGGATTAAAATTTTACATTGTGTACGTTTACTTTGTATAATGTGCATACTGTTTAGCTTGTTGTGAAACGTATTTAACTGATCCCCGGACAATCAAGAAAAATTGTCCATTTTGAAAAAGCAGAGGGCAGCACAAAATAAATCATAAACTGATTAAATAAACATTAACTCACTATATTGTTGTAATTTACATCTTCCAAGATTCCTTCCAGTTTGTCTTCTTGAGTGTCGTCTTCAAATTTTTGGCTATTGTTTTCCTATTCCAAAAAATAGCTTTGGGTTAAAATACATGTTACATGATTATATAATAGTTCATAAGTTGGGTTGCAATCCAACAATAGGTAAAATGAATCAGTTTTAAAGCAGCATAAATCATATTCACAGGCTAGTGGTAAGAAGTGTATTGCATAAAATATAACATTGCTTATATCATCTATCTGTCTTGTTTTCAATTCTAATCAATAATTAAACTATAAATAATAGAGATGTTCCCTAGTATTGTCGAGTTGATTTCAAAGTTGTCTGCTGCAGATTTGTTGTATGTGCGAAAGAATTAAAGTATCTATCAGGTTTCTGTCATTTTTTATAAAAGACAGACAGCATAGCATAAGGTGGTGGCGTTTCATCATGTGTTGCACTACTGGCTCTCTAGTTTGGCCCAAAAATGGGTTATGAACAGAATTTCAATTATTAGTCAAGTGTTTAGTACTGATACTATGTTGATTCTGAAACCAGCAAATCAGTCATAATGCTATCTTTCCCTGCATTCCTTACAACAAAGGAGCCAAGTCGTCACTTCTACCATATTAAAAGTCTTTGGAATGAGGCTCTTATCATTATACCATTGAAGCTATATGTAAACATAATTTTCATAAACTGATTAAATAAACATTAACTCACTATATTGTTGTAATTTACATCTTCCAATATTCCTTCCAGTTTGTCTTCTTGAGTGTCGTCTTCTTCAAATGTTTGGCTATTGTTTTCCTATTCCAAAAAATAGCTTTAGGTTAAAATACATGTTACATGATTATATAATAGTTCATAAGTTGAGTTGCATTCCAACAATAGGTAAAGTGAATCAGCTTTAAAGCAGCATAAATCATATTCACAGGCTTGTTGTAAGAAGTGTATTGCATACAATATTACATTGCTTATATCATCTATCTGTCTTGTTTTTAATTCTAATCAATAATTAAACTATAAATAATAGAGATGTTCCCTATTATTGTCGAGTTGATTTCAAAGTTGTCTGCTGCAGATTTGTTGTATGTGCAAATGGGTTAAAGTATCTGACAGGTTTCCTTCATTATGATAAAAGACAGACAGCATAGCATAAGGTGGTGATGTTTCATTTTGTGGTGCACTACTGGCCCTCTAGTTTAGCCACACAATGGTGTATTGTGATTGGCATGAAGAAATACATGGAATAACTCAGGTGAGCAATCCAGGTCCATCATAGCCCTCTTCTTTTTATGGGGATTTTGTGAAAGCAGTATTTGGTGAAGAGTCTAAATATGGACAATATTTCAAAAATAGTTCTGCATTAAGAGAATTGAGCCACAATTATTAACGAGCAAATGATGACCACATTTTCATTAATTCAACACATTAAGAGAAATGGAAATTGGTTCATTATTTTATTTATTTTTATACTTACTTCAAAAATCATTTGGTTGTTACTTGGGACAACATTTATTTCTATGTTGTTGGTAACTTGGTCATTCCTGCAGCTGTTTTTATGGGTTTCCTAGTCAATAAAGTAGTTTGAGTAAAATATGTGTTACATAATAATTAAATACTGCTAAAGTGAATTGTTTGTGTTAAAACACAAGTATTAGTACATGCAATTAAACTTCTTTGTTATTTCATATAAAACCAGCCATCATCTTTAATATGAATGTTGAAGTTTTACCGAAATCACACTGCTTATAATCATAAGTTTACTCATACAGCAAATCTGAAACAGATGACTTAAAAAACACTGATGCAAAATAATGGAAAGATCTCTGTAAGTAAAAGCATAATTATTTAATAAAGTTAAAAAATTATGGTAAAAGGAGTCACTGCTCGTTTGAGGAATTTCTTTTTTTGCCATAAGGCATGCAACACAAAAACTGTAGAAAATATAAAATTATACCTGTAAACAATAATCCCTGAATGCTTTCAAAACCGTAATCAACATATCTGTTGATAGGGTTCTCTTCCCATCAGCTGAAATTGCCATTTGATACATTATAGAAAATTAGGAAAACACAAACTAAGTTAGTCAATTATTAATTCATAATAATGGATTTAGACTGTTTCACTCAAATGGATACAATAACTGCAGCACTTAATACCTATACAGATCAAAGCGTCAATGGCACTATAGTGACGGTCGTGTTAAAGTCCTGCTAAGTAATAAGCAGTATCTCAGCGTAGGCCTTGTAATTTTCAAAAATAGGCACTCTGGAGAGGGTATATTTGAGAAAAGCTACATCTTTTGTTTGTAGAATAATGTTATTTTGCTAGAATATTTGTCTTGGTGATATTTAAGTTACGTAAGCAAACCAATCGCCACAAAATACTTAAAAGAAGCCTCTCTTAAATAATGTAAACTCATCATCTGTTTCAAAAAGCTGTCTCAATTAGGAATTACTAGTCATTATTAAACTGATTCATACTTAGGATGTGCAAGGATATATAAATATTATTCTAAGAAATTGGTACTGTCATTAACCCTTTCCCACATATAGATGTAGTTAGAAGCCTCAGCAGCAGATGAAATTTGAAAACACAGTGACAATAGTAGAAGTTGCTCTTAATGACGTATTTCTCCTTTTGTCACCATGTATTAACTCCATTCAATAATTGTAATTTTACTTACTTAGATTTTCATTTTTTTTTTATCAATGTTATTATGTTTTTAAAGTGGTCTGCTCTAGATTGGTTGTATGTGGGAAAGAAAGTTTTAGTTCATTTTCATAAAAAAACATTCGATGAAAAATATTTTTACCAAATATTATAAAAATCTATGCATAGAGAGCTCATGTTATTATTGTTAAGACACTCGTAGACTTATGACTAATTTGTTTATTTCCACTCAATTTAAGATCTAAACATGCATGCAACCATGACAAAATCATAAGTCATTTGAATGTATGATTCCAATGTTCATCCTGGTTAACATTTTGGCATTTTAAACCTCATACGACAATTCTGCAGCAGACGACTTTGAACATATTTTTGTCAAAAAATAGGAAATCTCTATAATTGAATGGATAATCCATGACAAAAGTGGAAAACATTGTGGAGAAGGAGAAATTGCTAGTTTTGATTAATTTCTTCTTTTGTCTCTATTTGATTTCAAAAAGCTGTCGGCTGCAGAGGCATCAGAAAGTGTCTATATGAGGCAAAGGGTTAGACCCCCCCCCCCCGCCCCCCCCCCCCCCCCCCCCCCCCAGTAGATCAGCTGCAAAAGGCTGACACCAAGAGAGAATTAAAACAACATCAATGTAGAAAAGCATGATATTTTTTTTAAATAAATATTTCATTAGTTTTAAATAAAAAATAATTAGAAACAGTTTACCTCTTCTGTGTGAGTGGGATACAAATGGTATCCCAGGTGGCCAATAAGAGGGCGTCTTTTCACTCCTATATGTCTTCCGTTCTCCTAACCCTGCAGTAAACCAGTGAAGTTCTAAGAATATATACTTAGGCTGGGCACATACTTTGTTTTAAAAAGACGTTTTGGAAACAAAAGGACTGCACTGATTAAAAAAAAAGTCACTGTACACTTGGATTATGTCAAATGTATGAAAACAGAGTTCAATCAAATTTATTGTTTTGACGTCTGTTTTCTTTTCTAAAAATATATTGTCTAATTACATGGTCTACACACATATTTGCATTAAGCCAAATGGTTAATAATACAGGCTGCACAATTCGTTCTTTTAGATGAAGGACAAAAGTCAACAACTCTACAAACTTTTAAATCGGCTTGAATTCAAACAATCATACTTAGTACTTAACAGTACTTAGATTCTTAAGTAAGGTTGGAACACTTTTAAGCATTCATGTTTTACAAAATAATTATAAGTAACTGACTAAGTTGACATAAATAGTTACCTTGCTGACTAAAGTAATTGTTAAGAAATGAAATGCTCAGGCATTTTTATTAGGAAAGTAAAAATTCTCTCTCTCTTCTCTCTCTCTCTCTCTCTCTCTCTCTCTCTCTCTCTTACTTTCTTAAATATTAAGTATTATATAGCGCTAAGTATTGTTGGTGGAATTGATGACAGAAGTTTACTATGATATAACTTGAACTTATGAAAGTGATTTTGATTAAGATATTTTATTATTCAATAATAATTGAAACAGACATAATAACGTTTAAACATACAAACAGTTTTAAGTATAATTTATATTACCTTTATCTATGATTTCACTTTTTTTGGCCAAAGTGTCTGTTAAGGCAGGTTTTATTAAGTTTTCCACTGTAGCTTGGCTGAAAAGACTCTGACAGAGAGCGGTAGACCCTAAATGATTCACGAAAAAAAGAAAATGTTGAAAATAAAATGTCTGATACAATCATGATCCATTTTAGACCAGGTTGGAATTTTATGGAGATATTTTTCTGATGTTTTTTCCCCATAAAGATTGGATTTTGTTTTTTTTCACATTAGGTACATGCTTTTTTTTAACATGACAGACTTATATCCCATATACCAAATAAAAGGAACAGACGCACAATCATTTAAATTTAATGCACATTTCATAATTGAGTAACATGTTTGCATTGTTTCAAGCTGTCTGGCAGATGCATATGTGACACATGAAGGATATCAGACCAAAGTGAACCATTCTACAAGTAGTCAAGCTAAGAATTAACCAAAGCTTACAATTATGAAAACAGAAATAGATAAAGGATATACAGTATTCCAAAGACATTGATCCAGATTACAATTATTATATTTCTCTTCCATTTGTGCAGATTAAAATAAATCGTTATCACTAAATGTAAAAAGGTTAAAATACCATAACTAAACATCTTTCCACGGTGAAGGTAGAAAAAACCCATCAGTGGTGCAGCATCCTCACTTACTAATCTCTTTACCTGCAACAGTTACAAAAAATACAATAAGAATCAGATAGCATGTATGTATTTATTCTCTTTATTTCCCTTTAATTCAGTTAAATCATTGGTGATTTCACTAACAGTATTTAATAGAAGAGCATCGCCAACGATACAAATCCCCTCGCAGGTTTTTTCCATACAGATGTATTATAAGTGTAGTCGCTGTCACATTTGATTTAGATCCGTGAAACGAGAATCCATCAAAGCTCAATTTACAATAACCCAGAATATAAGATATGGAGAAATTCTGTCTTGAAATGAAGGTGATAGATACGGTGGAACAGAGGTGACATGTGTATGTTTTTATTTATCTCGTGCGCACGACATACTATGTCGTGCGCACGAGATAATTAAGTTGTGCGCACGAGTTACTATGTCGTGCGCACGAGTTACCAAGTTGTGCGCAAGAGATACTAAGTTGTGTGCACGAGATATTTAAGTCGTGCGCATGAGTTACTAAGTCGTGCGCACGAGATACCATGTTGTGCGCACTAGTTACTAAGTCGTGCGCACTAGTTACTAAGTCGTACGCACGACTTAATTAAGTCGTGCGCATGAGATATTATGTCGTGCGCACGAGTTACTATGTCGTGCGCACGAGTTACTAAGTCGTGCGTATGATATACTAAGTCGTGCTCACAAGATAATTAAGTCGTGCGCACAAGGTATTTAAGTCGTGCGCACGAGTTACTATGTCGTGCACACGAGTAACTAAGTCGTGCGCACGAGATACTAAGTCGTGCGCACGAGATACTAAGTTGTGCGCACGAGATACTAAGTTGTGCGCACGAGATAATTAAGTTGTGCGCACGAGTTACTAAGTCGTGCGCACGACTTAGTATGTCATGCACACGAGATAGTATGTTGTGTGCACGAGATAATTAAGTTGTGCGCATGAGATACTAAGTCGTGCGCACAAGATAATAAGAATACATATAGTATGTCATGCGCACGACATTCTATGTCGTGCGCTGCGCACGAGATAATTAAGTTGTGCACAAGTTACTAAGTCGTTTGCACGAGATACTAAGTCGTGCACACGAGATAGTATGTTGTGCGCACGAGATAATTAAGTTGTGCGCAAGAGTTACTAAGTCGTGCGCACGAGATACTAAGTTGTGCGCACGAGATAATTAAGTCGTGCACACGAGTTACTAAGTCGTGCGCACGACTTAGTATGTCGTGCGCACGAGCCACCGTAGATAGATCATTGGTGTTGTTTCATAAAGACACATTATGTTAATGTGACCTTGACCTTTGAACTTTGACATAGGTAAAACTTGAAATCCCTCTAGACTCTCTTGTTTACCTAGGTCATTGAAATGGGAACTCATACAATAGGGGATGCTTCTGAACATGACTGTGTGTTAAGTTTAATAATTGTATGAGGTAATTTAAAATTACAGAAATATGTACAGAATTTCATTCAGGTTTTTTTTTCCAGAAAAGGTCTTTCTAAAGATGTATTCTGGAGAGGCATCAAATTGAAACCATAGACAGGGTAAATGATATTTTTTGAACATTTACTTTTAACTAGTAACCCTTTTCTTAATACAACAAATCTGCAGCAGACAACTTTGAAAATAATTTCACAATAAAGGTGGAAATCCATAACCCTTTCCCTCATATGACAATTCTGCAGCAGAAAATAGAAAATCTCTTGAATGGATAACCAAAAGTGGAAAACATTGTGGCAAAAGGAGAAATTGCTTGTTTTGATTTATTTATTCTTTTGTCACTTTGTTTTTAAAAAGACGCCGTCAGAGGCGTCAAAAGCGTTTATATGAGGAAAAGGGTTAACCCTTTTCCACATACAACAAATCTGCAGCAGACGACTTTGTGGAAAAAACCTTAAAAATCTCCATAAAATATTAATTGTTAAATAAAGTTGAAACATTGAGGCTCATCATGAGCATGTTCACCTTTGGCCACAATGTTTTCAAAAGTCGTCTGCTGCAGAGATGCGTCTGCGTCTTGCAGGTGGGAAAGGGTTAAATGATAGTGTAATGAATAAATAGATTGTAAACAGTCTGCTGCAGATGTGTCAAAGGGTGAGGTCTTATAAACCAATGATATGAAAAATGTCTATTTATTAATATTCTGATTATCAACCTGTATGCTTACTTAAAACAATACACATGAATGTATAAAATCATCATGATAAACTATTGCTTGTTTATTGTAACAGTCAATAATAAATTGGCTCACATAAACACAATTAATAGCCATTAACTTTTCCCAGGAGTAAATGCTGTCTGTACTAAATGTTCACATTTCTAACATGTCAAGTTCCTAATGTGGTGCCAGTTCAGGGCTTTACATAATTAACCTAAAGTTAAACTTTGGTTTGCATAATAAACACATTAACAGCATTTGGAAACATATTGGGAAAAGTATCTGATTAGTTGCTCATAATGAGTGATTTACATTATTTTTGAAATTTTTCTTTATGTTTTTTAAGATATTATTGCAGATTTGTGGGAAGGGTTAAAAATTCACAAGGGAAGATTTATTCTCTGTGCACAGTGCTCCCAATTTGCCCCATAATTTGATATTAGCTACATAAAATTACTTTTGATTTGTTTTACTGGGGTTTGACACCATTTTCAACATTATTTCACTTATATCATGGCGATATTTAACCCATAATGATACATGTTGCAAACTAGTACTAGACCGCTTCACTTGGGGATCAAACCAGGGACGCCAGGTTCCAATTACATGGTGCTAACTATTAAGCCACTGCAGATTCCCATTGACTTTGAAGCATATATTGATATTATTCCTTGACTTTAACGGTATTTTTTTTCTTCAACTGAAGTAGTCATCATTCAAAATACCTTTTTGATATAAAACATTGTGGGAAAATACCTTGCCAGCAATTCTTTTGACCTTTTTCATTAAACTGGCCTCCCTCCTTTTTCTTTCTGGTACATGATTTACCTGAAATACATTTTTAATTAATTTATTTCAATATATAGGAAGATGGGCTTAAACAGGACAGATGTCCTAACTGCAGAGCACAAAATCATGTTACAGGTATCTTACAGATAGATAGATATATATATAGGATTATATTCACACACTCTCGGATCTCCAACGTGTGTAAGCCTAAGCATTTAAGAACTACACTGCCAAGGACTAAATGATTTTTGAGAAAACATCAAATATTTCAACACTTAATAAATATAAAGTCTACAGAGAAAAGGTGAGAAAAATGACAGAAATGAACTTTGCATGATCTTAGTTAAATTCTCTATGATATTTACATAGCTGTAGGTAAAAGGTATAGATGAAAAAAATCACATGGATTATTGAAAAGAAATAGTATTCACATTTAAAAGGGCAATTTTTATTAATTATCTGTTTCGTATAGTTCTACGTATAATTATACGTGGTTGTTCTGGAAATATAATGATAAACTGAAAGAAATAATAAAATGCTTAAAAAATTCTTTTATGTACCTTCGTTTGGCCCTTTACAGTTGTTACATTGCTCTTTGAGTTCCCTTCACTAAAAGTAAACAAATTAAGTAAATATCATACTTTTTGGAATATTTGAATAACACATTGGTAAAATAATTCACTCGACAGCTTTAATATTTACTTTATTTATTTAATTAATCTGACAAAAAATATTCCAATGAGTGCTGAACTCTTTTAAGGAATCTGTGACTATGGATGCACCCAAAAAATTAAACACTTGCATATCATATTATATTCTTTGAATTGATATGAATAAGATGTTTAATGTTCATAATACTAGTATAAAGGTAAAATAACTTCTCTGTAATGAAATGTAATAGCCACACATAATTTATCCGTAATAAACAAACAAAGATTTAGATGTGTAGATGATTTAGATTTATATCAACCTTGATTCCATATTTAATTCACGATATTTCGTCTGCAATTAGAAAAGTGCGATTAAGGAACCAGATGCAAAGAATGATGGGTACGGTACCAGAGTTTGTGATTTCATTGGTTGAAAATTACAAGCCATTCAAACAATATTAAACTAGGGCACCACAAAGTGTGCATCCTCTCGGTATTCAATTTAAAAATATGGCTAAAAGTATAGCCAAACACCTGGATGTTAATGTTATGTACCAGAAAACTATGTTATTTGTCCTTGCCGTTATTAAATTGTTAATATATTTATAGGTGCTACCTATTTACGAAAAAACGTAAGATAATTATAAAGAAAAATTAAAGAGCATACTTTGGCCATAACAAATTATTTATAAATAATTGGACTAGACGATAAAAATGTTAATGTCATGTTTTTTGCATAATCGAAACATACTCGGCATTCGTATTGCTGACGTCTATTATTACGAGCAGAAAATAATAAAGTAAAGACTTTCAAAAATATCAAGGAATACATTTATGTTGAATGAGGTTAAAACATGAGGGCCAAGATGATCCTTTATCGATCACCTGCATTATGGTAAAGAAGCAAATATATCGGCCATTTTCTGATGCTCCCTTGCGACTGCCCTTTTCAACCAGTTAATATGACAGGAACAAATTATGTAAGGGGTCATGTTTCCGCTAAACCCTTTCACTATTAGAGACGGTTCCTGATGCCTTTTCAGCAGACGACTTAGGAAATGATTGTAGCCAAAAGAACAATTGCTCACTATGAAAAAGTTATTCTTTTGCCACAATGTTTGATAAATAATTATACTTTGTATGAGTGAGTCTATAGCTCATGTATACAGGAATTTGGGGTCCTTCATGTTGATACCACTTTTTTTTTGCGGGAAACGACGTCGCTCCATTTGACGTTACGCCAAGATGAAGTGTTACGGAAATGACGTCACGTCGCTAATGCTGTCGTTTGCCGTCGTTTTTTTGACGAGCGAGAGAAATATATTTTGTACTGATTCCATTTATTTTTAACTTTTTCGTACAAATGTTAATTAACATGAAAATAACACAGCACTTTAATGATCTTAAATATCGATTTTTAAAAATAAATAAATTAAAAAGACGACAATAATGTTCAATTCGTGTTTTTCGTCTCATTTTATACATAACCAAAAAGAGGCCCCCCAATTTTGACCTTGACCTTGAAAATAAATAGGTTTCTAGAACTGGCCATATACTAACTGTATGGCAAGTTTGGTTAAGATCTGTTGAAGGATGTTCAGTGTAGAGTGGTCACAAGGTTGTTGATATGGGAAAATAGTCCAATTTTGACCTTGATCTTTAACCTATGACCTTGAAAATAACTACGCGTCTAGACCTTGCGATATACTAACTGTATGGCAAGTTTAGTTATGATCTGTCAAGAGATGATCAGTGTAGATTGGTCACAAGGTTGTTGATATGGAATAGTCAAAGTCCAATTTCGACCCTGACCGTTAACTTATGACCTTTAAAATAGGCCTTGCCATATATACTATCTGTATTACCAAGTTTGGTGAAGATCGGTTGAAGGATGTTCAGTGTAGAGTGGTCACAAGGTTTTTGATATGTGCAAATAGTCAAAGTTCAATTTTGACCTTGACCTTTAACCTATGACCTTGAAAATAAATAGGCTTCTAGACCTTGTCATATACTAACTGTATGGCAAGTTTGGCTATGATCTGCAAGAGATGATTAATGTAGAGTGGTCACAAGGTTGTTAATATGGGAAAATTATCAAAGTCCAATTTTGACCCTGACCTTTAACCTATGACCTTGAAAATGAATAGGTTTCTAGACCTTGCCATATACTAACAGTATACCAAGTTTGGTTAAGATTGGTCGAAGGATGTTTAGTGTAGAGTGGTCACATGGTTGTTGATATGGGAAAATTGTTAAAGTCCAATTTTGACCTTGACCTTTAAACTATGACCCTGAAAATAAATAGGCTTCTAGACCTTGCCATACTGTATACCAAGTTTGGTTAAGATCGGTCGAAGGATGTTTAGTGTAGAGTGGACACAAGGTTGTTGATATGGAATAGTCAAAGTCCAATTTTGACCTTGACCTTTAACCTATGACCTTGAAAATAAATAGGCTTCTAGACCTTGCCATATACTAACTGTATACCAAGTTTGGTTAAGATCAGTCAAAGGATGTTCAGTGTAGAGTGGTCACAAGGTTGTTGATATGGGAAAATAGTCAAAGTCCAATTTTGACCTTGACCTTTTACTTATGACCTTGAAAATAAATAGGCTTCTAGACCTTACCGTATACTAACTGTATACAAAGTTTGGTTAAGATCGATTGAAGGATGTTCAGTGTACAGTGGTCACACGGTTGTTGATATGGGAAAATAGTCAAAGTCCAATTTTGACCTTGACCTTTACCCTATGACCTTGAAAATAAATAGGCTTCTAGACCTTGCCATATACTTACTGTATACCAAGTTTGGTTAAGATCTGTTGATAGATGTTCCGTGTAGAGTGGTCACAAGGTTGTTACGGACGGACGCACGGACGAACGAATGAACAAACGGAGTCGGGACAGACTGCGTTAGTCGAGGGGATTAATAAAGAAAGAAATTACTTATTTTTGGAAATAATTGCTGTTAAATTATCGGTGCGATATAAAGATACGGACTGCAATTCTTACTCCTGAAATTAAAATGCGGGAAAATTTCGTCATCATAAGAAGCCATAAAACATTCTTCATTTTTAGCCTTTAATGATTTCTCCCCCGGATACATTTGGATTGCTTCTGCTATTTTCGTGAATTTTCAACCTTTGCCGAACAGAAGTGAGTAATCCGAATGACTAAGAACAGGGTTGCTAAATTGGGGTTACTAGACGAATATGAGTTGCTACCATACCTCCAAGGTAAATAAATAACTTTTAATTTATTTCTGACTAAAATGTGACATAATTAGTTATGGTTACCTGTTTTTCGTCCACCTATTCCATGAACCATATATAAAGGGTCTAGAAAATTATAAGCATGTCGCATGACAAAACTTTGATTATTGTTTAAGGGTAGGAAGAGAGTTGTTAGGCAGAAATGCAAGAATCAGCATATTTTTCATTTAAAATGTTAACCCTCTCCCACACATTGACCCGTTTGCTGCGGTGTATTAAGGAAAGCATTGTTGCAAAAGAAGAAATTGCTCATAATTTTCAGTTTCTACTTTTGCTACAATGTTGTCAACTAAAACACTAATTCCAGAGGACTAGATATGGGGAGTAAACTGGTCTTTTTCCCACAATATCTCTCATAACTCAACCAAACCCTATGTTGTGGGTACTCAAAAGAATTGTCGCGGTAAATTGGTTTTATCTGTTATTATAACTCGTCCAAACCCTATATTTTGAGTACTCATTGTCAAATTAGGACTTTAGAACGAGGGAAATGCCGTTTAATCTAGAGCTTTGTTTCTAATTTTTCAACTGTTTCAGTTATTATGTGGGAAAGGGTTAACCCTTTCCCTCATACGGCAATTCTGGCGCAGACGACTTTGAACGTATTTTGTCAAAAAATAGAAAATCTCCACAATTGAATGGATAACCATGACAAAAAAGTGGAAGACATTGTGGCAAAAGGAAAAATTGCATGTTTTGTGCAATTTCTTCTTTTGTCACTATGTTTTCAAAAAGCTGTCTGCTGCAGAGGGGTCAGAAAGCGTCTATATGAGGGAAAGGGTTAACTAAGGTCTAGATGGGAATTGAGATGGATAAGAATGTCTTTATTACAGAACCAAATGCAATATTATGGGTTACTCATAAAACATTGTTGTGCCAATTACAAACAGCCTATCTCTATGTTGATGCCGGTTATAATGACCTCATAGAAGTCATTTTTACAAGTTGTAATTTACAAGTTGTACAGATCTATGCAAATAAACTAATAATTGTCATCTGTTAAAGCATATATTCCACTTTAAAATATATTAAATCCATGAAATAATGATGACAGGTACAACAATCAACTTGCCCTTCATAAAGTACTTCCAATGAAAAAAATCCTTAATTTACAGGACATCATTTGTGACGAGTCAAACTTTCCTTTCCTCCCATTTTTGACATTTGCCTTTTTGGTATTTAGTCATCCTTTGCATTACAATGATGTCATCATTACACATCAGATGTAACAGGTTATGTTTGGACTCATTTTAAAAATAGAAAATGAGTGAAATTACACTTAAATTATCACATTTCAGATTGGTCGGAAAATTTCTCCTAGACACATCACTGTCATATTCTTATCAGAAAATTGTAAAAATTTAACCCCCCTTTAACCCAATCCCTTATATAGACGCTTTCTGATGCCTATGCAGCAGACAGCTTTTTGAAAACATAGTGACAAAAGAAGACATTGCTCAAAACAAGCAATTCCTTTTGCCACAATGTTTTCCACTTTTAGTTATCTATAGGTTATCCATTCAATTATAGAGATTTTCTATGTTTTGACAAAATATGTTCAAAGTCGTCTGCTGCAGAATTGTCGTATCAGGGAAAGGGTTAATAATTTAACACGATATATTATGTCTCATTCGGCCAAATATTATAACTGGAACTCTGAAAAAGACGTTTTGCAGCAGACAAAAGATCTTGCTAAACTTTCAAAGATATTATAGAAAATCACTTGATTTGGATGAATAATGAGTGAAAAGAATTGAAAAATGCTGGCAAAAGGAGAAATTGCTAATTAAGAGTACTATTTCTCCTTTTGTCACAATGTTTCAAAAGTCATCTTCAAAAGGGAAAATGAGACGATATCCTTATATCTTATCCTCATAAGGTATGTCCGAATTAGTCACATGTATGTTATAAAATCAACTGTTCATGTGTTTCATTGTAAGCAGTGATTTACAGCTCACAAGTCATGTCACTCTTGCTTTAATACTGATTCGATAAATGTAAACATCTGTTAATGTTTTTATTATGTTTATTGCAGGAAGCCATTGCTATAGTCCTGGACATTGGTCCAGGAATGAACCAGGCGCCTCCGGGCGTAACAACCCCTCTTCAAACGGCACTTGAAGCGATAACCATGATACTTCAACGGAAGGTAAGGACATGGGAACATGATATATGCCCCATTATCTAGACTTATGTATAAGACATCTAGGTTTAATCCCAAACCTGGTCATAACAACGACTTTATAAATGGTATTAATGGCTTTCCCTCCTTGGCACTAAGGGTTATGGGCTAAGCATTACAACTTATTCCCTGTTGTCAGAATAAATGGACCAGTAGTACTGGTAACTTACTTAGGACATGCCGAGATATAAATGAGAATTGTTGAAAGTGGCATGAAACACCATACAAACAGACTAGTTAACCCTTTCCCTCATACGACAATTCTGATATAACATAACTAATGTTGAAACCTAAAAAAAACATGAAAACAAAACAAATGAATATTTAACCCTTTCCCTCATACGACAATTCTGCAGCAGACTGGTTTACCCTTATAAATTCAGGACACATCATGATGAAACGGAAATAATGTTGAAAACCGTGTAAATCACCATCCAACAGAGCTCTAGATGTCACACGGTGTGTATTTCACCAACAAAATATCCTAATTGGACACACCAATCAACCCTATGTTGTGTGTTCTGATAAGTATTTTCCCACTGAGACGATTCATTTGAGTACCCGCAACATAGGGTAAAGACCGGTTTACTCCTTATACAACAAATCTGCAGCAGACGACTTTGAACATATTTTGTTATATAATAGAAATTCTCTATAATTGAATGGTTAACGGTCATAACCTATGACTAAAAGTTGAAAACATTGTGGCAAAAGGAGAAATTGCTTGTTTTGAGCAATTTCTTCTTTTGTCACTATGTTTTCAAAAAGCTGTCTGCTGCAGAGGCATCAGAAAGCGTCTATATGAGGGAAAGGGTTAAAGACCGGTTTACACCCCATTATCAAGAACTCTTATACAAACAAGGCTTTCAGGGGAAAGTTATTAACCGTATTTAAATGAATACAAAAAGTGTTCTATATCAGATAAAAGGTCAACATACTTGTTTTCTCTTTATAGATGTTCGCAGAATCGAAAGATGAGGTTTCACTTATTTTGGTCGGAACCGCGGACACAGAAAATCCTCTGGCAGACGGAGAATGCTATGAAAACATTTCCATTGCGAACCCCCTGGGAATTGTTGATTTTGATTTTCTACAATATGTTCAAAACGACGTTCAACCCAGTAGCACATCGGGTGACTGTATCCTTTTTTTGTTAGCTTCTTACTTGGTATTATAGTGTTTATAGATGATCTAACCCTGTTAATCCATTTCATTTGTAGTCATTTTTACGCGTCTGTAGCAGACAACTTCTTAAAACAATGTGGTATAAGGAGAAATTGCTCATGATGAGTAATTTCTCCTTTTGCCATAATGTTTTCAGATCTGTTCAATATTGAATTATAATTTTTATGACAATATGTTTTTCTAGAGATGTTCGAAGTCGTCTGCTGTAGACTTGTTGTACACTGGCACTCCTCTATAACATTGTACTTGGGAGCCATGGTCTCGCACAGTGCTATAAGCGGGGTTAAATTGATAACGCTGTTCCAAAAATCATTACCCCACCCACCCACCTATAATGCATACACTAATTCAATTGCAAAGAGAGAGTGTTTTTGGCTAAAACAAGCTTGCAAGATATTTTTGGACCGAATAATATGCATTTCTAATCGTCGATCTTTTACAGGGTTATTTTTTTGACAATTCACGGTAATTGCAGTGAACTTTCGAGATTTACCGAGTGGCTGGGAGTATACTTATAGTTTTGCAATATTTGCAGAAGTTTACAATCGATACATGTCTCGTGCGCATGCCTATTTAACGGCCCCAATATTGATGACGTTTACTGCATACATTTGAGCTAAATAGTTTTAATTTACATATCGCAAATACGATTGGCTGGAAAAGTCATGTGTATATTTTGGGTTCCCAAGTTGTATTCACTACAAAATATCGCAAATACGATTGGCTGGAATAGTCACGTGTTTATTTTGGGTTTTCCCAAGTTGTATTCACTATGGAGATAGAAGAAATGAGAAAGTAATGGATGACATACAGACAAAAGTTTGAAATTGAGCTTGTTCGTTTGTCACACCATGACAGCCACGGTTGATTAAAGTTGTATCAGTTTGTAGGTGACTGAACACAATAAGCATAATGCTCAAACAATAATTACACCCGATATCAATTTTTTTATCTGTATTGTTATGATTAAAGTGATACTGCAGTTGCTCGATAACGCTATATCTACTTTTTACCTGTCTATTGTTGTAATGTTGAACAAAGCGTTATGCAAACATGTGGATTAACTGCAGTGGAGATCTATTACTCAGATCGTATTTTGGTGTTTCAAACGTTAGGTTTTTATACGCCGGTTTTGAAAAAACGGATCGTATTATAGTTTTACCTGCGGCGGGCGGTGCGGGCGGCGTCCAGTATGTTGTCAGCTCTATAACTTTAGAAGCCTTTGTCCAATCATCACCAAATTTAGTCAGAATGTGTATTGGGATAATATCTCAGACAAGTTCGATAACTAGCCATATCGCTTTAGTCAATCAAGAGTTATCGCCCTTTAATTATAGAAATTACCCAAAATTGGTCTTGTCAGCTCAATTACTTTAGAAGCCTTTGTCAAATGATCACCAAATTTAGTCAGAATGTGTATTGGGCTAATATCTCGGACAAGTTCGATAACTAGCCATATCGCTTAAGTCAATCAAGAGTTATCGCCCTTTAATTATAGAAATTACCCAAAATTGGTCTTGTCAGCTCAATAACTTTAGAAGCCTTTGCCCAATCATCACCAAATTTAGTCAGAATGTGTAT
This sequence comes from Serripes groenlandicus, assembly GCA_031761405.1. Taxonomy (NCBI): domain Eukaryota; kingdom Metazoa; phylum Mollusca; class Bivalvia; order Cardiida; family Cardiidae; genus Serripes; species Serripes groenlandicus. Next base: position 46,411,798 of record JASEVX010000013.1, read on the forward strand.
TGGCATAATATCTGGGACAAGTTTGATAACTAGCCATATCGCTTTAGTCAATCAAGAGTTATCGCCCTTCAATTATAGAAATTACCTAAAATTGGTCTTGTCAGCTCAATTACCCTATTTAGGAGCCTTTGTCCAATCATCACCAAATTTGGTCAGAATGTGTATTGACATAATATCTCGGATAATTCTGATAACTAGCCATATCGCTTTATTCAATCGAGATTTATCCCTCTTTAATTATAGAAATTACCTAAAATTGGTCTTGTCAGCTCAATAACTTTGGGAGCTTTTGTCCAATCATCACCAAATTTAGTCAGAATGTGTATTGGCGTAATATCTTGGACAAGTTCGATAACTAGCCATATTGCTCCAGTCGATAGAGAGTTATTGCCCTTTAATTATAGAAATTACCTAAAATTGGTCTTGTCAGCTAAATAACTTGTAAAGCCTTTAACCGATCATCACCAAATTTAGACAATATGTTTATGGGCAGAATATCTTGGTTACGTTTGATAACTTACAACGTTATCTTAGTCTCTACACAATTATGTCCCTCGAAATGGCCAAAACTGTACTAACAGTGTCGGCTCTCTAAGTTTGGCTGACGTACAACCAATTACCACTATACTTGGTCTCAAAAAACAGGACGGGCGTATTTTGTGACATTTGGAGCTCTTGTTGAAAATGTTTTTGAAAATTTATAATTCTATTCCCAAAAATTTCATGCAATAAATTTTTGGTGCCAAGCAAGACCAGTGTTATAACTAGATCCACTTTAAAACGGAGAGTTTTATAGAGGAGTGCCAGTGTATTTGGGAAACGAATAAATCCTTCCTATATTCAAGATATCTGCAGCAGAAGACTTAAGAAAATATGGCGGAACAAATATGGATAATGTCTATTAACCCTTTCCCACATACAACAAAGCTGCAGCAGACGACTTTGAAAGCATACCCGAAAAAATTTGAAACTCCCTTTAAAAGAAAGTACAATAATCGAGTTGAAAACATGGTGACAAAAGGAGAAATTGCTTGTTTTGAGCAATTTCTTCTTTTGTCGACATGTCTTCAAAAAGCTGTCTGCTTCTGAGGCGTCAGAAAGTGTCTATATGTGGGAAAGGGTTAATTGAAATTTAGTTATTGAAAAGACTTCAATGGATATTTGAGAAAATTTCTGATTTGAGTAAATTCTCCGTTTGCAAATTGATTTCAAAATTTATCCTTCAGCCCTGTGTTGTGGGTAAAATAAATAATTGTCTCAATGAGATGATTCTTTCATCTTTTCACAGCAGGGTTTTGAGGTCAGGTTAGGAATTGAGAACATGAAAAAGATCCGTTTATCTACTGCCCTGGCATCTTTAGTAAACAATGGAATGTTTGGAATTCAGCACCTGGTACAATTTGATAGAGAGTTAAAAACCTTGTTGCAATAGGTGAAACTACTTATAATGAGCAATTTCTCCTTTTGCAACACAGTTTTCTGCTTTTTCTCAAAAGTCACACCAGGTATTTGTAAACAAGAAATTGTTTCAACTTGATTTAAATAGAAAATAACCTGAACCATTCAAACAAAATTTTTAGTTTCCCTTAACACTTTCAGTTCTCGATGGAATTGTTGTAGCTATGGACCATCTTGTCAATGCAGTTCAGTAAGTATTAACACTTTCCAACTTTAAAGACAATTTTTTGCAGCGGACAACTTTTGTTAACATATTGAGTCATTAATCCTTTTGCCACAATGTTTTTATTTTTAATTCTACCATTATATTAGTCGTTGCCTGAAGATTTGTTGTAAAAAAAGAAAGGGTTAAAGACCTTGAAGCTACCTAAGTATGTTAGTCATTGCCTGAAGATTTGTTGTAAAAAAAGAAAGGGTTAAAGACCTTGAAGCTACCTAAGTATGTTAGTCGTTGCCTGAAGATTTGTTGTAAAAAAGAAAGGGTTAAAGACCTTGAAGCTACCTAAGTATGTTAGTCGTTGCCTGAAGATTTGTTGTAAAAAAGAAAGGGTTAAAGACCTTGAAGCTACTGACACTTGGCCGAGTGGTTCGCGTCGGGATTTGGATTGGGACGTCCCACGTTCGATCCCCAGTTGTGTCATGATGGTCATGGTGGAGTGCCCTTGTGCGAGGCACAGTTTCTACTAGTACTGGTATGATTACCTGGGGATCTGTGAACTGTTACCGTGATATAACTGTAATAATGTTGAAAATGGTGTATAACCCAAATAAAACCAATAAAACAAACTGAATTTTGAAAAATGCCTTTGGTGACCCTCTATCAGGATTGTTCAAATTATTCGGATCTGTTGAAATAATGGCCCCCTGGGGATGAGGCCCATTTATTACTATTGAAGTTCTATTAATTCAGGTGACAAGCGATATAGGGCCATTATTATTTGTTTACTAAAGTCTTCACTATTTGCATGTCTTGATCAAGTTTGTGCAAGAAGATCTGTTCTGCCATTTGTGGCTCTTTTTTATTTTTCAGGGGTAAAAAAGGGTTTGGATTTAAAAGATTAATCCTCATGTCGAATCTTGGAGGCGAATTCGGTGATGACCAGGTAGACGCCATTGTTTCTAGTATTAAGAACTCTGACACAGAGCTTACTGTCATGTAAGTATCAGAGGTCCAGATAAGGAGGGGTTTTCAGCTCTTTTCCCAACAATATCTCTATTATTATCCAACTAATCCCTATGATGTGGTGTGCAAAAGAATCGTCTCGCTGAGACGATTCTTTTGAGTACCCACAACATAGGGTTTAAGGGTCAGATAAAGATTTTAGAACTTGCAAAACGCCGCTTATATAGAGCGCTGAAGTATATTTACCATTGATCACCGAGACAAGCGTCATTAAACCACCAACAATGGCTAGGTTAACAGTCCATATGAAAAAGATGTATGGAGTACAAGTGTTGAGATATTTATATTTTTTGTCACGATGTTAAAAGTTTATGATTTGTATGTTTATGAATAAGGGTAAGAATTTTGTTTCCAACAACTACATTAAAAATCAAAGACAGTTGTCTGGATCTAGAATTCATCCAAGTCATTTCAATCAATCAATTTTGCTGAGACACAAAAGCTGAGTCTGTAATTATGGCGACAGCAATTGATCTAGGGGTCGTTAGTTTGAATCCTGACTCTAGTTGTTCATTCTTTCTGTTGACTGACAAAAGTCATTGTTGACTAGGGTCATATATCTTTCAACGGGCTGTCAGTCAATTTGGGAAAGTAGCCATTCACCTTGGAAGAATATTGTGTAGAGTACTGGTGGAAGAGCAATAGTAATCATGGAAAGGACGAAGTGAGGCATATTCTATAAAGAAAGGATCAAACAATAGGGATATAACTGAAATACCATTGGAAATGGCGTTAAACTCTAATCAATCGCTCATTAACAGTGGCCCAGAGCTTGATGATGATGATGATGATGAAGATGCACTACTGCATACACAGGGCATTAAATTATAGTAACTTATCCATTAAATGTATGTTAAACTTGAAAAACCCATTAATTTACCCCATTAGATCCTGTAATAGTAATTTTAACAGGGTTTAAGACATTAATGGGGTAGCCTGTTAAAATACCCTGAAATATCCTTTTCATGGCCATGAATAATACCCAGAATGGCCTTAAACAATGAAGAAACAGATCTTACAAAATTAATGACCATAAAAAAAGCATGAAATCTTGTTATACAATTTTTTAACATGTTTATTAATGCCCATTAATAAGCTGTTTTCTTTTTAATGGCCATGAAAATATGTCAACACTTCCAATATGGTTATTTAATGGCCATTATTTTATAAATGCCCATTAAATAAAATTTGAAAAATTAAAACAAGAACGCCGCGTTCAATAAACGCTTATGCCCCCGGTGGTATCCTTGACATTATATTTTGAAAATTTTCAAAGTCCCAACTAGATCAAGGACAAATAAATGTTGGGTGATATATGTGGATCGGAATGGTCCAAGGCAACAACCATTCAACAATTCAAAACATTATAGCAAGCAGTGTTGATTGGTTTGATAGTGTAAAATTTGATGATGATACTGGACTGTGGTTTACAGATATGAAAACTTCTCAACGTTCGCTTATAGGACGAGTGAGATTTTTTCCAGCCCCGATTTTTTCATAGAAATTACACATATTCTGAAAGCTTAACATTTCAACTAAAGTTAGAAATACATTGAACATCTAGAATTATTTTGTATTTTGAATAATGCCTGGTTTAACAGACACAGGTATTGTGATTTCTGTATTTTATTAATTTTGTTCCAAATATTGATAGACTGACATTATTCATAAGGATAATATTATCAAAAAGTGTAGTATATTAAAATATGGTTATCCATTGCACAGAACAATGTTTAAACTTCCAGAAAATATCTTTGTTATTTTCATATCTCATATTTCATTTTCATTTCAATAGTTTTTGAGTTTTACTTGCTACAAATGTGGGGACGACGGATGATATTTTTAGTGTCAGATTCACACTTACGAATGTGTGTTTATAACGGTCAAACTATCCAATCAGATGAGAATTTGAAATCTGTTGGGAAATTTGAATGACCGCGATTGCTAGCGTTAATGGATTTCGAGCTGATTGCCTCATAACTACCAGGTATGTTTTTTCTGATAATATCAAATAAAACCTTATAATCGGAGCTTTATTTTAATATATAAATCGGCCGGAAATTGACAAATGCATAGCAATTCTAGTCCGAATCGTGTTCGCTACGCGAGTGGCCGCCATTTTATGTCTTTGTCAACAAAGTGACAAATCGGTTTTAAAGTCCTATTAACTCAATACATACCTCAAAATAATACGTGTTAAAACAACAATATATTACTATTGCAATAAATATTATCTTTCTTATGAAATTTATACTTTATCAATCTTCAAAAGATATATTTTCATGATCTTCGTCGTAACATGTTTAGAGCTTGCTTGATAACTAGCGTTGTATTCGGACAAATTCATTTTCGGATATTGCAGGATAAAATCTAAATTTTTACAGTAGGACAAGTTATTTGAGGTGTTTTTTCAGTTAACCCTTTCCCACATCAAAAAAATCTGCAGCATACGCCTTTGAATGTCCATGCAAAAATTTTTTTTTTTTTTTTCAATTTCAGATGCTGTTACATACATTATTGTTGGCATGCACTTGAATAATGGATCAAGCAAGAAATCCTGGGCAAGCAAGGAAACAGAAAGAAGACGTTGCTACAGTTTATGATTTAAAACCATTTATGAAATTGAACAATTATACCACCTTCGAAGAATTCAATACAATTTTACATGAAGCTTCTATACCAAGAGATGTGCATATCCTAAAGGTCATGCAGTTATTTTACAGAGCTATGGCCCTTTTACTTATTAAGTTATGGTGTAGGTCAAGGTGCTGTTTTGGGGTTATTTATCATCTTCAGTACATGATAGTTCTAGTTATCTTTGTAAATTATACATTTATCATTTGTTATATTGTTGTTTAAAAGAAAATGATTGTGTTTAAACTTAAATAAAATATTATGTTACTTACACCTTCTTTTTTTGCGAAATTTTCATTGAGAAATTTATCCTTTTGTCACAATGTTTTCAATTATGTCCAATAGTTGAATATCTTTGAAAAACATTGTTGCAGAAGGAGAAACTGCTTGTTTCAAACAATCCCTCCTTTTTCAACAATGTTATCACAGGTTTTCTGCTGCAAATGTGTCTTCAAGTGGGAAAGGGAATATAACTACACATTTTTAGTATTTTTCTTCCATACAGAATTAATTCTGTACAGATTTTTTTCTGGCCAGAATTTTTATGCACCCATATTTTTTCTAGCCAGAATATTTCTACACCCAGAATTATTTTCTGCCTAATTTAAATATTTCGCGAAATTCTGTACAGATTTTGCTCTTTGTCTCCATTTGAAAAATCTATTTATAGAATCTGGTTCAACTATGTCTCAATGAACCAGATTTTTTTCTGTACAGAGACTGCTGCACAGTTTCTGTATTTTATTCTGTACAGAATCTGGTTTTAGTCTGCCCAGACTATTTCGTACAGGCGTGTCATGCGCAACACCCAGCCTTCTATGCCCAAGGTCAAGGTCACTTTTTGCGGTGTCCAAGTGACCCTTTTAACTGACCAAATGGCATCGGAAGCATGCTTCCAACCCCATTAATTTTCTGTTAAAATATTTCATGGTATTTTTTCCAGTCAGGAAGTAACCATGAAATGGGCTGTTAAAATTGAATGGCTCTAAATCATGGGGTTGTTAAAATTTAATGGCTCTTAATCTTGCATGGTTTATCAGGATTTTAAAGGGATTTTTTTATGGCTTTTTAAGTATGTCATTAAAACATTTGACCATTAATTTATTTCATGGGATGTTAATGGGTATTTATCACCCTGTTAAAAGCTTTTAATGGTCCTGTTAAGACTTTAAGGGTCATTTTTTAATGTGACTTTCATGGCTATTATTTCTTAATTTTTAACAGACTTTTAATGGATGCTGTTAACAGGGTTTTCAAGGATGCCATTAAAATAGTGACCATTAAAGCATGCAAGATTAAGAGGTTTTTTTAATGGGGCACCATTAAAACTAGATGAAAATCCTGTTAAAATTTTAAAGGTATTTTTAATGATGATTTAATGGTTATGGCTTGCAGTAGTGATGGTGGTGGGGATAAAGGGGCTAGAGGATCAGATAATGGTGACGCCAAGCCTAAAACTTCTCAACAAAGAGCAGGAGAGGCAATGATCAGGCATATCTTATCTGAAGTCAAGGGAGAATGTTATTCATTCAGGTAAGTTCTAGGTTGTTACGTTGTCGTGTCATTTTGTCGTCATCATTTATTGGCATTCGACATACAAATGTAATATTTGTAGCACAATTTTGGTGTTCTGGATTATTGTTACCCTGCTGTTGGGGCACAAACACTAAATTAAATTTCTTTATCAAATTATACTACAATCATCCAGACCTGTAAGGACGATTATACAGCTGTTTTCCCCAACAATAACTTTCTTATCATCCAACCAAATCCTTTGATGTGGGTACTCAAAAGAATCCTCTCATTGATAGGAATTAACCCTTTCCCTCATATAGACGCTTTCTGACGACGACTGCAGCAGATGGCTTTATGAAAACATGGTGACAAGAGAAGAAATTGCACAAAACGTGCAATTTCTCCTTTTGCCACAATGTTTTCCAATTTTTGTCATAGGTTATCCATTCAATTATGGAGATTTTCTATGTTTTGACAAAATACGTTCAAAGTCGTCTGCTGCAGAATTGCCGTATGAGGGAAAGGGTTAAGAGTCAAATACGGATTTTAGAACACCTTCTCTAGAGCTCTGTACAATTGTCAATATTTTAGTTTTTCTTTGTGTTCATCACTTTTGCTTGTCTGTGATTGGCTGAAATATTTTGTTCATAACCTCATGAATAAAAAGAATTAACATTGGCGACGTGCTGTATTATGGAAAATAAAGTTGTAAAATACTATTATGTTTTATTACTCACTGAAATAGCCATATTAATGCTAAAATATAAGGAATGGAGCGGTTTTTTTCGTTTTCATGGGGGTATGAACAAAAAAACCTGATCACACATTCTATGAAACCACTTCGCGATTTCATAGAGAGTGATCAGGTTTTTTTGTTCATACCCCCATGAAAACGAAAAAAAAAGCTCTCCATTCCTTAAGTATCTTACATAATATTGTTTTATTCACATATTTTTGAAGAAGACAACTTCTTATCCTTTCCCACATACAAACATTTTCTGACGACTTTTGAAAACATTACGGCAAAAGGAGAAATTGTTCATAATGCTTATCAATTCTATTTATTGATTAATCTCTCAGTTATGGAGTTTTTTCAAGCTTTTTCTAATGTTTTCAAAGTTGCCTGCTGCAGATTTGTTGTATGTCCGAAAGGTTAATGATATCGGGTAAACTTTTTTCCATTTGAATTCCATGATTTTTAAACAGAAAATTTGAAAGTGCTCTATAGCTGTATAGAAATGTTATCAATACCAAAATATCATGGTATTAGTTAAACTTTCGTTAACCCTTTCCCACTTGCAGACGCATTTTGACGCAATAGCAGCAGAAGACTTGAAAATATTGTGGCCAAAGGTAAAATTGCTCATGATTAGCAATTTCACCTTTGCCTACAGTGTTTTCAACTTTATTTAACAACCAAGCTTTTTTTAATGGAGATTTTTCAGTTTTTTGTCACTATGTTTTCGAAGTCGTCTGCTGCAGATTTGTTGTATTTAGAAAAGGGTTAAGTGTAACTACCCAACTACCAACGCTATTGACAATTGTTATGTTTATGTTTTTCAGTGAGGCTCTGCCTGCTTTGTCATACTTTCAATCAAGACAGGTTCGCCCCACGGCCTGGAAGTGCCCATTAGATATTGGACCTGATTTCAAAATTCCTATCAATGGTTTTGCGAAGGTTGGTAACGAAGTCATGGAATAAATTGTTTCAACCATGTCACATGACAATCGACCTTCAGATATTTTGGTATTGACCCTTTCCCACATACTACAAACTTGCAGCAGACGACTTTGAAAACTTCTTGTAAAAGATCTGCAAAGTCTCTATAGATGAAAGTGTGATTATTTAAAAGAGTTGAAAACACTGTGACAAAAAAGAGAAATTGCTCATCATGAGCAATTTCTTCTTTTGCCACAGTGTTTTCAAAAGTCGTCTGCTGCGGAGAATGTGTCTGTATCTGGGGATTTTTTCACAAGGGTTTTGTCTAGGTCTCATTTTCAAATGGAATATTTAAGATGTTGTGCCCTTTTCAGCTTGTCTGTTTTTCGAAGAAAGTAAGTCGGGGTATTGTGATACCCTTAGTGTCGTAGTCATAAAACTTGATCCTTACCTCATAACTAAAAAACAGTTCAACATTTTCTAATGAAACTTGGTACACATGTTCCTAGGAACAATGTGTGTGTCTATACCAAGTCACATAACATTGGCTTTAATAATTATTCAGTAATGCCCCTTTTTCAACTTTAAAAAAACCCGGAAAGTGTTTGTATTCGCTTTCCGGCGCTCTTGTTGTATTGGTATGGTAGGAAGATTCATCAAATTTTAACCCTTTCCCACTTGCCAACACATTTTGATTCATCTGAAAACATTGTGGCAGATGGAGTTATTGCCCATGATTGTTTCTATTAACCCTTTCCCTTATATAGATGTTTTCTGACTCCTCTGCAGCAGACAGCTTTTTCAAAACATGGTAAGAAAAGAAGAAATTGCTAAAAACGAGCAATTTCTCCTTTTGTCACCATGTTTTCAACTGTATTATATTTTTGTACTTTCATTTAAAGGGAGTTTCCAAAAAAAAATTGGGTATGTCTATAAAGTCGTCTGCTCCAGAGTTGCTGTATGTGGGAAAGGTTTAAGTAATCCTTTCATTAATTTAGAATTTCCATTTTTTTGCTGGGATGTTTTCAAAGTCATCTGCTGCAAAGTTGTTGTATGTGGGAAAGGTTTAAGTAATCCCTTCATAAATTTAGAATTTCCATATTTTTGCCGGGATGTTTTCAAAGTGATCTGCTGCAGAGTTGTTGTATGTGGGAAAGGTTTAAGTCATCCTTTCATTAGTTTAGAATTTCCATATTTTTGCTGGGATATTTTCAAAGTAATCTGCTGCAGAGTTGTTGTATGTGGGAAAGGTTTAAGTCATCCTTTCATTAATTTAGAATTTCCATATTTTTGCCGGGATATTTTCAAAGTAATCTGCTGCAGAGTTATTGTATGTGTATACGCCTGTTATGTAGAGCTCCAACTTCAGGTGAAGGACTTCAAACTGAAGCAATCCTGGAAGAGAGTATACGCCAAAGATCCAAGTATGGAGGTCGGAACCTTGAGAACATTTCACAAAAACGACGAAGAAGAAACTGAAGTGGAGAAGGAGGACATGGTTGAAGGTTGGTTGAATATTCAGATATTTTATATGCTGATGATCAGATGACTAGATAAGAGGGAGTGAACAGGTCTTTTCCCCACAATATCGTTCTTATTACTCAACCAAATCCGATATTGTGGGTACTCAAAAGAATCGTCTCTCTGAGAAGATTCTTTTGAGTACCCATAACATAGGTTTTGAATGTCAAATAAGGATTTTAGAACATGAAATATACCCCTTATCTAGAGCTTTGGAAGAAACCAGTTGCAATAATTCAGTGGATTAAGCGTTAACCCTTTCCCACATACGACAACTCTGCAGCAGACTTCTTTGAAATTGTACCCGAAAAATTGAAAACTCCCTTTAAATGAAAGTACAATAATTGAATAGAGTTGAAAACATGGTGATAAAAGGAGAAATTGCGAGTTTTTGTAATTTTATTGCTTGATTCTCAACTACTATGCTTTGTGTCCACAAAAAGAATGTCTCAGTAAAAATATTCATTTTTAGCTCGACTATTCGAAGAATATGAGAGCTATACTACTCACCCTGGCATCGGCGTCGGCGTCGGCGTCCACGTCACACTTTGGTTAAGGTTTTGCATGCAAGTTCTTAAATACTACATGTATTGCATTGAAACTTTCTACAACCCTACCAAACTATCACACCTATGTAGATTATCAAGTTAGATAACTCTATCCTGCATTTTATGCAAGTTATGGCCCTTTTTTACTTAGAAATTCTGGTTAAAGTTTTGCGTGCAACTAAAGTAAGAGTCCATATCTCAGTATTTAATTGATGTATTGCATTGAAACTTTATACAGCACTACCCAACTATCACACCTATGTAGATTATCAAGTATGATAACTCTATCCTGCATTTTATGCAAGTTATGGCCCTTTTTTACTTAGAAATTCTGGTTAAAGTTTTGCGTGCAACTAAAGTAAGAGTCCATATCTCAGTATTTAATTGATGTATTGCATTGAAACTTTATACAGCACTACCCAACTATCACACCTATGTAGATTATCAAGTTAGATAACTCTATCCTGCATTTTATGCAAGTTATGGCCCTTTTTTTACTTAGAAATTCTGGTTAAAGTTTTGCGTGCAACTAAATTAAGAGTCCATATCTCAGTATTTACTTGATGCATTGCATTGAAACTTTCTACAACCCTACCCAACTATCACACCTGTGTAGATTATCATCTAAGATAACTCTATCCTGCATTTTATGCAAGTTATGGCCCTTTTTTTACTTAGAAATTCTGGTTAAAGTTTTGCATGCAACTAAATTAAGAGTCCATATCTCAGTATATACTTGATGCATTGCATTGAACCTTTATACAACCCTACCCAACTATTACACCTATGTAGATTAACAAGTTAGATAACTCTATCCTGCATTTTAGGCAAGTTATGGCACTTTTTTTTACTTAGAAATTCTGGTTAAAGTTTTGCGTGCTACTAAATTAAGAGTCCATATCTCAGTATTTACTTGCTGCATTGCATTGAAACTTTCTACAACCCTACCCAACTATTACACCTGTGTAGATTATCAAGTATGATAGCTCTATTCTGCATTTTATGCAAGTTATGGCCCTTTTTTTACTTAGAAATACTGGTTAAAGTTTTGCCTGCAACTAAATTAAGAGTCCACGTCTCAGTATATACTTGATGCATTGCATTGAACCTTTATACAACCCTACCCAACTATCACACATATGTAGATTATCAAGTATGATAACTCTATCCTGCATTTTATGCAAGTTATGGCCTTTTTGGACTTATAAATTCTGGTTAAAGTTTTGCATGCAACTACATAAAGAGACCATCTCTTAGTAACTACTTGATGCATTGCATTGAAACGTTATACAGCTCTTACCAACCAGCATTTTATGCAAGTTATGGACCTTTTTGGACTTAGAAATTCTGGTTAAAGTTTTGCAACTACATTTAGAGTGTAATCTCAGTAACAACTTGAACAATTGTATTGAAACTTTATACAACCTTTCCCAATTGTACAACTATAAACACAACCAATTAAGATAACTCTATCCTGTATATGGTGCAAATTGTTGCCCTTTTTTTACTTAGAAATTATGGTTAAAGGTTTGCGTGCAACTACATTAAGAGTCCATATCTTAGTAACTACTTGATGCATTCCATTGAAAGGTTATACAACCCTATCTAACCATCAAACCTATGAAAATAATCATGTTAAATAACACTATCCTGCATATAATGCAAATTATCACCCACTAAGAAATTGTGGTTAATGTTTTGCATGCAACTACATTAGAGTCCATTATCTCGGTAACTTAAATAAGCGGTGGAATAGTCGAGCGCGCTGTCCTCCGACAGCTCTTGTTATGAAACTTATTACATTTGTTCACTAGCATCGCATCACCTCTGACAGTATAAAACTATGCTTTCAAGCTACTAGATTTCAAAGTATTTTTTCAGATTTTTTCAATGCCATCTATTAAAAGAAAAATCATATTTTGTTTTAGTTGACATGTCACAAGCTGGATTGAAAGAGAAATTTATGGTGAATTTTTATTACATTTTAGGTCATCGCTATGGCAACACTTTGGTTCCAATGACTGCTGATGATAAAGACAACATGAAGTACAAAGCTGAAAAATGCTTCAAGGTTTTGGAATTTTCAAAAGCGGACAATGTAAGAAAATAATAGTTTTTCAGTCATCCCAAGAGTCGACCCATTTCCACATGTAGACACACTTTGGCGCATCTGCAGCAGGCTTTTTTGAAAACATTTTGGCAAGAGGAGAAAATGCTCATCATAAAAGAAAATTTCCGTATTGCTGCAATGCTTTCAACTCTATTCAATAAATCATACCTTCATTTTAAGATCTGTATTTTCTGCCCAATATTTCAATTGTCCGCTGCAGAATTTTTATCTGAATTATGGTTCTTTTAGATAAGGCTTGTTATTAGGTACCAGCGCTCTAGATAAGGGCATTTTTCATGTTCTTAAATCCTTATTTGAAACTCAAACCCTATGTTGTGGGTAATCAAAACAGTGGACTCGCTAAGACGATTCATTTGAGTACCCACCAGAGGTTCAGATAACCCTTTCCCTCATATAGACGCTTTCTGACGCCTCTGCAGCAGACGGGTTTTTGAAAACATAGTGACAAAAGAAGAAATTGCACAAAACGTGCAATTTCTTCTTTTGCCACAATGTTTTCCACTTTTTGTCATAGGTTATCCATTCAACTATGGAGATTTTCTATGTTTTGACAAAATAAGTTCACAGTCGTCTGCTGCAGAATTGTCGTATGAGGGAAAGAGGTAAGGAGGGTTATTCAGCTCTTTTCCCCACAATTTCTCTCTTATTATTAAAGCAAACCCTATGTTGTGGGTACTCAAAAGAATCGTCTCAGTGAGACAATTCTTTTGAGTACCCCCAACATAGGGTTAGAGGTTCAAATAAGGATTTTAGAACTTGTATGCAAAACGCCCCTTATCTAGAGCTCTGCCCACAGTATAGGGTTAAGTTGAGTAATAAGAGAGATATATAGGATCCATCATGAGTTTTCTTTGGAGATCAAGATTTCTTAAATGAGTCTAGAAAAAGACGGTTATTAACCGAGCCTCTTGGCAAGGTTAATAATTCTCTTTTTCGAGACGAATTTAAGAAATCTTCCCCAAAGAAAAACGAGTGATGGATTCTTTTTATCACCTAAACAGTGTGTTTTAATGAAAAATATTGACAACATCAAAACAAAGACCGAATAACATATTCTTCATAAGAACTTGTGATTCACCGCATAAAACAGTAGTCCTCATCATTTTTCAATAAGAAGAAAAAAAACAACAATGTTTTAAACAATTGAGACTCGTTATTTATTCAAAATAACGTATTATTGCATTTTTCAATGTGTAAAATTTAACAACTTAACAATAAACATAATAAAGATAAAGGTCAAAATGACGTCATCAGTAGTCGCGTGTATGACGTGTTTTTGTTAATATCACACGTGTATGATAACGTTGTTCCGTGATTTGTTCTCAACTTGAAAATAAGGGTATTTATGTGATAAAATTAATGTGGCTGCTATAGAATGCAAGGACTTGGCCACTCTTATTATATATTCTTGATATAAAAAAGTGTGTAATCTTGTGTGAGTAGTTTTCTTTTTGTCTGACTATTTTCAACTCTTTTAACCCTTTCCTACATATGACAAATCTGCAGCAGATGACTTAAAAAACATCAAGAAAAAAAAAGAAGGAAAATCTCTATAAATTATTAAGGCGAGTTGAAATCATGACAAAAGGAGAAGTTGCTCATTAATAGCAATTCATCCTTTTGCCACAATGATTCAAAAGTGATATCAGGTAATGGTTTATGTTTCAGATAAAGAGATACAAGATGATGGGAGATGGAGTGATGGCTGTTGTTGCAGAAAAAGGGGACGAAGTAAGTTAACAAAATGTGGTTGGTATAGATCATTCAGACAAGATGTTTCAGATTTGATCGATGGTCAAGGTCATTGTCCATTGCCCTTTGGGAAGGCACATATTTAGCATCGAAAAAAAATCAAGGTATAGTGATGCCCTTTGCGTCGTGGTCACACAACTTTAACCTTGCCTCATAACTAAAACAGCATTCCATATTTTCAAATGAAACTTGGTACACATGTTCCTAGGAACAATAAGCATGTCTGTACCAAGTCACACAACTCTGGCTTTAATCATTTTTTTACGACTCCAAAAAAAAGCAGACAAACGTTTAGGTTCGCTTGCAGCGTTCTTGTTTAAGTCAATTAATGAAGTATTGTCTGTGTAAATTGAACTGTTACATTATGAATACAAAGCAAGGTTATTAAGCAAAAAAACATATGATATAGTGAGCTGACCTGTAATGTATTCATCATACAATAGTTGAATGTAACTTGTAACTCTTTCCCTCATTTAACAAATATGCAGCAGATGACTTTGAAAACGTCGAGGCAAAAGCAAAGAAAATCCCTTTAAATGAAAGAACAATAATTGAATAGAGTTGAAAACATGGTGACAAACGGAGAAATTGCTCATTTTGGTCAATTTCTTCTTTTGTTGCCCATGTTTTCAAAAAGATGTCTGCTGCAAAAGTGTCCGAAAATCATCCTGGTAAAAATATGAAAAAAGCTCTGCGAGGGAAAGTATAATGATTGAAGAGTTGATAACATTGTGGCAGAAGAAGAAATTGCACATGAGCAATAACTCCTTTTGTCAGAATGTTTTCAAAAGTCAGAAATTGTCCGCATGTGTTAAGGGGTAAAAAAATGGTCAACCGGGGAATCATGGATATGTGTACTATTGCTGTGACGTTACAACTGAAATACTTTTGAAAATTGAACAAAAATCCAAAGAAAAATACACAGCCAAGCTGCAGCAGGCAACTGAAAATGTCTATGCAAATACTTGAATGATTTCTAAATAGTGCTTTCATTCGTACACAAAACAGTGAGGCTGTGTCCCAACCGCAACATCTAATGAGGGGATAATAGTAAATCTTTCCCGTAAGCAACAAATCTGCAGCATTCAGCTATGAAAATAAATTGGCAGACATATGTAACATCTCGATAAATGAAAGTATTATTTATAGAATAGAGTCGAAAACTTTGAAACAAAAAAGAGAAATTGCTCCTTTTTACGATTTACTTCTTTTGCCACAATGTTTTCTGCTGCATATGCATTGAAATGTATAGGTTAAGAATCCCTTAATGGTGTCTCTGTCTTTCTGTATATTGCTTATTTATTGGCTGGAAACACATGTCAGACCCGTAACTCTTGGAATACATTTGTTTATTTAGGTAGCGGAGGTTGCGCTTTCGGCTGTGATAAATGCTATGTATGAGACGAATATGTGTGCCATAGTGCGTCGAGTGTATAGTGCAAGTTCCAGTCCGCGAATCGGCTGTTTAATTCCACATATAAAGGCATCCTATGAGGTATGGTGACTATTGATCTCGATTGCTTAACTCTCTGTACCTTGATTTAAACCTAGCCCACATACAAGAAATCTGAACCAGACGACTTTGAACATATTTTGTCAAAAAATGGAAAATCTCTATAATTGAATGGATAACCAATTACCAAAAGTGGAAAACATTGTGGCAAAAGGAGAAATTTTTCATCATGAGCAATTTCTTCTTCTGTCACATTGTTTTCAAAAAGCTGTATCCTTATGAGGCGTCAGAAAGCTTCTAAATGTGGGAAAGGGTGAAACCTAGCGCGCCTCTGTGATGTAGTCGTAGAGCGTCCGCCTCAGGTGCAGGAGGTTGCAGATTAATCTCCAGCAGGGTCATACCTCGGACTGTAACAAATTGAAGTAATAGCTTTCTCTCCTTGACGCTTAGTTTATTTGGGTAAATGTTACAACTGACCGGCTGGTGTCTAGATAAATGGACCAGTAGTACTGTTAACTAACCCAGGGAGACAGTGGTGCAGTGGTAGAGTATTGGCTTCTCTTACCAAAGGCCACGGGTTCAAATTCCGTGATGAGTGTATTGTTCCTTTCAGTAGGAATTTTTCCACACAAATGGTTTGAATACTGGTTAAGTCTCCAGGAAGCAGACATCAAGTGTGACTACTATAAGCTAAAAGCTAAAAGCTCTTTTCCTAATCAATGTAAAATAAATAAGTTTAAATTAAATAACCCAGGAAACTGTGATATAGAAACTGATGAATTGTTTTTTTTTATACAAGATTGTAAACATTTGATGGAAAAAGAGAGATTTACATGATTTTGATATTTAATATATAGTTAAAAATATCACCGGAAAATGAAGAATAACGATAATCAAAATAGTTAGCCCCTGGTATTTACACCTTATCCAATACTGTTCAAGTTTTTGCTTTATAATAATACATGTACTTGACTTTTAAAATGGTAGGAATGGCTCTCCCTCCATGGCACTCAGGAAGGATTGTGGGGTTAGAATTACAACTGACTTGCTGGTGTCAGTGTCTGAATAAATAGACCAGTTGAACTGATAACTTATTAACTCTTTCCCTCATATGACACTGTTTTCAAAAAGCCGTCTGCTGCAGAGGCGTCAGAAAGGGTTAAGGAAATGTAGAGATATAACTGAAATTTGTTGAAAGCGGTATGTATACAACATCATACAATAAATCAAACAAATTCGCTTTATAATCAATACTTCAATACGTTTTTCAGTGCTTATTCTGGTTTGAGTTACCTTTCATGGAGGATGTACGCCAGTTCACATTCGGCTCGCTTCCCATTAAAGACGACAGTCCGGCAGCCAATAAGAAGTTTAAACCATCTGGTAATGCACATAGTCTGAGTATTATTTTACCCAGAGTAATCACCTCGCCATAAAGTCTTTATTTTTTTCTTGGTAAACAATGGAAATTGAGGTGCCATTGCTCGTTCTGAGCAATGGCATCTAAATTTGCATTGTTTACAAAGGTGTCAAAATTGGCCCTAAACCAGGGTTTTCAAAATAGGTTTTTAGTTACAACCGTTTCACGCCAAGTCCTCGATTACATGTATCCTAAGTAATTCTCTTCCAAGATGCATAGTTAACTCCTCTTTTCCACATACATGCACATCTGCAGAAGACGACTTTGAATAAATTTAGTCAAAAATTGTGGAAAATATAAATGAAAGAACCGTTATTGAATGAAGTTGAAAAAAACATTGTGGCAAAAGGAGAAATTGCTCACTTTTGCCAAAATGTTTACAAACGTCCTCTGCTGAAGAGTACCCACAGCATAGGGATTGATTTGGTAATGAAATTAATTTAGTCTGAAAAAGAACAATTTATTCCTCTTTATCTAGGCCTCTGTTACATGCAGACACATTTTGACCCATCTGATCTGCAGCAGATGACTTTTGAAAACATTCGTGAAAAGGGAAATTTCTCCCAATGTTCAATTTCTTCTTATGCCGCAATGTTTTCAACTTTATTCAATAATTTTAATTAAGATTGTTTACATATATTTGTCTAAATGTTTTAAAAAAATGTCTGCTGTATGAGGGAAAGGGTGAAAATCAATTTTGCGCAACGGAAATGCAATTGCCAGACAAATTTTATGCTTATCATGTTGTCTGGTTGTGAGTGTGGGTCCGTCCGTCCGTCCTTTTTCTATTACTAATCTGTATTAGCTGCTGGCTGCAATCCATTGAAACTTAATTGAGAGCTTTAGAAGTAGGAAGTGATGCACACATTTGCAGCTTATTAAGGTGCATCTTTGTTTTTAGCTCGACTTTTGAAAAACCGAGAGCTATTGTCATGACCCTTGCGTCGTCGGCGGCGGCGGCAGCGGCGTAGTCGTCCGGTTGAGGTTTTTTGTTTAGCTTAGCTTTTTAGCTCACCTGAGCTTTGCTCAAGGTGAGTTATTGTGATCGCCTTTTGTCCGGCGTCCGGCGTCCATCGTGCGTCGTCCGTCGTGCGTCAACTTCTTCTCCTCTGTAACCAGTGGGTCAATTTGGATGAAACTTCACAGAAAGCATCCTCTCAATGACCTCACCAGATTTCCTTCAAATATTTGGGATCCATGCAGAATTCTGGTTTCCATGGCAACGAAATGAAAAAAACTTCAAAATTCTTCTTCTACCAAACTGGTTGGCAGATTTTCAAATAATTTTGTAGAAATGTTCCTTGGATGACCCTCTATGAGATTCCTTCAAGCCATGTTGATTGGTCAAAAAACATGGCCGCCAGGAGGGGGGGGGGGGGGGGGGGGGGGCGGGGTTATTTTTCCTTATATGGCTATAATGAAAACTTAAAAAATCTTCTCCTCCGAAAGTGTCAGACCTATTTTCAAATAATTTTGTGGAAATTTTCCTTGGATGACCCTCTATCAGATTCCTTCAAGCCATGTTGATTGTTCGAAAAACATGGCCGCCAGGGGGGCGGGGCTATTTTGCCTTTTATGGCTATAGTGAAAACTTAAAAAATCTTCTCCTCCGAAAGTGTCAGGCCGATTTTCAAATAATTTTGTAGAAATGTTCCTTTAGTGACCCACTATCAGATTCCTTCAAGCCATGTTGATTGGTCGAAAAACATGGCCGCCAGTGGGCAGGGCTATTTTGCCTTATATGGCTATAGTGAAAACTTAAAAAATCTTCTTCTCCCAAACTGGTTGGCAGATTTTCAAATAATTTTGTAGAAATGCTCCTTGGATGACCCTTTATTAGATTCCTTCAAACCATGTTGATTGGTCAAAAAACATGGCCGCCAGGGGGCGGGGCTATTTTGCCTTATATGGCTATAGTGAAAACTTAAAAAATCTTCTCCTCCCAAAGTGTCAGACCGATTTTCAAATAATTTTGTAGAAATATTCCTTGTATGACCTTCTATCAGATTCCTTCAATCCAAGTTGATTGGTTGAAAAACATGGCCACCAGGGGGGGCGGGGCTATTTTGCCTTATATGGCTATAGTGAAAAGTTAAAAATCTTCTTCTACGAAAGTGTCCGGCCGATTTTCAAATAATTTTGTAGAAATGTTCCTAGGGTGACCCTCTATCAGATTCCTTCAAGCCAAGTTAATTGGTCGGAAACTATGGCTGCCAGGGGGCGGGGCTTATATAGCTAAAGTGAAAAAGAAATAATAATCAGGTGAGCGATTCCAGGGCAATCATGGCCCTCTTGTTTTCTGTTTTCTATCAGTCGAGCGTCTGTGCCGTACGTGGTGCTCTTGTTTGTTAATTGGAGCTTAGGTATATGATCTATATTAGGATATGACACATTTGTTATTGTTATAATATTACCACTAACTGTTGTCAGGACAAACTTAATGTTACACTTGTAACTAACCAAAAATAGCCACGTTAGAAATTATATATTGTTGAAAACAGCGTAAAACATGCAAATCCATAAATTTCAGTTGACCAGTTAGCGGCCATGGATGATCTCATTACTAGCATGGATCTAAGTAATGCTGCAGAGTGAGTTGATTTTAATTCCATTTTACCTGGAAGAGTTTTAACCCTTTCAATGCTGAATTTTTAAAATGGACTTGTCTAGCTTTGCATTTCAAAGAGGTCGTTACCAATTTAAGGTATATCTAGATAAAAGTTGAGTGGGACAGCAAACAGTATAGAGCCTGGTCAGAGTGGGGCAGGAACGAAATCATCAAAATCATCAAAAAGTAGAAATACAATGTCCTAAATGATTCGGTTATAGCTCAAATTGCCGAGCCCCGGTAGCTCAGTCGGTAACGACGCGGGCTGTCAATCCAGAGGTTGTGAGTTCGAATCCCGGCTCGGCCAACTTTATTTCTGACGTTTGACAAAAGTCAATGCGACATGCGTCATTCATCTTCCACCAATGGGCTAAGTCCAGTGTCCGACAAATCCATTGCCCGGAGCCCGCGGGCTACCACAATAATTGCCCGGGCTACTGTCATTTTCAAATGAAAGCCCGGCGGGCTACTGTTTATTCCGGTGTCTGGTAGCCCGGCTTAATTACTTACACACATGTCGTGTATAAACAGTGACTGTATGTTACATGCGAAAACCACTCGCTGTGACCATAAAAAAATCAATATCAGTAGGCGGAGTTACCAACCTGTCAGATCGAGTGGTTTCAGCCAACCGAATCGCTTCAGTAATAGTCAATTAACGTGATATATATACCCATTACGGCGGTCCAATCATTAGTGACCATTGTTCCCTGGTGTTAATCCATGAATGATTGCGAATAACCAATGAAATTCAAATATTCCCGTAAACGTATTTTGATCCATATTTCTACTTTCGGTATGCGATGTTTGCAAACTGGTGCAGACCGGTTCAGAAAGACGGAGAAGAAAATTGTCACCATGCAGAAGTTAATAAAATAAATTCGATCCAAATATTAAAGACAATACAATACGATCACTTCTAGATCTTATCTTGTCGTTAATCAAATATGAAACACCTTCATAATCGACATAGTATGCGATATGTCAAAGAAAATGTTTGGGATGAAATCTATAATGAATAATAAATGCCCAATCACGGCTTTGTTTACCAAAATTAATTAGCATAACCGGCGGGAAAAAAAATCATATGACTTAATAATTGCGATTTCATTGGAAGAAATGAGAAATTGGGTCAATGACGTTAACGACCCGACGACCCCGATCAAGATTGGACCCCGATGTTTCAACGCTGTTTACCGATTTCAAATTCTCAGTAGGGAACCATGATTAACATTGCGCAATTATCAAAATGGCGGCTATGTTGTGAATAATACCGTAACACATGAAACAAATTTAACGTGTTACATGTGTTACGGTATTATTCGCGTCATTGTTTTTGACAATATTTTATGATTTAACCCTTTCCCTCATACAACAATTCTGCAGCAGACGACTTTGAACATATTTTGTCAAAAAATAAAAAATATAATGGATAACCTATGACTAAGTGGAAAACATTGTGGTAAAAGGAGATATTGCTTGTTTTGATCAATTTCTTCTGTTGTCACTATGTTTTCAAAAAGCTGTCTGCTGCAGAGACGTCAGAGAGCGTCTATATGAGGGAAAGGGTTAATAACTTCATTGAACCTGATAAATTTGACTTTTGGTTAATAAAATTGAATCTTATTTAATATGGCGTTCTTTGTAAAACTGACACTCGTATCGTATGCCCTGTTTCGGTGAGGGACCTAAATCGGTGACCTCCAATTTAAAGAGTTTATACTACATCATTTGATTTTTTGGTCTCAAGTTTAAACATTTCTGTCACTAGCTTTTAAATCTTTTGTAAATATGGATAAAATACATACATTTTATGCAGAATATTTCAAATAACCTAGTGAAAAGTAATCTTGAAAATCTTTAGTACCAATTTTCTCCTATCTGTTAAGCTCTACCAAAAAGTCTTTTTTCCAAATTTCATTTTTTTTTAACTGAATGCTGCATTTCAGGTCTTTTGCAACACAGTCATGTTATTTGAAATGGTCATTACCCTTAAATCATGTACATGGTGTGCTCTTAATATTATGTTTGTACAGAAGTAGAAAACAAAAATAATCATAAAACACTCATTGGCATCCGCGATATTTCGGGCTACCAGCTTCCAAATCTGGTAGCCCAGTGGGCTACCAAACAATTCTGAAATTTGTCGGACACTGAAGTCTATGTGGAAAAGCACTAGTTGCTTGGGAAGGTTCTTCTGTGGAGTACTGGTGTGAGAAAACCAGGAAATATGTGTGTAGGTGAACTGGCCGCCGTGATATGACTGAGAAATTGTTAAAAACGGCGTTAAACCCCAATCAATCAATATAGCTCAAATTTGCAAAACCCTACAAATTGATGATTTGCTATCTTCTAAGCTTTTCTAACATACAACAAATATGCAGCATACGGTTTTGAAATCATCTTGGTAAAAAAGTGGAACATCTCATTCTCTGTAAGTGAAAGTATTATCGAAAGAGTCGGGAAAAATTGCTCGCAATGAGCACTTTCGCCTTTCACGGCAATAATTATTCTTTCTTTTAAAGATGTAAATTCATATTTTTGCCTAGATGTGTACAAAGTCGTCTGCTGCAGATTTGTGGTATATGGGAAAGGGTTGAATTTGTTTATATATTCAGAGCTCTAGATAAGAAGAGTATTTCACATTCCCAAACCCTTACATGACCTGCAAACCCTATGTTGTGGGTACTCAAAAGAATCGTCTCAATGAGACGATTCTTTTGAGTACCCACAACATAGGATTTAAATGAGTCATAAGAGAGATATTGTCAGGAAAATACCAGTTTACTCCTCCTTATCTTGTCCTCTGAATTATTTATATTCTACAGAGACGAAGAAGGCAAGACTAGTGAAGTATTGAAGCCCAAATTGACATTTAATCCACATTTTCAACGACTTTATCAGGTGTGTACTTCAATCCTTACCCACTGGAAGACAATTGCCCAGTGGTAGAGCGTTGGCCTCTTGTACCAAAGGTATCTGGTTTGAGATCCGTGATGACCAAATTCTGCCTTTGGGATTTTTACACACAGCGCGAGTACTGGTTATGTCTTCAGGAAGCAGACATCAAGTGTGATTAATATATTAAAGCTTAAAGGTTGTTTCGCAATTGATGTATAATGAATAAAATTAAACTAAATTAATCCTTTCCCACATACAACATATCTGCAGCGGACAACTTTGAAGAGACCTGGGCAAAAGCATAGATGGAAAATGTCAATAAATGAAATTGCTATGACTGAAAAATAGTTTTAAATTTTCTCATTATTCTAATACTGATAGAAATAGACTTTACTTAAGTCCCTCATTGTAGTTATACAACCACCTTGACTTATTTCTATTTTTTGCCACACTGTTTTCAACTCTGTACAATACTTTTAATTATATGTGTACCTTCATTTATAGAAATTGTTCCTATTATTGCCATAATATTCTCAAAGTTATCAGCTGCAGATTTGTTGTAAATGGGAAGAGGTTAAATTGTCAATATAGTTGTTATCTCCTACCAAAAGTGAATGATATGTTGGTTTGGCGACGTCTGATCACTTTTGATGTTTTATGTGATGTTCTGTTTAGAGCTTTCCATATTGAGAGCAGGTCAGGTCATACTAAAGACTTTAAACATGACTGAAGTGGCTTCCCTCCTTTGGCACTCATGGTTACAGAGATAGCATTACGACTGATGCACTGGTGTCAGGATAAGCTTACCAACAGTACTGGTAACTTACCCATGAAGTTATATGACAGAAATACTGTCAAAGGCGGCCTTTAAACACCATACAAACAACATTAACCCTTTCCCTCATTCAGACGTATTTTGACTCCACTGCAGTAGACAACTTTTGAAAACATTGTGACAAAAAGAAAAACTGCTTATAATGAGTAATTTCCCCTTTTGTGTCTATGTTTTCAACTCTATTTATCTATTTATTATACTAATTATATCCCCTTCAAAGAAGAGGGGGTATATAAGAGTCACTGTGTCGGGCTGTCGGTCGAAAGCCATGTTTTGTCCGGCCTATTTCTTACAAACCACTGGGTGGAATTCAATAACATTTTACATGAAGCTTCTATACTAAGAGGAGATGTGCATATCCTAAAGGTCTTACAATTGCATGTTATTTTACAGAGTTATGGCCCTTATACTTATTAAGTTATGTTGTAGGTCAAGGTGCTGTTTTGGGGGTATTTATCATCTTCAGTGATAGTTCTAGTTTCACAGTTGACATTTTTGACAATTTCTTTTCAATTTTGTCTGCTGCAGATTTGTTGTATACATGTTGGAAAAGGTTAACTATGTCAAGGAATGTGTCTGCGTCTATTACAGTGCCTTCAACATCGGGCCTTGAATCCCGACGAACCATTGCCAGAGTTGTCTCCTGTTATAGCGGAATATTTAAAACCTCCGCAAGAAATCATCACCGCATGTGAAGACAAGATGGAGGCTATCAAGAAGAAATATAAATTAGAAGTGGTGAAGAAGAAAGAGGAGAGGACTGGTGAAGATATGTTTAAGGATAAGTAAGATGGATTGAATTTCAAACAGCCTTTCCCTCATATAGACGCTTTCGGACGCCTCTTCAGCAGATTTGTTATTTGAAAGGGTTAAACACTTTTTTCCACATACAACATATCTGCAGCAGATGACGTTGAAAACATATAGGCAAATATAGGTAAAAAAATCTATGAAAGAAAGAATAATTATTGTATAGCGTTGAAACCAACTTTTGAAAATGGTGTGGCAAGAAGCAAAACTGCTCTTAATTATCACTTTCTACTTTTGACGTATTGTTTTGAACTTTTTTTTTTATTTTTGGAGATTTTCAAACAATTATTTCTTAGATCTTTTTAACCCTTTCCCTCATATAGACGCTTTCTGATGCCTCTGCAGCAGACAGCTTTTTGAAATCATAGTGACAAAAGAAGAAATTGCTCAAAACGAGCAATTTCTCCTTTTGACACAATGTTTTCAACTTTAAGTCATAGGTTATCCATTCAATTATAGAGATTTTCTATATTTTGACAAACTATGTTCAAAGTCGTCTGCTGCAGAATTGCCGTATGAGGGAAAGGGTTAAAGTAGCCTGCTGCAGATTTTTTCGTGTATGCTGGAAATGGCTAACAATTGTAGTGACTTCCCTCCCTTGCTTACAGGATTGCTTGGCTAGCATAAGGAACGATGCACATGTGTCCGTATAAATATTAGTCTTAAGTGGGGGGTTTTCCCGGAAACATTGTAATATAACCCTTTGCCACATACAACAATACTGCAGCAGACGACTCTGAACACAACTTGGTCTGTAACTATAAAACTCTGAGAACTTTCTCAGTGCTCAGAAATGAACTCCGTGCTCCACTTGGTCAACTTGGAGTACCAATTTGCTCCTGGGCCCGTATTCACCATTTTATTCAATTTAGATTTTTGACTAGATAAATTTAAATATTTAATCCACTTTTTGGATCCCCGGCAATTTAGATTTAGTCCGTTTTCACCAACGCGTTTTAAACCGATCTCAATTTAGTCCAGTTGCTAATTTAGCATGCCCCGAAGTGGACTAAACATTTAGTCCAAAAATCTAAACATTTAGTCCGATTTACAATTTAGACGTGTTGGTGAATACAAACCAAATCTTAATTGACGTAATTCAGTCGGATAATTTAGATTTAGTCCGAAAATCAAATTTAGACTTGTTGGTGAATACGGGCCCTGACCAATCAGATACTTGAGCATAATTTCTGAGTACAGATTAAACTTTTATAGCTTTGCAGCCTGGTCAAAGATATGAAAAATGTCAATAATTTGAAGCATAATCATTGAATTAAGTTGAAAACATTATTGCAAAAGGAAAAAATTGCTCTTAACGATAAGATCTGAAAATATGGTTAGGAAATGATGTTTTGTTACAAATAAACTTACGTGTTAGTCATGTATTTTAGTGATGCAGAAAACGGTGAACCAGCATCCAAAAAGGTCAAGATCGATGATAACCTTGACGGTGGAATGGAAGACATTGCAAGGTCAAAAGTCACTGAGGTAACTGTAAGAATGAATAATAAAATCACGATTGACCACTTGACCAGATGCAGTCAACTGCTGATTAAAATGCCTTTTAGACAGACGATGCTTGAAACATGGGAGAAGGGAGAATTTCTCCACAATGTTCTCAAACCTCCATCTTAACCAATTATACTTCCAAACGTTAAGATATTTCAAACTTTTTTAAACAGCTGTTTGTAAAGCTGACAACTTTAGAAGCTTTCTGATGCCTATGCAACAGCAGACTTTTGAAAACATGATGACAAAAAAAAAATATTGCTCTAGATAGGCAATTTCTCCTTTTGCCACAATGTTATCAATTGTTTTCCTTTTTAGCTCCACTGGCTGAAAGCCAGTCGAGCTTATGTCATGGCGAATTGTCCGTCGTGCGTGCGTGCGTGCGTTAACTTTTTCCTTTAAACGACTTCTTCTCCCTAACCACTTGGCCAATTTGGTTGAAACTTCATGGGAAGCATCCTCTCAATGTCCTCTACTAAATTCCTTCAATTTTTTTTGATCCATTCAAAATTCTGGTTTCCATGGCAACCGAAAGAAAAAAATAGTGAGAACTTAAAAAATCTTCTTCTCCGAAAGTGTCAGGCCGATTTTCAAATAATTTTGTAGAAATGTTCCTTGGGTGACCCTTTATTAGATTCCTTCAAGAAATTTTGATTGGGCGAAAAACATGGCCGCCAGGGGGCGGGGCTTTTTTGCCTTATATAGCTATAGTGAAAACTTAAATAATCTTCTTCTCAAAAAGTGTTCAGCAGATTTTCAAATAATTATGTAGAAATGTGGTGACCCTCTATCAGATTCCTTCAAGCCATGTTGATTGGTAAAAAAACATGGCCGTCACAGGGCGGGGCTATTTTGCCTATATGGCTAAAGAGCAAACTTAAAAAATCTTCTCCTCCAAAAGTGTCAGGCCGATTTTCAAATAATTTTGTAGAAATGTTCCTTGTGTGAACCTTAATTAGATTCCTTCAAGAAATGTTGATTGGGCGAAAAACATGGCCGCCAGGGGGCGGGGCTTTTTTGCGTTATATAGCTATAGTGAAAACTTAAAACATCTTCTTCTCCGAAAGTGTTCAGCCGATTTTCAAATAATTTTGTAGAAATGTTCATTGGGTGACCCTCTATCAGATTCCTTCAAGCCATGTTGATTGGTCGAAAAACATGGCCGCCAGAGGGCGGGGCTATTTTGACTTATATGACCATAGTGAAAACTTAAAACATCTTCTCCTCCGAAAGTGTCAGGCATATTTTCAAATAATTTTGCAGAAACATTCCTTTGGTGACACTCTACAAGATTCCTTTAAGCCATGGTGGTTGGTAAAAAAAATAGCCACCACGGGGCAGGGCTGTTTGGAGATTTTATTTTTGCCTTATGGCCGTGGAGCGATACTGGCCCTCTTGGGCCTCTTGTTTTATTTATTCTTTCATTTATAGATTTTTTCCATAGTTTTGCCAAGATGTTTTCAAAGTTGTCTGGGGGGAAATGGGTAAAACATCTTATCAGGTAACGGATATCCCAGGTTATCTTCATTGATTTGGTGCTCAAAAGCACCAGTCATACTGAAAGCTGTTCTTGTTCCAAATTATATTTTGCTATTGACCCTTTCCCTCATATAAACGCTTTCGGACGCCTCTGCAGCAGACGGCTTTTTGAAAACATAGTGACAAAAGAAGAAATTGCACAAAACGTGCAATTTCTCCTTTTGCCACAATGTTTTCCAATTTTAGTCATAGGTTATCCATTCAATTATTGAGATTTTCTATTTTTTGACAAAATATGTTCAAAGTCGTCTGCTGCAGAATTGTCATATGAGGGAAAGGGTTAATCCTTTCAATGTTACTTTTGAAATGGACCTTTTCAACTTTGAATGTTGTAGAGTCTGTAATCAATTCTAAGACTATCAAGATAAAAGTGTTGAGTCGGGCAGTATAGAGCCTGATCAGACAGTGCAGATGAACATCTCGATTTGCCGCAATGTTTTTAACTTAATTAACCCTTTCCCACATACAACAATTCTGCAGCAGATGACTTTGAACATATTTTGACAAACAATGGAAATTGCTATAATTGAATGGATAACCTACGACTAAAAGTGGAAAACATTGTGGCAAAAGAAGAAATTGCACGTTTTGTGCAATTTCTTCTTTTGTCACTATGTTTTCAAAAAGCCGTCTGCTGCAGAGGCGTCAGAAAGCGTCTATATGAGGGAAAGGTTTAAATAATTCTTCTTTCTTTATAGAAAGTTTCCATATGTTTTACTAAATGTTTTCAAAGTTGTCTGCTGCAGATTTGTTGTATGTAGGAAAGCGTTAACAATTTCACATATGCAGGCACATTTTGAAGCTCATTCAGCTAACAGTATTCAAAAACATTGGGGCAATATCAGGTATTGCTCTTGATGATTTGCAACAATATTTTCCAACTCTTTTCAATAATTATTTTTTCATTTATAAAGATTTTCTAAAATTCGCCCACCTTGTGACATTTTCAAAGTCGTAAGCAGCAGATTTGACGTACATGTTATTGGGAAAGGGTGAAAAAGGTTGAACTCAAAATTCCATTTCTTGTTCAACAGGTTGGTTCTACTACCCCAGTTGAAGATTTTATATCAATCATAGGCAGCAAAGAGGAAGACAAATTTGAAGAAGGTATCATATTTTAAGCTTGTAATGGAGATATATATAGAGAATCAATCAGCTCTGGACAATGGAGGAATCCGCTGTGGTCGAGTGGTTAGCGTCGGGGATTTCGAAACCGGGTGTCCCGGGTTCGATCCCCAGTCGCGGCACTACGGTCATGGTGGAGTGCCCTTGGGCAAGGCACATTTTCTAGCCTAGTACTGGTTTGTTTACCCAGGGATCATGAAAATTAAATTTAATTGCGCGCTAAATGACCTTAGCTGTCGATGCGCCATAAAACAATATACATTCATTCATTCTGGACAATGGAACTCTTTCCTGTTCTAAAATCCTTATTTGACCCCGACCCCGAAACCAACGTTTGATATCGGTACTCAAAAGAATGGTAATGATTTCATAATGGATGATTCTAAAAATATCTTATCACTCGACCTTTTCCCACATACAGATACTTTCTAAAGCCTCCGTAGCAAAATACTTTTGAAAACATTGTGACAAAAGGAGAAATTTCTCAAAGCATTAAATTTCTCCTTTTTGTCGAATGTTTACAGTTTTCAACTCTTCTG
This sequence comes from Serripes groenlandicus, assembly GCA_031761405.1. NCBI lineage: Eukaryota > Metazoa > Mollusca > Bivalvia > Cardiida > Cardiidae > Serripes > Serripes groenlandicus. The sequence continues at coordinate 46,440,939 of JASEVX010000013.1, forward strand.
AATGAAATGATTCTTTTGAGTACTGAGTACCAACAACATAGGGTTTTGAGATAAGATAAGGATTTTAGAACAAAAATCTACATCGCCTAATTTATAGAGTAATAATTATTATCATTATTTATTAATGTATCAGTATTATTTTTTGTTTAATTATTTGTAATTATAATACCCCCAAAAAACAAAGTTTTGGGGGGGTATATAGGAGTCACTGTGTCGGGCTGTATATCTGTCTGTCTGTCGGTCGGTCGGAAGCCATATTTTGTCTGGCCTATTTCATACAAACCAGTGGGTGGAATTCAATAAAATTTTACATGAAGCTTCTATACCAAGAGGAGATGTGCATATCCTAAAGGGGTTACAACATGGCCCTTTTACTTATTAAGTAAGCCATATTTTGTCCGGCCTATTTCTTACAAACCACTGGGTGGAATTCAATAAAATTACATGAAGCTTCTATACCAAGGGGAGATGTGCATATCCTAAAGGGGTTACAATTGCATGTTATTTTACAGAGTTATGGCCCTTTTACTTATTAAGTAAGCCATATTTTGTCCGACCTATTTCTTACAAACCACTGGGTGGAATTCAATAAAATGTTATATGAAGCTTCTATACCAAGAGGAGATGTGCATATCATAAAGGTCTTACAATTGCATGTAAGTTATGGCCCTTTTGTTGGTCGGTCGGAAGCCATATTTTGAATCAAGGTGCTGTTTTGGGGGTATTTATCATCTTCAATGATAGTTCTAGTTTTTAGCTCACCTGAGCTTTGCTCAAGGTGAGTTATTGTGATCGCCTTTTGTCCGACGTCCATCGTGCGTCGTGCGTCAACTTCTTCTCCTCAGTAACCAGTGGGTCAATTGGGATGAAACTTCACAGAAAGCATCCTCTCTATGACCTCACCAGATTTCCTTCAAATTTTTGGGATCCATGCATAATTCTGGTTTCCATGGCAACGAAATGAAAAAAACTTAAAATTCTTCTTCTCCCAAACTGGTTGGCAGATTTGCAAATAATTTTGTAGAAATGTTCCTTGGATGATCCTCTGTCAGATTCCTTCAAGCCATGTTGATTTGTCTAAAAACATGGCCGCCAGGGGGCCGGGCTATTTTGCCTTATATGGCTTATAGTGAAAACTTAAAAAATCTTCTTCTCCCAAACTGGTTGGCAGATTTTCAAATAATTTTGTAGAAATGCTCATTGGATGACTCTCTATCAGATTCCTTCAAGCCATGTTGATTGGTCAAAAAACATGGCCGCCAGGGGGCGGGGCTATTTTGCGTTATATGGCTATAGTGAAAACTTGAAAAATCTTCTCCTCCGAATGTGTCAGGCCGATTTTCAAATAATTTTGTAGAAATGTTCCTTGGATGACCCTCTATCAAATTCCTTCAAGCCATGTTGATTGGTAAAAAAACATGAACGCCAGGGGGGGGGTCTGTTTTGCCTTATATGGCTATTGTGAAAACTTAAAAAAATCTTCTTCTCCAAAAGTGTCAGGCCGATTTTCAAATAATTTTATAGGAATGTTCCTAGGGTGACCCACTATCAGATTCCTTCATGCCAAGTTGATTGGTCGGAAACTATGGCCGCCAGGGGGCGGGGCTTATATAGCTAAAGTAAAAAAAAAAAATTATTTTATATATTTCTAATGCTATATAGTCTTAATTATTGCAAACTGAGCTGTTTTAATGCTGTGGAAAAAGGTGAAATTACTAAAAATAAGCAATTTTCTGTTTATAATCAATATAGAACTCTTTTATCAAAATAAACTTTCATAAGTCCAATAGATACATATTTTTCCTTTATTGTCAAATTTGAGGACTCTTCAAAAGAATGCATATTAAATTTGGTTGTAAGTCTTAGGAACAGGAAAGGATTGTCTCAAAGAGATTATTCTTTTGGGTACCCACAACATACAGACTCGAAAGATTTTCTAGGGCAAACACCAGTTTAACCCCCCTCATCTCAGGCTCAGCCAATTTTCCCATAATCACATGCATTCTATTCTATTTCAACAGCTTGTGGACAAATGAGCAAGAGAATACAACAGATTGTGTTGGATTCATTTGGCGATCAGTTCTATGAGAAAGCAGTAGATTGCTTGAAGTGTTTACGGGAACAATGTATTAAGGTATTTATGAGTTTTTTAGTTGCTCAGTTAAAATATGGCTACTGAAATAACCTGAAATAACCGCCTCATTGATAGTGGTAGATTGTCTGCCTCAGGTGAGCAGGGCTCTCACGAGGGGGCGATTTGGGCGAAGTGGTCGCCTAAAAGTTTCTGACTTCGCCCATTCACTTGATCAAAGCGAAGTCGACTTCGCCCAAAATCTCAGTCAAAGCGAAGTTGACTTCTCCGACAATTTTGTCCTAGCATCGGACACTGTTAAAACGATCATGGTCACGCACCATGTCAAATCGATGTAGGCCTATACTGTTCTCGATATACACAGTTGCGTAATCAGTTATTTGACAACTGAGAGTGTATATATCCATTAAAAGCTGAACAATCGAATCATTTAACATACACAATGACGTAGAACCAATCAAAATCGTGCCCTTTAGTGCAATTTGCATAATCAAAGTACCGATTGTCATATCAAATATTATGACGCCCCCTGATAAAACATTAAATACGTATTCGATGTAAATGAGATGGAAGTCGAATTATGTTTTAACCCTTTCAATAGTATAAATAATATTGTGAATCTATTCATGGTTTAATGAGATAATCGTCTTCAATAATTGAGAAAATGAGATTTTTTAGATATTTTTTTAGGGGTTTCATAATAAATGCTGTAGCATGGGGGTGTCATACTATTTGGAATTAACCAATCAAAAGATAATACCTCAATTCTACTTGTAAAGAGTGTGTATGTTTAGCCGATACAAATAATTTACGTTGTTTATGACACTTACGACAGACTAATTTAAAAAATGCCCGAAACCTTTACACGGCGAGTAAAATGTAGCTTCATTAATTATATTTCGGCGACTTTAGAACACAATGTTCGGATCGCAAACCCGATACAAATAATTTACGTTGTTTATGACACTTACGACAGACTTCTTTACAACATGCCTGAAACCTTTACACGGCGAGTAACATGTAGCTTCATTAATTATATTTCGGCGACTTTAGAACACAATGTTTGGATCGCAAACCCGATACAAATAATTTACATTGTTTATGACACTTACGACCGACTTCTTTATAAAACTTCATGTGATAATCATAATTAAAATAAAATAATAAAACATTCATCTTTGTTTAAGCAGGGTCTTTCAAATAAAGACCCTGGTTTAAGTAAATGTGTTCTATCCCAAACGATGCGATGCGGTTACGACGCGTAACGACACACAAGAAATATCACTTCTCCCTTAAGTCTCCCCACTTATCCCTAAAGTCTCCCCACTTCGCCCTAAATTGCCCGGAGGGAGAAGTCACTTCTCCCTAAAATTTAAGCCTAGTGAGAGCCCTGGGTGAGTGTTCAATCCCCGGCCGGGTCATACTCAAGACTTTAAAAAATGGAAGTAATGACTGCCCTCCTTGGCACTAAGGGTTGCAGGGTTTGCATTATGACTGAATGGCTGATGTCAGGATAAATGGACTAGTAGTACTGGTAACTAACCAAGGAAAAGCCACTATATTCTTAATCAAAAAACTTTGAAAGCGGCGTTTAATTCCAAGCAAAGAATCAATCAATCTTATTTGATTAATTGATATAAGTAAGCATACACACATAAGTGGAACAAGCCTGCAATTGGATCATATTTTTTATTAATTTGAAAACTTGAGATCTTGTCAAAAAAAAAAAAAAAAAAATCCATTCTTTTTTTATAGTGGTTTTCAATGTTTTCAACTAGATGTTTTCAAAGTTGCCTGCTTTAGATTTGTTGCATTTTGGATAGGTTTAAATATTTAACTCTTTCCCTCTGCAACATGAAAACATAGTGACAAAAGAAAAAATGGCTCAAAACGAGCCATTTCTCCTTTTGCCACAATAGTTTCAACTTTTAGTCATAGGTTATCCATTCAATTATAGGGATTTTCTATCTGTCTGCTGCAGAATTGTTGAATGTGGGAAAGGGTTAAATATGAAATGGGACCCTTATCCTGGGCTCTGACATGTATAGTACATTAAAGCAGAAAGCCTTTTGTTTCAACTTGAATATGTATGTATGTTATTTTCAATGTTTTAGTATTTTATTTTTTCCAGAAGCTGGAACCAAAATTGTACAACAGTTTTCTCAGAGATTTCAAGGAAACGCTTATCTCAAAAGCTAGAAGAGATTTTTTCGAAAAATTGGCCACAGGTATGTTTGAATGGTGTTTTAACCCTTTCCCTCATATAGACGCTTTATGACGCCTATGCAGCAGACGACTTTTTGAAAACATAGTGACAAAAGAAAATTGCTCAAAACAAGCAATTTCTCCTTTTGTCACAATGTTTTCCACTTTTAGTCATATGTTATCCATTCAATTTTAGAGATTTTCTATTTTTTGACAAAATATGTTCAAAGTCGTCTGCTGCAGAATTGTCATATGAGGGAAAGGGTTAAGCTCCTTCCAACAATGTTCCTTGGTAAATAACCAGATCTTCTATTCCATTTATTCTAACACCATTGAGTCAGTTGTAATGCTTAACCCACCATCCTAAGCGCTAAGGAGGAAAGTCATCAAAGTCGCTTATGACCCGGCCTGGGATCGATTCTGTGACCCTTTTGCACCTGAGGTGGATGTTCTACCACTACACTACCAATGCAAGGTGGAACTGGCCTCGGGTATGATAAATATACTCATTTCCTGAGTTATGGGCAACTCAAACAAGATAGGCTGAAAAAGTTGTATGAAGGTCCGACTGTGATTACGCTTTTAACCCTCTCCAAGATATAACAAATCTGCAGCAGACAACTTTGAAGCATGTAGGCAAAACATGTGAAAAATCTCTAAATGAAAGTTTAGTAATGGAAAAGAGTTCAAAACATTTTGGAAATATTTATTTGCTTCAGATGCGTCTACAATTGTGACATGTTTAACATATCAGACTTCTTGTCCTTATGGTGTTTGTTTCAGCATTTCATGGGTAAATTACACATGCTACAGGTTCATTTAGCGAGTCAGTCGTAATGCTAACACAACAATCCAGAGTATGAAGTAGGAAAAGCCATTACTGCATTTATTAAAAGTCTTTCATATGACCCGGTCTGGGTTTGAACATGTGACCAACTGCGCAAGAGATGGAATCTCTATCACTACAGCACCGAGGCGTTCAGCAGACTCCTTGATTATGATAAGGATCATGGCTGGAGGGTTGTTGTAGGGGATGTAAAGGTTCTTTATGTCCAGGCTTTGCCAACATTCATTTAGAAAACCTTCACAGAGAAAACTTAAACACAACAACAGAGAAAAACTAACAAACATTCACAGAATGGCAAAGTTAAACCCTTTTAAACTTGATTCATCAACAGCAGAGATTCTTTGAAATCATTGTGGCAAAAGGAGAAATTGCTAATAATGTTTTCAACTCTTATTCAATAAATATACTGTCATAAAAATAAATTTCAATACTTTTGAAATGATGTACAAAATCGTGTGCTGCAGATGACAAAATATCAACAAATAAAGTATAATTATTGAATAGAGAAAAAACATTGAGACAAAAGGAACTATTTTTCTTCTTTTGACACCAATGTTTTTCAAAAGTATTTTGCTGCAGAGGCGTCCAAAAGTACTACATGCGAGAAATAGTAATAGGGTCGATCATTCTGTCACTGAATTATGTCTTTCAGAAAAACAAGGTCTTATAACAAAGCTTGAGTGCGAGGATGGAGTACGGGAAGAAGAGGCGAAACTATTTGTAGCAGGCGAGGAATCGCAGAAAGAAGAAACGCAGGTCGACGAAGAAGATTCAGATGATTTGGTACGTGATTTAACCCTTTCTCAAAAATATATAAGGCCTTTAACCCTTTCCCTCATATAGACGCTTTATGACGCCACTGCAGCGGACGGCTTTTTGAAAACATAGTGACAAAAGAAGAAATTGCTCAAAACGAGCAATTTCATCTTTTGACACAATGTTTTCCACTTTTAGTCATAGGTTATCCATTCAATTATAGAGATTTTCTATTTTTTGACAAAATAAGTTCAAAGTCGTCTGCTGCCGAATTGTCGTATGAGGGAAAGGGTTAACCCTTTCCAACATGCATTAAATCTGCAGCAGGCAACTTTGGAAATCACTAATCACTAACTTTTCCCTTTTGCCACAATGTTTTAAAAAGTCGTCTGCTGCAGAGGCGTCTGCATGTGGGAAAGGATTAACACTGTGTCAATAATTTACTTCAAAATGGCAGATGTTGCAATTTCCTTCTCAGAAGCTTTCAATGCAAACAAAGCTTTAACTCTTTCCAACCTATAACAAATTTGCAGCAGACGACTTTGAAAACCTTTATACATAAACGTGAAAATTCCCCATAAATGGGAGTTTAATTATTAAAAAGAGTTGAAAACATTGTGGCAAGAGGAGAAATTGCTTGTTTTGAGTAATTTCTTCTTTTGCCACAATGTTTTCAAAAGTCGTCTGCTACAGATGCGTCAAAATGAGCTACAAGTTGGAAAGGGTTAAACCTTTCCAACATACATCAAATCTTCAGCAGACGACTTGGAAAATATCTTGAAAACAAAGAAAATCCCTTTAAAAAAAGTAACATTATGGAATAAGAATTGAACACATTGTGACAAAAGTAAAAATAGCTCATGATAAGCAATTTCTCCTTTTTATCAAAATGTTTTCGGAAGTGTTCTTTTGCAGATGCGTCAACATTTGGAGTTGGAAAGAGTCAACTTTTTCAACATGATGACATATATTTACAGCAGGGGATTTTTGAAAATATTGTGGCAAAAGGTGAAATCGGCTCATAATTTCAATTTCTGCTTTTACCAAAATGTTATTGACTGTTCAATAATTATACTTTCATTTATAGATTTTGCATAGTTTTGACAAGTTGTTGTCAGAGCTGTCCACAGAAGATTTGATGAATTTGAGAAAGGATTAGAAATTGATTTGCTTAAAAATATTTATGTCTTGTAAAAGGGAGAATATAATCATTCACCTTTAACCCACCCTTTCACACCTAATACAGCAAATCTACAGCAGACAACTTTGAAAGCATGTTCGCAAAAACACGGTATTTCTCTGTAGATGAAAGTATAATTAATAAAAAGAAACGTTGAAAAATGCTTGTTTTGAGCAATTCCTCCTTTTGTCACAATGTTTTCAAAAGTCGTCTGCTGCAGAGAGGTCCTTAAAATGAAAGAAGAAATTGAGCATTTTTGTTCTTTTTTCGGCATTGTATACTCCTTAACTCTTTCCCACATATAGACACTTTCTGATGCCTCTGCAGCAGATGACTTTTGAAAACATTGTGACAAAAGGAGAAATTGCTCAAACAAGCATTTTTCAACATTTCTTTTTATGCAATTTCTTCTTTTGCCACAATCTTTTAAACTCTTTTCAGTAATTACACCACCATTTATAAAGCTTTTCCTTGTTCTTGCTTAGATGTTTTCAAAGTCGTCTGCTGCAGATTTATTGTATGTGGGAAAGGGTTAATTTGAAAAAACCTGTCAAACCCCTGTGCTAAAAACCAACTTTGTATAGCAATTCCCTGTTTTTTTGTAACCACACTTTTAGTTTCCTAAAAGTTACTAATTTTCTGCATTAATGACCCTGCAATAAAAGTCCACCTGTGAACAAAAACCAGATTGTTGCCTTCCCATGTGTGGTCTTTATACACAGGTTCAACTGTACACAATACTTCATATTTTATAAATGTGGTTTTTCCCCACACATGTTTTCAAAGCATCAGTCTTGGTATATTTATTGCATAGGGAAAATGGTACATTAATTTCCTTTATTTTTACATTACAGCTTGGAGAGTTGTGAAGCATCAAATATGAAGATTGTATTACTGGTGGTCTACAGAACTATTTGTGATGAGACAAACTCTAGTTAACCCTTTCCCTCATATAGACGCTTTCTGACGCCTCTGCAGCAGACGGCGTTTTGAAAACATAGTGACAAAAGAAGAAATTGCACAAAACGTGCAATTTCTCCTTTTGCCACAATGTTTTCCACTTTTTGTCATAGGTTATCCATTCAATTATGGAGATTTTTTATGTTTTGACAAAATACATTCAAAGTCGTCTGCTGCAGAATTGTCGTATGAGGGAAAGGGTTAATTAATTGAATGATGGTGTAATGTTAAATAAATCATGAACAAACTTTGGCCAGATCCACATCATAACTCTAGATAAGGGGCATTTTTCATGTTCTAAAATCCTTTTTTGACATTCAAACCCTATGTTGTGGATACTCAAAAGAATCGTCTCAGTGAGTAACCACAACATAGGATTTTGTTGATTAATAAGAGAAATATTGTTGGGAAAAGACCTCTTCACTCCCTCTTATCTAGTCCTTTGCCACATGTGCAGGGTTTTCCCTAAGCTTTGAAACTTGAGGGTCATTGTGACCCCCATTTCATCAAAGTTGAGGGTCATATTATAAATGTTGGGGGTCCGAATTAGAACTTTATTATCAAGTGATTGATATAAAAATCATTAAAAAACAAGTGTGTTGTTCTTTGTTTTTATTATCCCTTTAATATTAATAATGTCAATTTGTGAAATAAAATTGTGTACATTACCGATAATGATATCGATAAAGCTTAAACCAGTCATTCAGAGTTAAATATAGTCCAAATAATTTAGACTTTCGGTTTCTCATTAATTGGTCAACCGAAGTCTAAATCCATGGCATGTTTCAGACAGACTCGATTCACGTTATTATGCCATTTATATCGTTGACAGCTATCGCAACGATATTTTTTGGGGGTCATTTGAGTTGAAAACGTGTCAATGACGCAGGATTTGTGCGTCATGGAAAGCCCTGCATGTGTATTATTTCCCTCATTTAAAGCCTTTGGACGTGCATGTATGCAGACACAATTTGACATACAGACAGCAGGTGCCTATTGAATACATAATGACAAAAGGAGTAATGCTCAATACCAGCAATTTCTCCTTTTGCCTAAACGCTTTCAACTCTAATAAATGATTAAATTTAAAAATAATAACACTTTCATTTGTTTTAAAGGTCAAAGTTACTTGTTAATCCTTTCCCACATACAGCAAATTTGCAGTAGAAGACTCATGCATAACCTCAATAAATTAAATTAAATCTCTTAAATCTGATCATGTTTACCCCCATGATCATATAAAATTCCACTCCAGACACCCAGTTTCATCATTTGTCAAGCAATTTGACTGTATCCCACCCTGTTAAGTACCCTAGAGTGCTTCAATATTTGCAGCTGACACAAAATTGACTTTTGATATTTTCCACCCGAAAGCTCTTTAAGACAAAAAATGTTCTTAGGAATATGTTTTTAGCTCACCTGAGCTTTGCTCAAGGTGAGTTATTGTGATCGCCTTTTGTCCGGCGTCCGTCGTGCGTCAACTTCTTCTCCTCAGTAACCAGTGGGTCAATTGGGATGAAACTTCACAGAAAGCATCCTCTCAATGACCTCACCAGATTTCCTTCAAATTTTTGGGATCCATGCAGAATTCTGGTTTCCATGGCAACGAAATGAAAAAAAATTCAAAATTCTTCTTCTCCCAAACTGGTTGGCAGATTTTCAAATAATTTTGTAGAAATCTTCCTTGGATGACCCTCTATGAGATTCCTTCAAACCATGTTGATTGGTCGAAAAACATGGCCGCCCGGGGGGCGGGGCTATTTTGCCTTATATGGCTATAGTGAAAACTTAAAAAATCTTCTCCTCCGAAAGTGTCAGGCCTATTTTCAAATAATTTTGTGGAAATGTTCCTTGGGTGACCCTCTATCAGATTCCTTCAAGCCATGTTGATTGGTCGAAAAACATGGCCGCCAGGGGGGGCGGGGCTATTTTGCCTTATATGGCTATAGTGAAAACTTAAAAAATCTTCTCCTCCGAAAGTGTCTGGCCGATTTTCAAATAATTTTGTAGAAATGTTCCTTAAGTGACCCACTATCAGATTCCTTCAAGCCATGTTGATTGGTCGAAAAATATGGCCGCCAGTGGGCGGGGCTATTTTGCCTTATATGGCTATAGTGAAAACTTAAAAAATCTTCTTCTCCCAAACTGGTTGGCAGATTTTCAAATAATTTTGTAGAAATGCTCCTTGGATGACCCTCTATTAGATTCCTTCAAGCCATGTTGATTGGTCGAAAAACATGGCCGCCAGGGGGGCGGGGCTATTTTGCCTTATATGGCTATAGTGAAAACTTAAAAAATCTTCTCCTCCGAAAGTGTCTGGCCGATTTTCAAATAATTTTGTAGAAATGTTCCTTAAGTGACCCACTATCAGATTCCTTCAAGCCATGTTGATTGGTCGAAAAATATGGCCGCCAGTGGGCGGGGCTATTTTGCCTTATATGGCTATAGTGAAAACTTAAAAAATCTTCTTCTCCCAAACTGGTTGGCAGATTTTCAAATAATTTTGTAGAAATGCTCCTTGGATGACCCTCTATTAGATTCCTTCAAGCCATGTTGATTGGTCGAAAAATATGGCCGCCAGTGGGCGGGGCTATTTGGCCTTATATGGCTATAGTGAAAACTTAAAAAATCTTCTTCTCCCAAATTGGTTGGCAGATTTTCAAATAATTTTGTAGAAATGCTCCTTGGATGACCCTCTATTAGATTCCTTCAAGCCATGTTGATTGGTCAAAAAACATGGCTGTCAGGGGGGCGGGGCTATTTTGCCTTATATGGCTATAGTGAAAACTTAAAAAATCTTCTCCTCCGAAAGTGTCAGACCGATTTTCAAATAATTTTGTAGAAATGTTCCTTGGATGACCCTCTATCAGATTCCTTCAATCCAAGTTGATTGGTCGAAAAACATGGCCGCCAGGGGGTGCGGGGCTATTTTGCCTTATATGGCTATAGTGAAAACTTAAAAAATCTTCTTCTCCGAAAGTGTCCGGCCGATTTTCAAATAATTTTGTAGAAATGTTCTTTGGATGACCCACTTTCAGATTCCTTCAAGCCATGTTGATTGGTCAAAAAACATGGCCGCCAGTGGGCAGGGCTATTTTGCATTATATGGCTATAGTGAAAACTTAAAAAATCTTCTCCTCCAAAAGTGTCTGGCCGAAAATTGTAGAAATGTTCCTAGGGTGGCCCTCTATCAGATTCCTTCAAGCCAAGTTGATTGGTCGGAAACTATGGCTGCCAGGGGGCGGGCTTATATGGCTAAAGTGAAAAAAAATAAAATCAGGTGAGCGATTCCAGGGCCATCATGGCCCTCTTGTTTCTATTTATTTACAAAGTATGACACAAAAGCAAATATAAGGTCAATTAAGCAGTGAATATCAAAGAAAACTTAATTTTTCTATACCATCCAAACTTAGGTTTTTAGGCTGAATCGGCCAAGGCTCATTCATATGCGAAATACATAGGTCTTTGCAGAGGAAAATTAGAAAGAACATCACATATTTAGGTTTAACTGTGTCAAATGTTCATAGATTTGATCAAACTTAATATTGATTCACTATAATCAGACTTTTTAGACAACCAGTATCATCATTTTCAACCAGTTTGACTGTATCTAAACATTTTTGCAGATGACACAAAATTGACCTTTCATTTTTAGCTCCACTGGCTGAAAGCCAGTCGAGCTTATGTCATGGCGAATTGTCCGTTGTGCGTGCGTTAACCCTTTGCCAATTTGGTTGAAACTTTTTAGGAAGTATCCTTTCAATGTCCTCTCTTAAATTCCTTCAAATTGTTTTGATCCATCCATAATTCTGGTTTCCATGGCAACAGAAAGAAAAAAATAGTGACAACTTAAAAAATCTTCTTCTCCGAAAGTCTCAAGCCGATTTTCAAATAATTTTGTAGAAATGTTCCTTGGGTGACCCTTTATTAGATTCCTTCAAGAAATATTGATTGGTTGAAAAACATGGCCGCCAGGGGACGGGGCAATTTTGCATTATATAGCTATAGTGAAAACTTAAAAAATCTTCTTCTCCGAAAGTGTTAAGCCGATTTACAAATAATTTTAAATGTTCATTGGATGACCCTCTATCAGGTTCCTTCAAGCCATGTTGATTGGTCGAAAAACATGGCCGCCAGAGGGCGGGGCTATTTTGCCTTATATAACCATAGTGAAAACTTTAAAAATCTTCTCCTCCGAAAGTGTCTGGCTGATGTTCAAATAATTTTGTAGAAATGTTCCTAGGCTGACCCTCTATTAGATTCCTTCAAGCCATGTTGATTTGTTGAAAAATATGGCCACCAGAGGGCGGGGCTATTTTGCCTTATATGGCTAAAGAGACAACTTAAAAAATCTTCTCTTCCGAAAGTGTCTGGCTGATATTCAAATAATTTTGTAGAAATGTTCCTAGGCTAACCCTCTATCAGATTTCTTCAAGCCATGTTGATTGGTTGAAAAATATGGCCCTCCAGGGGGTGGGGCTATTTTGCCTTATATGGCTATAGTGAAAACTTGAAATATCCTCTCCTCCGAAAGTGTCGGGCCAATTTTCAAATAATGTTGCAGAAACATTCCTTGTGTGACACTCTACAAGATTCCTTTAAGCCATGGTGGTTGGTAAAAAACATGGCCACTAGTAGGGGGCAGGGCTGTTTGGAGATTTGATTTTTGCCTTATGGCCGTGGAGCGATATTGGGCCTCTTGTTCTATTTATTTACAAAGTATGATTTAAAATGAAAACACAAAAGCAAATATTAGGTCAATTAAGCAGTGAATATTATCAAAGAAAATTTACTTTTGTTCTATACCACCCAAACCTAGGTTTTTCGGCTGAATCGGCCAAGGTTTATGCGTTTGCGCAATACATACATGTAGGTCTTTGCAAAGGAAAATTAGAAAAAAACATCACATATTTAGGTTTTACCGTGTCAAATGTTCAATGAATTGATCAAACTTGGTATTGATATACTATGAGCCTAAATTCAACTCCAGACACCCAGTTTCATCATTTGTCAAGCAATTTGACTGTATTCCACCCCGTTAAGTACCCTAGAGTGCTTCAATATTTGCAGCTGACACAAAATTGACTTTTAATATTTTCCACCAATGTCATATATTCAGTGCATTCTGCTGATTGTATACACTCATTTCTATGCAAACAAGTTTTTCTTTTAGGGACTACTGTAGATCAGCCTGGCCTGCGGATGTATTTAGCGTAATTTGAACTTCTAAGAATCTAAGAAAGCTTTAACATAAATTTAGAATTTCAGTCATGAAACGTGAAAGTAAAGGTGTTCTTGTTGTTGGGTTCAGTAGTTTTAGCATTAGGATAGTGTATCTATGGAATTCGCTCCCACATACAAGTGTAACGGCACCAAGTATAAACGTCTTTAAAAGTAGACTTAACAAATATACGTATGTAAAGTTTGACTTCTTTATAATTCTTTATATTATAAGATGTAAGAACAATGCGTATAGTAAACGTATTAATATGAATACCAGTGTGTAAGAAACGGTGTCTTCTCGATTGTCCCACATTTTGATTTTACTATTTACCCTTAGTGCGGTGGGATAACGAGCGGTAAAGAGAGGTAAGGGAAAGGTGAGAATACAGTCCTGTTATTATGCCTATTCCACTACAAACATAGTAAATTTGCGGTTTCTTTACTGTTTGCACAAACATTCAATTAAGTTTATGCCTATTCCACTACAAACATAGTAAATTTCACAGTATTTTCACCTTTGTTTCATTGCGGTTTCTTTACTATTTGATCTTTATTAATTTCATTTGTTTGCAAAAAAACACACTTATAATTCATATTTGATCTTTATTAATTTCACCTTTGTTTCATTTCTTTCTAAACTGTTTGCACAAACATTCAATTAAATTAATTATCATTATTGTTTTTACATCATACTGAAAACATGGCTAACGCCCAAGTAAGACTAGATTTTGTGAAGAACCAGCGCGGCGGAATGAGTCTGGTTATTGATGGCCACAAATTTGTTATTAAGAGCCGACGGGAAGAGAGGGTGTACTGGACTTGTTCTAACCGTGCCTGTTCATCACGAGTAACAACCAGAGAAGGTATTCTCGTCAGACATAAAGCTAACCATATCCACGAGCCTGACAATTTCCATATAGAAACAGACGGTGTGATGCAGAAGATTCGAAAACGGTGTCGAAAAGAAACAACGCCTATTCCAACAATTTACAAAGAAGAGGTATCAGCTCTCAGAAATCGGGATTGAAATGAACAATCTGTTGAATTGGTAAACAGAATCAAGACTTTTGAAGGATGTAAGTCTCAACTTTATCGTGAGCGAAGCAAAGACAGACCAGTACTTCCGAAAAGAAGACAAGACATACGCCTGGAAGGGGAGTGGACAGAGACGTCAGCTGGTGAGCAGTTTCTGCTTATAGACGAAGGTGAAGAAAACCGATTGCTCGTGTTCGCTACGCAGACAAACCTGGAGCACCTATGCAACGCCAGAACAATCTACGCTGACGGTACCTTCTACACATGCCCGGGTATGTTCTACCAGTTATACACATGGCATTGTTTTATAGACGGACAGATGTATCCTCTGATGTTTGCTTTCCTACCAGGAAAGTCGGAAGAAACTTATCTGAGACTGCTTAATGCACTGGATAGAGAATGTAACCGTTTTGGACTCGAGTTGAAACCCGACATCCTGTTCATGGACCACGAACTCGCTCCAAGAAGAGCTGCTCTACGAGTCTTCCAGACGACGGACGTGAAGGCATGCTTCTTCCACTACACACAGTGTATCTGGAGGAAGGTACAGTCTTCGGGCTTGGCCAACGATTACAGGACAAACGAAGACATTCACCGCCTGGTCAGACGAGCAGCAGTTTTACCACTTGTACCAGTCAACTCAGTTGAAGACGTGTGGTTCGAAGCACTCACTGACATTGCTACTTTAGAGCTTCCTGTAGCAGTTGAAACATTCACAGACTATGTAACTGAGAACTGGATTGAGAGCGACAAACATATTTGGAATCACTTCAATACCCATGGTCCAAGGACGACAAACAATGTAGAAGGCTGGCATAGCATGTTGAAGAAAGCTGTTCAGCATTCACATCCGAACATATTTTCCATCCTTAGAACTATCCAGGAAGTTGAATCATTTTCATGTATCAAGGTAGTTCAGTATGCTACAGGAGGTAAAAGACCAACCAAGAGAAGAAAATATAAAAACATTGACACGCGACTAGCATCCCTAAAGGAACGCCTGCGTGATGGGTCCATTAGCGCAATTGAGTATGCGGACAGAGCAACATATTGTCTACATATGTAACCATTTATAAACTGAGTAAATATTCAACAAAATTGAAAACAGTGAAAAATCCAGATCAGACGATGTGATTATATGATGTGTTTAATTTGTTATTTGTTATTTGAATGTATGTATTATAAACAATAGTTCAATTACCTAATTTGAATAAAAATATGTTTTTCTAAATAATTTGATATTTTCCTTATTCCTGTTATATCAAAAAGAGGACCAAACAAGAGCTTTTTTCTGATAAATTCGTAACATACTGTTTTATAAAAAATGGTTACCAATATAGTGGAATTTTAAATGAACCGAACTGTAGTGATATCTTCGCCCCGGGCAGGGATTAGCCGACACCTTACCTGTATTTTTTCCCGATAGTCCTACATCGATTTTTAGCCCAAAAATCAAAATGTGGGACAATCGAGAATAAACCGTAAGAAACAACATGATATGATAGCAATCTTTTTTTCTTTTCTTACCAACTTAAACGTTTTTCTCAAGCATTAACAAAGAACTAACCGTTCAAAACAAGTCAATTATTTAGCCTACATGTATATATAGAAAAACTGGCAAACTTTCAATCCTATTCCAAAACAATTTCCATTACAGTTGTTTAACATGAACATCAGTTTAATGAAATCTAGCACATCTGTCAATGTGTTTATTCTTGGAAAAAATTAAACAGCTGATTCTGACAGCAGAGTGAACTGGGTCGGAATTTAGGTCACGTGACGTCAACAATAAGTGACTCACGCAACTTCCGTTTCCGTTATGACGTTGTCGTTAGTTACACTCTGTGCAACTTTCAAACTTTACACACGATATTTTGCTCTCACTATTTTTGACAATGATGACTTATACAGCGGCGATGGAACACGTTGATCATCTATTTCTGATGTAAGAACTACTTCTTTTTAAAATGTTATGATTGTTTTTATGTTTAACTTATTTGAAAAGGCGATAAATGTGAATATTTGACGTTAAGTTTACTTCAATGAAAAAGCGATGGGTGGGGTAAAGAACTTTTGAAGTGATGTAATGGAACCTTAATTGCAAAACTCTGGGAAACTGAATTGAAATTTCCCCCAAACATATCAATTGACTCGCTTTTCTTGTGCTAATTACAATTAATAGAAGAAATTTGTGTTTGATAAGTTCACAGGATTTTTTGTTGTTAAATAGATACATTAGTTTGGAAAATATTTACTGAGAAGAGAGATAATATCAACTCTTTCACAATTCGTTGATTACTGACTTACTAAAAAAGAAGAAGGTTGATTTTGAGTCATTTTAATTACAAATTCACATCTTGATGATATGTAATGTTAATTATTGAAGTTCAATGATAGCCTGGAAGATGAAACGTAGAAATCGGTCAGCGGACATTGTTAAACCTTTCTCACATATAGACGCATTTTGACGCATCTGCAGCAGACGACTTTTGAAAACATCGTGACAAAAGGAGAAATTGCTCCCCTGAAAATAATTGTCCAATTTCAAAAGCAGATCACAGACATTTCTATAGAGACGACAAGATATAGGCACTGTTTACAAAACAACATATCATTATTACCTTTAACATATTTTATTAACAATATACATGCATAAATTACAAACATACATTACTACTAAAGTAATACAATATATATATTGCCACAAGTTCTCTCAACTTAAACCAGGGCATATCCTTTTTATAATGTTTTTTTAATACCATAAATTGTCTTCGTCCTATCATTTAGAAAAGGACATTTGTAACATGGCATTCTAAATAAACTGCGGAATATCAACTAAAACAAGTAATATAATACGAAAATAACGATGATGTCCACTGTCCAACACTGGAAAACATGTTTTGCAACCAATCATTTTTGTAGTTTGTCACATTAAGAACACTTTGTTTTAGTCAGTTTAAGAAGAGAAGAATCGTTTTATCCACTTATATATGCCGCGTGGGGGCAACGTGTGTCATCTAAT
The DNA here is from genome assembly GCA_031761405.1 of Serripes groenlandicus. Classification (NCBI taxonomy): domain Eukaryota; kingdom Metazoa; phylum Mollusca; class Bivalvia; order Cardiida; family Cardiidae; genus Serripes; species Serripes groenlandicus. The sequence continues at coordinate 46,458,259 of JASEVX010000013.1, forward strand.
CTATATGGCCTGAATAATTTATGTAAAGGGTCACCTAAAGAAATTGCTACCAAATTATCTTGAAATCAGACAAGCAGGTAAAGGGATTCGTCGGATATAATGAATTTAACCCTTTCCCTCATACTGCAGCAGACGACTGAACGTATTTTGTCAAAACATAGAACATTTCCATAATTTAATGGATAACCTATGATAAAAAGCGGAAAACATTGTGGCAAAAGGAGAAATTGCACGTTTTGTGCAATTTCTTCTTTTGTCACTATATTTTCAAAAAGCCGTCTGCTGCAGAGGCGTCAGAAAACGTCTATATGAGGGAAATGGTTACAAAAGTAGGTTCCACCGAGATTTGAACTCGGATCGCAGGATTCAAAGTCCTGAGTGCTAACCATTACACCATGGAACCATCATATAAAGAATATAGAACACACTTTTAATAGATACGATTCTGAAAGTAATAACCGTATTTAAATGAATACAAAAAAAAATAGGTTCTACCGAGATTTGAACTCGGATCGCAGGATTCAGAGTCCTGAGTGCTAACCATTACACCATAGAACCTTCATGTTATCAAATTAGAACACAATTGTAATAAATACGAATCTGAGAGTTATTAACTGTATTTAAATGAATAAAAAAAAATAGGTTCCAACGGGATTTGAACTCGGATCGCTGGATTCAGATTCCTGAGTGCTAACCATTACACCATAGAAACTTCTGAAGTTTATGTAATCAAATTAGAACACAATTTTAATAAATACGAATCTGAGAGTTATTAACTGTATTTAAATGAATAAAAAAAAAAATAGGTTCCACCGGGATTTGAACGTGGATCGCTGGATTCAGGGTCCTTAGTGCTAACCATTACTCCATGGAACCTCCTACCTTGGCTTTAGAGGAGCATTCATTTAAATATCCCGGAAAGTTGTTTCTCCTACATTGGTCGGCATATGTTCTGTTCCCGGGATATTTTTCAAACAATATTACTTCATCCATGTTGTGTTGTGGTAAAGAATCTGTCTCGGGTGTGGGGGTTGGCGGTTTCGAACCCCTGCCAGTTTATACCAAAATACTTTAAAAATGGTAGTAATAACTAGTAATTTCTTTCCTATGAAATCTATGCCACCGGTAAAGGGCCATGCAAACCGGCGCTCTATACTGCTCAACCCAGTTTTATCTTGGTATTGCTAGAATTGGTTATGGACTCGGCCTAATGCAAAGCTGATGAAGTCATTTTATCAAATCGGTGATGTCGCACAAGTACTTCACGAGTACTACTATGCACCATATCCGCCCCGAGTTAGATTTAAATTAAGTGAAATAGAAAAGCGGTTGATAGGGCGGAAACAACGTCAATACAAGGGGCGTAAAGAGCTCAGAACAAACAATGGACGTACAAGTAGTCCAATAACAGGACTTATTTCCGCTGACAATAGTATAAAAGGTTGTAATAAGTGAATGAACCTGTGCTCGCCTAATGGCTATGTGCCGATAGGCGATGATAAATTAATCCACATCGACGAACATGTTACGTTCAATGCCGAGAATAATATAAGAATAAAACCTATGAACTTTAAACCATTTTTTTTAACACGTTCCCTCACATATATATATATACATTTTATGACAACTCAACAGTAGACGGCTTTTTGAAAACAAGTCGAAATAAGAAGAAATTACTCTTTTTATCAACATAATTCAACTCTTTTCAATGATTGTACTTTCATTTAAAGGGAGTTCCGAATAGTGTTCGGGTATGTTTTCAAAGTAGTCTGCTGCAGATTTGATGTATGTGGGAAAGGGTTAAATAAATACTTAGACGCGTAATTTATACAATACGTTTTTGATGTGTTTGTGAGTACGAATTGATTGTTTTGTAAATGAACTGTAAATCCTCATTGTGCGGTCGCAAAATGCTGTTTGTACGTTAACGTAATCGTGTGTACCAAGTCAGACATTGGTTAAAACACTATTTTATTTGATAATAAAAATCTGCATGCGCATATGTGCTACATTGTAAGGATCGTACAAAATGCTTTAAACTTTTTTCTTGAAACTTTCATTGACAAATCAACGAACAGAACTGAGAACAGCTAGATCAGACTATGCGTGAGCGCTGGCTGATCTACATCTACATAGCTTCCAAATGCTTCGCCGCTGTTTGAAAACATTGTTGGAAAAGGAGAAATTACTCGTCTTAAGCGATATTCTCTTTTCTTTCAATGTTTTCAAAAGTTCAGTTACATTTTGCGTAGCAGTGTCTGCGAAATATGACTTGTATAGATCTGCAAGCCGAGTTATTTTCACAACTTCTAATAGATTGATTCTCCATGGTTACATGTTTGTGAGATTTGGAACATAGTGTCCTGGGTTAGATCCCAGCTCGATGCAACCTTAAAGGAGACTGGAGTGCCATTTGTGTCAGGCACACTTACAAGTCGGGGAATTTCCCGGAAATAGTGAAGGTTTTCGATTTCTTAACAATCCTTTTAATTTTCCGGTTGCATGTATTTCGACATTGAGGTTTTCACTCTTTTATCAAACTAGCCGAACTCACCTGTCACGCGTTTTAAAATAGAAACATATAAATGGCGATATTGGAATAAAGTCTAGATATGTTTATGATCCCGTCTATTGGGAAACGTTTTGTTTGATTGTGTATTTACACCGCTTATATCACGGCGCTTCGTGGGTACGTTACCAGTACTACTCGCACATTTATCCTCAAACCAGCTAGTCATTCGTATTGATAACCGCACAACCCTGAGCGCCGAGGACCGAAAGACATTACTGCCATTTTGAAAGTCTTTGGTATGACCCGGCCGGGGACTGAACTCGCGACCTCTTGTACTCGAGGGGGCCGCTCTACCACCGATTGAGTGATTGGGGTTTAACGCCGTTTTTAACACTTTCTCAGTTATATCACGGCGGCAAGTTCACCTTCTCATGCATTTCCTGGTTTTCTCACACCAGTACTCCAAACAACAATCTTCCCAGGCAACTTGCTGCTTTCCCACATGGACTTAGCCCGTTGGTGGAAGACTTTGTCAATCTCTACCAGCGAGCCGATCTAGGGAAACGTACAAGTCAGCTTTTGTGAACAGTGTATTATCAGAACAGTCTTTCCATCCGCACAGTCTGATCAAGATATACACATTTAAATAACTTGTTAGAAACATCTGTCCACTTGTGTAGATTACGATAAGACGTAGCAATTAAACAGGCTGATCTGAACCTACGCTGTGCAGAAATGCTAACATATACCTTTTCCCATGGACTGACTCATAATACTTTTGGAGCAGAATAAAAACTTAACCAGGTGAGAAAGAGTCGAGTTGCGTATATACGAAGAGAATGAATGTATATTGTTTTATGGCGCATCGACAGCTAAGGTCATTTAGCGCGCAATTAAATTTAATTATTCATTTCATGATCCCTGGGTAAACAAACCAGTACTAGGCTAGAAAATGTGCCTTGCCCAAGGGCACTCCACCATGACCGTAGTGCCGCGACTGGGGATCGAACCCGGGACACCCGGTTTCGAAATCCCCGACGCTAACCACTCGACCACAGCGGATTCCTCATATATACGAAGAGTGAAACTCAGATGAGCCTGCTTATAAGCAGTCTCACAAGACCTTTCCATTTCAACTTAACGATGTCCGTTACAGTTGTAAACATGAACATCAGTTTAATCATATCTAGCTCATTTGTCTGTTTGTTTACACTAGGAAGCAAATAAAACAGCTGATTTTGACAGCAGCGGAAATAAGGTGACGTGACGTTAACAATAAGAAATTGCTACCAAATTGAAATCAGACAAGCCGATAATAAAGAGATTCGTCGGATATAATGGATTTTAAAAAGTAGGTTGCACCGAGATTTGAACTCGGATCGCAGTATTCAAAGTCCTGAGTGCTAACCATTACACCATGGAACCTTCATATAAGGAATATAGAACAAACGTTTAATAGATACGATTCTGAAAGTTATTAACCGTTTTTAAATGAATAAAAAAAAAATAGGTTCTACCGAGATTTGAACTCGGATCGCAGGATTCAAAGTCCTGAGTGCTAACCATTACACCATAGAACCTTCATGATATCAAATTAGAACATAATTCAAATAAATACGAATCTGAAAGTTATTAACCGTATTTAAATGAATAAAAAAATAAGTAGGTTCTACCGAGATTTGAACTCGGATCGCAGGATTCAGAGTCCTGAGTGCTAACCATTACACCATAGAACCTTCATGTTATCGAATCAGAACACAATTTTAATAAATACGAATCTGAGAGTTTTTAACTGAATTAAACAAAATAGGTTCCACCGAGATTTGAACACAGATTGCAAGATTCAGAGTCCTGAGTGCTAATCATTACACCATCGAACCCTCCTATTTATGCTTTAGAGGAGCACCAATTTAAATATCCCAGAAAGTTGTTTCCCCTACATCGGTCGGCATATGTTCTGTTCCCGGGATATTTTTCAAACATTATAACTTCATCCATGTTGTGTTGTGGTAAAGAAACTGCCTCGGGTGTGGGGGTTGGTGTATTTGAATTGATGTATGTGGGAATGGGTTAAATCAATACTTAGACGCGTAATTTATACAATACGTTTTTGATGTGATATGCATGTGCTTGTATATCCTCATTGTGCGGTCGCAGAATGCTGTTTGTATACGTTAACGTCATTGAGTGTACCAAGTTTGACGTTGGTTAAAACACTATTTTATCTAATAAGTTTCGAAATAACATTCAATATATAAACAGATTTTCAGGGATCGAAAAGAAAGATGTAGCTTATTTTAAATACACGCCTCATGGCCGCCATGTTTTACGACAAATTAACATGGCTTGAACGAATCTCAATGAACATTTCTAAAAAAATATTTGAAAATCGGCCAGATAAGTTGGACGAGAATATTTTTAAAGTTTTCATTAAAGCTAAATAAGGCAAAACAGCCCTGCCCCCCTGGCGGCCATGTCTTTCGACCAATAATCATCGATTGATAGAATCTGATAAAGGGTCACGTAATATTTCAACAACAAAAATATTAATGCGCCAGCATTTTTTGGAGGAGAAGCGTTTTATAGTTTTCTTATGAATATAAGACAAAACAGCTGTGCCCGCTGGCGGCCATGTTTTCTACCAATCACCGTGGCTTGAAGGAATCTGATAGAGATTCACCCAAGGAACATTTCTACAATATTATTTGAAAATCGGCCAACCGGTTTAGGAGAAGAATTGTTTTTCTTTCGATTGTCGTCATTGAAACCAGAATTGTGCACATATCCAATACATTTGAAGGAATTTAGGAGAGGACATTGAGAGGATGCTTCCTGTGAAGTTTCATCCCAATTGGCTCAGTGGTTACAGAGGAGAAATTGTTTGAATAAAAGTGTTAACGCACGCATAGACGCCCGACGGTCAATTCGTCATGCCATAAGCTAGACAGGCTTAATAATGATACTTTATTTTAAGAAGGTGTGTTAACACTAATCTCCCATGATGCCTTCTAAAACGATATCATAGAATAACAAATACAATCATAACATAATTTCATAAGGAATCAAACAAACAAACAATTAAACATATGGACAGTTGAGTGTCAGCATTATATATAGTAAGCTCTTTTATTAAAAAGATCTCTTCGCCCTCTCCTTCTCTCTCACACTGTCTATCCCTTGTTCTCTCTTTCTATATATCTATCTATCTAGTTATCTATCTATCTATCTATATATCTATCTATCTATCTATCTATATATCTATCTATCTATCTATCTATCTATCTATCTATCTATCTATCTATCTATCTATCTATCTATCTATCTATCTATCTATATCTATCTATCTATCTATCTATCTATCTATCTATCTATCTATCTATATATCTATCTATCTATCTATCTATCTATCTATCTATCTATCTCTGCTCTCCTCTCCTCTCCTCTCCTCTCCTCTCATCTCCTCTCCTCTCCTCTCCTCTCCTCTCCTCTCCTCTCTTCTCTTCTCTTCTCTTCTCTTCTTCTCTTCTTCTCTTCTCTTTTCTCTTCTCTCTTCTCTCATCTCTCCTCTCTCTATCTCTCTCTCTCTCTCTCTCTCTCTATCTCTCTCTCTCTCTCTCTCTCTCTCTCTCTCCCCCCCTCTCTCCCTCTCCCTCTCCCTCTCTCTCTCTCTCTTTATTTCTCTCTCTCAATAACTTAACATATTACGTGTTAGAAAGATACATTTTCCATTTATCTTTAAATTTAAAAACATGTTCAGATTGTTTCAAGTTAAGTGGCAAACTGTTCCAAAGACTTGCACCTGAATATTTAAAGCTTCTTTTATATAACTCATGTCTGTATGAAGGTAACTGAAGAAATTGATTTGATTGCGACCTTAAACAGTAGTTTTCATTCGTTTTGCATTTGAAATATTCATCAAAATATGATGGGGCAGTGCCTTTTGTTATTTTAAAGAGGAGAATTCCTTTATTGTAGTCTATCCTTTTGAAAATTGTTAGCCATTTTAAGTCTTCAAACAATTGACGGGACGGAAAATCTGGAGGTTTGTATAGAATTATCCTCGCTGCTCTCTTTTGAAGCCTAAATATTCGTTCCATTTGTGTTTTTGCAGCAGTTCCCCATATAGTGCTTCCATAATCTATAACCGGGACGAGATAGTTGTTATAAAACAGTTGTCTTGTGCTTATAGGGAGATATTGTTTTATTTTTGACAAAACAAACATTTAGCTTTGAAGATATTGTTTTGCATATTCTGTTAATTTGTTCTTTAAAGTCAAGATTTTTGTCGATTTCGATTCCTAAGACTCTATGTGATGATACCTCTTCAATTAAGTTGCCATCTAGATACAATTTGTACAACTTTCAGCCAGTGGAGTTAAAAATGAGCGGTGGCGTGCTCTGGCACAAACTATGATTAGTTCGGTTGTGGAAAGAAACCTTCCAGCGCATTTATGCTAAGGATCGAAACAGATTCTTTACAAAACATTCTTGAAACCCTATGTGACGTATCAGCAAACAGTACTGTTAACAGAGCCAGATCAGACTGTGCGGATACGCTTGATGAGTTGGATCTTTATTGGTCGCAAATGCTTTGCGGATGTTTATCTATTTGTAAACAGTAAGCAACGGGATTACCAAAAAGAAGGAGAACATCTCTTATCTCCAAGCCGCGTATAGTCAGGTTTCATTAACTCCGAACAACCTGCACTATTTATAATATGAAATAACAGTGTGTTAAGAAAACATATTAAAATGAACGATTAATTCATTAACAGTGTGTAAAACAAACATTTATTATTCCCAATGATGTTACTTACTGAATAAGTTGATATGTCCTGATATAAATTAGATACTTGTTGTCTTTTAGCGACTTAAATAACGTTTTCTCAAGCATGAGAAAAGTAGTGATCATTGTCCGATATTGCAGAAATCATTTGCACTACAGGTCAACGATGTATATTTTACTGTATGTAGAAAAAAACTGGCAAAAAACAAACTTTCAATTTTTTTTCGAAACTTTTTCCATTACCGTTGTGAACATGAACATCAGTTTAGCAGATTTGTCGTTTTGTTTACTCTGGGAAACATATATAAGCTGATTTTTATAGCAGAGTGAACTCACATTCATCATTTATGTCACGTGTCGGTGACGTCAACACTAGTCACGTGACGTCAAAAATGGGTGACGCACGCAACTTCCGTATCCGTTATGACGTTGTCGTTAGTTACACTCTGTGAAACTTTCAAAACGAACACACTATATTTTGCTCTCACTATTTTTGAAAATGACGACTTATACAGCGGCGATGGAACACGTTGATCATCTATTTCTGATGTAAGAATTACTTCTTTATACAATGTCATGATTGTTTTTGTGTGAAATTAACTTAAAAATGAGATATATGTGAAATTCTGACGTTAAGATTTCTTCTATGAAAACCCGATGGGTGGGGTAAAGCAATTTTGGATTGAAGGAAATCAATTTTTGATTACGTTTGTATAGAAGAAGGTCATATTTGATAAGATATTGTTTCGTAAAACTTCTTTAGAACTAAGTTCACAGGGTTAACCTATGACATTAAAATCCGTCAATTAATTTCTTACTAAAAGGTAGATTGAGCTTTAGTCTTACTTATTACAAATTCTCATCGTGTGGTAAACTTCATTATTGAAGTTCAATGATAGTTGTTTACGTAAAACGCTTTACGTTTCCTTTTCGGTAAAGCGTTTCTAGCAATTCACCTTTATCCGGAGATTTAAGCCTTTACCTGATACGGACTACTGCTAACTTCTATACGTACAGCTAAACTTAAAGACTTTATGGGAAATGAAAAGCCGATCAAAATGAACGGTATCTCATTTGCCGGCGGTCTTCTCGACTGAGATCCAATACTATAATTTTGGTCTAGATCTTTACAAAACGACCAAAACTAAAAATAGCTCTTGGGGTAAATGGTTTTTTTTAAAAGTTATACAAAATTCAAAAAGCTAAGTGTCGTGTTTGCTCTTTTTACTTAGGTAATAAGAGCCTTATGCAGTTGTAAAACAAACATCTCCGTATATCTCTAAACCCACTATCGTACAACATAAATCATTCCATATGCTTTTACTTTTCCCAATGTTTTCAAAACGTTTAAAACTTAAATTTATATAATTATATTGATTTCAAAAACGACTATTATATTCCATATATTCCAACCTCAACCTCTCGGAAAAGACCTACTGATATTACACACAACCTTTAATTATGTAAATGTTTATATGTTTATTGGCTATAAGTATGTAATATTTAATGCTAAATAAAGATAATGTTATGCTATTATGTTATGATAGCCTGAAAGATGAAACGTAGAAATCGTGGTCTGCGTATAATGTTTATGTATGTAAAATTTATAACTACAAATACATTTTACCATATTAGACCTACATATACATAATAAATTATTTGAAAACAATACTCGGAAAGGAGAAAGTAGTTATATCCATTTTTACTTTAACATTTTCAAAAAGTTCAGATACAATTTTACTTTAACAGTGTCTGTGAAATATGAGTTGTAACGGCAAGCAGCATTACTTCCACAACTTTTAATGCAGTCCTTTGATTCTCCGTGGTTACATGTTTGGCGGTGAGATTTTGTACAAAGTGTCCTGGGTTAGATCCCAACTCGCGGCCACCTTTAAGGAGAGCCGTAACAAACCGACATTATAGTACTGGATATTTACACATGATGATATTAAAATCGTTCGCTTTTAAAACAATATAGGGAAAAAGGAAATTTCAAATTTGGGAGTGTAGCTTTAATAAAGAATTTACACATTACAGGGAAAGGAGAAATTGTTCGTTTTGGCGTTTTTAATAGAGCCATGGACTCTTTCGGTTCCTTGCATTTCGACATTGAGGTATGTCATTTAAAAGCAGACAAAACCAGATAATGTAATAACAGGAGAAAAATGCGTATTTTACCGCTTCAAGTTACCAAACTAGCCGAACGCATTTGTCACTCGATTTAAATACAACTATGTTATTGTTTTTAAAAAGAACCATGTATATGTTTTAAATAGAAACATGTAAATGTTTAAAATAGAAACATGTAAATGTTTTAAATAGAACCATGTAAATGTCGACAGTGGTAAACAGTAAAGATACATGTTTATTGTCCATGGGGAAACGTTTGTTGGACTGTTTGTGTGTATTGTGTTTTAAAACAAAAAATCAGTTATATCACGGCGTTTCATGGGTAAGTTACCAGTACTACTGGTCATTTTTTCCTGACACCAGCGAGTCAGTCGTAATGCTTACCGCACAGTCCTGAGTGCCAAGGAGGGTAAGCCATTACTACCCTTTTTAAAGTCTTTGGTATGACAGGTAGGAATAAAAGACCGCGACATCCCGCACTCGAGACGGACGCTTTACCAAAACACAACCATGGCGATCTTGGGATACGTACAACAGCCTTTCCATCCGCACAGTCTGATCAAGATGTACACATTTAAAATTATTTGCAATTTCTTGTTAGAAACCTCTCTCATTGTGTGTATAATAATATAAGACGAAGCAATTAAACAGGCTGATCTGAACTTACGCGATAATGAAATGCCAACATATACCTTTTCCCATGGACTAAATCATATAACCTTTGGATCAGAATAAAACTTAACCAGGTCAGAAAGGGTCGAGTTAATATATATATGAGAGTGAACTCTAATCGGAATGACACTGGTCGCGAAAGCTTTGCTGACTTTTCTCGGAGTTTCGGCCTAAAGTATATAAAATTACCAGTGTGTAGGAAACAACATTTATTATTCCAAACGTATGTTAGTTACTAAATAAGTTGATGCGTCTTGATATTAATTAGATACGATACTATTTTGTTTGCCTACTTAGCATGAGATAAGAAGTGCCCATTGTCCGATATTGCAGATAACATTTCAACACAAGTCATTGACTTATCAATATGTTCATGTAGAAAAACTGGCAAAAAACAAATATTCAACCCTGTTCCATTACGTTTTCCATTACCGTCATGTAGAAAAACTGGCAAAAAACAAATATTCAACCCTGTTCCATTACGTGTCGTGAATATGAACATCAGTTTAATGATATCTAGCACATTTGTCATTTTGTTTACTTTGGGAAGCAAATTTTAAAAATAGCTGAGTTTCTTAGCAGAGTGAACTCGGATCTGAATTTATGTCACGTGACGTCAATAATAGGTGACGCACGCAACTTCCGTTAACGTTATGACGTTGTCGTTAGTTACACTATGTGCAACTTTCAAACGTAACACACGATATTTTGCTCTCACTATTTCTGACAATGACAACTTATACAGCGGCGATGGAACACGTTGATCATCTATTTCTGATGTAAGAACTACTTCTTTTAAATATGAAATGATTGTTATAATGTGAAATTCACTTGAAAATACGATATATGTGATATTTTGATGTTAAGTTTACTTCAATGAAAATCCGATGGGTGGGGTAAAGAAATTTTGAAATTATGGAAATCAATGGAACTTTAATGACAATACTACACCGTGAAACTTAATTATATTTCCGAAAAAATATATATTCAACCTCCTACGTTTAATAACATTTGCAGAAGCATTTCCTATTTGATAAGCTATATATTGTTTCGTAAAACTTGTTTAGAACTAAGATCGAAGGGTCACTTATTTATTCATTTTATTAAACGAATTAAGTAGGCTTTCACATTCGTTTGGAATATAACCACTGAGAAGAAAAACGATATCAACTCTTTCACAATCAGTTGATAGCTGAATTCACTAAAAAGGAATGTTGAGTTTGAAACTTTCTAATAACAAATTCTTATCGATGGTAACCATAGGCCCTAATTATTGAAATTCAATTATAGTCTGAAGGATGGAAGGTGTAAATCGGTCGGTGTTCAATTTGTATGCATTGTATATCGATAGCCGGAAGTACCTATTACTATACCACAAACATATAGGCAGGAACATAGATAATATATTATCTAATACGTCCCTGACATAGGCAACACATGTAAAATTATTTTAAAAACAATGCTGGAAAACGAAAAAAAAATGCTTTCAATGTTTTCAAAAGTTTGCGTTATCAGTGTCTGTGAAATATGATTTGTATCGGCAAGCAGCATTAATTTAACAACTTCTAATGCATTGATTCTCAATGGTTACATGTTTAGTGTGTGGGATTTTCGATCAAAGTGTCCTGGGTTAGATCCAAGCTCACGGCAACTGTAAGCGAGTGACATAAGTTAATGCACTCTTACAAGCCTACATTGTAATACAGGATAATAACACAGCGGTCATTGATCGGTAAATGTATAACCGAAATACTGTTGAAAACAACGCAATGAGTTAGAATATTTGAGTAGTATGTATCGCATAAAAAACGGCAAATTTCAACCGTTTATCTGATAGACAAGATGATATTCCATTCGTTTATTTTAAAACAACATAGGAAATTATAAAATGTCGGATTTGGGAGTGTTACTTTAATAAAGAGTTAACACATTACAGCGAAAGGATTTTTCGTTTGTAGCAATTGGTCCATTTCCCACTAGTGTAAGGCTTTCTGCTTCTAAGACAGAACACATTTTCTACATCAGGGAAAGGGTTAACTTTTTCGAATTCATTCAAATCCTTTAATTTCCCGGTAACTTGCATTTCGACATTGAGGTTTTTCATTTAAATTTAGCTAGATCAAGATATAATGGTGACAGGAGAAAAAGCATATTTTCCCTATTTTACCAAACTAGCCTAACGCATGTGTCACGCATGTGTCACACGTTTTATATAGAAACCATGTAAATGAGCACAATGGTAGAAAGTCTAGATCTATACATGTTTACTACTCCGTCAATGGGGAAAAGTACAAGTTCCAGATCAGCCTGTCGATCCGCATAAACTGATCAAGATATACATTTTTGAAATATTACTTGCATATGTATGCTTATTAGAAGCTTCTGTCAACTTGTGTAGATGTGTTAAGACGTAGCAGATTTACCGGCTGATCTGAACCTACGCTGTACAGAAACCCCAACTTGTACCTTTCAATTTCTGTTTCAATGTAGTAAGCTAGAAGTATAAACCCTACCTTTGAGTATACGCATATTTGTGTTGATGTTCAGCCACTAGGGAAATGCAGCTTTCAAAAAGGAAAGGGGCTTAAAATAGAGTTTATTATTAAGTTTGGATGTTATTATTTTGCTTAATTCTAAGTTCGATTTGTTGAAGTTTTATCACCCTTTGACAACAGTATTTTATTCATCTAATGAGGACATAAATCACCAACACATACATGTATGTGTTTTATGGTTTAATAGCATCTGTTCTCAACAACGCATCCGTCCTAGTCAGTTTGGCTTTTCTCCTATACGAGACAGTCAATGGGAAAAGGTACAAGTTTGCTGAATAGTGTAGGTTTAGATCAGTCTATAAATCTGCTTCGTCTTTTCAGAGGCTAGCTTATGTAAGTAATGTGAACAGTGTGTATCTTGACCAGACTGTGGATGCACAAGCTGATCTGGATCTTTATGTTCACAAAATCCAACTTGTACATTTTTCCCAATGACGGACACATAGATATTTTTTCAGCCAATTGGTGGTATAAGAACATCTTTAGTCGCAATGACCTTTGTCATTCGTGGTAAAGACGAACTCAGGAATCGAACACACAAAACATTACCTGACAACCACATTGTTACCGACTGACAGGGAACTAGATAACGTGGATTAAACTGTTTTTGTTTTCTCTCATTACTCAACCAAACCCTATGGCAAAGAATCGTCTCATTGAGACGATTCCTTTGAGTACCCACAACAAAGGATTGAGTGTCAAATATTAATTTTGGAACCTGAAAAATAACCCTTTTCTAGAGCTTTGCCTGACTGTGTTAACGCAAATCTACTATTAAATGAATTTTGGTTTTATATTACAGGATAATGGCAGAGACCTTTCTCTTGGCTTCAATTGGATGGATGTAAGTTTTCTAGATAATATTATTTAACCTTTTCCCCCATACAACACACATCTGCAGAAGACTTCGAAAACTTACTTGTAGAAATATGGAAAAGCTCTATAATTGAAAATAAAATGATTGAAAAGAGTTGAAAACATTGTGGCAAAAGGAGTCTCCGAGATTCAAATTGCATTTTGTGAGCTTCAGGAGAACGGATAGACACGTGTTGGGTACTGTACTAAAGCCCACCCACCGCCTTTATAAGACACTTTGATAAGTGTTTTTTTTTTGTTTATAATTTTCTAATGGGTATCTAATTAGCATAATAATGCTATTTATTCCGTAAAAGGGTGATAAACCGTATCCTTGTTGGGTATACCCAAGAAGAAAGCATCAAAGGAAAATACCCAAAAAGTGTCCTTTCGTCAACATGTCTCTCTGTCCGTCTGTCTGTCCATATGTCTTGTAAGCGCAACTCCTCCTTAACGGCTGGACCGATTCTGATGAAACTTTACACAGTTGTAGTACACAACCTGAGAATCCGCTGTGGTTGAGTGGTTAGCGTCGGGGATTTCGAAACCGGGTGTCCCGGGTTCGATCCCCAGTCGCGGCACTACGGTCATGGTGGAGTGCCCTTGGGCAAGGCACATTTTCTAGCCTAGTACTGGTTTGTTTACCCAGGGATCATGAATAATTGAATTTAATTGCGCGCTAAATGACCTTAGCTGTTGATGCGCCATAAAACAATATACATTCATTCAGTACACAACCTGAGGATGTGCATGAAGTAAGATTATCCCGGTCGAAAATATATATGTCCGTCTGTCTGTCCATATGTCTTGTAAGCGCAACGGGGGGTATCTTTGTGAGTTCACTCACAGTTCTAGTTGCCTTTGTATGAAAAGTAGCACTTCCAGTTTCTCACAATACAACATTTATTTATCCTATGTAATTTAAAAGCAGATGACACAACATATCATGATAAGTAACCGATTAAAATGTCTGATCTTTTTCTTCTATCTTCACATGGTTAGGTGAACTTCTTGTTTCACTCTTCTTACTCTATTGTCTATTTCTCTATTTCTCTATCTCTTACACAGTGTATCTCAAGATATCTTTCACTTCTTCAAGTCTCCTTGTGGAACTTCTCCTTCTTCCACTGGAGATACAGGTAAATGTATAAATTATTTTCTCGTATCACTTTCTCTTTAGTTTCTACGGCTGTTAATATGCTGTGGGGCTTCCCGATGCTTACAAATAATGTAGAAGTTTTCTGACCATTGTTCTTAAATGATTAATGTACCTTAATTATTTGATTGTCGTCAAAATCAGCATTTCGTCACTCTGGAGGTCACGGTTGATGATCTACTTTGAAACAGAGTGAGATCAAGTTATTTTTTCAATCTCAAATTGAACTCTATCAGAAAAATATGTTTTGTCAGGTCTTATTTGGTTCATATATATACACATGTACATGTTTATTTCGTGGATATTTAAATATTTCAGAAATTGCTACTTAATTCAATGGACACAGCTTGTAGATTTCCCGTCTAGTCATACACCTTAACTATTGCCATATCATTATCCTGAAACTATAAATATACCAGATAGACTTTGTGCAAAATAAAACGCTTCTGATTGGTGCATATCGAGAATGAATGATAGCGTAAAAACAGATACTTTAACATATAGTTTATTCAAAGAGTTGTATAGTTGTATAGTTTCGAGAACTTGTGACTAATATGTCTTTTTTTCTTATTGGTGCTACAGAAGTTACAGATTTCTCGGGAACCACATTCCACCAATACAGAACGTCCAAGAAGGAGGCCTCTGACAGGGTCAACAGAAACAAAGATGGTCGACGTGTTCAAGATGACGAGGACTTCGAGATCAACCAGGAAGTATACGTTTTATCTAGTTCGTTTAGTAAGCTAAGTATTAATGACAGTATTTCTAGTGACAGTAGAAGCAGGTGTATCAGCAACCAGGAAGTAAACTTTTTATCTACTTCGTTTAGTAAGCTAAGTATTGATGACAGTATTTCTAGTGACAGTAGAATCAAGAGTACCAGCAATAGAGGCAGTGATACACACAGTAGTACTAGAAATAGAGGCAGTAACAAAAATAACCAGCAAGTAAACGTTTTATCTACTTCGTATAGTAAGGTTAGTATTGGTAGCAGTATTTCTACTGACGGTAGAAGCAGGAGTACCAATAAAAGAGGCAGTAATACAAACAGTAGTACTAGAAATAGAGGCAGAAACAAAAACAACCAGGAAGTAAATGTTTTATCTACTTTGTATAGTAAGCTAAGTATTGATGACAGTATTTCTAGTGACAGTAGAAGCAAGAGTACCAGCAATAGAGGCAGTAATACAAACAGTAGTACTAGAAATAGAGGCAGTAACAAAAACAATCAGGAAGTAAACGTTTTTTCTACTTTGTTCAGTAAGCTAAGTATTGGTGGCAGTATTTCTAGTGACAGTAGAAGCAGGAGTACCAGCAATAGAGGCAGTGATACAAACAGTAGTACTAGAAATAGAGGCAGTAACAAAAACAACCAGGAAGTAAACGTTTTATCTACTTTGTATAGTAAGCTAAGTATTGGTGGCAGTATTTCTAGTGACGGTAGAAGCAGGGGTACCAGCAATAGAGGCAGTAATACAAACAGTAGTACTAGCAATAGAGGCAGTAACAAAAACAACCAGGAAGTAAACGTTTTTTCTACTTTGTTCAGTAAGCTAAGTATTGGTGACAGTATTTCTAGTGACGGTAGAAGCAAGAGTACCAGCAATAGAGGCAGTGATACAAACAGTAGTACTAGAAATAGAGGCAGTAACAAAAACAACCAGGAAGTAAATGTTTTATCTACTTTGTATAGTAAGCTTAGTATTGGCGGCAGTATTTCTAGTGACGGTAGAAGCAAGAGTACCAGCAATAGAGGCAGTAATATAAACAGTAGTACTAGAAATAGAGGCAGTAACAAAAACAACCAGGAAGTAAATTTTTTATCTACTTTGTATAGTAAGCTTAGTATTGGCGGCAGTATTTCTAGTGACGGTAGAAGCAAGAGTACCAGCAATAGAGGCAGTAATATAAACAGTAGTTATATCAATAAATGTAGTAATAGGAACAGTTACAGTTTTTTCGACAGAAATAACGTAACAGATAATGTAGATAACAATATCGATGCACTTGTAGATAAGTTTAGTAGTTTGACTTATGCTGATGTAGAGTTCCCTCTAGAAAGTATTGTGATAGATTATAGCTGTGTTCCCGATGTACGCAAGCATGCTGCAAGACGGAATGTTAGACGAATGTTGATGGAAAGAAAACAGAAAAGTAGATTGGAGGAGGAGAGAAACTATGCTAGAAGAGTGTCGATGTGAGCAATAGAGGATATTTGTTTGTTTCAGTGAAAGATCGATTTTTATTTCATCGAGTGAAGAAAAAAAATACATTCTCACGAGTGGCTCTGCCACGAGTGAGAATAGTAAATTGTTTTCTTCACGAGATGAAATAAAATCGATCTTTCACTGAAACTAACAAATTTTCTTTTTATTTTAGGCCATAAAAGGTCTTTTTACCATTTTTTTTCTATATTTTATCCCGTACAGTGCCTCCAGATTTTCCCTGTTGTGAGCCCCACCATTTTAACACAGTTTGTATTACTACCTGGAAAAAATAGTCCAGTATTTTCTGTGGAGATTAACGTGAAAATAATTTGAATACATTGCATAAAGTTATAATTTTAATTTACATTTTATTATTTAGAGGCATATTATCTAATAAAATATAAGTAAACTCCATAATTAAAAAGAAAAAAATCATGAAAAAAACTAGTTCCGGCAAAAAATGGTAATTTCACTGTTTGAAAAAGTGGATTACCAGTTTCTATTTCACTGTGATATCTCTATAATCCATATCGATAGGCATGAAATAAAGAGGCTATATATATATATTTTTTTTTTTTTTTTAAATCGTTAAGATAAATTTTGAATATATCCTAAGACTGATTTGTAATCAAAATATTGTTGGATTTTGGCTGTAGTACCATGGTTTTGGTATCCTGCTTTTTTTTAGTTACATCATAAATCCTTTGATTTCCAACATTTCATTAAAATTAAAAGTTCGTGTTTTTAAACTGTCTGCCATACGCTTGCTTAACATACATGTAAACACCCCTTGAACGGTTAAGAAAAACACTTTTGTAATTCACACTTTATCAAGATTAAAAAGTGATGTAACATTGGACACTATACGTAAAAGATGGTCAAAGTCAAACAGAGATAAATCTTGAACACAAACGACTGAAGAAATGCTATGGGTTGTCCCATTAGTTGTGTTGCTCAAGTTACTTCTCATATATATATATATACATAATCATTATAATCATTTACAGCAGTTTTCTTCTATTGATTATGATGTAACGAGATACTATTTCATCATAAAAAATTATCATAATTAAGTTAAATAACAAACAAAAAGATTCCATAATGTAGAATATTTCTGCATGATTAACCCTAACATATTTTCAAAAGAGAGAACATCAATGAACACTTTTATTTTTCCTTGTGTCTTCTCATTTATGAGATTGAAGTCAGCATGTGGTATGTATGTAAACTTTCTCCGTTATGTATAGCTATTAGTCATTCCACCTGTAGCATGCTTATAGATCAATTGCATTAATTATAATAGTGCAATGTTTGTATGCCATAGCTATGTAGTCTTCTTTATGCACCTACTTGCTGTTAGTCACCCTCTGTAGCATGCTTTCCTGCTTGTAACATAGCTTACATGGTGAATGGTAACACACTGTAACCATTTCAGCAACTAACAAGGCAACATCAGTGTAAGGTGACCTTGGGGTTCAGGTTAGATGAAGACAATTAATTCAAACAATGTAATGGGAACAAGTCTAAAGCTTCGTTTTTCCGCACCAGATCTTGTTTTTAGCTCATCTGTTTTTCGGAAAAAAATATTTGTGGTATTGTAATACCTTTGGCGTCGTCGTCTGCGTTGTCACAAACTGTAACTTTACCTCGTAACTCAAATTGTTTTCAACATGTTCAAACAAACTTATCGAAGCAGCCTTGGCAGAACCTTTTTGCTGCCATTTTGTACATAATTATGACCGTCATCCATATGTTCGAAAACGTCATATACCAGGTCCACGACACGTTGTCCCCATTATGGGAGAGATTCGCCCGGCTTTTGCTTGGCCCTTTGAAATTCAAGGATAAGATTTTCTGTAATATCCCGAAAATTAAACCGCCGAGCAAACTTCTCTATGAGTTGGTTGTATGTGATCTCCGGATCTCTTTCTAGGACATGAGCGTAAAAGTCACACGCTTTCCCCTCCGTCTACCAACACAGACGACGTCTTCGCTCAAATGTGGACCAGTTCGCTTCAATGACAAAGGAGTTAAACTTAGTGTAAACAGATTTCCACTTACCGGTGCCGTCAAAGAACAGTGCTCTCGGAACATTAAAATATTCTTGCCGTCTGGTTCCCTGGTCACGCGGCGTATATCCATACTGACTACCATCACCATCGGAATCAGTGGATCCCCTTTGCGGTTTTGTACCAATTATTTACCAGTAACGAAATGGTGAACTCAATGAAACCCTATTCCGGGCATGTCGTACAGGTCAATCATTTGAAACATGACTAGTAGCATGATGATCATGTTTACCAAAATTGTCTCACCCCGAAGGGTGTGGGAGATTTTCTATTATCACATAAATACCCTTATTTTCAAGTTGAGAACAAATCACGGAACAACGATATCCAACATGTGTGATATCAAATACACGTCATACACGCGACTACTGATGACGTCATTTTGACCTTTATCTTTATTATGTTTATTGTTAAGTTGTTAAATTTTACACATTGAAAAATGCAATAATACGTTATTTTGAATAAATAACGAGTCTTAATTGTTTAAAACATTGTTGTTGTTTTTCTTCTTATTCAAAAATGATGAGGACTACTTTTTTATGCGGTGAATCACAAGTTCTTATGAAGAATATGTTATTCGGTCTTTGTTTTGATGTTGTCAATATTTTTCATTAAAACACACTGTTTAGGTGATAAAAAGAATCCATCACTCGTTTTACTTTGGAGAAGATTTCTTAAATTTGTCTCGAAAAAGAGAGTTATTAACCTCGCCAAGAGGCTCGGTTAATAACCGTCTTTTTCTAGACTCATTTAAGAAATCTTGATCTCCAAAGAAAACTCATGATGGATCCTATATTTATCACATAAATACCCTTATTTTCAAGTTGAGAACAAATCACGGATAAACGTTATCATACATGTGTGATAACAAAAACACGTCATACACGCGACTACTGATGACGTCATTTTGACCTTTATCTTTATTATGTTTATTGTTAAGTTGTTAAATTTTACACATTGAAAAATGCAATAATACGTTATTTTGAATAAATAACGAGTCTTAATTGTTTAAAACATTGTTGTTTTTTTTCTTCTTATTGAAAAATGATGAGGACTACTTTTTTATGCGGTGAATCACAAGTTCTTATGAAGAATATGTTATTCGGTCTTTGTTTTGATGTTGTCAATATTTTTCATTAAAACACACTGTTTATAGGTGATAAAAAGAATCCATCACTCGTTTTTCTTTGGAGAAGATTTCTTAAATTCGTCTCGAAAAAGAGAGTTATTAACCTCACCAAGAGGCTCGGTTAATAACCGTCTTTTTCTAGACTCATTTAAGAAATCTCCTATATTTCCCTTTGGTCTGCAATAACTATCGCTGACCCCCTAGAACTCATCTTTCCTGAACTCGGGCTTGATATACCCTGAATGTTCCCATCCTGAAGGATATGAGAGGTTGTCCATTCCCGTGGGTCGAATATCCCGATTGCCAACACTCTGGAATTACCTAGTCTTAGTTAGTCCCAGTTTTACATGTTTTAAATCGGAAGCAGTCTGGATTTCGGTTGGGAGACTTAGGTGGTTACTATAAGGGTCATCTGGTCCAAGAGCACTGGAACATTTTTATCCCCGTCCAAAATAAATGAAACCGGAGGGCTCCGTAAAAGCCTCCCTGATAGGGTTATGCCTGAAATCACTAAACGCACCCAAGCCCTTACCTTGCCCTGGCATGACCGGACCACCATCCAAATGGTCAGGTGATGTCTCAGGCCAACTCCTCGGAATCCCAAGACGCGCTGCGCCACTATCCGCCCTGGCATGACCGGACCATCATCCGAATGATCAGGTTTTGCCTCAGGCCTGCTCATCGGAGTCCCTAGACGGTGGTACGGCTTCGCAAATCTCCGCGTCTGAACCACCGATTCATCCAAATAACGATTTATTCCAGATTTCCACGATCGATTCTAAAGCCAACTGATTACTGTCATTGCCCGAGTGCTTCGCCATCTGATCTGCAGATCCTATTGTAAAATCAAAATATGCAGAAACTATTTTGTTTTTGATAACCGAAAGAACTTCTTTATTAATTATTCTTAGAGTTTCTCTGAGATGTAAACTTTTCCTAGCGGTACGAGGACGCACATTTGGAACCGTGAGCAACTCATCCCGTGAGCAAGTATAAATATTTAAAGGAACCTGGCTTGGTAACTCCTCCGCCTAACTGGGCGTTTTGCCTGGCGTCAGAATTTCATCCGGAAATGTCATCTATTCGGCTCCCGAGTTATCAGCCATATTTCAATAGTATTTTAAACGATCAGAGGTGCAGAGGGGCACTAGAACAGGTGATGTAATATCCCAACGATAAGACGAAGGAATATACATAAAATTATAAATGGCTATTATTACCTTATACCTACTTTGTCAGACCTTCAAATGTATTAATCATCAATCTGCAATCAAAAGAAAAGAGAATTATGGAATGATGTGTAACATATTGTTCTCTTCGTGAATTCCCACATTTCCTAGCAGAGAACTGGTTTGTTTACCCAGGGATCATGAATAAGTGAACTGTTCCCGTGATATAACTGGAATAATGTTGAAAACGGCTTAAAATACCAATTAAACAAACACTTATGGCCGAGCACAGGTAAATGATACATACAGGCTGTCAATCAAGGGGTTGTGAGTTTGAGACCTTGCTTAGCCAAGATTTGTTCTGACGTTGGACTCAAATCAATGCGACAACCCTCATTCATCTTCCACCAATTGGCTAACAGTTTCTGTGGAAAAATAGCCAGTTGCTTTGAAAGACTGTTGTTTGGGGGTAATTGTGTGAGAAAGACAGGCAAGACATTTGTAGGTGACCTGGATGCCATGATATGACTGAAAAATTGTCAAAAACAGTGTTAAACCCCATTTAACATTTCCAACATACAACAATTCTGCAGCAGACGACTTTGAAAGTATGGATTATCTGTTAAATTGAAAGTATGATAATTGACTAGAGTTGAAATCATTGAGGCAAAAATAGTAATTACTTATAATGAGCATTCCTTTACCTTTTGCTTCAATGTTTTCAAAAGTCGTCTGCTGCAGTGTTAGCCCTTTCAAGCTCAGCACTTACAAATAAACTTTAAATGGCAAATAGCAGGATGAAAGTCACCTCGCAACTATTGAAATGACTTGTAAAAAGCATTTTTTTTGTCATTAATAATAATTCTCCAGAGTATTCGAGGATGCTTGTACCCCGGCCAGGTGGTGTAGTGGTAGTGCGTCTGCCTCGATGAGGGAGGTCTCGAATTTGGTCCCCGGCCAGGAAATGTAGTGTTAGTGCGTCTGCCTCGATGAGGGAGGATGCGGATTTGGTCCCCGGCCAGGTGGTGTAGTGGTAGTGCATCTGCCTCGATGAGGGAGGTTGCGGATTTGCTCCCCGCCCAGGTCGTACCAAAGACTCTAAAAATGGAAGAAATGGCTGCAATCTTTTGAGTTCACGATTGCGGGGTAAGTATATGACTGGCTGGCTGATGTCAGGATAAATTTGACCATTAGTACTGGTAACTTACCAAAGAAAGCCCGTGAAACACCAAACAATCCATGTACAATAACATGGCGGACAAATACGATCCTGAACAGACTGCATATATACTGACCTTCGTCTTTGCTGGTCACAGAGTCACGACAGTTGGTTTAACCCTTTCCCTCATACGGCAATTCTGCAGCAGACGACTTTGAACGTATTTTCTCAAAAAATAGAAAATCTCCATAATTGAATGGATAACCTATACCAAAAAGTGGAAAAAATTGTGGCAAAAGGAGAAATTGCACGTTTTGTGCAATTTCTTCTTTTGTCACTATGTTTTCAAAAAGCCGTCTGCTGCAGAGGCGTCAGAAAGCGTCTATATGAGGGAAAGGGTTAAGTGCGGCATTGCCCAGTTTAACCCTTTCTCACATACAGAGAGACACAATTTGACGCATTTGCAGCAGACAACTTATAAAAACACATTGTGGCTAAAGAAGAAATTGCTTAAAATGAGCAATTTTTCTTTTCAACTCTATTCAATATTTATACTTTGATTTATCTAAATTTTCCTTTTATTTGCCTACATATTTTTTAGACTGGTCTGCTGCAGATTTTTATGTGGAAATGGGTTAATTTAATATTTTATTATCCCCTCATAAGGAATCGCTGATTGGACATTGCCTCTCTGTTTCCGTTTACAAGTTGAAGCATGTTTTAGAGAAAAATTGTACCACTCACCATTATGAGGAGATTTCCTTTATTGGTTTTATGGGTCAAAGGTCAAATTCTTGGAGGGAATGATAAATATTTCTTGTAAGCATGATTAACTCTTTGCCTCATACGACAATTCTACAGCAGACGATTTTTGAAAAAAAATTGCCAAAGAATAGAAAATCTCTATAATTGAATGGATAACCTATGACTAAAAGTGGAAAACATTGTGGCAAAAGAAGAAATTGCTCGTTTAAAGCAATTTCTTCTTTTGTCACTATGTTTTCAAAAAGCCGTCTGTTGCAAAGAAGAAATTACAACCACTTTGCATGAAACCTTCGAATTATGGTGCAATGGTGTGCTAAATCACTGCTAGACTGAAGGCCTAAATGATTTTCCCTTTTCCCAAATACAGATGCTTTCTACCGCCTCTGCAGCAGACAACATTTGAGCAATGTCTCCTATTGACACAATATTTCCTACTTAACTCAATGATTACACTTCCATTTATAGAGGTTTACCATATGTTTAACCAGATGTTTTCGAAGTCGTCTGCTGCAGGTTTGTTATATGTCGCAAAGGGTTTACAAGAATACTGTTGAAAATAGCATTAAACCCCACATCTTCTCATATTGGGGAACAAGTAGCCATGTTTGATCATCTTCAGTAGTACAGGTTTCTCTTAACCCTTTCCCTCATACGACAATTCTGCAGCAGACGACTTTGAACATATTTTGTCAAAAAATAGAAAATCGCTATAAATGAATGGATAACCTATGACTAAAAGTGGAAAACATTGTGGCAATGAACGAGAAATTGCTCGTTTTGAGCAATTTCTTCTATTGTCACTATGTTTTAAAAAATCCGTCTGCTGCAAAGGCGTCAGAAAGCGTCTATATGAGGGAAAGCAGTTAATTTCTTGATTTTGTTTCTTTCTGTTATAAGACCGCCTTGGTGATGTAGTGGTAGAGTGTCCGTCTCGGGTGCGGAAGGTCACTGGTTTGATCCCGGGCCGGGTCAAACAAAAGACTTATAAAATGGTAGTAGACCTTATGGCTGCCCTCCTTGGCGCTCAAGGTTGTAGGGTTATTATAAAAATAGTGAATGGCTGCAGGTGTCAGGATAAATGGACCAGTAGTAACTTATCCGGGAAATACCATGTAATACCAGGGACGTAGATAAGACGTCTACGTCCCTGGTAATACCTGGAGCAATAATATATAATTTATTATATTCATTCCAGATATATTTAAGTTTTTCTTTGTGTTCATCACTTTTGCTTGTCTGTGATTGGCTGAAATATTTTGTTCATAACCTCATGAATAAAAAAAAATTAACATTGGCGACGTGCTGTATTATGGAAAATAAAGTTGTAAAGGCGAGACAATTATCCTTTCTCACAGCCGAGTCTGATAAAGTTCATATCTTACGTCAGGGACATAATATTCTTTATTATATACCTACTATGAATCAAAGTATTTGATTGGACGAGAAGCAGTCACGTGTGATTCAATAAAAAGTGACTATTTGACTCCTTTTCGCTTTTATTCTAAAATTCAGGTCCAATAGTCCATTTTCGAGTCAATAGTTCATCTGTTATGACGTTATTGTTTGAAATGACGTCATGCACGTGCATAACCAACATTTTAACGCGCGTGTCATGTTACAGTATACTGCATTCTTGCTGCATTTACAATAATAATCCAGTGTTTATGTTAGAATCTACATTTATGTTACATACATTTACCCAATTAAAATGATGACAGCAATGTTATAAATAAACTAGTTAAATTATGCGTTTTTCATGAAGATATATAATAAAACAGCTATTTACTCCCTTTGAGTTCAATGGTGAAAAACTATTCTTCCTCGCAAATGACTATTGACCCGAAATAGAGAACTATTGACCTCGACTTCGTCTCGGTCAATAGTTCTCTATTTCGGGTCAATAGTCATTCACTTGGAAGAATAGTTTTTCACTATTGACCTCAAGAGGAGTAAATAGCTGTATACTATTTATTACTCACTGAAATAGCCATATTAATGCTAAAATATAAGGAATGGAGCGTTTTTTTTTCGTTTTCATGGGGGTATGGACAAACAAACCTGATCACACATTCTATGAAACTGCTTCGCGATTTCATAGAGAGTGATCAGGTTTTTTGTTCATACCCCCATGAAAACGAAAAAAAAGCTCTCCATTCCTTAAATAACTGAAAAATTGTTGAAAGGGGCGTAACACACCAAACAATGTAACACATTAACGATTAGATTTTTCTTTTTCTTTTAAAAGACCGCTCCGTGTTATAAGAAAGAGCTCACTAGAGAGGATGTGGTTGTATCACGTAACAAACATACACTTGTACAATTTGCAGAATTGTTCGATTAAAAGTTGAAGGTTATAATGTTGATACTGTTTCACAAGAATCAAATACGTCTATTAGAAAACAATAAACCAGTCAATTGGGTGCGACTTCCGGTCGAAACGGAAAAATAAAAATATTGCAAATGGAATAGCGATTTTTTAGCGTTTTCCCACTTATTGTGCAAGGATGCCGGAGTCAATTGAGGTTGGAGACTTTATTCAGCAGACATGGGAGGATTACAAATCGCCGACAACGTCTACGTTCGACAAGAATTTGTCGAGATGCAGAAATACAGTTTCACAAATTGAGGAAGTAGGGCATTTCCCCCTTTTCTAATTTAGTGTCCTGAACCGATTTCATTGTATATGCGAGTCGTAATGATATTCAGATTTACAAATCGTTTATACTTTTTGCATATGTATGCGCTTTCGATGCAGACGACTTTCAATAACATTGTTGGAAAAGATGACATTGCTCATAATGAGCAATATCTCCTTTTGCCTCAAGGATTTCAGCTCAGCCTCTATTTAAAATTGTAGTTGTAACCTCATTTATAGCATTTTTCTATATACAGTCAATTTATCCTTAATGGATCAGTAACGAAACAACGTAATGCATAAAAGAAACGGTCAATATTTCGGAACTTTTTTGTTTATACAGTCAATTTACCCTTAACCCTTTTCCTCATACAACAATTCTGCAGCAGACGACTTTGAACGTATTTTGTCAAAACATAGAAAATCTCCATAATTGAATGGATAACCTATGACTAAAAGTGGAAAACATTGTGGCATAAGGAGAAATTGCACGTTTTGTGCAATTTCTTCTTTTGTCACTATGTTTTCAAAAAGCCGTCTGCTGCAGAGGTGTCAGAAAGCATCTATATGAGGGAAAGGGTTAACGGATCAGTAACGAAACAACGTAGTGCATAAAAGAAACGGTCAATATTTCGTAACTTTTTTGTTTATAGTCCACAAGTAAAATCATTTTCCTTTAAATTGACGAAAAATAATTCAGTTTTAGTGCGGAAAGAGCTGTACAGACAGTTGTTTACCATTTCAAGTTATTGATGCATTACCGGATCAATTGTGGCAATAGGAGATCACGTCACGTTCTGATTTCAGGGGGGTCATCTCAAGCAACATTTCAGCTGTCAAAACTTCTGCTGTTATTGTACAATCTTTATTTTATCTAACAGCAGTTTTTTATTGATATATTTCCGATTTAGTCCCTAGCATCTTCGGGAATGGCTTAATTGTATGAATAACATTTTGAGAAAACCCCTCAGACTCGGTCATGGAAACAAAATGGCGATCTGCTAATGGTAACTTACCTAGCTATTCTATTATCGCTTCAGTGTAAACATGCAAAGACAAATGAGAATGATTGGTTACATTTCAATAGGTGAATGTATAAAAGTTTGTCTTTCATAAAATTGCAAAATCAATAACCAACATAATTCAGATCGCTAGCTGTTGCCGCAAAAACACATGTTCTCTTCAAAACAAGGTAGAAATATCTGGGTCACGTAAAAACTTGCATCAGGCGTTCAGATGATACAGATTAATTTGAAGTCTGACAAGATATTTTTATTGTGTATTTAAATAATACTATAAAGTACTTACCTGCCAATTTATATACAACAATTTTGTCTAATGAATTAGTAAGCGTGTCTTGAACATTAAAGTAATCCGCTATTTGTTATGATCCGGTAAGGGTTACTTGACTGTATTTGCGTCGAAAGTTGCCTGCAGCATAATTGTTATGTGTGGGAAAGGGTTGGAAGAAATTGCAATACATTCAAGCAATTAATGAATTATCATTAAGATTCAATTTAAATAATAAAAGTAGTTATTTTCCATTAAACAATTTCATGTCTAATCACCAGCTGAGACTGCCTCAGTTTTGTAGTGGTAGAGTGCCCACCTTAAGAGTGGGAGGTCATGGGTTTGATCCAGGTGGCTTTAAAAATGGTAGCAATGGCTCTCAGAGTTGTGGGGCTGGCATTACAAAAGACTCGCTGATGGCAGGATGAATGGACCAGTAGTACTAGGGCCTTTCTCATTTTGTGAATAAGAATTGGGCCTTTTATTTTGGAAAATTTATCTCTATTGTTTTTATACAACCGTTTTTTAAAAACGGTCCGTATTATGGTATCGTCATGTCCGTCCGTCCGTCCCTCCGTCCGTCCGTTCGGGTTTTCCGCACTTTTTTCTTACATACTTTGAGCTATTGAGCTGAAATTTTGTATAAGGCTTTGTAGTGATGTGTCACAGATCAAGTTCATATTTCCTGGGATTTCGTCAATTTTTGAATGAGTTATGCCCCTTTTTGGACTTAGAATATTTTTTAGAATATTTGTTTTCCGCACTTTTTTTCTACATGCTTTGATCTATTGAGCTGAAATTATGTATATGGCTTTGTAATCATGAGTTACAGATCAAGTTCACATTTCCTCGGATTTCGTCAATTTTTGAATGAGTTATGCCCCTTTTTGGACTTAGAATATTGGTTTTCCGCACTTTTTTCTTACATACTTTGAGCTATTGAGCTGAAATTTTGTATAAGGCTTTGTAGTGATGTGTCACATATCAAGGTCATATTTCCTGGGATTTCGTCAATTTTTGAATGAGTTATGCCCCTTTTTGGACTTAGAATATTTTAGAATATTTGTTTTCCGCACTTTTTTTCTACATGCTTTGATCTATTGAGCTGAAATTATGTATATGGCTTTGTAATCATGAGTTACAGATCAAGTTCACATTTCCTCGGATTTCGTCAATTTTTGAATGAGTTATGCCCCTTTTTGGACTTAGAATATTGGTTTTCCGCACTTTTTTCTTACATACTTTGAGCTATTGACCTGAAATTGTGTATTAGGCTTTGTAGTGATATGTCACAGATCAAGTTCATATTTCCTGGGATTTCGTCAATTTTTGAATGAGTTATGCCCCTTTTTGGACTTAGAATATTTGTTAGAAAGAATATTTGTTAGAATATTGGTTTTCCGCACTTTTTTTCTACATGTTTTGATCTATTGAGCTGAAATTATGTATATGGCTTTGTAATCATGAGTTACAGATCAAGTTCACATTTCCTCGGATTTCGTCAATTTTTGAATGAGTTATGCCCCTTTTTGGACTTAGAATATTGGTTTTCCGCACTTTTTTCTTACATACTTTGAGCTATTGACCTGAAATTGTGTATTAGGCTTTGTAGTGATATGTCACAGATCAAGTTCATATTTCCTGGGATTTCGTCAATTTTTGAATGAGTTATGCCCCTTTTTGGACTTAGAATATTTGTTTTCCGCACTTTTTTTCTACATGCTTTGATGTATTGAGCTGAAATTATGTATATGGCTTTGTAATCAAGTGTCACAGATCAAGTTCATATTTCCTGGGATTTCGTCAATTCTTGAATGAGTTATGCCCCTTTTTGGACTTAGAATATTTGTCAATTTCTGCATGAGTTATGCATTTTTCATAGTTTCCCATTATTCTTTAACAACTTATTCCTGAACGACTTTATTAACTTTTTACAAACAAACAATATATCAAAACAAAGAGGAAACTTACAAAGAAGTTCCTGACGGGCGTATTATGTACCGTTTGCGGTACTCTTGTTTATTTGGGGATAAAAACCAATGGTTAATATGACAACATTGGGAATTCGGCATGATTTTAACCCTTTCCCTCATTATATAGATGCTTTCTGACGCTTCTGCAGCAGACAGATTTTTGAAAACATAGTAACATAAGAAGCAATTTCTCCTTTTGCCACAATGTTTTCCACTTGTAGTCATAGGTTATCCATTCAGTTATAGAGATTTTCCATTTTTTGACAAAATATGTTCAAAGTCGTCTGCTGCAGATTTGTCATACGAGAGAAAGGGTTAAAGACTTTTGCCATTGGAAATTGTTCAGAAAACTGACCTGTGAACCTGTGAAATGCAAAGAAAAGGGCCTAGTAGTAGTACTGGTAACTAACACAAGAAATGCCATGATATAACTAAAAATGTGTTGAACGTGGTATAAAACACCATAGAAAACAACAGCTGAATTGATTTGAAATTGATTTTTAAAGTGTTTTACGATTCAAGCTAGCGTTGCATGTTTAACACTGTTTTCGACAATTTTTCAGTCATATCATGACCGTCTTATTAGGTAAAGATCTGCATAATACTTTCTCTTGTGCCCATAATTTTAATGTACCAGTTCCTAACAAATATGGGTGCTGCAGGAAAAGTTTTCCGAAAACCTCCCTTCAATTATTTGTACTATTCTTTGCTCACCTGATCTCAAAAGAGCTATTTTGATCAACCCTTTGTCCATCGTCATCAGTTGTCAAGAATTGTCTTGCTGCCACATTAGAGGCCGCAGTTTTTATCCAACCTTCAGTTTTTAGCTCTACTGGCCAAAGGCCAGAAGGGCTTATGTCGTGCGTGCGTCCGTCCGTCCGTAAACAATTTCTTGTTAACACGATACAGTCTTCACTTTTGATTGTATCTCAAACAAACTTATACAGTAGTTAGATATCCATGAGAGCTCGGTTCCTTTCGAAAACCAACCAGATCCGCCCATGCATGACTGGATTATGGCCCTTGAAATGGTCAAAATTGCTATAAAAGAGCTTGTTAACACGATACAGTCTTCACTTTTGATTGTATCTCAACTAAACTTATACAGTAGTTAGATATCCATGAGAGCTCGGTTCCTTTCGAAAACCAGCCAGATCTGCCCCTGCATGACTGGATTATGGCCCTTGAAATGGTCAAAATTGCTATAAAAGAGCTTGTTAACACGATACAGTCTTCACTTTTGATTGTATCTCAACCAAACTTATACAGTAGTTAGATATCCACAAGAGCTCGGTTCCTTTTGAAAACCAGCCAGATCCGCTCATGCATGACTGGATTATGGCCCTTGAAATGGTCAAAATTGCTATAAAAGAGCTTGTTAACACGATACAGTCTTCACTTTTGATTGTATCTCAACCAAACTTATACAGTAGTTAGATATCCATGAGAGCTCGGTTCCTTTCGTAAACCAGCCAGATCCGCTCATGCATGACTGGATTATGGCCCTTGAAATGGTCAAAATTGCTATAAAAGAGCTTGTTAACACAATACAGTCTTCACTTTTGATTGTATCTCAACCAAACTTATACAGTAGTTAGATATCCATGAGAGCTTGGTTCCTTTCGTAAACCAGCCAGATCCGCCTATACAAGACTGGATTATGGCCCTTGAAATTGTTCAAATTGCTATGATTGAGCATGTGAACACAATAGAGGCTCTATTTACTATCTGATCTTCACCAAACTTAAGTAGTTAAATATTGATGAGAGCTTGGTTCCTTTTGAAAACCAGCCAGATCCGGCAAGACTGGATTATGGCCCATGAAATTGTAAAAATTGCTATAATACAGCTTGTGAACACAAAAGAGCCTCCATTTACTATCCGATCTTCACCATACATACATGCTCTGGATTGAAAATGAGCAAAGAACCATACCAGTAGAGCATAGGCCCTCATGGGCCTCTTGTTTTGTCATGATATCTAGACAGACAAATTTGAATTTGAAAGGTCACTAAGCCAAATTTAAGATAGATATTGTTGACACTACAATGTAGTAAGGTCTTGTCGACATTAAAAGCTGCACTTTTTTGTTGTGTCACCTGCGTAGCATGGTAGGCACTTAGGGATTACATTTTTTTTGTCCGGCGTCTGTCTGTCCGTCACACTTTTTCGTCACGTTTTCAAATAACTTTTTTTCTACTCAAAGGATTGGATTGAAACTTCTGACAAATGTTTATATCAATCTTTGTGATGGGTTCACACAAGGGGGATAATCCAAATATTTTTATATCAGTTATTGCCCTTTTTTTGTAAAAAAATTAAAATTTTCTGACAAGGCCCCGGCAGGTGACACACATACTCCGGGGAGCACTCCATTCTAGTTTTATTTACTTGTGTTTGAACTGGATCTACAGGACTTTCAAAGTCATCATGATCAGTTAGACTGGTGAGCAGTTATTGTGATTCAGCCAATTTCCTTTATTCTACTGCTGTCACTAAGTGACTTGTGCATCAGCATAAACTTATAAAGGGAAATGTAGCATAATACATTTTCTGGCAAGTGGCTTTGAAGCCAAATGCGAATTTAACCCATTACTTCACATGACTTTCCAAAGGTTGTCCGCTTTATAATCATCATACAAACAATTTCAACAATCTAGAAAAACTGAAAGATTTATAATTATATTGATAAAGAGTTGAAAATATTGCAATAAAAGGTGAAATTGCTCGTTTTGAATGAAAATAAATTATTTGAAAAAAATCAATGATTTCTTTGTTTTTTAGCAACTGGATACAGACAGGAGTGAGTTGACCAAGCTGAAAAAGAGTGTCCGGGCCCTCTATAACTCGACAAATAGTATGTATACAAATTTAACTCTTTCCCTTATACAACAATTCTGCAGCAGACAAGTGAAATAACAAATTAAGGAAACAATTGAAATGATCCAACCTAATGGAAAAACCAAAATCAGTGATTAAAACAAACACGTCCGACCACAAGAACACTTTTGAACATCCAAATATTCTTTGATTAGATGACCGAATGAAAAGATCCCAATCTAGCGGTTGAAGTGTGGATGAATATCTTTGGTATCAAAAGTCTGATTGCCAATTTTCTTACTCAAGTAGTCTAATGACACAGTGGCGCAGCATCGGCCTCTTGTGCCAAATTCTCTGGGTTCGAAACCTGTAATGAAGGGGTAGGGCCTCTCCACACAAACGGCGCCAGTACTGGTTAAGTCTCCAGGAAGCAGGCATAGAGGTTAATTGATATCAGTTCAACGCTTGTTTCGCAATCAATGAATTATGAGAAAAAAATAAGTTTAATCTAAACTAATGATAACTTAGATCATTTTCTTTGTTTTAACAGAACATGCTCAGAATGAAAAAGATATTTCTGAAAACTTAGATCGGATGAGCAAAATCACCAGCAACAGTCATAAAGAGATAAGTAAGTAATGCTTGTTTCAGTGCTCTAGATAAGGGGCGTTTTTCATGTTCTAAAATCCTTTTTTGACCCTAAAACCCTATGTTGTGTTTTCTAAAAAGAATCATCTCAGTGAGACGGTTCTTTTGAGTACCCACAACATAGGGTTCTCATTAATAATAAAACGGAAATTGTGGGAAAAAAGCGTAATACCCGCCTTATCTGAACCTCTGCTTGTTTGATGTCTGAAGTATGTAGGCCATTCAGAAATTTCCCAGGCTTTTGTCAAGGAAAGTTTACTTAATAGTTAAATAGCAACGAGCATTACCCAGATATAGTATGTCTATTAATTGACCAATTATAGTAAATAGTTTGTGAAGCAATTTTGTTGTTATGGTTTCGTTAGTAACTTAGGATAAACAGAGATAGTGCAAACCCCTTTCCCTTCTTAAGAGTGTGCACCTTGTATACATTCTAACTATGATGCATTACATTGGTTATTTCACACTTTCCTACACAGGTTATTTTAGTTTATTTACTACTGATTTTTTGATATGGGAATTCTATCCCGATATTTACTTATGTGTAACAGACGAGTGCTTCTGAACAAGTTTATAATTACTGGATATAATCATGAGGGATAAGAATCTAATATCAATCGTTCAATGGTTTATTAGTTACATATTACATTTAATATGTTTAATATGTTTAATATGTTCAATGGTTTATTAGTAAATTATTACATTTACAATTGATGGAAAGTCTAGTCATTTCTGGTAACTGACGTCATATTTTGATAAAATTAGCTGTAGTGTTGGGCCGATGATCGATTATAATCGAAAGTTGATCGGATATGCATCACGTTGGCGATAATCGATTTCATTTTACCACAATCGATTATCAATCGGTTTCCTTTTTTTGCTTCATTTGTGCTTGATTAATATTCGCTTCCACAAGGGAGATTACTCTGGCAGTCATGTTTGAAGACTCATATTTGATGGGCTAGCATGTAAATACAACGTTACAACTTGAGATCGAAACAAAGTGTTTTTTGGCAATAAAATGATACAACCTAGTAAAGACAAGACATTACGCCGGTGTATTTTTTATCAAACATAAATAATATAAATAAGAAGCATTGCAAATATTGAGGCTTGTTAAATACAATACTGTATGAACCGATTATATAATCGATGTCTAATCGAATGAGGCAAAGCAATTGTAACCGATAATCAATTGTAAAAATGGAATCGATGGCCCAACACTAATTAGCTGTTTATAATCATAATGCACCTTTTTTGCAGGAATGTGTATTGTGATGTAGGGGGTGATTTCATTATGTGACTCCATTTTATCCATGTGGATGTTACCTTCATGTGAATTATTTCTCACTATGAAATTATGATAAATTCTCTCATCTGAGGATATTTCTATAAATCTTCACAGTACAATCAAACATGTGCTAGTGATCTCCTCTGTTAAGCCGCCACTTGAAGATTAACCAAAACAACATTTCTTCTTTATTTGACTTGTATTAAGCAGCCAAATGGTAACTCTCCTTTGGGCGACTGGTTAAGACAAATTGACTGTTTATGTAATTTATTATGACAGTCTTTCTTAGAACATTTTTGTTTTACAGATTCAGCCCTCCATGAATTTTCTAGAGTAACTAAAGCTCATGGAAGCCTCATTGAGGATCTGGTAAGTATTATTGTACAATGTACAGTGGAACCTGTGTATTAACCCTTTCCCTCATACGACAATTCTGCAGCAGAAGATTTTGAATATATTTTGTCAAAAAATGGAAAATCCCTATGACTAAAAGTGGAAAACATAGTGGCAAAAGGAGAAATTGCTTGTTTTGAGCAATTTCTTCTTTTGTCACTATGTTTTCAAAACGCTGTCTGCTGCAGAGGCGTCAGAAAGTGTCTATATGAGGGAAAGGGTTAAGACCAACCATGGGAAATGAAAAAATCTGGTCTTAGTTCACAGGTAGTCTTTTATGCAAAAAAGTAAGTAAGTGGGAAACGAAAAGTGTGGTTGCTCAAGACAGGGAATCGCTATTTTAACCCTTTTCCTCATACAACAATCCTGCAGCAGACAACTTTAAACATATTTTGTCAAAAATTGAAAATCTCTATAACTGAATGGATAACCTATGACTAAAAGTGGAAAACATTGTTGCAGAAGGGGAAATTGCTCGTTTTGAGCAATTTCTTCTTTTGTCACTATGTTTTCAAAAAGCCGCCTACTGCAGAGACGTCAGAAAGCGTCTATATGAGGGAAAGGGTTAAGGTGTTCTTTAGCACAGGTTTGAATACGTAATGGTCTGTTATACAGGAAGACAACCAATAAAATGTAATTCATTTTAAATCGGTGTTTATTCAGACCAGCTGGTGTTCAATACAAAAAGGTCTGTATTAGATGGAAATACAACCTGTTTGCAGTTAGCTTGTAAAAAGTTTTTTTTGTGTGTTATATATGGCCCTTATGGGATTGAAGAAAGATTGATTTTCTTGTTTACTTAAACCATGGGAGGATCATATAATTATTGATTTTAACCCTTTCCCTCATATAGACGCTTTCTGACACATCTGCAGCAGACAGCTTTTTGAAAACATAGTGACAAAAGAAGAAATTGCACAAAACATGCAATTTCTCCTTTTGCCACAATGTTTTCCACTTTTTGTCATAGGTTATCCATTCAATTATAGAGATTTTCTATTTTTTGACAAAATACGTTTAAAGTCATCTGCTGCAGAATTGTTGTATGAGGGAAAGGGTTAAATACTTCTTCTTAATAACTAAGACATATAATTATGGTGATGATATTTGGTAAGTAGCATTCTGTGAAGTGGTGCTAAAAACTTTCCTCATATGAACGACTATGAACTACTTTCAAGGTCTCGGGCATGAATATGTATAAACCTTTAAACAACTCCTTCTGAATAACCAGGAGATAGATGGCCAGTATGTACCTGGAATGGAATGCTATAAAGTTTCCCCAAATAAATTGCTTTGACCTACTTTCAAGTTCACAGGGGTAAATATGTAAGAACCCTTGAACAATGTCTTCTGCTTAATTAGGAATCGATTCAGTTTGTTTTAATTCTAACAAAAAATATTGGGTAAAGATAAATAGTACAGTTTTCGTGATTGGGAAGTCGATTTTGGCGAGTGTGAAGTCTTATTTCCGTGGATTTTGGTCATGAGGTGGATTGCGGTGAATCTAGGAACCGGGTTTCGTGTACTTAATTATAAGCCTAAAATAGCTGTGTACCCTATACATACAATAGACTATTAATAAATAATTTTAATCATTTTGGGTAGATGTAGATAAATCATGCGCTGATTCTTCAAAGGAAGGTTTACAACTCAATTCAAATATCCAGGTGAACGATATAGGCCCAGAGTATAGGCCCTCTGGGCCTCTTGTTTTTTTTAGACGTTTTCAAAGTTGTCTGCTACATATGTGGTAAAGTGATTTCTGCTAGTAGGATTATTGCCTAGCTACTGGGTCTTTGGTATTTCCTTCACTATTTTGAGTTTTTTGAAGAATGAAAACATAATATTCAGATTTGAAAAGAACCATTATAGATAGAAGATCAGATGGTAGCACCTTGAGGCTCAGGTCTCGGGGGGGAAAACATTGCAAGTCATGTATTTGTGTCGGGATAGATACTTCAGGTGGTACTGGTAATTTATCATGATAGATACTACAGCTAGTACTGGTAATTTATCATGATAGATACTACAGCTAGTACTGGTAATTTATCAAGGAAACAGCTGGTAATGTTGTAATTAAGCAGTGTAAACACCATTTAACCCTTTCCCACATACAACAAATTTTCAGCAGACCACTTTGAAAACATATAGGCAAAAATATGAAAAGTCTCTGTAAATGAAAGTATAATAATAGCATAGAAATAAGTCCAGAGAAATTTTCTCTTTTTGTCACAATAAATTCAACAGTCGTCTGCAGTAGAGGCGTCTGAAAGTGTCTGTATGGAGGAAAGGGTTAAACCAAATATTATACAATCCTTTCTACCCATTTGCCTGGTTGGTATGTAGGTCAGCAACAGGGATGTTCTCTCCAATCTGTTCCTGGGCCAACTTCTGAACTGTTCCCCAAATCAAGTTCCTGGTTTTTTCAGTTTCCCTTTACAGTGTGTTGCCGTGTGTTTTTTAACCATTTCCCTCATACGACAATTCTGCAGCAGACGACTTTGAACTTATTTTGTCAAAACATAGAAAATCTCCATAGTTGAATGGATAACCTATGACGAAAAGTGGAAAACATTGTGGCAATAGGAGAAATTGCACGTTTTGTTCAATTTCTTCTTTTTTCACTATGTTTTCAAAAAGCCGTCTGCTGCAGAGGCGTCAGAAAGCGTCTATATGAGGGAAAGGGTTAACAGATTTTTTTTTACCTTCTGGTGTCCAATGTAAACACCAAATATATATATAGGATCTGACATGAGTTGTCATTTCATAGAAAGTTTTATTAAACAAGTTTAAGAAATTTGTTATAATAATGAGTTTAATAAAATATATATGATATGACAATAAATGTCAGATTCTTTTTATCACATGATGAAACACAAATAGAAAATCATGTTTTCCAAAGCTATTTTAATTTGGTCAGTAAACTGTATGACAATGCCGCCAATAATTATGCCAAGGTCATATTCAGCTTAGTTAACGAGTTTATTAAAAGAGATAATAAATAAACACTCATGAGATATTCTATTTATCACATAAAGTGATTTATGAAGCGTATTTCGATAAAATGTAAAACGTTTACAATATTTCTAGATGAAATTTACCGGTTTTGGTGCCAAAGCGTCTTAACTTAATGACGTCAAACCACTGGCATTACATCATTTTCATAGTGATCTGGTCATGTTATATTACACACGTTACATATAAAGAAATACGTAATGGGTATATTAGATCAGATACAAGCATCGTCATGTGATAAATTTATATATTATATATTGCTTTGCACATGTCTGTCCATACGTCGGGTACACCAAACCTTGTCTGATTCATATAGGGGTAATGTTTAGACCTACTGTACTCAAACTTTGCAGGGAGGTTTGACATGACCAGTAGATTGATATTGAGGTCATCACAGTGACCTTGAACACGAAACAAGTGGTCTTAATGTTTGATAAACATCTCTTGTTATTTCTTTCTCCAGGCCAAAAGCTTGTATAACAGTCTACAGTTTCCTGTTGAGACGATGCTAAAAGGGGACATTAGAGAGGTCAAAGGGGATCTCCGAAAACCTTTCGATAAATCTTGGCGTGACTATGAATCAAAATTGTAAGTTGAAACCGGCTTTTTTTTTTGCAGCAGACGACTTCGAACATATTTTGTCAGAAAATAGAAAATCTTTATAATTGAATGGATAACCTATGACTAAAAGTGGAAAACATTGTGGCAAAATGAGAAATTGCTCGTTTTGAGCAATTTCTTTTTTTCTCATTATGTTTTCAAAAAGCCGTCTGCTGCAGAGGCGTCAGAAAGTGTCTATATGAGTGAAAGAGTTAATCCATTAATTATTTTTCTGAGATTTCCATAATTTTGCCAACATACTTTTAATGTCATTTGCTGCATATTTTTTGTATGTGGACAATTGTCAAGTGTTTTGGTTTTAAATAATGTTAAACCCTTTCCCACCTATAGATGGCAAGACATCCTCAACCTGAGGGTGTTATTAACCTATTAACCTACGTTTCAGTTCCAAACTGGAAAAAGATGCAAAGAAAAAAGCGAATGATGCTGGCTTGTATCGTGGGGATCTGTCCGGAAGTGAAGTGGCAGAGGACATGGAGAAGGAGAGAAAGATATTTCAGTTACAGCTTTGTATGGTAAGTGAGGACAGTTTTACTTCACATGCAGCAGAGGACTAGATCAGAAGGAGTGAACTGGTCTTTTCCCACCTGTATGGCAAACATCTTTGACAAAATCTCTGTAAATATAGGAAGGTTCAGATAAGAAGGAGTGAACCAGTCTTTTTCCAACAATATGTCTCTTATGACTACATTAAACACTATGTTGTGGGTACTCAAAAGAATCGTCTCACTGAGGCGATTCTTTTGAGTATCCACAACATAGGGTTTGGTGGTCAAATAAGGATTTGAGGATGTGAAATACCACCAATTTAGCAGTTTACTGTATAGAGTCTGGTCAGATGGCGCAGATGTACCGGCTGGCCTTGCTCTATACTTGCTCTATACTGTTGGCACAGGCTTCACAAACTCGGTCCGAACCCTTTTCGCATACAAAAGAAGAGAAATGATCAATCTGGTCTTGAGCAATTAGGAAACTAAATGTATGTCCGTTATAAACAGGAAATTGACTGTATAAGCAAATTTTTCAAAAAGATGGTTGATGCAGATACATGTTTATGTTGGAAAGGGTTTTAGGAAGTTCTTACAGCATATATTTATACCACTCTATTTCTGGAGACTGAACCCTTTCCCACAATTGGAGAATCACTTTAGGAATTGTAAATATTGTACTATTCCCTATAGCTTCTATCTTTTTACTCTACCTAATCCATTGATCTTTTTTCTCCGTTTGGCATCAGATGATTGAGATCGGACCTGTCTAAAGTTTTTTTATCGCTTTAAATCCTGAAAAAAAATCAATGAATTTTTACAGGTTGTGAAAATGCCACAGCATGGTAAGGGGTAATAGAAAACTGTTTAATTACTGTTTTCTGTATCTAATTTGGTTGAATCATGCTTTACGCCATTTTTAATAGGATTTCAGTTACAATATAGCGTTTATTGGGTAAATTACCAGGACTCCTGATTTAATATTTAATTTAACCAACCATTTTACTGTATCTTGTAAAGGGTTTAATGCTTTCTGACGCCTCTTCAGCAGAAGACTTGAAAAAACATTATGGTAAAAGGATATATTGCTCAATATCTCCGTTAGCCAATATGTTTTCAACTTTTCGCTTATTATATACTTTCATTCACAATTTTTTTTCATATTTGTGCCATATTTTTTGTATTCAACGTCGTCTGTTAAAGACATATATACTTATGCGAAGATATTCATGAAATTCTGTTGATAATAAATTGGTACAGTCCAACCTGTGTTTAAAGACCACCCATAGGAAGAAACAACCTGGTCTTTGTTCATGAAGGATCTTATATACAAGGTCATTTGTGCAGAAAGTGAGACAGGGAATTGCTATACTAAGGTGGTCTTTAGTATAGGTTTGACTGTATATATATACCAACCCCAAAATATTGTACTCAAACGAATCATTTAGACTTTTGAGTACCTACAACTTCGAAATAAGTATAAAATTAGGATCTAGGATCAGAAACGATCACCTATATATAGAGCTCTGAATGGGTAATAGATAAGTAGAAGTTTTAATTTCAGTATCTTTTGAAAGTAAATGAGATTAAGACAAAGAAAGGAGTAGATCTTTTACAATGCTTGGTGGAATATTACAAAGCAGTAAAACTGTAAGTATTTAACTTTTTTCGCACATACAGACCCTTGCTGATGCCTCTACAGCAGACCTCTTTTGAAAACAAGCAATTTCTCTATTTGCCACAAAAAACAATTCAACTCTTTTCAATACTTCCCTTTTTAGAGATTTTTATTTTGTTTGTTTGTATTTTTAGACATAGCTATATAGGGAAAATTCACCTGTTTCTGTAATGTATTACAAAAGTTGACTATGAGTGGTTAGCGTCGGGGATTTCGAAGCACTGCTGTCATGGTGGAGTGCCCTTGGGCAAGGCACATTTTCTAGCCTAGTACTGGTTTGTTTACCCAGGGATCATGAATAAGTGAACTGTCGCTGTGATCTAACTGAAATACTGTTGAAAGCGGCGTAAAACCCTAATAAATAAATAAATAAATTGTATTTTTTCCAAAGTTGTCTGCTGTAGATTCGTTGTACATGGGACTGAGTTAACTCAAGCCCATAAACCGGAACAACAAATCTTGCAAAAGCATGAAAACTCTCCATAAATGAAAGTTTAATTGTCGAATAGAGTGGAAAACATTGTGGCAAAAAGGAGAAATGATTCATTATTATGCCTCAATAAATGTCTACAAGTTACTTTAAAACACCATCATTATTTGAGCCAAGGCCTAGTCAATTTGACCATATAAGGCATTTGAGACTATTTAAAGGTCCAGATCAAAACTCATGGAAGCTTTCTTTGCTCATTTATCTATGAATGAAGAAGTTGAAGATGTTTATTTCGCGAGAACATTGTTTGAAGTATTGGTGTGAACATAAGTTTATTTTAAATAACCAGTATTCTACCGAGGCTGCGATCACGTAATAATTGCCAATGTCACGTAGAATGTCTAGCCACGATTATTGTCGCAGTGTGAAAATAACTGAGTACGAAGTGAAAGCCTTTTTGAAAACATAGTGACAAAAGAATATCGGTGTTAACCCTTTCCCTCATACAGTCACATTTTGACAACACTGCACCAGTTGACTTGAATACATTGTGGCAAAAGAAGAAATTGCTCATAAGGAGTAATTTCTCCTTTTGCCACACTGCATTCAACACTATTTAATAATATCATTTCTATTTCTATAAATTTTCCATATTATTACATGATGGCTAAAATTTGCAACCCAACAAAATATAAACTTTACTGTTTAATAGAGTAAGCAATTGGCTTTAACAATCTCATCAACTTCACTAAATCATAAAGCAACAATATATTCTACAAGAATAAACAATAATCTCTATTGTGTGGCAGTTATGGCCCCTGTTGCAGCCAAAAAACCCAGGGAAATGCTTCACATTCCAGATAAATTGTTCGATGCCATAAAGGAAACTGACAGGACTCCCCACGTTTGTTATGCAATCAATGGATCGGTCAGCAGTCAGTTCCTTACCTTTATCATTTAAAGCATTTCCCCGGAATTTTCAGCCACACAAACTAGTGTTCGCCCCAAGCCCCTATTATTGCACAAACATTTTAAAAATTGTCTGCTGCAAAAAAATTTTGTTTTATGGAAAGGTCTTATAATCAATCAAACAATAAGTAGAAAAGTTCTGTCTTCACAACAACGAATGCTAATTTCATTCACAGTTTCTTTGAGAAGGGCAAGGACGAGATAGAAAAGCATCAGGGCTTTGTGACTAGCCTGGGTGAGCAGTTAAAAGACATCAAACAGACACAAAGTCAGGAGAGGATGAAGCTACAGGAATTACAAACAGCCCTAAAAAATTCTATGTCGGGATACAAGGAAGTGAGTGATTCATTTTGTTTGCTTTATTAATGGAATTACTAACAGCCCTCACAAATTCCTTCAGGCTGCATGGAAGTGAGTGATTCAATTTGTTTTTATAAATGAAATTGCAAACAACTCTAACAAATTCTGTCTAGCTACAAGGAGTTAGCTGAAGTGATTCAATTTGTTTGCTTGTAACCAGACTGGGTTAGTCTAACAGTTCATAAAACACATGCTATAGACATATATAGTCCAAAATATATTGATATGATTCCATGTTGAAATGACATGTTTTGTAGATATAATCAATTTTGTTATTACTTTTATTCAAAACTTTTCATTTTAGCATACAGTTGAACCTCAGTTTAAGACCACCTTTGAATACCACTCCCTGCCTATAGCGACCATACTTTTAGTTTCCCAAATTCTTATTTTCTGTATAAACCTTTCTCTTATACAACAATTATGCAGCAGACGACTTTGAACATATTTTGTCAAAAAATAGAAAATCTCTGTAATTGAATGGATAACCTATGACAAAAAGTGGAAAACATTGTGGCAAAAGGAGAAATTGCTTGTTTTGAGCAATTTCTTCTTTTGTCACTGTTTTCAAAAAACGGTCTGCTACAGAGGCGTCAGAAAGCGTCTATAAGAGGGAAAGGGATAAATGACCCTGCAATTTAAGGGTACCTGTGAACAAAGACCAGATTGTTCACATCCCATTGGTGGTCTTTTAACACAGGTTTAACTGCATCTAGTTTTTAGGTACATATGCGCAAATAAGCCCCTTTAATAACACTTTACTAATATTTCATTAGCATGCACACTTTCGTTGGTCTGGAGGACTATGGGTAAATATAAATATTGTTTATTGTCAGTAATCTTAAATTTTCAGTTCAGCAGTATCATAGAAAGGTTTCTAATGTTGTGTCTCCAAATTATTTCTTCATTTTATGTCTGTCTGTCTGTTTGTCACTTTTTGAATTTATTGGTTAAAGAAAATGATAGTAGACCGGAGCCACATGATTGTGTTTCTTGGAACACTAAATTTCTATGGATAAATGCAAAACATTTGTAACTACATCTTGAATAATGTGGAGTTACAATCATTTTGCTTGAAGCCCTCAGTCTTGATCTATTGTTGGCCATTCATCTTCCTTTCCTCTGTAGTGTATTAATGTTAGGGACTTAACCCTTTCCCTCATACAACAAATTTGCAGCAGACAACTTTGTCAAAAAATTGTCCCCACTGTTTTAATTCCTTGGCAAGATCACTGCATACCTATCAATACCTGGATATGTTAAATGGCGGCTGTAATAAAACTAAAGTACTGTTAAAATATAGGTGTTAACCCTTTCCCTCATACAGTCACATTTTGACAACTCTGCACCAGGTTCCATGAATACATTGTGGCAAAAGAAGAAATTGCTCATAAGGAGAAATTTCTCCTTTTGCCACAATGCATTCAGTTCTATTTAAGCCTTTCCCTCATACATCTATAATTGAATGGATAACCTATGACAAAAAGTGGAAAACATTGTGGCAAAAGGAGAAATTGCTTGTTTTGAGCGATTTCTTCTTTTGTCACTATGTTTTCAAAAAGCTGTCTGCTGCAAACGCTTCAGAAGCGTCTATAAGAAGGAAAGGGTTAAGACATCTTAAATGCATATTCTTGGAAAACACGATCCGGTTATTTAAATGTCGTACTTGAACACTTTGAAGTGTAATTTTGATAGAACACATTGTGGAAAAAGGGTAAAATTTACGTCTGAAAGTGGGTAAAGAGTTGATCATATCAAGATTGTATAATCTTATCCACTGTGCAACCTCTCC
Organism: Serripes groenlandicus; assembly: GCA_031761405.1. NCBI lineage: Eukaryota > Metazoa > Mollusca > Bivalvia > Cardiida > Cardiidae > Serripes > Serripes groenlandicus. Next base: position 46,501,826 of record JASEVX010000013.1, read on the forward strand.
TGAACAACATAAGGAAGCAAAGAATTGTTGTTGGTCTAGAGAGATGATGGTGTTTGGAGGTTAAATTGCATGGACAAAAATCGCAAAGAGTTTTCTCCCAATACCCATTTGCAGACTAATATTGACTCGTCTGCTGCAGATGACTTTTGAAACATGGTGGCAAAAGGAGATCTTGCTCATGACAAACAATTTCTTCACTTGTCACAGTGCTTTCAATTCTATTCAATTGTTTTCATTTCATTTATACAGATTTAGCATAATCATTTTCGCATAGATGTTTTCAACATCTTCTGCTGCATACAACAAGTCTGTTACAGGCAACTTTGTAAACACCTCGTGAATAGTCTCTTAAAATTAAAGTATGATTACTGAATAGAGGGGGAAACATTGTTGCAAAAGGAGAAATGGCTCATTATGAGGAATTCTCCTTTTGTCACAGTGCTTTCAATTATATTCAATTGTTTTCATTTCATTTATACAGATTTAGCATAATCATTTTCGCATAGATGTTTTCAACATCTTCTGCTGCATACAACAAGTCTGTTACAGGCAACTTTGTAAACACCTCGTGAATAGTCTCTTAAAATTAAAGTATGATTACTGAATAGAGGGGGAAACATTGTTGCAAAAGGAGAAATGGCTCATTATGAGGAATTCTCTTGTCACAGTGTTTTCAGAATTGGTCTCCTGCAGACTTGTTAGAAAGTATCTGTATCTAGGGAAGGGTTGAAGAGATCTTTAACCAATTATCCAGATAACACATTATATAGCATCTGCAGCAGACGACTTTTTAAATAATTTTACAGAGCTCTAGATAAGGACCGTTTCTCATACTCTAAAATCCGTATTTGACCTCAAAAAACCTATGTTGTGTGTACTCAAAAGAATTGTCTCAGTGAGACGATTCTTTTGAGTACCCACAGTATAGGTTTTTAATAAGTGCTAACAACGATATCATGGAAGATAGACCTGTTTACTCCTCCTTATCTAGTCCTCTGAATTTAACAAAACATGTTTTCAATTCTATTTAAAGAATTTTAAAAACTTATTTATTTTTCACAAAGTCATCTGCTGTTACGTGTAGATTTTTTGTAATTGGGAAAGGGTTGTGTATTACTATATCAGGAAAGCACAGGTTCCCTCTCTTCCTTTAAAACTGGGAAATGGTTGAATTTAAAGTTAAAAGTACATGCAGATAACCACGTATAAGCAGAGTTCTCTAGGATTATTATGATCCAAGATAAGACTTCATGTAAGTGTAGACTAAGCATTGACTAACTTGTTGACAAATATTATCGTACTCTTACATTTCAGCTTCTTACGATTGTACACCAGTCAATCAAAATTAACCCTTTCCCATATACAACAAATCTAGAGCAGACTCTTTGCAAACATTAAGTCAAGCATATGGAAAGTCTATAAATTAAAGAACAATGATTCAATAAAGTTGAAAACATTGTGGCAAAAGGAAAAATTGCTCATTATGAGCAATTTCTCCTTTTACCACAATGTTTTCAAAAGTTGTCTGCTATAGAGGCATCAGAAACTTAATAATGTGGTAAAGGGTTAATGAAATGATAACAATTCTCATATTTAGAAAATGAAAAATTTGTGCTGAAAATATATTTATAAATGGCATTGCAATTCATATTGAAAACAGAGTTGGTAACCTGTTAATAGTAAACTAAATATAATTTTTTACAGCCCAGCTCCAGCACCCCTTCAACAGCACCTGGCTACAGCTTGCATCAGTTACAGGGAAACAAAATGCATGGATGCGAGAAGGAGGGTTACCTGCTGAAAAAGAGCGAGGGAATGTTGAAGAAGATCTGGCAGAAGCGTAAATCTAGGATCAAAGATGGAATAATGTACATTAGTCATTCTGATGTAAGTGTTTCTACTTGGGACCATCTCAGTGTTGTAGTGGTAGAGTGTCCGCCTCGGATGAGAGGAGTTGTGGGTTCAATTTCCGGCCAGGTCATTAAAACTACTTGAAAGTAATGGTAGTAATGGTTGCCATCCTTGGCGCTGAGGATTTTAGGGTTAACAATATGACTGACTCCCTTGTAGCAGGATAAATGGACCAGTAGTACTGGTTACTTACCCAGGTAACCCTGTGATATCTGTTGAAAGTACCATGCAAACCAACAAACAAACATTCTACTTGGGGATACTGATACAGGTACATGTGAGCCATCCTGCGAGAAAACCAACATTGTGGGCTCTGCGTAAAGTATCGGCCCGGATCAGCCTAAGCAGGCCTTCACGAATAGACGCTTCATCTCCTGTGGATTTTCTGTTTCAGAAATCATTACCATATACCTCGATCAACCCCGAGACAGAATGTATCGGCCCAGATCAGTGCTGACTGCACAGGCTGATCTGGGTCCATACATTACACAGAAGCCATAATGTTGGTTTTCTCGTAGGATGGCTCACATCAGGAATAACTATTCTGTCGCATTGATGTAGCTGAAATAATTTTGAAAATGGCATAAACTTTCATTTGAGTACCCGCAACCTCTGGTTTTCATTTATTACTTTTCTTGCATACAACAAATCTGCAGCAGACAAGTTTGAACATATTTAGATATCAATATGAAATATCTCTTTAACCCTTTCCCACTTGTAGACGCATCTGCAGCAGACGTTTTTTGAAAACATTGTGACAAAAGAAGATATTGCTCAAAACGAGCTTTGTTTTCAACTGTTATTGATAATTAAACTCTCATTTATTGAGATTTGTTCACGTTTTTGTTAGTATGTTTCAAAAGGCGTCTGCTGCAGATTTGTTGTATGTGGAAAAGGGATAAATAAAACTATAACTGTTGAGTGGAAGTGGATATAAAAATAAATATTTTATTGACAAAAGGTCATAATTTGCAATTTCTCCTTTATGGCCACAAGGTTTTCAAAAGTTGTCTGCAGCAGATCCGCAAACAAAATGTGTGTGAAAGGGTTAACCCTTTCCCTCATACGACAATTCTGCAGCAGACGACTTTGAACGTATTTTGTCAAAACATAGAAGATCTCCATAATTGAATGGATAGCCTATGACAAAAAGTGGAAAACATTGTGGCAAAAGGAGAAATTGCACGTTTTGTGCAATTTCTTCTTTTGTCACTATGTTTTCAAATAGCCGTCTGCTGCAGAGGCGTCAGAAATGGTTAAACAATAATGTAACATGTAATCGAAAATAAAAGACCACCATGTCGAGCATGCTGTCTAACGATAGCTTTTAGATGTTGATTTATTTTTGATTTCAGGAAACTAAAGATCCTGTCAAATTGAATTTACTCACATGTCAAGTCAAAGTAAGTATCATTTATTATATATACTGCATATATAAACATTTTATGCAGTTGACAGGTATCATAATTTTACTAACCAGGTTTTCCGTAGTAATACTTAGTTTTATCAAATTGAAGTATGTTTAGGTGGATGGGTGTCAAGAATTTGTGTCTGGGCTATAAATTCTTTGTGTATCGTTTGGAATTTCAAAAAAATTGTTATACAATTCGTTATAACCATTTCGCACTTATAGATGCAATTTTTGATGCATCTGCAGCAGACGACTTTTAAAAACATCGTGACAAAAGGAGAAATTGCTCAAAAAGAGCAATTTCTTCGGCACAATGTTTTCAACTTTTTCAGTAATTATACCTACAATTGTAGAGATTTTTCATATTTTTCAGTAGACATTTTCAAAGTCGTCTGCTGCAGATTTGCTGTATGTGGTAAAGGGATAATAAATAGATATGGTGGAAGTATCATGATGAATTCATGATGTATTGCTCTTGAGCAAGAGCCTGGTTGATCGGTCAAGGTCACTGTTTCTAAAAAATTGTAATTTCACTAATTTGTGTCTGTTCTATAACTTTTCTATGCATTGTTGGAATCTTAAATAATATGACAGAAGTGTGAACCATAACCTCATATCAAGACATTAACAGTTACACTGTAATTGCATTTACTTCACCGTGTAAGAATATGGACCTCATTCGGATAAGTTTCCACCGCAAATGCTGCAATTTTCTCCCATTTCCTGTTTTATATGGTACACTTAAGTATATGTGACTTAACGCAAAACGATTGTAACTTAATTATGTTATATGACGTAGTTACCACTATTTTACATTAAGCTAAGACAATATTCATCCCTGATAGTGATAATAACTAAGCCAAGTATGTTAACAAATATTACAGCTCTTCAAATAATTGAAATATGATTATATGTATAAGTGTTTCACAAGTACTTCATTATCACAAATTATATTATGATTGTTTCAAATTGCTCCTTCCTCCAACTGTAATACTGGTTCCAAGTAACGTTGTACTAATAGATAATAAATCCACACTTACCAAGTATGCATATTGAACAATGTATTGATATTTGTTTATTGAAGTATTTAAATCTATGGAGCAATGCTCATTGTACATACAATTACAAAGATCTTCTTATAGACTGATTCTCTTATCATTATGAGCAATTTCTCCTCTTGTCACAATGATTTCAAAAGTTGTTTGCTACAGAGGCCTTGAAAAGTGTCTGTATGTGGGAAAGGGTTAAAAAAAATTTTTATGTCATGCAGCCTCAGATCCGTCAGCATGGACATTCTGGCTGATCTGGATCTACACTAGTCACAAATACCTTAACCCTTAACCCTCATACGACAATTCTGCAGCAGCTGACTTTGAATATATTTTGTCAAAAAATGGAAAATCTCTATAATTGAATGGATAACCTATGACTAAAAGTGGAAAACATTGTGGCAAAAGGAGAAATTGCTCGTTTTGAGCAATTTCTACTTTTGTCACTATGTTTTCAAAAAGCCGTCTGCTGCAGAGGCGTCAGAAAGCGTCTATATGAGGGAAAGGGTTAAAGTTGGTTTTTGCAGAGCACCACTCATTAGTAGTTTGTGCCCCTAGGGTATGATTTTGTCATCTATTATAAGCTGGTACTGGAGTTAGGGCCATTGACATGAAGAAAGGGGGTGCAAGCAATGTTTGAAAATATTATGAAAAAAGAAAAGAAAAAAATGCTCTGTACCCTTTTCCTCATATAGACGCTTTCTGACGCCTCTGCAGCAGACAGCTTTTTGAAAGCATAGTGACAAAAGAAGAAATTGCTCAAAATTAGCAATTTCTCCTTTTGCCACAATGTTTTCCACTTATAGTCATAGGTTATCCATACAATTATAGAGATTTTCTATTTTTTGACAAAATATGTTCAAAGTCGTCTGCTGCAGATATGTTGTATGTGGAAACAGTTAACATTTTCATTTGTCTTTCACAGCTTGTATCAGAAGATCCAGGGAAGAAATGTTTTGATCTTGTTTCTAGTCACGGTAAATAACCATTTCTATTTTTCATTCCCTGTCTACCTATTTGATTTGTTTTACCCTGATACAAACAATTTTAGAAAACATATTGGAAAATGCATAAAAATATCAAAATGGGCAAGATAACCTCTTCATTTTCTATCCATCTTGCTGTCACATAATCCTTTCCCATTTTAAGATACATCAACAGCAGACGACTTTTTAAAACACTTTGACAAAAGGAGAAATTGCTCATGATAAGCAATTTCTCCATTTGCCACACTGTTTTCAACTATATTCAGCTATATTCATTATACATTTATTTATATAGATGATGTATACTTTAAAATTACTTGCATTAGATTGTTGGGAACCACCATATCAATAATTTTTTAATCATAGGTAAATATGTATAAATTTAGTGAAAGTGGTAACATGCAAGATAGGTAAAAGTGTAAGGGGATTCAAAATCATTTGATGATTAATCATGCTCAATTGCAAGGCGAGTGACCAGGTCTCATGGAATTGAATTTTTTTTTTTGCTGTTTTCAATTAAATGTTTTTCCCTCATACGACAATTATGCAGCAGACGACTGAACATATTTTGTCAAAAAATAAAAAAAATCTCTATAATTGAATGGATAACCTATGACTAAAAGTGGAAAACATTTTCGTTTTGTGCAATTTCTTCTTTTGTCATTATGTTTTCAAAAACCCGTCTGCTGCAGAGGCGTCAGAAAGCGTCTTTATGAGGGAAAGGGGTAATAAGTGGGTATATAGCTTTTTCAAACTTATGTGTAACTCTCCTCGACATTTCTAAGCACTTACAGTAGAGGATTTTCTAATTAATTGTGACATAACGAGCAATTTGTTTTCTTCATTGTTTAGAACTCTTAACCCTAACCGTGCGGGAACCGAGATAACTAGTTTTTGCAAAGAAGTCCCCATACATGGGAGCCAAGTAAGCTCGTTTTCAAAAGTGAATGTGCACAACTTTAATTTATGGGGAAAACCCATAAGCAGGGCACTCCATAATTCCCATCATCTAATCATAATAGGTTTCCCGAAAACTTTCATTTTTGATTGGTGAATAAATATGAACAACTTCTAAAAATATCTAGGATTTAATCGTACATGTGATTCCCTTATGTTTCATAATGGCCGACTGCGATAAAAAAAAATTGCAGACATGTTTGGAAATTCGCCTCTAAAGAGGAATTTAAATTATCCCACGTATCAGTTACGGTGAATTTGTACACAGGATAGTTTTCTTTGTTTCATTCTTACCAGTTTGATAATGATCGAGATTTTCCAAGCGATGTATACTTGATTTATTCTTGCGAATCATCCCGATTTTCAAAATGGCGGACGGCGAAAATATATGTGCGTGCATGTTTTTTGAAATAACGATCCTAATGATTGAATTTGCATGAACATTTCATAAACTTGCCCATTCTAAGGTGACTTCTGGTTATGTGATTGTTTTAGTGTTAACATTTGTGTTATTAGTTGTAGGTAATTTCGGTAAACAATTTTTTTTTTGTAATTTTTTTTTTTTCTCACTTGTTCTCTCTCACCTGTCACAGTAAATATATCAATAATTTGAAGAAAAAAACTGACTCTAAATGATGGTTAATATATATCAAACAAAAATCTTAATAGAGTTTGTACACTTTTATTCAAGTATTAACCATATAAATCATGCATATATGAACAGTCTTCAAGAGAATTTTAAGAAAAATATTCAGTAGATGGGATAGGTATTGAAAAAAACAATTCAGCACTGTAAGTGTTAAACCATATTATTATTTTAATATCCTATTTTACTAATTGTTAAGGAAATCTTATTTTGAATTTTAGGAAATAGAACCTACCATTTTCAAGCAGATGATGAAAAGGAAATGGAACAGTAAGTTTCAATGTTTAAATATTAACTAGTTAATTATTTAATCCTTTCCAACATAAAAGCTTTCTGACACCCCTGCAGTAGACTTATTTTGAAAACATTGAGGCAAAAGGAGAAATTGCTCATGATGAGCAATTTCCCCAATTGAAACAATGTTTCCAACTCGATTCAATTAATATACTAGTTTATTTTACAGAGATTTTTCATATTGTTGCCAATAGGTTTTCAAATTGGTCTACTGCAGACTTGTTCTTTTTGGAAAAAGGGTTAAATGGTGCAGAAGCACTGGTGTGTAAAGGGGACGTAAATATCACTGAATCACTGTGGACAGAATTCCTGTTTCAAAAATTCAATGGTAAATTAACTCTTTGTACATGATTTTTGTGTCGCCCTGTGTAGCATGGTAGGCACTTAGGGATAACTTTTTTTTTGTTCGGCATCTGTCTGTCCGTCACACTTTTTCGTCACACTTTCAATGGGCAGGTGCGGGTGACACAAGTACTCCGCGGAGCACTCCATTCTAATTTTGATATCAAAGTTAAATTTTGTTCAATGAAGACACATGTATATGATAAAAGACTCACAAGTTTAAATATGATTGAAATACATGCATGGTCATCATTAAAACAAAATCAATAACCTTTGAATCTTTTTGAAAAGACTCAACTAGAGGATAGGCGTCGTCATTTTTTATATGTTATAAATATTGGTCATGAAAAAAAACATGGATTGAAAATGATAGTCATCTTTTCAATTATTTTCAAAATCGATATGTATGGATATAGAAATCATTATAATTTTCGTTCTTTTATATTTTTACAATATAATTAAAAAATAAATGACAATGAGGGTGTTAAATATTATATATATATAGGATCTGACATGCGTTGTCATTTTATATAAAGTTTTATTAAACGAGTTCAAGATTTTTTTTATTAAGCGAGCCTTTGGCGAGCTTAATAATAAATTTCTTGAACGAGTTTAATAAAACTTTATTAAATGACAACGAATGTCAGATTCTTTTTATCACATGACGAAAACACACAAAGAAAAGCGGGTTTTCCAAAGCTATTTTAATTTCGTCAGTAAATCGTATAACAATGCCACAAATAATTATTCCCGAGGTCATATTCAGCTTAGTTTATTAAAAAGAATAATAAATAACACTCATGAGATATTATATCTATCACATAAAGTGACTTATGAGGCGTATTTCGATAAAAATGTACTTAACGTTTACAATATTTCTAGATGAAATGTACGGGTTTTGGCGCCAAAGTGACTAACGTATGACGTCAAAATGATGACGTGACGTCATTTTACTAGTATTAGGTCATGTTATATTACACACGTTGTATATAAAGAAATACGTAATGGGTATATTACATCGGATACAAGCAACGTCATGTGATAAATATATTTAATATTTTTTTCTGTACTTCTTAATAGATGACAACATTACAAATTCTAAATATATAGTGGTCATGCAAAAACAAGAATTGAACTAGTGGTCATGAAAAAACAAGAGTTGAACATTATCGTCATTTAGTCTGATAATTTTCAAAATTGATATTAACCCTTTCCCTCATTTAGACGCTTTCTGACGCCTCTGCAACAGACGGCTTTTTGAAAACATAGTGACAAAATAAGAAATTGCTCAAAACGAGCAATTTCTTCTTTTGTCACAATGTTTTCCACTTTTAGTCATAGGTTCATAGGTCATATCCATTCAATTATAGAGATTTTCTATTTTTTGACAAAATATGTTCAAAGTCGTCTGCTGCAGAATTGTCGTAGGAGGGAAAGGGTTAATGGCCATAGTATGCTGTATAATTTTCATTCTCAATCATTTTACGTAGTCATAAATAGGTAGCACCTTTAGTTATATGATATATGAGCCGTTCCATGAGAAAACCAACATTATGGACTCTGCATAATGTTTAGACCCAGATTAGCCTGCGCAGGCTAATCTGGGCGGACACATTCCGTCTCATGGGGGATGGAGGTATAGAGTAATGAGTTCTGAAACAGAAAATCCACAATATGCGAAAAGTGTATGTCCAGGTTAGCCTGCGCGACATGGCATGCATAGGCTGATCCGGGTTGATACTTTACGTAGAGTCCATAATGTTGGTTTTCTTGTGGAATGGCTCATATGTTTTCATAAGGTTCAAGATCTGATCAATATTATCAAGTAATATTTGGCTGAAATAAAGTAAGATTGCTAACCTCCCCTTAAATCCATCTTTTACTTATATAGGGATGGGTTACCTCCCATTATATCAAGCTTTTACTTATAAAGGGATCACTTACATCCCCTTGTATCAAGCTTTTATTATGTAGGGATTTAACAGGCTAATCAAAACAGGCATTCTCTGCCCAAAAGATTCTCCGAGATTATAGACGTTTGTGATGCATTTGACGTTGATATAAACATTGATTTTGACATTTTGCGGGATGTTAATTATACAATGAGTGTATTCCATCTAAAGCCTTCCTGATACGAGAAAACTGAGCCGTTTTCATCCAACTATAATAAGTTCTCATAGACACATTAATTTCTTAATATAAATAAGCTTTTTGTTTGCAACCAAATTCTTCATTCGACACTTTTGATTGGCCGACAGCTCATCCAATCAAAACTAGCAAAACAAGAGACCACGGACCCATTTTGATATTTTGGAATTATTGTATGACAAATATCCAGTTTGACCGTTTCCCACACACACAACAAATTAGCAGCGGATAATTTTGAAAACATCCGTGCAAAAGTATTGAAAATCTCTATAAATGAAGGAAGGTATAAACCATAGAAATATTGAATTGAGTTACAATCATTGTGTCCAAAGGAGAAATTGTTTGTGATGAGCATTTTTTCATCACAATCTTTTCACAATTTGTCTGTTGTAAATGCATTAGAGAAAGGCTTAAAGCATAGTGATCACTCCGAGAACTAGATTCTGGTTATCCCACCTATATTTTTCTTATGACTGAACCAAACCATGTGCTAAGTTGTGCTCAAAAGACTCATCTCAGCCAGATAACATAGGGTTTGAGTGTCAATTAACCCCTTCCCACATAACAGCAGACGACTTTGAAAACTGTAACATCTAGGCAAATTTATGGAAGAACTCTATAAATGAATGAATAACTATTGAATGGAGTTGAAATCATTGTGGCAAATGGAGAAATTGCTGAGCAATTTCTCCATTTGCCACAATGATTTAATAAGTCGTCTTCTGCAGAGGCATCAGAAAGCGTCTTTAGGCCAACATTTTTTTATTATCTGTTTTACGAGGTTTTCTTTAAAAAAATTGGGTCGGTAGGGCTAAATAAAACTAAAGATAAAAGTCTCAATATTGAGCACTCTACCAATAAAATAAATAAATTTTTTAATACAACTACATAATAGAGAAAATGTAGTTTTATCATTTTACCAGATGAACATTAGTTTTCGCTCAAATACAGATTTTATTCCGTTTCAAGTCAAATATTGAGGTCGCCGAAAAATTAAATAATAAAAGGAACTCAAAACTTTTTTTTTTTTTTATTTATTTTTTTTGGAAAAAATTGGGCAGGCGATCTCGTAAAACAGAAAATAAAAAAATGTTGGCCTTATGTGGGAATGGGTTAAGGTTTCTGGAATTTTAAATACTCACCTTATCTAGAGCTCTGAATTGATCTCTGTGTTTTTTTAAAGGTGGATATCAGTATTGAGCAACGCAAAAGAGGAGGTGCTGTTAAAAGCATTTAAAGACTCAGGGTCATCGACCACCATGAATGAAAGTGTTCGAGAGCTAACCAGAAGCATTATAGATAGGGTTGAAAAACTGCCAGGGAACAAAATGTGCTGCGACTGTGGGGCTCCAGGTATTTTCATTTCTTCTTCTCTTTTTATCCTAAATGAGACCAACTCGGTTCAGATTTAGTTGGGTATTGGTTAGACCGTCCGACTCGAGAGATCTGAATTAGTCCCTGGGTTAAGTCAGGGTCATACTGGATCCTTAACCCCTTTCCCTCATACGACAATTCTGCAGCAGACGACTTTGAACCTATTTTGTCAAAACATAGAAAATCTCCATAATTGAATGGATAACCCATGACAAAAAGTGGAAGACATTGTGGCAAAAGGAGAAATTGCACGTTTTGTGCAATTTCTTCTTTTGTCACTATGTTTTCAAAAAGCCGTAGTAGCAAATGGATGAAAGTGTTCGAGAAATTACCAGGAGCATTATAGATAAATTATTTTGAGTGATCCACTCTGTTAAGATTCCAACTTGTGCTAAGCAGCCCCTTGAAGATTATCCAAAAACAAAATGTTCTTCTTTATTTGACTTGTTTTAAGCAGCCAGATGTGTTGGCAGCCAAATTTGGACTCTTCACTAGGTGGCTGCTTTAAGACAAGTTTGACTGTATTATTATCTTTCTTATCTATCATCCTAAATAATGAGACCAACTTAGTTGTGTAGTGGTTAGAGCATCTGCCTTGTGTGACCTCGATTCGATACTAGGTCGGGTCAGGTCGGGTGGTGACTAAAAATGGTAGCGAGTGATTTCCCTGTTTTCCTCAGGATCGCAGGGATCACATTACAATGGTGTCAGAATCAAGGGGGGGGTTGCCGGGTTAGCATTACGACTGAGTGGCTGGTGTCAGGGTAAATGGATTTTCCGATGCCTCTGCAGCAGACAACTTATGAAAACATAAAAACAGATATATTTCTTTTATTATATACATGTACCTAGTATAACTTTTAAGACAGAATATAGAAAAGTTATACAAAGTTCTGTATTGATTATAATTTTAATTTGTTGTTTTGTAATTGCGTTGGTATGTAGGTAGGTAATAAAACTTGTTATCTCACTGAAAACGAACAATTATCTCTTTATTTTTTACAGACCCAAAGTGGCTTTCTACAAATCTAGGAATTCTGATATGTTTAGAATGCTGTGGAATCCACAGAAATCTCGGTGTCCATATATCCAGAACACAGAGTTTAATAATAGATCAATTAGGAACTTCACAGTTACTGGTAAGTTTCTAAACCACTCTCAGAGTTTAATAATAGATCAATTAGGAACTTCATAGTAACTGGTAAGCTTCTAACCCACTCTCAGAGTTCAATAATAGATCAATTAGAAACTTCACAGTTACTGGTAAGTTTCTAAACCACTCCGAGAATCTAACGAACCCTTTCCCACATAGAACGAGTCTGCAGCAGATAACTTAATTTTAAAAGGGAGTTCTCCTTTTGCTACAATGTTTTTTGTAAAGCAGATGCATCAAAATTGGTCAGCATTTGGGGAAGGTAAATTTAAAAATTCCTGTTTGTGACTAACTCCCACTTTGTTGTACTTTCCTACTATGATATAACAAAAGTTTGCTGCTTCATTAGCCTCAAAATCGGTCCATATGTGGGAAAGGATTATGAGAATAGTGTAGTGGTTAAGCGTCCGACTTGGGTGCCTGAGGTCGCGGGTTTGATCCCCAGCCAGGTCATACCAAAGACCTGACTGGCTGGTGTCAGGATAACTAGTACTGGTAACTTACCCAATAAATGCTGTGATATAACTGAAAAGTTGTTGAAAGCGGCGAAAAACAATCACGTATTTATGGTCACTTGGTAAACAAACCAGTACTAGGCTAGGAAAAAGTACCTTGCCCAAAGGCACTCTGCCATGACCACCGCAACTGGGGATCAAACCAGGGATGCTCAGATCCAAATCTCTGACACTAACCACTTGGCCATGGCGGATTCCTGATAGGACCTTTGTATTGTCTGCAATACTTTATTAATTTGTTTATTTTGTTTGAAATATTGTGTTCATGTGATTTCATCTTTAAATTACTTCAGCTGGCCCGAGTTATAGGGAATGACAATTTTAATGAAGTACTTGAGGCCAAACTGGGAGACAGAAATAAAAAGCCAAATCCGAACAGTCCCATGTAAGTGATGTCAAACTATTGTCTTATTGATTCAGATCTTTAGGTCGAAGGTTCAAATCCCAGTGGGGACAGTTGGGTTTGTTTTTATATTTCTAATTGGCTACTCACCAGCTAGCTAAATAGTGGTACCAATTCGTAGATCCCATATACAAATTAGATGTAGTTTTTTAGCCAATTAAAGTCAATTGATATGATTTGTCATTTACACTCAATTGCCGAACACTGTTTCTGCATCACAAACAAAAGCCATGTGATGCATGAATATATCTGAAAACATCGTGACAAAAGGAGAAATTGCTTGAAGTGAATTAAAAAAGCAGCGTATGTATTTAGAAAAAAAGGATTCAATTCAATTATGTTACAGGGAGGAGAGAATCTGTAACAGACGACTTTGAAAACATTTAGTCAAAAATACGAACAAGAAATTGATCATAATGAAGAGTAGACATTTTTTGACGCCTGCAGCAGACAAATTCTGATAATTTCGTTCCAGGGAGGAGAAAGAGGAGTTCATTAAAGCCAAATACATCCATCACAAGTACACCATCCAGACTTGCAGTGATGTCACGGAACTGCAACAAGACCTGCAGATGGCCATACAGACGCGGGACATGCAAGCTCTTATACAGGTCTACGCCGAGGGACTGGACTTGATGGCCATTCTCCCAGAATCGGTAAGCATTATAATTCTTTTATTTTTAGCTCACTTGAGCACGAAGTGCGCAAGGTGAGTTATTGTGATTGCATTTTGTCCGGCGTCCAGCAACTTCTTCTCCTCAGTAACCAGTGGGTCAATTGGGATGAAACTTCACAGAAAGCATCCTCTCAATGATGTAAATTATGTTCAGAAACAAGCTATGTAATTGAAATATTGCTGAAATAGATGTAGAGATACTACATGTATTCAAATAGAAAAACAAATGTTTGTTTAGATTTGTATTTGGTACATTTAAAGATTCATTTACATGTACAAATATTGTTCTAGTAATTTTCTTTGATGCCATTCATAAGACCAACCTGATTTGGAAAGCTAGTGAGGAATAAATGCAACATTTAAAAATCTGGCAGTGTAATATTTTTTATACACAGATGTAAATATTGCAAGAAAAAAAGTTGCAGTTTTGATCCACGGCTGGGTCATACCAAAGGCTTTAAAAATGGAAGTAATGGCTGCCCTCCTTGGCGCTCAAGGTTGCATGGTTAGGAAAACGAATGACTGGCTGGTGTCAGGATAAATGGACGAGTAGTACTGGTAACAACCCAGGAAACGCTGTGATATATTTGAAAATTTGTTGAAAGAGGTGAAAACACCTAACAAACCCTTTGGAGGGTAACACTAAGGGATATTTTCTCTGTCATATGTTGGTCCGTCTGTCTGTCACACTTTCAGTTACTGTCATATTGGCGGGTGACATGTGTTCTTTCAAACATTCTTGTTATCCCCTTTGGATGATCTTGATCATGGTGTGCACCATACTAATTTATGTTGTTGTTTTTTGCAGCCCACAGATGAAACAGCCCTACATCTTGCCATTGCCCAGGAAGATGGAAATTCATTGCCAATTGTAGATTTTATCGTTCAAAACTCAAATTTGTAAGTCATAACTTAACCCTTTCCCACATACAGCAAATCTGAAGCAGGCGACTTGAAAAATATTTAGGCAAATATTTTAAAAATCTATAATTAATGATTATAGTTAAAGAATTATGGGAAAAGAAGAATAATTGCTTTTCCAACAATGTTTTTGAAAGTCATTTGCTGCAAATGTGTCTGCATGCCAAGGTTTTTGACTGAATTATGACACCAATCAGATTGCATTGGTGTTCTAATTTTTTGGCAAGCCCAAAAGCTCATTCAGTAACTACAAAGGCTATCAACCAAGGGGTTGTGGGTTCAGATTTCTGCTAGGCCATTCATTTTTTACCCACGGTTGATAACAGTAGGTCGCAGGTTCAATCCCTGGTCAGATCATACCATAGACTTTGGAGATGGTAGTATTGACTGTCCTGCTTAGTGTTCAGGGTTGCAGGGTTAGCATTATGACTGACTGGCTGGTGTCAGGATAAATGGACCAGAAGTACGCCACGATGAAATTGTAAAAAATGTTAAAGGCAGCATACAACACCAATCAGTCCATGATAAAAGTAATTAACAATTAGCATCATGCATCTTCCACTAATGGGCTTGAATAATTGGGAAGGTAGGCAGTTAACATGGAAGATTGTTGTTTGTTGTACTGGTGCTAGAAAGTCAGGACACACATGTTGGGTGAATTGGCTGCTGTGATATAAGTCTTCATGAACAATTTATTCATTTTCCACTATGTTTTCAAAAATCGCCTGTTGCATGTACGGTGCATCAAAAATGCGTCTGTTATTGGGAAAAGGATAAAATGAATGTACAAGTGACCCAATTTCTGTACAGTTAAGAACATCATGAAATTGACAAATCTACCGTTCATGTTCCAATCCGCTCTTAAAGCGTTCAGTCGTTCAAATCATTGTGATTGCTTTTTTTCGTCCGAACAAATTGATCGCTTTTTTACCCTCACTAGGAATGCTTTTTTTATATTCGATCAAAAGTAGTTCTGTAGTAAATTGTTGCCACTGCTCAATGAGTGAAGTATTAATTCATTGGATTTTTTCATCCATTATGATTGTTTTGTTCAGAGCGCAAAATTCCATTACGCTCTTAAAGTGTTTCAACTCCGTTCCAATCACGCTCATGATCCAATAATGTTCCACTCAAATTGTCAATTTCATGATGTTCTTAACTGTAACTCAAGCATGTTTTACTAGACACTATTATTGGTATCATGATCTTGGGGCTGAGATTTATAAACCCATAAGGTACATTGTCGTGTTTTTTCACCCAATTTAAATAATGAATCATTTTACTCATGTGTATTTTCAAAAGATAAAAAGGTATATGTAGCATTCAAATGCTCAAAACAATATTTCCATTTTTAGCTCACCGGTGGATGAAGTGCTCGCGGTGAGCCATTGTGATCACATTTTGTACGTCGTCCGTCGACAATTCCCTTGTTTTGTCTTTCAGAAATAGTTTGGGTAGACAGACCAAAGACGGACACACATGTTTACATGTTTGTGCATTGTTAAACAAGCCAGAATGTATGAAGTGTCTCTTGAGGATCAAACCAGATATAGCTCAATTAAAGAATTCCCTGGGCCTGACTGCCTTGGACATTGCTGAGGATAAAAATTATCAGCTTTGTGCTGCTCTGGTAAGTAGTCTGTCTTTAACCTACTTTACCACAACTACCAGACTGCCTCCGTGGTGTAGTGATAGTGCACGGTAGGTCCCGCGTTTGATCCCCGGCCTGGTCATACCAAAGGACTAAAAATTAGTAGCCTTCCTTGGCGATCAGGGTTGCTGTGGTGGCATTATGACTGACTGGCTGGTGTCAGGATAAATGGACCATTAGTATTGTTAACTTACCAAAGAAATGCAATGATAAAATTGAATTTTGTTTGAAAGCGGTGTAAAACACCAAACAAACAAACCTCAAACACCAAATCTACAACAGACAACTTCGAGAAAACCCCTAAGCTAAAGATATGGAGATTCTCTATTAATTAAAGTATAATTATTGAATAGACTTGAAACAAATAATAGCAAAAGAAAAATAATTGATCATTGTAATTTCTCCTTTTGCAACAAGGTTTTAAAGTCGTCTCCAGCAGATGCGTCAAATTCTGTCTGCATGTTGGAAAGGGTTTACTGTTTATATGGTGTACAGTTTTAAAGTTGGTTGCTTCAAACATATCTGAGAAAAAGCAGCTGCTATGTTTTAAGTTATATCGGATTCACAGGAAGAGCTGAAAACATTGTGAGAAAACAAGAAATTGCTCATAGTGAGCAATTGTTCTTTTTTCTCATAACATTTTTAAAAGTTGTAGGCTTTAGAAATCATCTGACTCGGATTCAATTCAATTATTGTACTTTCATTTAAAGGGAGTTTCTAAAAAAAATATTGAATATGTTTACAAGGTCGTCTGCTGTAGATGTGTTGTATGTGGGAAAGGGTTATATGGACATTGTCCTGGCTATCGATGAAGTACTCTACTGTTACTACTAAGAAAGGGCTTAACCCTTTCCCACATACAAAAGATACTCAGCTGATGACTTTGAAAACATCTATGTCAAAATATGGAAAATCTCTACAAATTAGTTGATAACATTGTGGTAAAAGTCGTCTCCTACAAATGCTTCCAAATTGTGTCTGCAAGAAGAAAAAAGTTATTACCATTTTGAATTGATTTGTCTGATTAAAATTTGCTAGTTATTGTTTTCTATTTCAGTTAAAGGAGGCGATAGCGGGCAAGAAAGATGTGTTTGAAAACATCAATGTTGATTGGGACCTAATGACGGTTAGTATTTTTGTGATGCCTGTCATGGCAATGAGACACATAAGTGTACAAGATTTGGTCTTACGTGGTTAGAGGTGTGGCATAATACAAAAGAATCCATTTATTTATTCCATAACCACTTGAAATACTTTACATCCTAACCCTTACCCTCATATGACAATTTTGCAGCAGGCGACTTTACACATACTTTGTCAAGAAATAGGAAATCTCTATAATTGAATGGATAACCTATGACTAAAAGTGGAACACATTGTGGCAAAAGGAGAAATTGCTCGTTTTGAGCAATTTCTTCTTTTGTCACTATGTTTTCAAAAAGCCGTCTGCTACAGAGGCGTCAGAAAGCGTCTATACGAGGGAAAGGGTTAAGCAGTCATACTTCTTTTCGAAAACACTGGGCGGTGTCTGCTGTCTGTCCTTACACTTTTGCTCATTGCCATGTTAGCTGGAAACACATGTTCTCCTTTGACTACTCTTGATTTGCATTAATACAACTATGAAGAAATTTAAGATTTTTTTTGTTAATGTAGACAAAATAAAAGTATGTAATCCCTTTCTCTCATAAAGATAACTTTTGCAGCATCTGCAGCAGACAACTTTTGAGGAAAATGTGGGAAAAGTAAAATTTGCATTTCTCCTTTTACTACAATGTCATTATGAGCAATCTCTCCTTTTGCCACAATGTTTTCAAAAGTTCTCTGCTACTCCAGAAAATAGGTATTATAGTCAAAAGTTTCAAAACTGTTCAAAACTTGTCTTGAAATATTAGAATCATAATTCCGGGATAAAATTTTCACTTTCCAGTACCATAAACATCTAAATATTGATTGTTTATGCCTCTTTTTACTGGGTAGACATACCTAGTAAGCCAAATTTTGTACATTTTCATGACTTTCAATTATCAGATTTTCAATATTTACCGCCATAATAGTTTTAAACTACTTATTACTTACTTTGTTGTCACTATAGGCAATTTTTGCAGAAGTTTTAACATTTCGACATTTTGATCTCCATCTGGAGTTCAGCCCCTTTTAAATGCTCTTCTCTCCTTTTGTTTTACAGGAAGATGGTCCTGAGTACAGTGATGATGAACTAGATGTGAGTTTAGTAACATTTTAACTACCCGGTTCTCATGCATCACATGAAACATTTGTATATTTATATTTATTTTATTCTTATATAACTGTCTCAGTGCTGTAGTGGTAGAGCGTCCAAAGGGGGTTGGAAACCTGGCTGTGTCATACCAAAGTTGATTGGAAAGTATGTTGTGTGGTGTACTGGTGTGGGAAAACCAGGAAACGCATGAGTAGATGAACTGGTCGCTGTGATATGACTGCAAAATTGTCATACCAAAGACTTTAAAAATAATAATAATGGCTTTCCCTCCTTGGTGCTCAGAATTGTGGGGTGTAAGCATTACTCGCTGGTGTCCAGATAATTAGACCAATAGTGCTGGTGACTTACCCTGATATAACAGATTTCTTTTTTGAAATTGGGGTAAACACCTTCGAAACAAATCATACATATATTAGATTAGGGTTTAGGTAAGGCTTTCCCCACAATATATTTTGTATACTCCCAACTTAACCATCTGTTAACCCTTTCCCTCATACGACAATTCTGCAGCAGATGACTTTGAACATATTTTATAAAAATCTCTAAAATTGAATGGATAACTTATGGCTAAAAGTGGAAAACATTGTGGCAAAAGGAGAAATTGCTCGTTTTGAGCAATTTCTTCTTTTGTCACTGTGTTTTCAAAAAGCCGTCTGTTGCAGAGGCGTCAGAAAGCATATGTATGCGGGAAAAGGGTTGCAAAACCAAAGAGAGTTGTTTCCCTTCACTGCACCATTTACAAATTAAAAAATTGACTTGCTACTCACAATGTAATTTTGTAAAAAATTCAATTAATTAGTCATAATCACGAAATTGGATGTCGCGATGAAATAATCAGTTGATAGGCATTACTTTCGGTGAACACATAGTGAACTTTTTCCCCGTCATACAGAAAACCATGGAATTAGCTTCCAATAAAATCCCATCTTTTTTTTTATGGCAGATTATTGACAACAGAAAGTCCCGTTCAAGGCCGTCGAGTATAGTTGCTATTGATGGTTCTCCCAGAGAAAGATCCGAATCGGAATCTGGATCACGGATTATACCTTCAAAGCCAAGAAGTAGGTTTTATGGTTTTTGTGCACTTTCTTTTAACCTTTTCCCGCTTGCAGATGCATTGCGACATAAATGTAGCAGACCATTCAGAAAGTTCATATACAAAGATATTTCCATAGTTTTACTTAACCCCTTCCCTCATACGACAATTCTGCAGCAGACGACTTTAAAAATATTTTATCAAAATATAGAAAATCTCTATAACTGAATGGATAACCTATGACTAAAATTGGAAAACATTGTGTCAAAAGGAGAAATTGCTCGTTTTGAGCAATTTCTTCTTGTGTCACTATGTTTTCAAAAAGCAGTTTACTGCAGAGGTGTCAGAAAGCATCTATATGAGGGAAAGGGTTAAATGTTTTCATAATCATCTGCTGCAGATTTGTTATATGTGAGATGGGATGGGTTAACCATTTCCCTCATATAGACGCTTTTTGACAAGTTTTTTGAAAACATAGTGACAAAAGAAAAAATTGCTCAAAAAGAGCAATTTCTCCTTTTGCCACAATGTTTTCCACTTTAAGTCATAGGTTATCCATTCAATTATAGAGATTTTCCATTTTTTGAAAAAATTTGTTCAAAGTCGTCTGCTGCAGAATTGTTGTATGCGGGAAAGGATTAATCTATAACCATTGATTTATGTCATAGGTCATGAAGTTTTAGATAATTTAGTAAGGAACTACTATTACAATTTTTAAGATATATTAAACCTTTTCCACACACAACAAATCTGCAGCAGATGACTTAAGCCATCTAAGCCAACATATGGAAATCTTAATAACCTTTATTACAATTATTGAACATTGTTGAAAAAAACATTGTGGCAAAATAAGAAATGATTTCAAAAATCGCTTCAAAAAACGTCTATTTGTTGGGCTAATGAAACTGTTCATATGATACACATGAATTGCAGAAAAGCATCACTTTTTTGGTTTAATTAATCCAATCACGAGTTATCCTCTCTTGACCTTTATTTTCTGTTTAATACATGTATTATCGAAGCAGTTTGTTGGGGGGTATTAAGACACCTTTAACATTTTAACCCTTTCTTGTCTTGCAGACACATTTTGACATGTATGTAGCAGACGACTAGAAAACGTACATAAAGGAGCAAATGCTTAAAAGGAGCATTTTCTATTTTTGTAACAATGTTTTCAATTCTTTTCAATACATATTACTTCTTTTTCAATGATTTTCTGTATTTTTGCCAATGTGTTTTCTGCCATCTGCTGCAGAAGTGTTGTATGTGGGAAAACCCTTTCCCTCATATAGACGCTTTCTTACGCCTCTGCCACAGACAGGCTTTTTGAAAACATATTGACAAAAGAAGAAATTGCTCAAAACAAGCAATTTCTCCTTTTGTCACAATGTTTTCCACTTTTAGTCAAAGGTTATCCATTCAATTACAGAGATTTTTCTATTTGTTGACAAAATATATTCAAAGTCGTCTGCTGCAGAATTGTCGTATGAGGGAAAGGATTAAAGACAGTTATTGTTTATTTTGTTTTTTTGTTGCTATTACCCTTATTTAAGGATGTCAATTCAGAGCTCTAGAGAAGGGGGCGTATTATACAATTATGGACTTTTCAGCTGTTATACATGATGTGATATGCACCAAAAAATTCATTATTGACCGAGGCGATAGCCGAGGTCAATAATGACTTTTTGGTACATATCAACATCATGTATAACAGCTGAAAAGCCCATAACTGTTTTATTGTATAACCCTCAATTTATCATATCGTTTTGATATTGATCAACTTAAAAGAAAACAGAGGACCACTCAAGGAACATTTCTGTTGTATGTTGTATTTCTGTCACATGACTCATGATAACAGTACGTTTTTGACATGATAACAGTCTAAAACGCGCGTCTAAAATGTTGGTAATGCACGTGCATGACGTCATTTAAAAAAATTACGTCACCGGAATGACCACTCGGAAGTTTCCGTGGTCATTCGGAACGCGCCTCGGAAAATTCCGTAGCGTACGGATAAAGGCGAAGGATATTAATAGGCGGCTCGTGGGATTCCCCGGTCTTCCCATGTTACTATTTATAAAACTGGTCAATATCAGAAAAAAACGGTCAATATCGCTAGATATTTTTTCTAAAAAAATACTTTTTAGCCAATGAAAAGGCGTCTATTTATAGGTTATATAATAATACTCGTTATTAACCCTTTACCACATACGAATGCTCTTCTGATGCCTCGGCAGCAGCAGACGACAACGTTTGAAAACATATTAACCCTTTACCTCATACGACAATTCTGCAGCAGACGACTTTGAACGTATTTTGTCAAAAAATAGAAAATCTCCATAATTGAATGGATAACCTATGACAAAAAGTGGAAAAACATTGGGGCAAAAGGAGAAATTGCACGTTTTGTGCAATTTCTTCTTTTGTCACTTTGTTTTCAAAAAGCCATCTGCTGCAGAGGCGTCAGAAAGCTTCTATATGAGGGATGGGGTTAACAAAGGAGAAATTGCTCATGATGAGCAATCTCACCTTTTATTACTATCTTTTCAACTCTTTTTAATAATTAGACTCTTATTTTTGCTAACACGTTTTTCAAAGTCATCTGCTGCATATTTGTTGTATGTGGGAAAGGGATAAATTCTTATCTGATCTCCAGACCCTTGGTTGTGGGCAACTGTCACTCGGGTGTCGAGCAGGTGATCAGGGTTCGATTCCGGTCCGGTCTTACCAAAGACGTAAATAATTGTAGTAATGGCTTGCCTCCTTGGCCTTCGGGTTTTGGGGATAGCATTGTGACTGATTTATCGGTGACAGGATAAATAAAACTGATTTATCAGTGACAGGATAAATAAAATGAATTTATCAGTGCCAGGATAAATAAATACGGTTGTACTGGTCATCTAGCTAGGAAATGCCATAAAATACACTTGAAATACTGTTGACAATGGCGTAAACCACCATTTTAACAAACAAACTAGGTTGTAGGTACTCAAATAAATTGTCACTTTAAGAGGATTCTTTTGAGTACCCATAAGCTATGGTTTCGTTGTGTAGCTGTAAGCCCTTGTTATCTAGACCTCTGATGGTTTCCTCTTGTTTTTCATGTTTTTGTTTATTTGTTGTATTTTAGAGCACCATTTAACCCACCCCACAAGGTTTCGCAATAGTATCAGGAATAGTAAGTGTTGTCCCACCACAATACACGATTCTTGACCCTTTCCCACATACAGACGTGTTATGATGCACCTCTGCAGGAGACGGCTTCTTGAAAACATAGTGACAAAAGAAGAAATTGCACAAAACGTGCAATTTCTACTTTTGCCACAATGTTTTCCACTTTTTGTCACAGGTTATCCATTCAATTATGGAGATTTTCTATGTTTTGACAAAATACGTTCAAAGTCGTCTGCTGCAGAATTGTTGTATGAGAGAAAGGGTTAACCCCGTTCCCACATACAGACAGTTTATGATGCACCTCTGCAGCATACAGCTTTTTGAAAACATAGTGACAAAAGAAGAAATTGCACAAAACGTGCAATTTCTCCTTTTTCCACAATGCTTTCAACTGTTTTCAACAATTAAATGTTGGTTTATAGAGACTTTAATACTTTTGCTTCGACGTATTCCATGTCGTCTGCTGCAGATTTGTGGTATGAGTGAAAGGGTCGGCAAGGTTCCTAGCCTCGTTGAAAATTCAATATGAATAATAATTATTCTATAACATTTTAACCTTCACCCTGATATAGATGACACTAGACAACTAACGACTCGTGATCTGGAGGTCACGGGTTCGATACCCGGTTGCGGCGACATTCTTTCGGGCGATGTTTTTCATTGCCTCTCACCTCTGATCTATGTGAGAAAGTAGTCAGTGGCTTCGAAAGAATGTTGTGTAAGTACTGGTGTGGGAAAGCCAGGAAAACATGGGTAGGTGCACTGACCGCCGTGATATGACCAAAGCTGTTGAAAGCGGCGTTAAACTCCAAACAAACAAACAAAAAAGACAACTAACATGCTGTATGTGTCGTTTATGGGAAGATACACTAAATTCCAAATAACATCTTTTCGACTGTTCACTTTGAATTGAAAACGAGGCTTAGGTAGTCATGAATATTGATTGAGAAAAGTGTATGATTGCATGACACTATTCAATCGCGGTCCCATTGGGATATATCTGTATGATAAAAGACTTCTTGGACTATTGACCCTACCATCTGTGGACTTCTGTTGTGACACTTTTAATTTCTGACCAATTGAGCATGTGACCTTCAAACATTTTTTTTTTAATGTGAATGTTCTTCCAGTGCATGGAATTCAAAATTCGTACTTGTAAGCTCCTTTGAATACTGTAAATCACATAACTATCCCTTTCCCAGTTGCAGACGCATTTCAAAAAAAAAAATAATGCCATTTTCAAGATATTTCATCATGGATGAGACTCACAAAATGAGATACGAATAGCAAATGTCTTAAGGACTTATTATCATTGTTCCTCAATGACTTTCTATGCGAAAGCTAAACCCTTTCCAACCTGCAGAAGCATTTCGACAATCTGAGCACACAACATTTGAAAATGATGAGCAAATTCTCCTTTGGTCGCAATATTTTCAATTCTATTCAATAATTTTAAATTCATTAATAGAGATTTTCTATATTTTAACTATCCCAGTAAATATTTTCAAAGTCGTCCGCTGCAGATTTGTTGTATGCCCCTGAAATCATAGTAATCTCACCCCTTGTGTAGATGCATATATATTACATTGATCGCATGTAATGCATTTTTCTTATTTTGTAACTTGACCTTTTGATTTAACAGAGTCCTGTTATGTTTAGTATAGGAATTAAAGGGGAAAAAAATCATAAGGAATTTGGTCCCCAAGCAGATTTGCCCAGTTTGATACGGTTTTGTACTGTTTGCCAATATGGACCAAAATATCTCTTTAAATGAAAATATAATTGTTGTTTAGAGTTGAAAACATTGTGGCAGATGGAGAAATTGCTCATTATAAGTTATTTCTGGATTTGCCACAGTGTTTTCAAAAGCTGTCTGCTGCAGAGGTGTCAGAAAGTGTCTGTATGTGGGAAAGGATCATGTAGATCTCGGAGATAATACTGATCAATGCAGCATGTGCATGCAGATTCCTTTTATTTGATTTATTTGGGGCGTGGGGCATGTAGGCAAAAAAGTGGAAAATCTCTGTAAATGAAAGGAAAATTATTGAATACATTTTGAACTCATTATTGGCAGAGCTATCAAGGTTTTGGGAGGACTTCAATTTAATATAACCGCTTCCCACATACAATAAATCAGCAGCAGACGACTTTAAAAACATCTAAGCAAAAGCACAGAAAATGAAAGAATAATTATGGAATGAAGTTGGAAACATTGGAAACATTGTGACAAAAGGGGAAATGGCTTGCTTTGAGCAATTTCTGCTTTAGTCACAATGTTTTCTAAATGTCGTCTGCTGCAGAGGGTTCAGAAAGCGTCTTTATGTGGGAAAGGGTTAAGCTTACAGTGTTTTCATGACGGTGGAGGTCCTTTATCATTGTGATAATGGAGAAATTGCTTGAAGCACAGGATCACTTATAGATCTATAGGTTGCAAATTTCATGTTGTAGAATTTTTTTTTAACTGTTAAATCTTTTGTTTTGAATTGTCAAAAGAATTTCCAAAGCGAGTCAATTTGTCAATTCTCATGAGCACCATCAGCGTATTTGAAAACAGTCTGGAGTTTATCAGCCCCCCGACCATTAGATTAACCCTTTCCCTCATATAGACACTTTTTGACGCCTCTGCAGCAGACGGCTTTTTGAAAACATAGTGACAAAAGAAGAAATTGCTCAAAACGAGCAATTTCTCCTTTTGTCACTGTTTTCCACTTTTAGTCATAGGTTATCCATTCAATTATAGGGATTTTTCTTCTTTTTTTTTGACAAAATATGTTTAAAGTCGTCTGCTTCAGAATTGTCATATGAGGGAAAGCGTTATAAGTTCAGGCATACACCAATATTGGCGACGCCCTTTCAACATGGTGTAGCAAGCAAAACGCTATAGGGTCTATAGTTTTCTTCATCATTTATGTGTTGATTCCAAACATCAAGTCGTATTGGTAAGCTCAGTAGTTTATGAAAAGAAATTTTATATTTACTAATTTACTTAATATTCTCCTGGTATATCATGAATGTTCTAATTGTACCGAGAAACCCATGTAATTGCACAAATGATTATTACAAAGTATTATTTAACTCTTTCTTACTTGTAGATTGTTTGCTTGTGGAAAACTTTTGAGGCCATAGTATAGTAATTTCTCCTTTTGCCACAATGTTGTCAAAAGTTGTCTGCTGCAGAGGTTCAAACTGCGTCTACATGTACAAAAGGGGTAAAATTTGTATTCAGGCTAGTGTTACAAGGCCACCATGGCCCTCTTGTTTTATAGTGGAACCTGTGTATAAAGACCACCCATGGGAACATAGCAATTTGGTCTTTGTTCACAGGTCATTTATGCAGAAAATGAGTAAATTGGAAAAAGAAAAAAAATGTGGTTGCTATTCCCAGGTGGTCTTTATCACAGGTTTGACTGTATTTGAACACATACAGAACAAAACACAAACTTGAATTAAGCCTGTTCATTGCAAAAGGTACAAGTATATATTATATGTGAACAGTGTAGTTGCCAATCAGTACCTTTAGAATATACACAAGATGACAGTAGCTTCAAACAAGAAATACGTGAAAAGTGCAGATTTCAGATTAGACTGCAGATGCACATGTATGCTGATCTGGATCTACATTGTTCACAAAAGCCAACTTGTACATTTTCCCATGGTTTGGCTCAATTTATGTCAATTTATGTCAAAATCCACAAGGAAGTTGATAATACAATATATAAGTTAACCCTTTCCCTCATATAGACGCTTTCTGATGCCTCTGCAGCAGACAGATATTTGAAAACATAGTGACAAAAGAAGAAATTGCACAAAACGTGCAATTTCCCCTTTTGCCACAATGTTTTCAACTTTTTGTCATAGGTTATCCATTCAATTGTGGAGATTTTCTATGTTTTGACAAAATACGTTCAAAGTCGTCTGCTGCAGAATTGTCGTATGCGGGAAAGGGTTAAATATAAAATTATTACATTTTGAATTAATTAATTTTAACAGAGTTTGCAGATTATTTAAATGGTAAGATAAATTGTGTGGTGTTGTTTATTCATTGTAATTTATTTGTTTATGTGTCACCTATCCTTGGCAGAGAGACACTAAGGGGTCAGTCCTCTGTCCCATCAACCTGTCTCGTCTTTTTCGATATGCTTACACTTATTTTGTTTTTTTTAAAAAAAATAAGGGAAACAAGAAAGCTTATTTTGGTTACTTTACCATTGTTTGTCATACTGTCATGTAATTTGTTACTTGAATAGTTTATGGGCTGGTGACACATATATATATATATATATGTTACTTTAGTTTCTTATAATGACAACAATCTCGTAGTGCTATTAATAATGTAAACCCTATCCTACATAGACGCTTTTTGACACCTGAAAACATTGTGGCAAAATGAGAACTTGCTCATGATAAGCAATTTGGCCTTTTGCAATAATGTTTTCATTTCTGTTCAATGATTATCTTGTCATCTAGAGAGATTTTCCAAATTTTTGCCAAGATGTTTGCAATGTTGTCTGATGCATAGGCGGATGGGATATTGTTTTGGTGTTGGCTGTCTGGAATCATATTTAACCCTTTCCCACATACAACGAATCTGTAGCAGACGACTTTGAAAACATCTTTTAAATCAAAAATGTAAAAAATCTCCATTAATGACAGTTTAATTATTAAATATAGATTTGAAAACATTTGTGGCAAATGGTGAAATTGCTCATCATGAGCAATTTTACATTTGCCACACTGTTTTCAAAAGTCGTCTGAAAGCGTCTATATGTGGGAAAGGGTTAAAAGACATGGTTGACAGGATTTGAGTAAAACTATATGGATATGTTTACCACCATAGGGAAATGTCAGACAGCCAGTTTCGAGTTATGTCCAATTTAACTTATATTGTACATTAAAAATAACATGGAAAAGGGAAATAACCTCCTTAAAATAATGCCTAAAGCATAATTACTGGAAAGAGATGTTGATACTGTGGCCCAAAGGGCTATTGCCACAATGTTTGCAGATGAGTCAAAATGCGTAAGGGTGAAGGTTCAATGTTTATGCCCCTACTTCAGAAAATCTCTGGCACATATTGCTTTGTCTGTTTGTGTTTGTTCATTTGTGATAACTTGTAGAATTTGCCATAACTTACAAATAACCTACACAAGTGTTTTGAAATGTTACATTGTTTTTTTTTCGTGAAAATGAAGCTGAATCATACCTCTTTTTCTTATTACACATTTTTGAACTTTCAGAGTTTTAGTTCAATTTCTAAAAATTCAAAAACTAATGTGATTTTCTGGACAAAAATAATATTGTGTTATTATTATATATACATGTATATATTAGTATGTATATTTTTATCCCCCGCTTTTTCGAAGAAAAAAAGGGGGGTTATTAATTTCGGTTTGTCCGTCTTAAGGGCTAGGCCAAGTTCGTGTTCACTTTCGGCGGACTATATTTGGTGGAGTTATGGCCCCTTATTTAACAAAAAATGTTGTTTCTTGCTGTTTCCATGCAATAACTGCCACAAATGTAAACCGTTTTCTTTCAAACTTAGTAACAAGGTTAAATGCCTTAAGGGCTAGGACAAGTTTGATCGTCACTTTCGGCGGACTTTATTTAGTGGAGTTATGGCCCTTTATTTAACAAAAAAAGTTGTTTCTTGCTGTTTCCGTGCAATAACTGCCACAAATGTGAACCGTTTTTTTTCAAACTTGGTAACAAGGTTAAATGCCTTAAGGGCTAGGCCAAGTTCGATTGTCACTTTCGGTGGACTTTATTTAGTGGAGTTATGGCCCCTTATTTAACACAAAATGTTGTTTGTTGCTGTTTCCGTGCAATAACTGCCACAAATGTGATTTTTTTTTTTTTTCAAACTTGGTAACAAGGTTAAATGCGTTAAGGGGCTAGGCCAAGTTTGATCGTCACTTTCGGTGGACTTTATTCGGTGGAGTTATGGACCCTTATTCAACAAAAAATGTTGTTTCTTGCTCTTTCCGTGCAATTACTGCCACAAATGTTACTTTTTTTTTTTCAAACTTGGTAACAAGGTTAAATGCCTTAAGGGCTAGGCCAAGTTCGATCGTCACTTTCAGCGGACTTTATTCGGTGGAGTTATGGCCCCTTATTTAACAAAAAATGTTGTTTCTTGCTGTTTCCGTGCAATAACTGCCACAAATGTGAACCGTTTTTTTTTTCAAAATTGGTTACAAGGTTAAATGCCTTAAGGGCTAGGCCAAGTTCGATCGTCACTTTCGGTGGACTTTATTCAGTGGAGTTATAGCCCCTTATTTAACAAAAAATGTCGTTTCTTGCTGTTTGTGGCAATAACTGCCACAAATGTGAACCGTTTTTTTTTTCAAACTTGGTAACAAGGTTAAATGCCTTAAAGGCTAGGCCAAGTTCGATCGTCACTTTCGGTGGACTTTATTCGGTGGAGTTATGGCCCTTTATTTAACAAATTCTTGTTGTTTCTGTGCAATAACTACCATATATGTGAACCGGTTTTTTTCAAACTTGGTAACAAGGTTAAATGCCTTAAGGGCTACGCCTAGTTCGATTGTCACTTTCGGTTTGCTGTTTCCGTGCAATAACTGCCACAAACTTGGTAACAACCTAGGCCAAGTTCGTTTAATTTACCCTGTAATACATGTTCAATAAAAAGACTACTGACATACATGTATAAACCTAACCTCAACATTTTCCTACAATATTTCCTGCAAGCGGGGGATATAAATTTCATGAATTTGCTTGTTTTGTTTGTTTTTTGTTCTTTTTTTTATTTTCATATTTTCTTACACATATATGTATTCTGTATACAGCCTTATCGATATTTTATATATATATATGTATACATGTTGTATTATTACCTCATGTCACAGTTAATCCTTTCCCATATACAACAAATCTGCAGCAGGCAATACTCTTGGCTAAAATTGGAAAAATCTATGTTAATAAAACTATATGATTGAAAAGAGTTGAAAACATTGTGACAAAACTATTAATTGCTTATAATGTGCAATTTCCCCTTTTGTCACATTGTTTTCTAAAGGTGTCTGCTGCAGATGAGTCAAAACTTGTCTGTAAGAGGGGAAGAGGATTAACATGTGCAGATATTGTGAATAAACTTTGTAACTTATAATATCATTAATATAGGGGAGGGCAAACAGTGTTTAACAAATACTTCTCTAATTATACCCCCCCCCCCCCCCCCCCCTTCGAAGAAGAGGGGGTTTATAGGAGTCACTGTGTCAGGCTGTCAGTCGGTCGGAAGCCATATTTTGTCCAGCCTATTTCTTACAAACCACTGGGTGGAATTCAATAAAAATTTACATGAAGCTTCTATACCAAGAGGAGATGTGCATATCCTAAAGGTCTTACAATTGCATGTTATTTTACAGAGTTATTGCCCTTTTACTTATTAAGTTATGGTGTAGGTCAAGGCGCTGTTTTGGGGGTATTTATCATCTTCAGTGATAGTTCTAGTTACCTTTAGTATTGATAATGCCAAGTCCCAGTAGTTCAGTAGTTCAGTTGGTAGCGATGCGGACTGTCAATCATAGGCTTGTGAGTTTGAACCAAAGCTCAGTCAACATTCTTTCCGATGTTTGACAAACGTCAATGGGATAATCATCTTCCGCCAATGGGGCAACGGTCTAGATGAAAAAGCAGCCAGCTGCATGGAAAGAATGTTGTGTGGAGTACTGATGTGAGAAAGCCAGGAAACACATGGGTACACATGTCATGTGAACTGGCTGTGGTGACATGACTGAAAAATTTGTTAAAAATGGCATTTAGTAAATCAAGCAATAGGATACATTATATTTTAATAAAATTATACTCTGTCTAGCATTATGTTCAATGATGCTTGAATTTGGTGAATTGTAAGATTTTATTTACGTACATGCTGTCTTAATATTCCAGGATTTTTGTGCATTGTCAGATATTGTTTAAATACATTTAATTTTGCACGATTTTACCCATTTTAATCTTTTATTGACATGCATGAATGTTGGCGTCTTATGCCATGGCAATGTGGAACATAGGTTCAGTCACCACTTTCATTTAGTGACATTGAGGCATGGGGCACACATGCCACTTTGAACACTCCTGTGGTTATTATACCCCCAGATACATAGTATATGGGGGCTATATAGGAGTCATGCTTGTCGGTCGGTTTGTCGGTCTGTTGATCTGAGGACATTTCTTGTGAACACTATTTCTCAGCAACCCTTGGTCCGAATTCAATATAACTTCACAAGAATGATTGATACCAAGCCTAGTTGTGCATATTGTTGGTGTGTTGCACTGGAATTATTTTTAAATGAGTTATGGCCCCTTGAATTTCTCATACATATGTATATTGTCAGGCACCAGCTGGGGGTATTCATCACCTTCAGTGATATTTGTAGTTTGTAAGATTTAAATTACATACATGCAATCTGTCAATGCTGCACGGATTTTTCTTGTTTTAAGCTTTTATTTACATGCATGAATTTTTGTGTCTTATGCCATGACAATGTGAAACATAGGTTTGCTCTCTCAGTCATCAGTGCATCTCATTTTCTTTTACTAGTAGGAGATACACATGTCCCTTCAAACACCATTGTGTTTGTTTTAAGATTTAGTTTGTATACTTGCAATGTGCAATGTTGCATGGATTATGTGCATTGTTTGATTAAAGTAACCCTTTCCCACTTACAACAAATCTGCAGAAGATGACTTATAAAACATCTAGGCAAAAACATGGAAAATCCCCAATAATGAAGATATAATTACTGAAAAAAAAAGTTGAAAACATTGTAGCAAAAGAAGAAATTGCTCGTTTTGAGCAATTTCTTCTTTTGTCATATTGTTTTCGTAATTCGTCTGCTGCAAAGGCGTCAGAAAGCGTCTATAAATGTTGCATGAAATGAATTTATTTACCTTGGATTATAGGAAGAATAATTGATATAAGTACAGCTCCAATTTTACACTTTCCAACTTGCAGACACATTTTGACGCATCTGCAGCAGACAAATTTTGAAAACCTTGTGGTTTAACCCTTTCCCAGATATAGACGCTTTCTGACGCCTCTGCAGCAGACAGTTTTTTGAAAACATAGTGACAAAAGAAGAAATTGCACAAAACGTGCAATTTCTCCTTTTGCCACAATGTTTTCCACTTTTTGTCATAGGTTATCCATTCAATTATGGAGATTTTCTATTTTTTGACAAAACATGTTCAAAGTCGTCTGCTGCAGAATTGTCGTATGAGGGAAAGGGTATAAGGAAAGTTTGATCACTAAGAGTGAAAGACTACAGAAATATATCCGTGAAATGGTAAATGACCTCATAATTTAGGGCACTGCACTTCAATTCTCTCATTTTAAAAAAGTGCTTTACACTTTTGTTATGGCCCCCTCCTCATAAAATTGAGGGGGACATATAGGTTTACCTACCCTTGACAGACCATCTGTTGTGTCTGTGTGTGCGTACGTCAAATATGACAAATATATAATGATTGCCGCTAAAATTTTATATACACTGTCAACCCTTTCCCTCATACGACTTTGAACATATTTTGTCAAAAAGTAGAAAATCTCTATAATTGAATGGATAACCCATGACTAAAAGTGGAAAACATTGTGGCAAAAGGAGAAATTGCACGTTTTGTGCAATTTCTTCTTTTGTCACTATGTTTTCAAATAGCCGTCTGCTGCAGAGGCGTCAGAAAGCATCTATATGAGGGAAAGAGTTAAGGAAAATCTGTGTTAGCAGTCAACTGTACTGAGAAACCAACCAGTTTTAACCCTTTCCCACATTCGGAAGCTTTCTGAGACGCCTCTACAGGCAGACGACTTTCGAAAACATTTTGACTAGGGGAAATTTCTCAAAATGAGCAATATTTTCCTTCTGCCATATTGTTTTTCAAATTTTTGTTGTTAGAAACTATAAGGAATCCGCTGTGGTCGAGTGGTTAGCGTCAGGGATTTCGAAACCGGGTGTCCCGGGTTTGATCCCCAGTCGCGGCACTACGGTCATAGTGGAGTGCCCTTGGGCAAGGCACATTTTCTAGCCTAGTACTGGTTTGTTTACCCAGGGATCATGAATAATTAAATTTAAATGCGCGCTAAATGACCTTAGCTGTTGATGCGCCGTAAAACAATATACATTCAGTTAGAAACCATACTTTCATTTGTAAAGATTTACCGTAGTTTTGCCTAGATGTCTTCAGAGTCATCTGCTGAAGATGTGGGAAAGGGTTATCCTGCCTATACTTAGATAGGAATTGTATTTTACATTTGACCTCTATGCTGTTGCAACCTGGGAAACTGACAGCTTATCCCTTTCCAACATACAAGAAACCTGCAGCAGATGACTTTGAAAAAATCTTGGCAAAAATATGGAAAATCTATATAAATGCAAGTATAATTTTAGAATACAGTTGAAAACATCATGAGCAATTTCTTCTTTTGCCACAATGTTTTCAAAAGTCGTTTTCTGCAGATGTATTTAGAATTCACGTTGGCAAAGGGTTAAACCAGGTATGACTGTAGCTCACTTTTTTCACCTATTTTGACCTTGAACTTTGCTCTTTTTACAGTTCCAGGTTACATGAGCCACTCTAGTCAGTCACTCCCCGTCGCCACTAGTCAGAAGTCTCCCGACAATCCACCCCTTCCCCAAGAGGCTTGAAGAAACCTCCCCACCCACTTCCCGTCAATTTTAGCAACAATAACATCGGGCCAATGGGAAACCCATCAGGGACCAATCATACGCGGACCACGTCCGATCCAGAAGCCGATATTCCTTACGTATTACATCGTCGGACGCCCTCGGAACCCCCGCCACGACCATTGCCACTTGATGCCAGAAACACCATTAGTATTCCATTGAGTAAGTTGTCTGGATATGAGCTGTCCCGCAAAAAACCCAACATTGTTGACTGCGTAAAGTATCGACCCAGATCAGCCTAAGCATACCATGCAGGCTTACCTGGATAGACACTTCGCCTTCTGTGAATTTTCTGTTTCAGGAATCATTAATCTATACTTATATTTCCCTGAGACGGAATGTGTCAGTTCGGATCAGTCTGCACAGGCTGATCTGGGTCGATACATAATGCAGACGCCATAATTGTGGTTTTCTCGAGGTTTTAACACTTTACCACATTCAACAAATCTTCAGTAGTTGACAACGAAAACATTGATTTTTCAGTCATATCAAGGCAGCCAGTTCACCTACTCATGTGTTTCCTGGCTTTCTCACACCAGTACTCCACAGAATATTTTTTGCAAGCAACTGGCTGTATTTTCCATATAGAATGTAAGCCCATTGGTAGCAGACGAATGACACTTGTCACAGTGCCTTTTGTCAAATTTCGGAAAGAATGTTGGCCGAGCTTGGGTGCGAACTCACAACCCCTGGATTGACAGCATGCGTCCCTACCAACTGAGCAACAGGGGATCGACAGACTAAAGAAAATCTCTATAAAAGGAAGTACCATTATTGAATAGAGGACAAAAGAATGAGACAAAAGGAGATAGTGCTCTTAACCCTTTCCCAAAAAGGAGATAGTGCTCTTAACCCTTTCCCCAAAAGGAGATAGTGCTCTTATACCTTTCCCTCATATAGACGCTTTCTGACGCCCCTGCAGCAGACGGCTTTTTGAAAACATAGTGACAAAAGAAGAAATAGCTCAAAACAAGCAATTTCTCCTTTTGCACCAATGTGTTTGTGTGGAAAAATCCCAAAGGCAGAACCCGTTCAACATGGGACCTTTGGTACGAAAGGCCGATGTTCCAACATCTTTCACCTTGATCGGATCGAATACTGTTGAATTCATTGATAGGCTTATTATTACATTCATTTCTTTTTTTTCAGACAGTCTTCCTCCCAAGCCAGGAACAGAGTAAGTACTTAACTTCATTCTTAAACCTTTCCCACATAAAAGATGGCTTTCTGATGCCTCTGCAGCAGAAGATTTATGTTACCATTGTTGCAAAAGGCAATCTGAGAAAATTAGCCAGATCAGCCTATGCAACTGTGCCATCTGATCGGTGTCATCCCTCTTTAACCCTTTCCCTCATACGACAATTCTGCAACAGACGACTTTGAACATATTTTGTCAAGAAATAGAAAATCTCTATAATTGAATGGATAACCTATGACTAAAAGTGGAAAACATTGTGGCAAAAGGAGAAATTGCTCGTTTTTCAAAAAGCTGTGCTGCAGAGGCTTCAGAAAGCGTCTATATGAGGGAAAGGGTTATAATCTAGTTTTAAAGATTACTTGGAAACCTGTAGTTTGGTAATGACCAGAAACTAACTATACCTGTCAATACGCAATTTGATTCTAAAATTACCATTTATTACGACCTTGCTCCAAAACCTATAAAATGTTTCTCTGTGTTCAAGATCTATGCTCTTAATTAATGAAATCTTTTTTGAAGCATAGAGTTCATTTCTGAGCATAGTCAAACCTGTACTAAAGACCGCCTTCGAATACCAATTCCCTGTCTATAGCAACCACACTATCCAATTACTCATTTACTACATAAATGACCCTGTAAATAAGGACCACTTGTAAACAAAGACCAGATTGTTGCCTTCCCATGATTGGTCTTTATATACAGGTCCCACTGTATTCATAAATTATGTTTTATTTTATTTCCACAGTCCGGACAAGCCAGCTGTCCCACCTCGGCCGCGAACAAATTCAGCCAGTGAAGGTATGAATCGCTTTTTAATTATGATGATATCATCGCCATTATTATCTTCATTATTATCACATTTTCAATGCATTATGGGAAAAGGCGAAATAGCTTCAATAGAGTTATTTATCTCTTTCCGATAAGTTTCGTAAATCTGTATAAAAATGATACCTCCATTAATTTGTCTGTGCCATTTCTTTTCTTAGATGTTTTCAAAGCAGACCAATAAAGAATTTACCTTTTCTCACATACGAAAAATCAACAACAGACAAGTTTGAAAACATCTAGGCACACATTTGGAATATCTTGATCAATAAAACTTTAATTTGGAATAAATTTGAAAAAGTAGAAATTGCTTATGATGAGCTACAGATTAGTTTTTATGTAGGGAAGGGAGGGTTAAAAAAGGTTTTAAAAAAATGATTTTGTTTGAAATGCTTGATGTTAAGGTTACCGTAAACAGGAACGTAGATACGAGGGATAAGCAACCCCACCTGTACATCTGTTATCTGTACTGGTTAAAATATCACATGGAGGAATACAATTGTCCATATTTTCTCATTTTGTTGCCTATAAAACTTTAAGTCATATTTGGCACATAAACAAAACATACATATTCTGAAAGCTTAAGAATTCAAGTAACAGATACATTGAACAACTGGAATTTCTTTGTAATTTGAAAAATGACTGGTTTCAAAGACACAGGTATTGTGATTTTTGAATTTTAATTATTTTGTTCCAAAAATTAATAGACTGACATTAATCATAAGGATAAAAGATTATCAAAACATGTAATTCATTTGAATTTTTTTATCTATTGCAGTAGATGAATATTTAAAATTCCAGAAAATATCTTCGTTTTTGTCTTATCTTCAATAGTTTTGAGTTTTACTTGCTACAAATGTTGGGACGGGTGATATTTTAGTATACAATTTGTCTACGTCCCTGCTGTAACCAATTATCTGATCATTAAGAACATTTCCATGGGAAATGGAATTTCTGAACAGTGTAAGTTCTGATCCTCCTGTATCGTCTTTGCAGTCTTTTCAGAATCAATACAAGTTGACAGAAACGTCATACATGCATTTCTGAACAGTGTAGATGTTGATCAGACTGCAAGCTGATCTGGATCTACACTGTTCATAAAAGCCAAGAGTGGGCCTCTCATTTTGTAATTGTTATAACAAATGTGCCGACTTTTTTACTTTAACCCTTTCCCACATATAGACGCCTTCGTAGCAGACGACTTTTGAAAATATTCTAACAAAAGAAGAAATTGCTCAAAATGAGCAATTTCTCCTTTTGACACAACTCTATTCAAGAAATATATCTTCATTTAGGCAGACTTACCATATTATTGTTGAGATGTTTTCAAAGTCGTCTGCTGCAGATTTGTTGTATGTGGGAAAGGGTTAAAATCGTTATGTATTGAAATCTTGGATTAAAAACATTTGTGTAGTGCCAAGTTATCCTCTTATATTGAAATCCTACCAAGGTTTAGAATGTCTTATAAATCCTGTAGTTTGGAAATTGTCTTTTATTGAATTCCTACATTCCTCTGACTGTCTTATAAATTATGTATTTGGCCTGTTATTTAAATCCTTCCAACCTTTATCCTTTCCCTCATATAGACGCTTTCTGACGCCTCAGCAGCAGACGGACTTTTGAAAACATGGCGACAAAAGAAGATATTGCTCAAAACAAG
The DNA here is from genome assembly GCA_031761405.1 of Serripes groenlandicus. Classification (NCBI taxonomy): domain Eukaryota; kingdom Metazoa; phylum Mollusca; class Bivalvia; order Cardiida; family Cardiidae; genus Serripes; species Serripes groenlandicus. Next base: position 46,539,095 of record JASEVX010000013.1, read on the forward strand.
CAATTTCTCCTTTTGTCACCATGTTTTCAACTCTATTCAATTATTGTTGTTTCATTTAAAGAGATTTTCTGTGCTTTTGCTTAGACATTTTCAAAGTCTTCCGCTGTAGATTTTGTTTTATGTGCGAAAGGTTAACCAATTCACTGGAAAAAGTAAGTCTTTGACTTATGTTAATTATTGGAAAGTATGTTGGCTAAGCTTTAACTTTAACTTTCAAACCCTGGATTGACAACCCTCTCGATTATCAAATGACTTATGGCAATAACTATTAAGGTTAATATTAAGGCAAGGTTATTTCACAACAGCTTATCTTTCCGATAATTTTAGAGGCTTTGCCTTAAATCATATTTCCTTTAATTCCAGACAGCAGACGGAACACAGACATGGACCCTGATTTTGATGTCCCTCCACCTATACCAGCCCCTAGAAAGGTAATGGTTTTGTTATCTCCTGCCAAAGGCAGATGGGATATTGGTTTGCCATTGTCCATCCGTCCAAAGCCATACGAAAGCATGGCTTGATAGATTTTATTAACCTTTTCCCTCATGTAGATGCTTTCTGACGCCTCTGCAGAAGACGACTTTTGAAAACTTTGTGCCAGAAGAACAAATTGCTCAAAATGATTTCTCCTTTTACCACAAAGTTTTCAACTTTTTGAAGTCGTCTGCTGCCGATGTGTTGTATGTGGGAAAGGGTTAAAACAACATGGAAATGTTAACGTCTGACAGCCAGTCCACTAAGATTGCCTCAGAAACACCAGAGCTTTGTCAACTTGAACTAATATTATATATGTCCTTAACCCTTTCATTAACCCTTTCCCCCCATATGACAATTCTGCAGCAGACGACTTTGAACATATTTTGTCAAAAAATAGAAAATCGCTATAATTTACTTTACAAGCAATTACTTGTTTGTTTCACACATGTAATTATAAATTGGGGAAGACTTCCCTTATCAAAAGTTCAATGGTAAACACAGTTTATATGAGCCTGTCCTTGGGAAAAGGTGCAAGTTGACTGGTGTGAACATTGTAGATCCTGTTCCTAATCAACATCTGCGTTCACTGTATGATCACTATCTGCCTTTTACCCATTGAGAGGATCATTTGGAGCCTTGATGCACTGATTTGACTAAGGCATTTAGATATCAACTAAGACAGTCTATCAAAAGTAAATGAACAAGATAGGGATTAATGAATGTTGCTGTTGTATTGAAATCCAGAAGATTTTAGAGATTATCTATTATGCTTTATCCTCAGGTATATATCGAGGGCTTGGCGTAAAACGGTTGTAAGTAAAAACCTATTTTGAAAACCCTAGTTTAGGGGTCATTTTGACAATTTTGTAAACAATGCAAATTTAGGTGCCATTGCTCAGAAAGAGCAATGGCAATGGCACCTAAATTTTCATTGTTTACCAAGAAAAAAACATTTAACGTTTATAAAGACATTATGGCGAGGTGATTAACCTTGGTAAAAAAAAAACAATTTTAGTTACAACCGTTTCACGCCAAGCCCTCGATATGTACAGTAAAGCCTGATTTCATTCATAACACTATTGATGCCCTCTGAATGAAAGGCTTTTACCAAAGTAATCTATTATAATCCTCACCATCTTCATGACAGGTGAAAAAGCCGACTTTTCGACGATGCGAGGCAATGTATGACTGTGATGCGGACAACGAGGATGAACTTACATTTAGAGAAGGGGAGGTAATCATTCTTTTACGCGAAGAGGAAGAAGAATGGTGGGTAAGTTATCGTTCCTGGTACACTTTTACTTTTGTTTATTTAAATTTTCCGTCATTGTTTGTCTAAAACCAGGAATCCGCCGTAGTCAAGTGGTTAGCGTCGGGGATTTGAAACCGGGTGTCCCGGGTTCGATCCCAAGTCGCGTCATGACGGTCATGGTTGAGTGCTCTTGGGCAAGGCACATTTTCTAGCCTAGTACTGGTTTGTTTACCCAGGGATCATGAATAAGTGAACTGTCGCCATGATATAACTGAAATAATGTTGACAGCGGCGTAAAACTCCAATAAAACAAAAAAATGTCTAAAACCAGTTTCACCAGGGCAGCTATAGGTTAACCCTACTCCATCTGATAGTCAGTGTTTGTCAAATAGATGGACTAGACGGTAATTCAGAAACTATAAGGGCTAGGTTTACCCTTTCCCGCATACAGCAAATCTGCAGCAGACGACTTTGAAAATGTCTACTAAAAATTATGGAAAATCTCTGATTGTAGGTATAATTCCTGAAAAAAGTTGAAAACATTGTGGCAAAAGGAGAAATTGATTATTTTGAGCAATTTCTCCTTTTGTCATCATTTTTTCAAAAGTCGTCTGCTGCAGATGTGGCAAAATGCGTCTATAGGTGGGAAAGGGTTAATAAAACTAAGTATGTGCTTAGCGGGTAATTAAGAGATTAGGAACATTAATAATAAGAATGTCTAAACTGGTATGAAATTCAATTTACTTTTGAACAGACCGATGGTGTTGTGATAGAGCGTCTGCCTTGGGTGTCTGAGTTGCAGACGCGATGGTTATGTCTTTCCCTCCTTCGCACTCAGGATTGCGGGGTTTGCATAATGACTGACTCACTGGTGTCAGGATAAATGGACCTGTAGTACTGGTAACTTACCCAGGAATCCTGTGATGTAAAGATGTTGACACTGTCGTAAAATAAATTACAAACGAACAGAATAAACTGTTAACCCTTTCCCTCATACAACAATTCTGCAGCAGACGACTTTGAACATTATTTGTCAAAAAATAGAAAATCTCTTTAATTCAATTGATAACCTATGACTGAAAGTGGAAAACATTGTGTCAAAAGGAGAAACTGCTCGTTTTGAGCAATTTCTTCTTTTGTCACTATGTTTTCAAAAAGCCGTCTGCTGCAGAGGCGTCAGAGAGCGTCTATATGAGGGAAAGGGATAATACATATGAGCCTGTCAATGGGAAAAGGTACATGATGACTTTTGTGTAGACCCAGATCAGCATGGGGCATTTATGGAGATAATCTACTTTGAAAGCAGTTGGAGGATAAAATCCAACAACTGAAAATTGGCATGTATGTTTTGCATGTAAAGTAGAAAACCTTGTAACAATAGAAATTGGGCAATAACTCTTTTTCCTACATTGTTTCCAAATGTTATTTCATTAGGAAAGGGATTAACAATTATCTTCGATTAATGAAAACAACTGAGCAAAATCTTTATAAATGAGACTGAAAGTATTGTCATCAAATAGAGTTGCAAACTGTGGTCAATTCTCGTTTTATCACAATGTATCCAAAAGTCGTCTTCTTCAGATACGTTAAAATGCATCAACATGAAGGAAAGGGTTATCTACAGTTCTGTTTTGTTCTGTTTTTTTGTAGGAAGGGGAGGTTGAAGGTCATCCGAACCGAAAAGGATTATTTCCTATCAGCTTTGTGAAGCCTCTACCTGACTGAATCAATGTTTTATAGAGATATCAAGTCCTTTCAAGGTTTTATAGAGATATCAAGTCCTTTCAAGGTTTTATAGAGATATCAAGTCCTTTGAAGGGTTTTTATAGAGATCTCAAGTCCTTTCAAGGTTTTATAGAGATATCAAGTCCTTTAAAGGTTTTATAGAGACATCAATCCCTTGAAGGGTTTTTAAGCCTTTTCCTGATACGAAAATTCCACAGCAGACGGCTTTGAACATATTTTATCCAAAAAATAGAAAATCTCTATAATTGAATGGATAACCTATGACTAAAAGTGGAAAATATTGTGGCAAAAGAAGAAATTGCTCGTTTTGAGCAATTTCTTCTTTTGTCACTATGTTTTCAAAAAGTGGTCTGCTGCAGAGGCGTCAGAAAGGGTTAAAGTAATAGACAATGTTCACTTTGTTTTTATTTGTCAACCTTGATACTTCTCCTAGATACACACAACTTTTGACGGGTTTGCAGCAGACGCAATCTGAAAACATTGCGGGAAATAAAATAAAAAGTGCTAAAACCAACTGTTTCTCCTTATCCAACAATGTTTTCATCACTGTTTCAAAGGTTTACCTCAAATATTCTTAATATTTCAAAAAACTTCTTCAGATGAATTCAAAGCAGACGTCTCTTGACCTTTTCCAACTTGCAGACGCATTTTGATGAATCTGTGGCAGACAACTTAATGAACAGTTTCTCCTTTTGCATCAATGTTTTCAACTATATTTAATAATGATGCTTTCATTTAGAGATTCTTCAAATGTTTGCCTATAAATTTGAAAAGTGTTCTGCTTAAGATTCGCCTGCAAGTTGGAACAATGTAGATTGTACTTGCCATTAAAGTCAAAGTCAGAGGTCGTCTTTCATCGGGAGTGACTTGAATTATGATATTATTGTATTTATAACTTTGTAATAGATACATCTATATGTTTTGGTTATTTATCCTATTCAATATAAAGCATAGATGTATATAAGTACACATTTGTTCCTGGTATATACCAGTGTAATATTACCCCAACAAATGAAGGTTTGGGGGAGGGGGGAGTTATATAGCCTTTCATTCTGTCCATCTATCTGTTGGTTTTCACAATGTCCAGACGATAACTCATAAAAGGAAAGGGTTGATGGATATTAATCCTTTCCCTCTTATGACAAATCTGCAGCAGACGACTTTGAACATATTTTGTCAAAACCTGGAAAATCTCTATATTTGAATGGATAACCTATGACTAAAAGTGGAAAACATTGGGTCAAAAAGAGAAATTACTCGTTTTGAGCAATTTCTTCTTTTGTCACTATGTTTTCAAAAAGCCATCTGCTGCAGAGGCGTCAGAAAGCGTCTATATGAGGGAAAGGGTTAATAATATTTATTGCACGGGTTAAAAACCATGAAATACAGGTCAAGTTCGCCATTGGTTACAAACCACTAATATTTGATGGTGTTTGGACAATAGCTTGTGAAAAGGATGATGGGTTTAAATACTATATGGTACATTGGTTTAACCCTTTTCCTCATACGACAATTCTGCAGCAGACGACTTTGAACATATTTTGTCAAAGAATAGATTATCTCTATAATTGAATGGATTACCTATGACTAAAGGTGGAAAACATTGTGGCAAAAGGAGAAATTGCTCGTTTTGAGCAATTTCTTCTTTTGTCACTATGTTTTCAAAAAGCGGTCTGCTGCAGAGGCGTCAAAAAGCGTCTACCTGAGGGAAAGGGTTAAGACTACATGTATAAGATACAGATGAAGTTCGATTTATGTTACAAACCACCTTTTTAATCTTTTTCAACTTGGAATTTATAAAAAAAAAGGAAAACATTGAACAGACAATAACTCATGAAACGGATGAAAGATTTTAAGATATTTGATACCTTGATTCAAGACTATAACTTACAGGTTAAGTTTGACTTTTGTTACAAATATAAATTTTGATGAGTTATGGCCCCTTTTCAACTTATAATTTGTCAAAAATAAAGGGTCTGGACAATAACTCGTGAAAGGGTACACCACTACTACATATGTGTGATATATGCTGTTATGATCTTACATCATCTCAATACATATGAATGATATGGGCATATCATCTTCCATCATCTACATACATTTATATGATATATGCTGTAATGACATTTCATCATCTACATATATGTGTGTGGCATTTGCTGTAATGATCTTACATCATCTACATATATGTGTGTGGTATGTGCTGTAATGACATTTCATCATCTACATACCTTTATATGATATGTGCTGTAATGATCTTACATCATCTACATATATGTGGTTGGCATTTGCTGTTATGATCTTATATCATCTACATACATTTATATGATATATGCTGTAATAACATTTCATATATGTGTGTGGCATTTGCTGTTATGATCTTACATCATCTACATACATTTATATGATATATGCTGTAATGACATATATATGATTAATATCTTTCATCATCTAAATATATGTGTGTAATATATCATCAATGTACGACTCATATTTTGTTCTCTTATGTACAATATATGACATGATATTATGATGTTATGCAATCTACATACATTTGGGTTCATATAAGTTCTTTATGTATTAAAAACGTACATGCTGTAGGAAAATATCTACATATGTATGATATTTTGATCCTGTATTACACATTATCCTTTTTGATCTACATAATTAAAATGTACATATGATTTTTTTTCTTTGTGAATAACACATTATGTATACATTGTATGTGTTGTTTGAAAGAAACTGATCTACATATGTATGATATGTTGATCCTGTATTACACATTATCCTAAAGGAAAATATGTGATATAACACAATGTACATATGATTTTCTTTGTGAATAACACATTATGTATACATTGTATTTGTTGTTTGAAAAAAAAAATTCTACATATGTATGGTATGTTGTTCTTGATGTAACATTGCTGTGCTGTTGTATGGATATATTTGATCTATATATAAATAAATATATCTATCTTGTTTTTTACACATACATAATATATGTGCTGTTATACACATAATGATACAAATACACATTTGGTTTGCTATAATATTTATATTCTTTCTTTTAGCATATGAGATTAACTTGTTTCCACATACACCAGCTTTCTGACACATCTGCAACAGGTGCCTTTTGAAAACATTTTCCTTTTGACGCAACGACAACAAAAGTTTGCTGCAGATGTGT